>CM008283.1:12571287-13784650 GCA_002319775.1 Fagopyrum tataricum | reverse complement strand
GGGAGCACTATCTCTTACCCCGTGAGTTTGTTATACATTCGGATCACGAGTCCTTGAAGTATTTGAGAGGACAAGCCAAGTTGAACAAACGACATGCACGTTGGGTGGAGTATATTGAGGCTTTTCCATTTGTTGTGCGCTACAAGAAGGGAAAAGACAACATCGTAGCTGATGCATTGTCTCGTAGGTACACACTTCTCTCTTCTCTAGATGCATGTGTTTTGGAATTTGGTTTAATTCGTGATTTATATGCTCTTGATGTTGACTTCCGGGATATCTTTGCTCATTGTTTGCGCTCTAGTAGTGACTCACATGCTAGTAGTTACTATATTCATGATGGATATTTGTTTAGAGCTTCTAAGTTATGTTTGCCTAATTGTTCCTTGAGGGCCTTGATCGTTTTAGAGGCCCATGGAGGTGGATTGATGGGACATTTTGGGGTTACTAAGACTTTAGGTATCTTGCAGGAGCATTTTTATTGGCCTAAGATGAGAAATGATGTAGAAAAATGTTGTGCTAGTTGTGTTCCTTGTCATAAGGCTAAGTCTAAGGTTAACCCACATGGACTATATTTGCCTTTGCCTATTGCTAGCACACCTTGGGAAGACATTTCTATGGATTTTGTTCTAGGATTGCCTAGTTCTAGGAGAGGACATGATTCCATTTTTGTGGTTGTTGATAGGTTTTCTAAGATGGCGCATTTTATTGCTTGTAGTAAAACTGATGATGCGTCTAATGTGGCTAATCTTTTCTTTGAGCATATTGTTAAGCTACATGGAATTCCTA
This sequence comes from Fagopyrum tataricum, assembly GCA_002319775.1. NCBI lineage: Eukaryota > Viridiplantae > Streptophyta > Magnoliopsida > Caryophyllales > Polygonaceae > Fagopyrum > Fagopyrum tataricum. The sequence goes on along the minus strand of CM008283.1, from coordinate 13,783,864 downwards.
GGTCAATAGTGTCAGATCGAGATTCTAAATTCCTTAGTTATTTTTGGAAGACACTTTGGGCCAAGATGGGGACAAAGCTACTATTTTCAACTTCTTGTCACCCTCAAATGGACGGTCAAACCGAGGTAGTAAACCGGATTCTTGGCACTTTACTTCGTACTATGTTGGATACTAACTTGTGCAGGTGGGAGGATTGTTTGCCCTTTGTGGAGTTTGCTTATAATCAGGCCATTCATTCCGCGACCAAGAAGTCTCCTTTCGAAGTAGTTTATGGCAGGAACCCCCTCACTCCTCTAGATTTGATTCCTCAACCGCCCCCACAACCCGTTGATTTAGATGGGCAATCTAGATTTGAGTTTGTGAAAGGTTTGCATGAGCGAGTCCGGGTCCAATTAGAGAAGCGTACCGAGCAGTACGTCCGGAAAGCCAACAAGGGGAGACGGGAAATGCTCTTCATGGAGGGAAACCTTGTGTGGGTCCATTTGAGGAAGGACCGCTTTCCATCTCTTCGGCAATCTAAGCTCAAACCAAGAGCGGATGGTCCATTCCGGGTTCTTGAGAAAATTAATGATAATGCATATCGCATTGAGCTTCCTAGTAAGTATGGTGTCCATAATGTGTTTAATATTTCTGATTTGTCTCCTTTTTATGTAGGTGATGAGGTCGAGGATGCGGAGAATGAGCTGGCGGATTCGGGGTCAAATCCTTTCCAAGGAGGAGGGGATGATGTGAGCCCGCCGGACTTAAGCAACGAGAGTGATGTGCCGGCACCTAGGTCATCACCACCTCTCACTCGAGCTAGAGCTCGCATGCTAGGACAAACCACGTTGATCTACCATCCTTTTGGAGCTCCGACATGTTGGTCCGATCTTGAACATAAAATGGTGAACATGCTTGAGGCGAATGAAGCTTCCGGTTCCGGCTCGTCTTGATGGACCTTATAGTTGTATTTTATTTTGCATGTAATAAGTGGTCATGCTTGACTTTATTTCATGATATTTTCATGATATTATGAAATAAAATGGGTTGTTTAATGCAAGTGAAATAAAATGTTCACTTACATTAAACTAACCATTCAAGAGGGTGATTACCACACTTTTATGTTGGGTTTTTGGCAGCCACATTTTGCCTCTTGGAGCTTCCAAATGGCCGGCCATTCTTAAGGTTTTTAGGCCCTTTGTTTGCTTGCTTTTATGTGGTGAAAGCCCTTAGTTTTCCTTTGCTTAATGCCCCAACTCTTGAACTCGTAACCCTTTAATTGTGGGAGTTTAGGTGCTGATTTTTCAGCCTATATAAGGCCTCTCCCACACCCTTTTCTAAAGAGACGAAATATATGAGTGATTATTCAATCAAGTTGTGTTTTTACTTTGAAAAAAACAACCCTAGAAACTAAGGTGAGAGGCCGAAGTTTCGAAACCCACGAGGTGAGAGGCTGAGTGGTGTCCTTACGGTGAGAGGCTAGGAGGACAAAGGAGATCCAATCCCAAAGTGAGATTCCGAGGGAGAAGATCTCGAGCCAAGGAGATCCAAGGTGAGAGGTTGGACGATCCTTGCTTGGCATATAAAAAAAAACCCATAAAACAAGAAAAAGAAGTGGACGGAAGGAACGATCACCGGTGGATCCTCGCGCTCAACCGACGAAGGGTGCTAAAGTGATATCAGTCTCTCCCCACTCAAGATCGGTGTGATGTCGGTCCCGTAATTTTGGATACTCAATGATCTTCTTTGATTTCCGCTCTTCATTCCTATCACACCCATGCCACTCATGATGCGGTTGTAGGTATTGTGTGATTTCCTTAATTGGGTTCTTGATTATGGGGCATCTTTTCACATGACAAGCACCCTCACTTATTTGTATGCTCTTCAATCGGTCATCAAGTCTCTAATCAAGCTCCCTAACGGTGTTATTAATCGTCACGGCCGCTAATCAAATTGGATTTATATATTCGACTCAATCGCCATGCCATTATTCCAAACATTCTTGGATTAGAGTGTCATTTGTTGTCCATAAATCAATTAGCTGCAAATCTCAATTATGTCTTTATGATAACTAATCGACTTTGTGTAATACAGGACCGTGCTTTGACGATGGTGATTGGAGCGGGTGAAGCTCGCAATGGGGTCTACTGGCTTCGTTGGATGACGCCTAGTAGTGTCCTTAGCACACCCATGCTCTGGTACACAAATCACACGAACCCTTCTCCACCAACGTCTAGGCCATCCTTCGACACCATCTACTAATCCCTACAACATATGTCTCTTAGTCAATTTATAAGGGATCATCTTCAACATGCCCTACACATCCTCAAGGTCCTACAATGGAAGGATGTATCATTAGTTCAAAGGCAAGAGTGCTCCAAGTAGAAGTGTCGACCATGATAGTGTCCTTAGCATCTAATGGATTTTACCTAGGACCTCATGTGCAACCTGCGGATAATAGAGCTCCAATCAAAGTTGGGCTTTAACGTTAGGTTGCCGTAAGCTTCTTTCTATCTATCTATATATCTATACTAAAAGAGCCGTCACTTGTGCTGACATGGCGCTTTCAGAAATTTTGTAGGATTAAATCTTTTTAAACAATTATTAAGCTAAAAAAAATCTTTTTTTATTAAAACAAAATTCTAAATTATAATTTCGGACTTTTATCGTTAGTTTACATATCCATTTAAATTTTTGAAATTAAATTATTTAAAATCTATTGAGATCTGATAAGATGTTAACCGAATATGTTAAATCTAATTACGTGAGTTTTAAGCAAAATCATTTAAAAGTTAACAAACAAAATCCTAATGCGCGCTAACTACAAAAATCCTGATTAATTTTTTTTTTTTTTCCAATTATGAGATTTTGTTTAATTAATACAGTATATATTTATTAATTAAGATTACATATTTTCTTAATGTTTTTTTTTAATTTCTTGAGCTTATCACTTCTTGCGTCTTGAAAAACTTCTTCAACAATGTTCTTAAATCATGCCTATATAAACACAGGTAAAGGGGAGAAGTAAGAGGAGAAGCAAACAAGAGGTAAGTTTTATCACTTGAAACTTGTAATATTTATTGATTTTAATTAATTGTCATTATTTACCCTTTCAATCCATTGTTTATGCAAACACAGGTAAATGGGAGAATGATTTTTCGTTGCCTGGTAATGTAGAAAGCAAATTGAGAGGTTGAGTTTACTCAGTATTGAAACGTAAGACATATGAATTCACTATGTATGCAAATCAACGATGTTCGTTGATGTTCACTGCTCTCTCCCTCTCTCTCTCTATTAGGGATATTCGATCTCTGGACACCTTTTTTTATATATCGAGTCACATCTAATCTTTATTTTGGTAAGCTGACTGTCTTCCAATCTTTTCAAGTATCACATGTCTTCTTATTTTCAATTTTGTTTTTGTAGAAAGAGAAGAGACCACGATGAGGATCAATTCCACCATGACGAAGAGGATGAGATGAAGGAGAGAGAGCATCACAGGCACAGGACACGAATTTTTGAAGTCGTTCCAAAAATTCTTGGGCAATTCCTAATCGGTTCCTGATAAACATAACCTATTGATCCATCCTTTGTTGTTTATATATATTTTGGGTTGAAAATGAAGAAATTATATGATTTGTACGATGCTGTGATTGTTGCATGTTTATATGGGATTTGGAATGGAAGCATGTGTTGTATTTTGTGTGATTTGGCTTTTGCATTGTGATGAAATTCAATTATTTTTCTTTTAATTTATGTATTTGTATTATATAGATTTATATCATAAGGATTAAATGTCTATGAAAATCATTAATGATAGATTTGTTTTACTCCTTTGTATATGGTTTTAGCTTTATTGGGTACTGAAGTTGGGTTTTGAAAAGGAAATCATTTCTTGATTGAGGGGTGCAGTAGATGAAGTGAGTTGATTTGGGAAGTCAACTGAAGAAGAAGAAAATGATTGTATTTGGATTTCTAGCTTTTAATTAATGATAGATTCCATTTTGGATTTGTTTTGTGTTATGATCTTAGAACTAAAAAATGCGGGATGTTGAAAAAGGATTGTAATTTTAGTGTGTTGTCCAGTGTATCAAATTTTATTTTTTAAGTGCCCACAAAAATTGTTAAAACATCCAAAGATAAGTGTAATGTTGTATTCAAGGCATGAAGCTTTTCATAGCCTAGGTTGTTAAAAGCGTCCAAGGTGAATTAACTTTTTTGAATGATGAAAAGAAAAAAAAATTAAGTTGCACCATAAACTTCAAGTGCTAAAAATTAAACAAAAACGTATATCGCTAGAGGAGAAGCTGTTTTGAGAAGCAGAAAATTCATACTTAAACGTCTTTGTAACAAATTTGCAAAACAAAAAAAATAATCAATAATCAACATTTGTAACAAACTTGCGAAACCAAAAAAATAGTTTTCATCGAAATTCATAGCGATATAATAAGGCTCCTATATATATATATAGATTTTTAATTTTGTATCTATTATTTAGATTTTTGTGTCAATTTGTACCCAAAAATCAAGTTAGTAGTTTGCATCGAACTAATTGGCTTTGTTTTTAATTTATTTACTTTTTTATTATTTGGAGATGCCACCTCAACAAAATTATTTTGTTGAGATATTTACGCTAATGTCATTGAATTAAATCGATATATATATAGATCAAAATATAATAAATAAACCTTTTTAACTATTTTTAATTTCAAAAATCGTAATCTCAAAAGATTTGTTTTAATTAGTAACCAAATCTATTTTAAAACCACTATTTAACTATTTTTTTTGATTTTTTTATTATTAACAACAAATCAGTACATCCATTCTACATAAGAAATTAAAAGATTTCACAAATTTTAGTTTTAGTTAATTCATTTTAACAATTAATTTCAAATTATTATTTTAATAATTGAAAGATTTTTTTTACTAACAACAAAACGTATTTCGGAATTTTTTTGGTAATTATTAATTTGTTCCATTAATTGTGTGAGTTTTGGTTAAAACCATCTAAATTTTTTGTTGTTATTTCAATCTATATACACACTAAAAAAAATGGATGTTAAAAGCCATGTGTTAGACATTTAAAGATGCCACCTCATCAAATCTAAAATATTAACATATTTACGCTAATGCCATCAAACTAAAATATCATCCATATATTTAAATTCTTTATTTTTATATAAAAAAAATCTGATTAGTTGTTATTTGAACAGATCTTAACAAAACAAAATTTACGGAAACTCTTTTTGATTTCGTAAGATCAGCCCAAAAAAATTACGATTTATTTTAAATTTATCAGTTTTCATGAAATTAGATCACTAATTTTTTTTAAATAATATATTGTTTATTAAAAAGTAAAATTTTAATTAGATTTTAAAATTTATAATAATTATCTCTAATTATAAACTGGTGTATAAACTTTCGGACCACATAACTAATATGCCTGTGAAAAATTAAGAATAATTAGGATAATATATTTATAAATTTAAAAAAAAATGAAGTGTTGTATAAAAATAAAATTAAAGCCTAAAATAATAAATAAATCTTTATTCATAAATAATATATGATCGTGTAAATAATTGCCAGTGCATTGCTATTATAACGTTTCATAAATATATTATTATTTTAAAAATATACTATGACATATTACTCAAAATATTCAATCCTATAAATATAACAGCATACACTAGTTTTCTTATAAATTAGCCCTTTCCTCCTCTCTCCATTTGTCAATTGCTAATAAGCTGGGTGGAAAATTCCGCAGAGAACGACTGAAAGTGAAACTGTAGACTAAAGGCAAAAATATAAATCGGTCGAAACATTAACGTTGAAACATAAACGTTAAAATTTGAATTGAATAGTTTGTAAGGGGAAGAAAAGCCTTATATTAGAATTGTAGGGTTAGTTCCTTATCGTCTCAGTAATATTTTGATGTATGTACTAGCGATAGGCATTGCTTCACAAGTCTTGATAAATTGGCTTCTTCTTCCTATCTCCATCAAAAATTGCCAATTTCAACAATTGTAGGGTTAGTTCATGGAAAACTTTTGCTTGAAACCGACCTAGGAGTGGAATTTTCAACATGAAGATATTTGGTTATTGGGATGATATTGTTGAATATCAACGATCCATTAAAATCAGCTACATAGCGAAGAACATAGCTGATACTGTTATCATCATTGATACCCTCGTTGGGAGATATGAATCCACATTTACACACCCCAATCCTCATGATATGCATGGTGATACTATTATCATCATCATCATCTCTTAAAGTCGTGGATGCAGCAGTTGCACCCAATATTACAAAGCCTGGATGTCCGGATACTTGCGGAAACGTCAGCATCCCTTTCCCCTTTGGTATCGGTCACAACTGCTTCCTAGACGCACGGTACGAGATGACATGCAATACTACATCTGGAGGCTCCACAAAAGCCTACTTATCCAAATTTAACATTGAGGTTATGAATATTACGCTTCCAGACTACGGCAATCAGTATTTACAAAGTGTGGTTTTGGCCATCCCTCTCTTGAAAATGTGTATTGGAGATAAAGAAGGTTTTGCAGCCGGTATGAACTTCACGGGGAGCCCCTATAACTTCTCCGCTGATCATAATATTTTCATCACGGAGGGTTGCGTAGGCAGCGCAGCCTTGATTGATGAAAACACCGGAGTTATGGCCGGATGTGGCACTGTTTGCCACAAAAAGAATAGCAGTGCCATTTTCGCTAACAAGTGTTATGGGGTTGGGTGTTGCCAAATGCCTTTGCCTTCTGAAACTTCCGAATATATTTCTCCGTTTCAATCTTATCAGATAGGTTTCTATGGCGAGTCATCAGGTGAACAACACAATTGCCTTGTGGCTAGTCTGATAAAGAATGACTCGGTGGGTCAGTATGTTGGCAAGTTGTCGACTTCGTATCCATCCACCGTCCCTGTCCTTTTGTACTGGAGTTTTCTGAGCAGCTACCGCCCTGACTCAAATCCTCACGCCATTTGTTCGCCTAGCGAAGAAGCCAATGTTACCACTTGTTATTGTGAAGGAGCCTCAGTTGGGAATCCTTATCTTTTGAATGGGTGCGAAGGTAACATCTTTTTATCACTTTTTTCTTATATATACTTAATTGCATCTTTATATTGAGCTAATTAAGTCTATAATCTTTTTTCTTTTTGAGTAGTTCCTGGTGATTGCAAGAAATGCAATGGATATTGTACTTGGAATAAAGGATATTCTTCATATATATGTCATAATAGGTCTTATCGCAACGTAAGGTTTCTGATCATTACAGGCCAAGGTTTGTTAAGAACTTTTAATCCAAATATTAATCTTTAATTTTGTTTCCATATAATTTAAGGGCTAATGTAAGTCTTCTCACATAAAATACATCGGTGCAGTTGTGGGTTGGATTTCCGTGGCTATTGGGCCAATACTTTTAGTGTTTGGCTGCCGGTGGCTCTATGGCTTCATCAAAATGAGAAGAAAGACGAATTGAAGAGTGGATTTTTTCAAACTAAAGTTACAACAACATCAGTCATCTAATGAAGGTTTTGTGGACAGAACAAAATTATTCACCCACAAGCAGTTGATCAAATCCACAGACAACTTCGATAAAAATCGAATACTTGGTAAAGGCGGCCAAGAAACGGTCTACAAAGGCATGCTGACTGATGGAAAAATTGTTGCAATCAAAATGGCCAAGCTTATGGACGAAAGCCAGATGGAACATTTCATAAACGAGGTAGCTATTTTATCTCAAATCAACCACAGATATGTAGTTAAGCTCTTGGGATGTTGCTTAGAGAAAGAAGTTCCTCTTTTAGTGTACGAGTTCATTAGTAATGGAACGCTTTCGAAACATCTCCATGACCCTGACGAGGATTTTATCCTTAGTTGGCCGATGCGCTTGAAAATTGCTGCAGATTCAGCTGGGGCTATTGCATATCTTCATTCGTCGTCATCCACCCCTATATACCATAGAGACATCAAACCTTCAAACATACTGTTGGATGACAAGTATAGAGCAAAAGTTTCGGATTTTGGATCTTCCAAAACTTTTGAAATTGATCAAACACACTTAACCACCATTGTCCAAGGTACGATGGGATATCTTGACCCGGAATACTTCGAGTCTAACATTTTTACGGAGAAAAGTAATGTTTACAGTTTCGGAGTTGTCTTGTTGGAGCTTTTGACTAGCAAGAAACCAAATTATAGGAGTGAAACAATGGAACAAAAAAGCTTGGTGGTAGAGTTCTTTCTCCTAAAGGAAAAGTGTAGCTTGTTTAACGCTTTGGACCCTAAAGTTGTAAAAGAAGCCAAGGAGGAGGAGCTAATAGCTACCATTGATCTAGCAAAGCATTGCTTAAATGGGAGTGGAAGATTGAGACCTACAATGAAAGAAGTGGCTATGAGATTGGAGATGATCATCAAATCTCCATCTGAAATGTCTACTTGCACCCAACAATCGTTTCCAAATCAAAGCTTTAGTGAGTTTGTCATGGATGAGAATGAGATGAGTGATCTTGAGTTCATGTCAATACCAAATCGTACTACTGTTGGTAGTTCCCTATGCATTGATGTGCACCCTCTATTCCATGATACTATATGAACTTGTTGTAAACATTGTTGATTTTTTTTGATTTTTTTTGCAATAAAGGAAGAAATATTCTGTATCAAACTACAATAGTTCCTATAATTTGACATCGATTTTCTTTTTGATTTGAACGTACACTAATAACTAATATATAATGTCGTACAATTAAACAAATCCGATAAACGAATACAACGGTGCGTGGTTGTATCCAAGGCGATGGCCGGCAACAGACAACAGTCAATATGAGGGATGGATGGCCGTGATTAGGGTTCTTGGATAATTGGTATCAGATAACTTTGGTGATTTAGATAACTTTATCGGAAAAGGTAATACTCTATAAAAGAACCAAAATTATACATGTTTTTTGTAATTGATATGGTAATCTAATTTCTTAGTTTCAACCCACATTACGATATATCTGTAAAACACAATCTAAATCTTTGCATATATTACAAAATGATACCACCTTTTGATTGTGACATTGATAAAGAATTTCCACGACAAAAACATAATAAAAATTCATTTTCGTATTAAGACGATGTAGATGTAATATATACTTTTAAAAATACAACTTCATGTTTAAGATCAAATGTTGATTTTCAGAAAACCTCGGTCTAACACACCATGACTACATTTTTATAAATTTAAACTTAACAATTGGAAGAAAGTTAAAAACATATTCATACATAATCAGATAATTACACGAAAATACTCCAAACGTCATCCATTCAACATTCATCCATATACGAGTATAAGAACAACCCTTAATTGATTCTACCGAGCTTAAAATAACTACTCAAATTAATTAGTATCAACGAGAAGGCAAGATTATGATCTTAAAGACGATCAATCGGAATCGAGAGACAGATAACAACCTGTAATTAAACTAATTGAAACACCTATCAACACCATGTAGTTGCTAGTCACAGTTTCATGCGACAACCCATAAAAATATATAATGCGTGCACACTTGCAATTAAAGTAATTGTAATGCTGACTAAAATTTACAAGATGCACAAACACTTGGCAACAAAAAAAGTGTTGCATTAGATTCCGTTTTATGCCGCTTCCTATAATGTAATGAAGGGTCTACAAGTGCACAAACACTTGATGATTTTCACAATTAGGCATCCAAAGAAGGGGAACTAGGAGCAAAGAAAGGGAACTAGATTCCGTTTTCGGAGTTACAATCAAACCGGAATAAAATTACACATTTCATGTGATGACATGAGGCTCCCAACATGCACAAACACTTGGCAACAAGTGCAAACAAGAAGTTTAACAAAGCTCTTAAATGATATACAAAGCATAATTAGAAGGAATAAATGGAGGCAGTAAAACACCTTGCTCAAATGCAAGTATACTGATTGGCATGTCCAAGCAGAGATCTTCAAAGCATATGGTAAAAGAGCTTTAGATTATGATAGGCTTACTGAAGCTTATATTCACAATTAGGCATCCACAATTAGGCGTACAATCTTGCTCTTCCACTCTTGAGGAAAAAAAAAATTCACGCCCTAAGACAATAAATAAACAATTTCTAATTTTATTTTAGTTGGCACTGAATTTTGAAAAAGCACATTTTTACGCTTATATTCACTTAAGTGTTGAGTTAACCTCCCAATACCACTCCAACATAAGGGAATTAGCTTCAAACAGAGAGATCAGACACCATTGCAAAAAACTAAATAACATGTCCCAATACACGATAGTTAGGCAAAATTCTAAGTTCTCATACCTTTGAGGGAGAAGCAGGAGGCGGTTTGAGCAAACCTGCAATCAAAAATTGAAAGACGCCCAAAACTGAAGCTTCTTCAACAGGAGCAGAGTTGGAGATCGCCGTTCACGTTGGCTTCAGTCGGGACAAGAGCTCACGGGCAAGTCGTATTTGATCGAGAAAGATTTGGCTTCGATTAGGGTTCAGACAATCTGTGTAATTTTGGGGTTTTGGGTACCATTTTTACCCTTATAAGTGGCGCCACGAAATAATTTTAGTGGCCGTGCACGGCATAATATTGATTCTTTTGAAGCGGGTTTATTTCAACCGTTTCAATATTATAAAACCGCTACAAGAACCCGTTTCATTTGTACAAACCGCTTCACTTTTGTGTTGCATAAACTAAAATTTTCAAAACCGTTTCTTAAAGCGCTTCAATAAGTTTGACCGTTTAATTGAACCGTTTCATTACATATCACCGTTACATTGAACCGTTTCAATAGAGCTTTAATGTAGTAGTGAAGAGCCTTTCAAGAAGTCATGTCAGGAGATCGATAAAAAAAAAAAAAAAAAAAGAAATGACACATTTGTTCTTTGCACGTTTCATGTAAAACAGCTTGTAGTATAACTATTAAATTTCGCCGGGCCAACATAATGTTGAATGTTTCGCAAGCCCATCAAGCTTAAATATCAGCCTCATTCTCACTGTATAATAAACGCCAAGACATTTCTACTCCCACTGAAGGGAAAAGCTTACAACTAATGTTACCGTTCTTCACGGCTGGATAACAAGGTTAGGCACCAGCTACCAACACATTGAACGGGAGTGTAACTATATCAACGCGCGCGGAACTTTACCAATATAACTTTGTTGGTGATTTGGTTCAGATTCACTGAACCGGAGTGTGTTTAACCGGATGGACACCTCAAATACTATAGCGTTATATGTCGATACGCCTTGAATTACGCTAGTGGATTGCATAATTCGATTTTATTTTTTTTCAAATTTCACGGTTATGAAAATGGGTCGCATATTTGAAGCCACTATGAGGCCGAATAGGTTTCATTAACTACATACAGTAATGGTGTACATAGTAGAAGTTGGTTATAATGTCTGTGATTGGTGAGCTCAGCAAGGTAAACCCTACAAAATATATAGGGAAAATTTTTAAAATCTAACTCTTGCGATCAATACAAATCCGCTTGTCATAAATGTAACTGGACTACGGTCATGCTCACTAAAAACGTAATCAAGATACTACTATAAAATATATATGCTCACCAACCGGCAATTGCATAATTTTGGTGGCTCGGACCGACCTCCAACTTGGTGAGGCCCGTGCGCAATTCAAAACCTAGATTAAAAAATAAATATCCACGTGTCTAATATGTCTCTTTATATATATTCGCAATATGATAGATTATGGTGGAGAGGCCACACAAATTGCGGAAATAGAACCACACAATTTTATTGATGTTATTGTATTAGGATTACAAAGAAATATTAAAGATATAATATCTAAGATATGACAAGTTAAACTAGGTAACAAATAGTATTCAAACAATACTAACCTAATATTATGACATAACAACAGACGATATTATTATTATTTTTTTCCTAACACAATATTCTATCTGTGTTTCACTAAATGTGATATGTAGTTGTAATTATTAGATTAGGATAAATAACTAATAATACAAAATGGAATAGATTTGTGTTTCTTTTTTCTTATATTATAATTGTCAACCAAACCCGGTCCAACATGATTAGATTTGAATTTTTAAGTTAAAATTGTATGACTCTAAAAAGATCAAATCAGGAATAGAAAATAGGATAAGAATGTAGGTAGCAATAGATCATAAGACGAGAGTGATAGGAGGAGTACAAACCTTCTCATCAATCATCAATGTAATCGTGAATTCGGTACGATTTGGGTTTAGATTAGGTAGCTTTATATTTTGGATTGTATATAGGCCGGTTACTCTTGATCATAATAATATATTACATTTTGGTACGTTGTATATATAGTAGACTGATTTTATATTCTCATCCATTAATTTTTATAAATTGATTAACGTGAAAAAGATAATCTAGATTGTACCTAAAACCTAAAATTTCATGTTGGATTAGGTGTGGAAGGCCGAAATAATGATAAGATAAATTCTAGTTAATAGTATGTCAGTTTGTACATATAAAAATAAAATTGCATTTATCTATACATCATTCATATTATTGACATATGGTCACTTATTTTTACCCTTTTTTAGAATATATAGAAAAATTACAAAACTCTGATAAACTAAATATATTTAAATGAGTTTCAGAAGTACACTGATTATGTTGTTTCGCTTATTTGATACGTATTAACTTTTTTCAATATGATCTTTCGTTTCGTACGTAGTCAATTTATAAACTTTTACCCAAATTACTTTATTAGTTTTGATTATTTTTGTTTGTTTACTATACATTACAAGAAAATATTGATGAAGAAATGAAGCCTCTTGACAAATTACAAATTAGCATATAGAATAATAGTGTAACAATCTACGAATTAATATTGTGTGATTGTGAAAGAACGGGTTTCTTTTTTATAAGGAAAACGTTGTTAGTGTCTCTTGTCATACATTGCAAGTTCAATTATGTTATATGGTATACTTCCATTCAACACTTCCTCCCTGTCCATTGAGGGATGAACCCTAGCTATAGCATGAGCCACTTTATTATTTGATTTTTTTTCGTTTGGTGTTCTTATGGTTTGATTTTTTCGGTTGGTGATCATTAGTTTTGCTTTTTCATTTTGTTGTCCTACAAATTTTACTTTTAATTTTTTGTTGTTGTTGTTTGATGTCCTTCAGATTTGGTCTTCTCAGGTTACTATCCTCTAGGTTTGTGTTTTCCACTTAGTGCCCTCTTTGAGACTAGAATCTCGGGAGATAAATCAGAAGACGTATGCAACCGGATTTCTTCCAGCAATTATGTTCGATTGGATTCTTCAGGATTTGAGGGAGGTATCTGGTTATTTTGGAATGCACAAAACAACGTTTTCACTGTAAGACAAATTGAGATGAACTTCATCCATGCTTTTGTTTCTACAAGCACTGAAGTATTCAAACTGTTTGTTATCTATAATCCTCCAACTGCAACTCGCAGACGTGAGGGTTGGAGAAAACTTCAACATGCTATCCAAAATTGCTTTGGGAACATCGTGGTTGGCGGCAATTTTAATTGCGTTATGGAGCTATCGGAATGTGGAGGCAATTCAAAGAGACTATCTAGTGATAATAATTTGTTTCAGAATTGGCTTGATGAAATTCAGCTCGTTGATATGAGTTTCAGTGGACCGGCGTTTATTTGGAATCATGGGAGAGACGCCCGGAATAGGATTTCAAAAAGGCTCGATCTGGTATTTAAGAACACCGATGCCAAAATCTTGTGGAATGAGGTTGCAGTATGCCATCTACCGTCGCTTTCTTTGGATCATAACCCATTATTACTTTAATTCAAACCACCGAGAAGATTTAATAAAAGTAGACGGCCATTTTGCTTCGAGGCAACATGGCTTTCTCATCCTGATTTCAACGTCGTGGTGCGTGACGGTTGGAATTCGGATAGCCCTAATCTTTTATCAAGGTCACTCTTTCTACTCAGGCAAAGATTATTGCGATGGAATTCAGACTGTTTCGCCAAGATCGAGACTAGAAAGAACGAGATTGTCGACAAGATGTTTTCTATGAAAAATGAACTCGAAAGAAATATGGATTAGGGTATGGTTGATTTGCACGCTGAGCTGGTGATTGTTTTTGAAAACAATTCTTGAATTGCTCAAGAGAAAATGCTTTGGTTTCAAAAATCTAGGGATAAATGGATCATGGAAGGGAATCGTAACACGGCCTCCTTTCATACTAGTGTCCGAAGGCGCTTAAACATGGTTGACTCGATCAAAGGCAATGATGGGATATGGATCTCCGATCCCAAACTCTTAGAATATAATACGGTCTCATTCTTTTCTAAATTAATTTACAAAAGATCCAACCCAAACTTTTGAAAGTGGGTTTACGTGCTCGTTTCCTACGTACTCTAAGTATTGTAGATACCAACGTCCTACAACAAAGCTTTATTGGGTTTGAAACCAAGACAACTTTGATGAAGATGAATCCTTTTAGGATCTTGGAACTGATGGGTACGTTCCATTCCATCTTTTTCAGAAATGTTGGAAAACGGTGGGTAATTCAGTTAACCTTAGGTTCTTCAACACATGTACTATGCCCCTAGCTTTGAATGACACCATCATTTCTTTTATTCCAAAAGACTCCAACCGGGATCACATGTCCCGTTTCAGGCTGATTGGGTAGTGTAATGTCATCTACAAGCTAATTTCGAAGTTAATGGTCTCTCGATTGCAAAACATAATGGGAAAAGGTTGTTAGTCCTTACTAAAGCAGCTTTATTCCTGGAAGGTATATTGACGACAATGTCGTCATTGTTCAAGAGGCCATGCACTCACTAGCAAGGAAAAAAAGGGGTTGGAAATGGATGGCTCTCAAGCTCGATTTAATTTAGAGAAAGCCTACGATAGGCTAAAATGGGACTTTATTGAGGAAACTTGCACACTGCTTGGGCTTCCTGAGGACTAGACTAAGAGAATCATGACCTGCGTTTGATGTCCATCGATGACGGTGATCTGGAACGGTGAACTAACGGATGGTTTTCAACCGTCCAGAGGGGTTCGACAAGGGGATCCCTTTCACCGTATTTATTTGTCTTATGCCTTGAGAGATTAAGCCACCATATCGACAGACTAGTAGAGAAAGGTATCTAGAAGCCCATGAAGCTGAATAGAGGATGTCCTCCATTGCTTTTACTTTTTTCACGGACAATATCGTGTTGTTTACAAAAACTTCCGTAACTCAAGTCAATGTAATCAAGGATTGTCTTCCACAATTTTGTATCGCATCAGGCCTTAAGGTAAGTGTATATAAGTCAAAACTATACGTTTCTCTTAACGTCACTGGTAAATTACGTAACAGGATACAACAAACAGTCGGGCATCCTATTTTCTCTCGCTTCGGGTTATATTTTGGAACACATATTCTACAATAATCCTGTCATCTGAAGACTGATTTTGCGTTTGTTGTGGACAAAATGAAACAAAAGTTGTGCTCCTAGAGAGGAAAGTTACTCAGTCTTACATGAGGGACAACCCTTATCAAGTCAGTGCTTAACGTCATCCCAACACATGTAATGAAAATGATGAAATTTCCTAAGAGCACTTGCAAAGAGATCGACAAGATTTGTTGTAGCTTTCTCTAGAATGACACTGAGCAAAATAGAAATCTTCATCTCATCGCATGGAATGAGACATGTCAAGCAAAGGACAGTGTGGGACTTGATATTCGCAAAGCCGAGGACCTCAATTTGATTTCACTTGGCAAGCTGGCTTAGCGACTAATACATGAAGGAGATAAGCCATGTGCTACCATATTTTGCGCAAAGTATGGTATCCGCGGAGCAAGAGATCTTATTGACACATTTGTACACAAGAAAGGATCGATTATCCTCAAGAGTGTAGTATGGGCTAAGAAAGGTGTTCTTGTGTCCAGTGCCGGCTCAACAGTTTCAGAGGCCCGGCTCAACAGTTTCAGAGGCCCGGTACATTTTAGATATAAACTCTATTAATAAAAATATAAGACTAAACTTGAGGCCCACGTACAGACTATAATATTTAAATTGATATAAAAAAAACAATTAAAGGCCCACATATAGACTATAAACAATTAAAGGGAGCTCAGGAGCATGCAATGTAAAGTCTGCAAGACCATTTTTTGACGTTTTTATCCTTTCTTTTTATAAAAATATTTAATATACATATGTGTGGACATTGGGCCTCACAAAATTGAGGCCCGTCTTAAATTTGGGCCCTGTGCAACAGAACTTGTTGCACAGGGTATTAAGCCGGGCCTGCTTGTGTCTGGTGTTAGGTGGAGCATTGGTAGTAGAGATGTTGCGAGGTTCTGGTTAGACCATGGTGCAAAGGTACACTTTTACTTGAAGATGTGGTTTCCCATCCAACTGGTATGTCGTGGTTTGGGAATGTAGGAGATTTTTTGGTTCCCCAGCCCGATCATTGTCGGGATTGGAACAACATCAATCGACTCCTCGCATGGAATCTCTGCTCAAGATTGCAAATATTCCTTAAAGGCTTTCATGGACGTTTCCGACTGTTTATACTAGCAACATGAACCCAACGGTGTCTACACCTAGTCATAAGCTTACAAGACTGTGAGTAGTCACACTATTACCTCTTTTGTTGAATCAAGGATATATCATATTATCTGAAAACTACTTATTCTGGAGCGAATACAAATTTTTCTATGGTTTTTGACTAAGGGAAAATTGATGACGAATGTCGAAAGGTTCAGAAGACATTTTGCGGAGTCTGATCAGTATCCTATCTGTTGCTCGGCAAGTGAAATAACTATGCATGTGTTTTACGAATGTCAGATTATGTGCAATGTAAGGGGAAAGTTACTGCCTACTGAGTTTGCTGGCCCTTTTTTCTCCCTTCATGACAAAGTGTGGCTACTTTGTAACTAATTTGCTACAGACATACATGCTTACAACACCACTTGGACGGTCTGGTTAGCTACGACAATCTGGTGGTGTTGAAAATGGCGAAATGGGTTTATTTTCCTAGGTGAGCAACCCCCCAAGTCTTCCATCTTCATTGCATCCAAAGTGTGTCAACTTGAAACAGCAATCAAAAACACTACAACTATTTCTTTACGGCGCAAGATCGAGGTGCAGGTTTCGTGGTCTTTACCTTTGACGGTTTATCTCAAGCTCAATACTGACGGATCAGTCTTCCGTGACAAAGACATTGCCACTAGTGGTGGGCTAATATGAAATGATGATGGCTAGTGGGTGCAAGGCTTCTGTTTCAAGTTTAACTCATGTTCAATCCCATCGGCCGAGTTTTGGGGGCTGCTTGCGGGATTGAATATGGCATGGGATATGAGCGTCCAACATCTAGAGATCGAGTTAGCTCCGATTTGGTAATCCAACTTGTGAAGAAACAAACACCGAGAATTCATCCCCTCTCTAGTATGGTTGTAAAATGTCAAGGCTTAATCAGTAGAAGTTGTAATATCTTGCTCCGACTTGTTTTTCGTGAAACAAACCAGTGCGCAGATTTTCTTGCTTCGCTTGCTCCTAGTTATCCCCTAGGTTCTTCATATTTTGAATAACCAGCCTACGGGACTTGTACTTTTATTGAACAATGATATTCGCGGTGTGACGAGCCAAAGGTTTATTAATGTCTAACCTTTCATTACGTCCAAATAAATAGAACGGGCCATACTATAGTATGTCCCTCACTCTTACCCAAAAAATGATTAATCCACACATTTTACTTTTAAAAAAAAAAAAAGATTAATCTACACATTTTACTAGTTATTAGGAGTTACTTATGTAATTTATTTTACCAATTATGTTTATACCTTCCATAAACTTTACAAATATATTTATTAATGTTTAAACAGTTAATATCACTGATCAAGAACGAAAAGTTTTATATCGAATCAAAAGTTAAAAGAAAATATAGTATACTAACGTTAACGTACAAGATGAGACCAATCTAGAAGGGAACGTAATTTGCAAGTGTGTGGTAGCGTCGGCATCGAGGTGGGTCAGACAGTTGGTAATCAGGCAAACGCGCGGGATACCAATTCAGTTGGTCATCTAGTGCCAATCAATCATGGACTCAATGGCTAATGACATATGCCACCGCATCGCATGACACGTGTACGTCTACCAATGCGCGATCGCATCTTTAATTCAGTGCACTTAGCTATACGGCTATACCCTGTACTCTCTTCCTACCCTCCGTCATTTTGACACATGGCAAATCCACGGTGGAAATTAACGTTACTGGAAGAAAATATAAATGAAAATTGAAAACGATGGAAGTGAATATGAGAATTATTGCGGGCTTTGTGACAAACTTCACTTACCAAAACCTGCAAAGCCACCAAAAGAAGGTAGTTGAGTAGTTAGCTTTTACTACCATTTTCATAATCTTATTATTAATAAAATTATTAATTTATATGTTTTTTTGTTCTAACTTACCCGATTTTATTATTTGCTAGTTGAGTGTTTCATAAGAGATTGTGGGGTTTTTATTTATTTATTTAAAGTTTGGTTTTATATAAAAGTTGATGTTTGATTTTAATCTCCTGGTATCATTAAGTTAATTTGAACTAATATTCCCATTGTTGGAATTGTGGACCAAACTTGTTATGGTAACTTAATCATCAACTTGTTTAGTAATTTAAATGAATTAAATTGCCACTTAAAAAAAATATAGTGATTTGTTGTCATTTACATATTTTGATGCAATTGTCCATTTACTTTATTCCTCTTATTTGAAAAGCAAGCTAGCCATTTGACCTTATTCATTTTATTTATTCATATATGTCCACTTTATCCTACACGATTTGTTTGTTTGTTGAAAATACAATGTATAACTTATTCGAGAAAATAATTGAGATTTAATTTATCTATAATTTTAGCCTTAGTATAATTAATATATATATATATATTATTTTATTTTTTTATTTTTTTTGATAGAAACAGAACTTCATTAAACAAAGTAAATCATCTACAATTACAGAACACAGACCTTCCGGTAAACCAATACGAGAATCATAAAAAGCCATAAAAGACTTTGGACAAGCTCCTGCTAACTAGTGTGCTACTTTGTTCCCTTCACGTCGAACATGAGTCCACCTACAAATATCGAGCTCCGACTTCAGCCGTCTTCCAGCACGCATAATATTACCCAGGACACCCCGGACGCTACTCCTGCGCTTAAACATTGAAATGATGGAAAGAGAATCATATTCACACTCAACAAGCCTCCAACCATTGTCCCTGGCCAGGCCGAGTGCCCATAAAACCGCTTCCCCTTCTGCAACCTCCGGTTCCCTAATCCCCTCCAAACGTTTTGACCCCGCTAAAAAACCCTCCCCTCGTCATCCCTCGCCACAACTCCGAGCCCCCCACCCGTACCCCGTACAGTTGCGTCACAATTGATTTTAACCCACCCCCTTCTAGGCCTACTCCAATTCCTCTTCCCCACCTCCGAAGAATACAAGACATCTACCCCCACGGAAGAAAGCGCAGTAAACTCGTCAACCATCGTAACAACCTTCTGCAGCAATACAATTAGGCGGATAAGAAACTCCGTCAAACACTATTTGATTCCTTCTTCTCCAGAGCAACCAAAGTACAGCCATCCAAATTTGACAGTCCAAGTGGGTACCTGCAACGTAAATGTTTGAAAACCAGTCGGAAATGGAGTTCGCCCTCTTACCAGAACGTCTAAGCAACGGAAAAACCTTCCACACCTCAGTAATCACCTCACAATCTCTAAAAACATGCATTTGTGTTTCCACCATGCCACAACTAAGACACCATGGCTCAATCGGAACCTTTCGACTACACAACAAATCCTTGCACGGAATAACATTTTTACATGCCCTCCAAGCCAAATTACGTACCAAGGGTGTCATCTTAATTTTCCAGAACCACTTCCACCGATCATCGGTTTCCCCGGTTGAAGTACTTCCCTCCATCAGAGACAAGCTTGAGGATGACATGAGCGCCAGGTGGTATGTTGAGTTGACTGAAAAAAGGTCAGAAGATGAATAATGCCACATCCAATCATCCGGGACCTCCACGCTGACAAGAGGGATTTTTAACACTTCCTCCGCATCAATATCTGCTAAATGTGAACAAACCACACCCTCATCCTAGACCCCCTTTTGTCCAATCAATGAGGTCAATCACCCTTAGATCCGGATCAAGATTGGGTAAACGGACAATAGGGCGAAAAGTACTTAGTCTCGGTATCCAAGGATCACGCCACACCGAGATCAAGGAACCATTTCCGACACACCAACGTAGGCCCTTACATAAAATATCTCGTCCCTTAACAATGCTCCTCCAAGTGTAGCTTGGCCTGAACCCTACCCCCGCCGTTAAGAAAGAACCTCTCGGGTAGTATTTTGCTCTAAGAAGACGACCAATAAGAGAGTCCGGATTCGTAATCAAACGCCATCCTTGTTTCGCAAGCATTGCCTGATTAAAAGCCTTCATATCCCGAAAACCAAGTCCCCCTCTGTGCTTCGATTGACACAATTTCTTCCACCCAATCCAATGAATACTCCTCTTACTATCATTTATTCCCCATCAAAACTGAGTCATCATCTTCTCAATGTCATAACATACCCCTTCCGGCATATCAAAGCAAGACATGGTATACGACGGAATAGCTTGGACCACAGCCTTTAATAAAACTTCTTTCCCAGCCCTGCTCAGCGTTGATTCCTTCCACCCCTTCAGTTTTTTCCAAACTCTTTCACTAATATTAGCAAAAATAATCTTTTTTGACCGTCCAACCATGGTCGGGAGACCCAAGTATTTCTCATGCCTTGATAACTCCCTAATGCCCAGAATCGATTGCACCATATTCCTATTCTCCACATTCACATTTTTGCTAAAAGATAGCTCCGATTTTTCCAGGTTTACTTGTTGTCCCGACACATCTCCGAAAGCGCGGAGGATATTAACAATTTCATTGCTCTGTTGACAAGACACCTTAGCAAAAATCACACTATCGTCTGCAAAAAAAGATGAGAAACCCGAGGAGCACTCGGTGCAGTTCTAATCCCCTAAAGATGACCATCAATCTCGTTGCTCCGAATGAGACTGGATAGACCTTCCGCACATAAAAGAAACAGAAAAGGGGACAGTGGGTCTCCTTTGGCGCAAACCTCTTGAGGGACAGAAAGTAGGAGTAGGACAACCCTCAAAAAGAACTGAGAAAGACACTATAGAAACGCACCTCATAATTAATTGAACCCACCTATCAGCGAAGCCCATAGCAAGCATGCACTGCTCCAGATACTTCCACTCCACTTTGTCATATGCCTTCGCCATATCCAACTTTAGCGCCATATACCCATTTCGTCCTTCCTTTGACTTAATATAGTGAAAGATCTCAAATGCCGCTAATACATTATCCGTAATCAGACGACCAGGAACAAAAGCACTCTGATTTGGAGAGATTATCTTATCCAGGCATTTCTTTAAACGATTTGCAAGCACCTTTGCATAAATCTTATAAATCACGTTACACAAGCTAATCGGTCTCAAATCACGCATACACGAGGGATTAGTTGTTTTGGGAATCAACGAAATAAAAGTATGATTAAGTGAAGAGGGAAACACAACACCTTCAAAAAGCTCAATAATAAATCTCGTGATATCCTCTCCCAACATACCCCAGTGCTTTTGGAAGAAAAGTGCCGGAAAACCATCCGGTCCTGGAGACTTAGTAGAATGCATAGCAATGAGTGCTTCTTTGACTTCTTCTTCACTACACTGACGTAGAAGGTCATTATTATCTTCCACATCTAATTTCGCAACCGAAGCAAACACCGGCACTGCATCAACATGTAAATCAGTCTTGAAAATCTTCTCAAAATATTTTAATGCTACCTGGGCCTTGCCATCGGCCGATCTCCATGTCAGCCCTTCATCATCGACAAGTTTCATAATCTTATTACGTTGTTTCCTGCCAGAAGCCTTTTTATGGAAGTATGCGGTGTTTCGGTCCCCCCAATTAAAATCGTTAGCCTTTGCCCTTTGATGCCATATCATCTCTTCCTGCAGCAGAAGCTCTCATTCAGTAGCTTCTAACGTCCTTCTCTCCAACATAGATTCACTAGTTAGATCAGCCCGCTGAATGGAAGCTAATTTCCTCCGTACTCCCCGTAACTGCTCCTGAATGTTCCCAAAAGCCTCCCTGCACCAATCTTTTAAATCCACACCACATCTTTCAATTTTCCCTACAATATCAGTCCGAACATGCTGACTACCGGGGTTATTCCAAGCATTGCCAACAATTAGTTCACAATCCTCACTCGTAGTCCATAACGCCTCAAAACGAAATGGTTTAATGCCTGTACGCCTAGAATTGACCCCATCCAAACCATTGATATTAAGCAAGATCGGTAAATGATCTGACATAGATCGTTGAAGATGAAAGATCCGTGTAGAAGGAACTCTCTGATGCCACTCCAAATTTGCAAAAGCTAGATCCAACCGCTCACAAATCAAGCCCGGCCCAGTCTGGCCATTGTCCCAAGTAAAGCGACAACCATCAAAACCAATAGCAGTCATATTGCAGAATTCCAACGCAGCTCTAAACATACTCATCAAGTTGAAATCCGGCGGTATCCCACCTACCTTGTCAGACGATGAGAGGACTTGGTTGAAATCTCCCATAATAAACCATGGTCCCGCAACAGTCTCACAGAGATGTTTTAGTAATTGAAAAGTTTGATATTTTTCGTGTGTGCGCGACCATCCATAAAAACTCGTAAACCTAAACTCGCCCACCATAGCATCAATATGGTGTTGAGTATAAGATTGTACATTCACATCCATACTCTCTTTCCACAAAAGACACAATCCTCCTGCCCTTCTCTCACTTTCCACCACAAAACAACCACCATACTGTAATTTCCTACGAACACTCTCCATTTGTTTCTTGTTGCTCTTCGTCTCACATAGGAAAATCACATCGGGCTCGGTCTCTCTAACTAGCTGAGCTAGTTTCGTAACTACCGGGCCTTTGCCCAATCCCGGACAGTTAAAACTTAACGTATTCATTGCTCTCGGCAAGAGAGACCTCCAGTTTCTTCTGCCGATTCACTCAAAGATTTTGTCGACTTCTGTCGTTTTCCATTACCTGGTATAACAACACCTGGAATCTCCACAAGGTCCTCAAACAATCTTTTCCTACCATCCTGGTCATACGTCTGATCATTTGGCATCTGCATGGGAGTTCTAGCAAGTCTCTTCCAACCCTTCTTGGATCCCTTTATATGTTGATCTTTGTTGTCCTCCCTTTCCTCCCTCTCACTAATCCCTCCCTGCACCATATTATCCAATATCAGACCTTTATTACTCGCACCTTGTATACTAAAAGTTTGTATCGTGGCTGCAATATTGGCTTCCTCCTCCACTGGTAAACCTGTCTCTTTATCAGCGGTGAAGCCTAGAAGTGTTTCTAGACTTCTTTCCACCCTGACATTTGTTTTGTCTATCTTCTCTGAGCCCTCTAAATCATTTTCAGTAGCCTGATGGGCCATCTTCTCACGTTTTATCTCATCCCTCTCTGGCAGATTTTTGAGATTTGGGGCCCTCAACTCCTCGCCATATTCATACTTATATTCCTTGGCATCGTCATCTGTACATTCTCCCTCAACATGACCTAGCCTTCCGCAAACATAGCAGAAATTTGGTAGCCGTTCATATTGCAACGGCGCCCAAATTTTGTTACCATGGATGGATAACAATAATCCCCTCCTTAGTGGCCTAGTAACATCAATCAAAACACGTATCCTGAGGAAAGTACTAGTCGGATCCCAACTTGTATCATCAACCTCCAGTAAACCACCCAAAATCTTACCAACATCAGTTGTAAAATCCTTGGTAGCCCAATCAATAGGTAGATCAAGAATTCTGATCCAAAAAGGAGTTCTCACAAACTCCATCTACGACGGTTGGCTGAGTCCAAGTTCTTGTAACATGAGGAGTGCTTTATCAAAAGCCCATGGACCCCGTTGTAGGATCTGCTCTTTGTCCTCCCTTGTAGCAAATTCGAACAAGAACAAATTCTTATTGAATTCGTGAAAATTAAAGCCATTCTTCAATCTCCAAACACCTTTCATGGTGGCCCTTAAGGCATAGGATTTGAAGGGTCGAGTAGTTAACATCTTTCCAATCAGAATCTTGCTTGCTGAGTCACAACCATGATCGGGTTGTACAGTCTGACTGAAAACGATACTTTCGACATCCGTCAAATGAATCTTAAACTTCCCTTTCTCCCTCTCCATTAACACCACAGATAGTCGCCTAACGCACCAAAGAAATGGTGATACACCTAGCCTTCACGCCTGTGGCGGAAGGAAAACAAGGAGGCCAACGGTGATCGCACGCTTAAAGTCAATCGCCCTCTAACTGCTAGGGTTTTCATATATATATATAAAAATATTACTAGTCCCAAAAATAATAGTCACTAAATTAAGAATATAAACATGTATGAAACTTATAAATGACTATTATTGTATGTTTATAAAAAAAATGAAAAATATAATATTATAAATATAATAAAAAACCAACTAATTTATATTTTACAATATAATTTTTTATTATTTTGCCTGATGATTTTTTTTAATTTTATAAGCATATAATTACTATAATTTATGTGTATAAACCCTATTAGCAATATGGCTATATGAGGCTTGAATCAATCACTTTCGTTGTGAAAATATTATAATCTGATTTTTATGCTTAATTGAAAGGTGCACTTTTTTTTAATGAGATACAAGAACAATTGTTATATGGTTCAACAAGAGATTTTGTAAGATAAAGCGAGTGTTCTTGACCTCATTCTTTTCGTATCAGCCCAAAATTTCAATTCATTTATTTGCTTCCAATGCAAATTTCCCACATCACAACCACTATAGTACAACGTAATAATACTTCAATTAATCGTTAAGATAATAACACTTCAATTCCTCCCATCTTCTTCTCCTCTCATCTCATCCATCTCCGCCATCTAATCTCTGATCTTTCATTTTTGGTCGAACGATCGACTTTTAATGGCGGATCAAAAGGTACCTACTGTTCTTGCAACTGAACTATTCCATTAATGTAGCTTGTTTATTGATAACTTAACCTAAAAATGGCGAATCAATCAGGAAACCATTATGTTACTCAAGGTGGACTTGGATTGCCCTCGTTGCTACAAGAAAGTCAAGAAGATTCTCTGTTCGATTCCACGTAATTATCTCCTTTTTATTTAATTAGTTTTAGTTTTATTGAATTTTGATTTTCGATTTGGTTTGTGTGATGGTTGCAGAGGTTAAAGATCAGATGTATAACGAGAAGCAGAATACGATTATGATCAAAGTGGTTTGTTGCAACCCTGAGAAAATCAGGGACAAAATCTGTTGCAAAGGCGGCAAATCGATCAAGGATATCCAGATCGTTGAGCCGCCCAAGCCACCGCCGCCTAAACCGGATCCACCCAAACCCAAACCACCGCCTGAGCAGAAACCGGACCCACCAAAACCCAAGCCACCTTCTGACCCAAAACCGGACCCACCCAAACCCAAACCACCATCTGACCCCAAACCAGACCCACCCAAACCCAAGCCACCAACTGACCCGAAACCAGACCCACCCAAACCGAAACCTCCTAAGCCGGTTGAACCGGAACCGTGTCCGGTTCAGGTGGTTCCGCAGCCGGTACCGTGTCCGGTTCCGGTGGTTCCGCGTCCGGAACCGATTCCTTGGTGCCCACCGTGTAACCCGAGACCCGTCTGTTGTTCGGACTGTTACGAGGGTCGGACCACGGGCCCCTGTTACGCCGGGTACGGTTACGGATCCGGACCAGGATATGGATGCGAATACGGATCTTGGTATGGATGCCCGCCGCCACCTCCACCAAGCTGCTACAGACCCGGTTACTGCGTGAGCCGCTGTTGCGATTACATCAACGATGAAAATCCAGCGGCCTGCGTTATCATGTGAATATGTGACATTAATAATCTTTTAATTTTACGTGATTTACGATTTTAAATCTTTTGTTTTTCCCAAAATTTACACTAAATTTCCTATTTTTTTATAGTCAAGTAAATCACTAAAAATAAACCATTTTCATAGTATGAATCATCGTTCGTCCATTGTAAAAGTTAAGATATATACTCTTTGATGATGAGACAAAATTGTGTGGATCAACAATTATGTAAATATTGAGATATTTCATGAAATGTGTATATTTTGTAGAAGATTTTACAATTACCATAAAGATAAGACACTTTGTGTAATATTTGCACTTTTTTTTTTTTTTTTTACTTGAATTTGTATGTGAATTTCAAATAATAAGGGGAATTTAGAGGGTGGTGGTGCTGGTTCAAGTGTATAGATCATATCCTATGAAGAAAGTGGTATAGATGTGATAGGTGGCAGAATTTTATGGTGTAAAGCAATATTAATAATTCGAATAAATAATAGAAGCTTAATTTGTTTATTTTGATTGTTGTTAGTTGTCGTTGTGATTGTGAATCCTCCATTGCCAACTAATACAAAGGAGACTGGTTTTCAACGCTGGGGATAACGATGGCAACGGACCAAACTCATCTTTAGGGTGGATAAACGATCACTTTGCATATTTGTTTCTTGCTTTATATAATTGGAAAATTAATCAGAACAACATGAATCATACAAATTTTATAAATAAAATTATAAAATTATCGTTATATGAATTATTATTTTCATTTATAAGAACTGAAATTGTTTTCCATTATATAAAATCTGATTACCAAGTTGAAAGTTGAAGATGATTGCTAGATTCCATTAATTTCCGACATATTAAAAATATTTGATTTATCATTGTATTCAGTTTACTAGTCATTCTACTTGTTAGATTTTTCTATATTAATAGAAAATAACTAGGTTAATCTTTAGGTCATGTATTTATTGATCAATGATATATTTTCCGCTTTGTTTGATTCAACATAATCAAATTTATGAGAATGTTTATGAAAAAACAAGTAGAATAACCAATTTAAATTAATCTAAATTTTCAACTTTTGTATATTAATTCTTATAAAAAGCTTTATTCTTTTCTCTGCCCCATTTCTTCCTACTGTTCCACAATTTTTTTTCTGTGGCCGCGACTTAATTTGTATGATTTATTAAATTTACTTTGAATTCATTCATCAAATTGATCAAATAACTCATATTAAAGTTTGTTTTCTAAATTCGTTATGATTGGTTTATTTTTTTCTTCTCTTTTTTGCTGAATTCGATTCATTTTTTCTATTGATGAGCTTTACTTGCACTGTTTTGTGTTTTTTACTGATCCAATCTATACTATCAAATTGTTGTTCTTATATTTTATTTAGTTTTGTTTCGTGTTTTTTAATCTATTGACTTGATTAGTTTTATGTTCTCCGTTGTTTTACAATGTTATGTATCATCAATCTTATCGTGTTAAGTATCGAACGATTGCGTTTGTGATTTGTCAACCTTATTTTCAAGATGAAAGTTTGTTTTCCCTGTCAACAACAACAAACAAATGTGTTTCACTATCACATACAATCCAGCATTGTCAAGAAGGCATTGATCAACTCAAAAAAATTTTTCACTATCAACAAACCATTTACAACATAAGTACGTTGTAAGGAATTTTTTTTTATACGTCATACCACATTAATTAACAAACATTTGTTTATTTGTGTTGTCAACAATAATGTAATATCCAGAAATTTGAAGTTTATTTTAATTATTATGAGAACTCGGTTCTAGTACCAAGACGATAAACGGAACCAAACCGGGACGAATTATATGACGAAACCGAACCAAGTCTTACTATCCATTGGGCCCAGTTAGCCAGGAATTGCAAAGATCACTCCCTTCTCCGCTGGGCCCAAGCAGGTTGGGCCTGCCAACACCGACGCCTTGTTTCGTACGGCCCCCCAAATCGTCTTCACCCTTCTCTCCTTGGGCCAACCCTCCTCCTCTCTTCCTATGATCCGATCACCTTCCTTGGTGAGCAACAGTGGACCACCCAAACTTCCATATCCCTCTTCAACCCTTCCCTCCTTCGTCTGCCTCGTTTGACCGGACGTTACAACTTCCATATCCCTCTTCAACCCTTCCCATAGCATGTATCTGGACACTCCCCCTCACCGACGCACAAACTCTCCAGCCCGATTACCATGGAAGCAACACACACCGGCACCAGCCCTCCACCACTCTCTCCTACCGGAGCAAGCACCATCACCACTCCTACCTCCCTGCAACTCACTCGAGGTCCCTCCAAACCTTCCCACCAAAACCCCGTAGCTGTCGAGCTTCTTCACCCCTCTACACCAACACCTCTAGCCTCTTCAACCGCCTGCTTGTCCTGTGTTCCAACCTCACCGAAGCCAACATTATTCCTCCTCCTCGTCATGAAGACGGCGAGCCTCGCTCCCCTCTTCCCCTAGTCTTCATTCCCGGTACCACAGTTTCACACCAGTTCACAACCCCGTCGTTACCTCAAAACCCCTCGTTGGCGAGCCTAGTCGACACCTTCCTCTGCCTACACGAGTCGCCGGAGTTAGGTACATGCTCCTTCCCACTCTCCCTTCCTCTGTTGTACGTATTACGAGAGTTAAATGGTTAAACTGCCCTGTAGGAATCGAACCGCAGCCCACCTTTCTTGAGAGAGATCATTCCCTCCTGGCACTTCTAACGTGTCTCGAACTTGAGACCTTCCATACCTCGAAGACAGTTTTCCTTGCCGTCTAGAGAGCTCGAACCCAAGACGTATGCCTCCTTTGTTTTTGACGCCTTAATGTGTTTTGGTACCGCCCTAAGGTCTCGAACCCCAAACCTCGCCTCACTCTATTTCTTACCCACTTTTGTCTATAGGAGTGCTCGAACTCACGACCACTTGCCTCCCTCACCGCCTGCCTAAAATTGTCAGGACTCGAACACCAGATCAGTTGTCTGCCCGCCTTGCCAGCTGGTGCCACCGGGGTCGTCATCAGCGCTTGAACCCGAGACATTTAGTTTCCGTTCAATTATACTAGTGCCCGGAGATTTCCGATTCGATTGGCCGACGTCGGAAACGGAGCTAGGTATTCAAATTCGACTTTTATTCCTTTCCGTTACATTTATTAAATTTTGGATTTGTTATGATCCTTAGTAGTTGTTTATGATGTCGAGTAAAATAGCGGAATTTAGAGAACTAATTGGAATTGGAACTTAAGGACATTGGAATAGAATTTTAGTGATAACTGATAAGTGACATGAAGAGATCTTTCGGAAACTGAAGTATAAGCGGGATGTCTAGATCATGCGGAATTATGGAGTATAAGAAATAACGAGAATGAAGTTAGAGTATGTACGAAATGAGAATAGGATACAAAATGATTGAATGAACATATAGGTATGCGGAACCTAGGAGTTAATTATTGAGAATAGTAACGATGCTAGATATCTTACTCTAGAAGTAGCGAGATAGTGAAACAAGAATACTAAGATGTCGCTACATCTTAATCATGAATTCGAGATCATCGACAGGCGGATTCAGAATAGTTTTAGACCAGTATGGATAAGGTGAGTTCATCGGACTCACTTAGTTTCAGTAATAATCTTAAGTGCTTACTAGGGTAGTGTGTATCGTATGTGAAATAATTGAACCGAACTAGACCACCTGCACTTTTAATATAAAAGAGAGGCTCAAGTGTATTATAACGGGCCGTGGTTTACGGGGACGGGGCGAGGGTTGGAGAATTCTCGTGCCACTCTCAAAAGTTGAACAAATTAGAATGACAATCATTGTTTGCTGATTTTAGAGCACACAAATCCTTGACGAAAACGGCAAAAACTTGTTCGATGACAAAATACGAGATGCTTAGTTTTTAATTTATAATTCTCATGATAAATCACTCAAACTTGTTCGCTTACACGAATCCTTGATGAAAACTTGTTCGCTCACAAAAGATATTCCATATAAGGCAACTAATGTTACAACATGAATAACATGTCACTCTTCGATCTTAACCGTTCATATATTTTAATATAACGATTCTTAGGTGTTCTCATTTTTCTCCGTAATAATGGTTCTCATGTTTGTAGACGAGAATAATTATCCATGTCATACTTGTTTGTAGATTACACGGAAATAATTATCTATATCTTATTTCTACGATGTAAAAAAATCTATATGATATTAGAGTAATTAACGTTATTATTAAGATAAATAAGACATATTGCTCTAATACCATATAGAATGATAAATAGAGTAAAATTTATCCTTATATGTTAGCTTTCTTTTTTTATATAGTATCGATGTGGGATATACACTCCCTCCTCCAAATTTTGAAAACCATTTTTTTTTTCATTTTACAATCAACTTTTGATGACTGTAATTATATTTAGATCAATGACAGTAATCAATATTTTAATTAGGAAACATTTTTTCAGAATTAACTCAGAAAAATTGACATATTTTTATCATGCATATTACACGTTATTTTTTTCTACTTTAAATTCATAGGCTCGTTACAATAGGTAAATGTGGATATAAAAATTAGCGTAAAATAAAATATAATCTAATATATCTTAGCAATATGTTTAAAAAATATATTTATATTTCTTAATTCGAATCTCACTAGTTTATATTTACCTGAAATTATTTTCTCATATTCAAATTCAGAAAATACTGTTAATAAATTAGTCATTAAATAGATTATTAAATAAAATTAATATATTTTATATACATAAATTTAAAAATCCCGCACGGTATAAGAGCATTTGGTGATACTATGATATCATGCGGGTGTTAGGGTGTATAATGTTTGACAATAAACCCTTATATAGTGTACCTAACTTATGTATACACTCAATGTGGGATATCTAAAAACCTATGGTGACAGATGTTTTGATTTTGACACAATTAATATTCAAGAGTTATATTTACCTACACCTATGAATCAACTCGAGTGAAGTTACAAGATAACCTATACATGGACAATAATGATATATTTCGTTGGTCAGAATTGGCGTGGGGTCCATCGCACGTCTGAGCACATATGTGCATTAAGTTCAAGTTACATAAGTCAAATAGGGTTCTATTCGAAAACCAATTGGTAATATGAGGAGTTTTCCACAAACCTTATATACTAAGACTTGTTATCCCAATATTATCGATGTGAGAATAATAATTAATCCTCCATAAATAGACCTATGTTAATTAAGCCTGGATTTTATTTTATGTACATAGCTTTACTTTTTGGACAAAGCAATGAAGCTTTTGGACTTCGGTCTGATGCTTCGGGGAAGTGGTGCACATTATCAGGGGAAATGATAGTTGACTGGTTTCTATCTTCATATATCTCTTACTATTCAACTGGACATATCTTAACTTTCTGAAACATCAGCATCTCTTATGTTTTTCGGGCTTTTTTTGACCCTTGTATGTCATTTTTGTCGTTTATTGTCCTATTGTAAATTGATTTTTGATGGAACTCACTTGACTTATACGATGGATTTGAATCTAACGTGCATTCAGCATCTCTGAGTCTCTTCATCTAACTCCCCTCATTTTCAGCTGAATCATCCTTTTTGTTCACTAAATCCTCAGTGCAAGTCATCAAATGAATCAGTTGGAAGTCGGTTGCCCTTATAATAAGTGTAAATACAAAACAAATTGATAATGATTGACCAGTATCCTAATATTTATACAATATTAATACCAAGTTTC
The DNA here is from genome assembly GCA_002319775.1 of Fagopyrum tataricum. Lineage (NCBI taxonomy): Eukaryota > Viridiplantae > Streptophyta > Magnoliopsida > Caryophyllales > Polygonaceae > Fagopyrum > Fagopyrum tataricum. The sequence goes on along the minus strand of CM008283.1, from coordinate 13,752,178 downwards.
ATGAACTGGCATGATAAATACACCTACGTGCACAAGGATGGCAAATGGTTCATTTGACATTCTAAAACTAATCTTTATAAAATATAATTTTTCCTCCTGACTTTTTGTAGATTCACACAGACGCACATGAAAGAACAATTCTTTAATCACCGAAATGCATTATTTACTACAATTAGTGTGCATCCTCTCATCAACCTCCTAACAAAGTTGCATATAAAAAAACTAAACGTTGCTCACACGTCTGGATTTTATACAGACGAATTAATCATAAAAAACCCTCTATAAATCTGTAATTCTTCTAATTGATTTACATCCAATCTAAAATTCAAAAAAAAAAATGAGGATCTGCTTAGGCATGTTGTGTTCATGGAAGGCATTTCGTCATGAGGAGATTCAAGACTACAACTTTTCCACATCAGTTGAGAAATCAACTACTTATCCTACACAGAAATGTTCAAAAGTTCATCCATTGATGATTTTACCATCACAAGGCAAGCCAGAAGAACCCGAGAACCAAATTCAACCACTTGATGCACCATTACCACAGAAAATGGATGGAGACAGTGTTTCAAAGAAAAGAAGTGTGAAGATTATTGTGACAAAGAAGCAATTGCAACAGATGATAAAGAATCCTCAGTTAACTGGAATCAGTGTACAGTTTGCGGACAGTTTTTTGGATAAAGGAAGAAACATGAGATGGAGGCCTTCTTTAGCCACCATTGCTGAATAGTTGTTGTTCAGCAACAATGATTTTCTTTCCTTTTTTCATGCTTTTGTATCATTCTTGATGCAACCCAATTCTCATTTTTTAGAGAATTTGAGGTGTCCACATCATTTTGTATCCCGAGGTTGTAACATTGAATAGCTTCTTTGTCTAAATAGATGACTGTTCTTATAATCATTTATATGCAACATTCTGTGGTTTGTGGTCTGTACAGAAACACAATATTGATACACATCAAACAATCTTTTGTAAAAAAAAAACATGGTCATTCTATCATAAAATAAAATCATTTCAAATTTGAAGATAAATATCCTTGCTTATGCGAAAATGTTCTTCACTATATACAAATAACTTCAGAAGATTCAGCACACCAAACTCTTCTTCATTTAGCTGCTGCAGCAGTACTGCAATCCAAAAGAATTCATAAAATTAAAATGTTCAGAGAACAATTCAATGAAAATACAAAAAAAAAAAAAAGTTCAACTGACCTTTCCATAATTTTGTAACTTTTCTTGCCATCCACCTTAGATGATACAACCGCTTTTTCTCTCTTTGTTTTCTTGGTCTGCACATCAATGGACTTCGTTAACGCATCAACCTTCTTCATGAGCATCTGACAAGCAAGAATGTAGGACTTTGTTAGTTTTTAGATTGTAAAACAGGACAGAGGAGTTAAAAATTAGATGAAATTTTACCTTAATCTCTTCTTCTTTAGCATTTAAGTTGTCATCTTTTGTCTCACAAACCTTCCTTAGACTAATGACTTCCTTTTGGAGCTTATCATACAAAAAACCCGAGACCACGTCTACATTTTCAACATTACTTCCTTTTTTGTCCTCCAAGAACTCACTCTCACCCTCTTTATTAACAAATTTCCCTTGTGAATTTTCTTTATCTTCAGAAACTGTATTCATATTTTCTTTTTCACTACTGTCGACGATTTTACCCTTTGACACCCAAAAACCTTTCCTCAGCTTATTTTCAACAAAGCTACCATTTTGCTTTGGTTGCTCATTAGTCTTATGCAAAGGAGATGTTCCTTTGACAGATGCAGACCTCGGCAAAGATGAAGATCTCTTTTTTAGCCCTGCATTGCTTGATAAGAAGCCAAGAAGATTGGTTTTTGAAGGCTTGGGTGAGTTGTTAAGATCAGCTGGTAATGATTTAGGAACTTGTTTAAACCCTTCTTCAATTGTCCTTAGCCTCAACTTCAATTTATCCTTAAAGTTCATCACAACATGAAAAATTAGCGCATTTGTTTATTGTTACAGCATCAAACACAAGAAAACAAAATTGATCATTTCTTGCTGAATATATATATTCACCTTAAGCTGACCTTCTGCCTTTGCTGTCCGCTCTGATACCATTAGCTTGTCTTTAAGCCGTTGAATCTCTGCCTACAATGAACACAAATTCAGAAATCTGATCAAACAAATTTTAAAAACTAATTTTTTTCACTGGCATCATACAAATAATATGATTCATATACCTGCAACAATCTACGCTCTTCCAACCATGTCTTGATTGGCATAACCTTGTCTTTTTCATCTTTCCACTCGTTAGCGACAACAGTTGCAACCCTATTTGCTGATACTTTAGCTCTAGCCAGCTCCCTCTCCAGTGTCTTCTTCTCCTCCTACATTTGAAGACATAAAATTACTAAGTTTCTATGTCAAAGTGGAAAATATGTTATTCTAAGCACCAAATGCTTTACCTTGAGTTCAGAAATCTGACGCCTATAATCCCGAACAGCGTTGGCAGCAGCACTGCCAGCTAGGATAGCCTCCTCCAGTTCATTGATTGTCTGGCTAAGCTTTTCAACCTCAACTACTTTTTGTCTGTTGTTTTTCTCAAGTATCTTATTCTCTTCTTGGCAGATTTCTATCTGTCTCTTAAGCTCCATGTTTTGATTCTGAATCTCCTCGACGATTAAGGCTCTTTCAAGGGCACTTCTTAGAATCTTCTCTGTCTCAATCAGTGCTGCTTCCTTCGACTTCGTCAGACGCTCCAAGGCTTTCTTGTCCTCCACCAGTGAATAAATCTGCACAATAAATCACATGATGCTCAAACATCAGTCACTGAATAGATATATATTTTACATTAAAAATTAGTATACCTTACCTCATTTTTATATATTTTGAGTTCAGATTCAAGAGGAGCAATGATTGATTCCATGGATATAGGATCATCATCCTTTTGATCTGCATGCACCCTTCTAAGAGTTGCTTCTGCTGCAAACTGAGCTGCTAATGCCTCTTTCTTTTCTTCTGCTAACTTCCTAATCTCCAAATTCTGCATTTTTAAGACAATATTATATCATTTGTGTCAAAATGATCGGTCGTAGGATCATTTTCTTTGTTTTCATTAAATTTGAATACCAAGATTACCTTCTGTTCAACAACATTCTCTGTGAAAAGCAGTTTTTCTTCCATTTTAAACAGTTCACTGTGAAGCTGCATTAGATAAGAGCATTGAACAATTACAAAAAAATTAACAAAAATGAATACCAGAAAATATATTTTCAATAGGGAATAATCTGGTGTTTAACCTCTTCTAAAGCCTTTGTCTTTAGAACATCAGTTGCTTTCAAGGCCTTGATTTCGCCATGAGCAGCCACCAATTCATTCTCCTTCTCTGGATATACCATTTCAAAAATAGCATATAAGTGACAAAATTGACAGTAAATTTTCGAGTTAGTCATCTGGGTTCATCCAGAAAACTATTGTCAATAAGAAGAACAGAAGAAACCTTTGAGAAGATTCTGGAAGCGATGGAGTTCGAGCACGAAAGGATCCGAAATGGGAAGATGAACTTCATCAATCATTTCTTCAAAGCCCGACATTCTTCAGATTAAGATTTCTTCTTAATTAGAAGCTTTCAAATTCAAATTCAAATTCTTAAATTAAGGGTAACAATCTGCAAGTTTGTGATATGTCTCAGACTGTAAGGATGACGATTATATAGAGAGGTTGAAAGTGGAAATGGGAGATGTTTGAAGAAATAAAGAGAGAGAAACTTGAAAATTAAGAGTGATGAAATTATTTGTAAGGCGCCAAAATCGGCTATACTTTCTCCCTCTTGATAGTAACCGTTATTTCATCAAAAATTGCAATATATTTTAATTGCCTTCTAGAGTTGGATTATTATATAATTAAGGTTACAATTATCTCCTAATTTTTCATCTTAACAACCCTTATCCCAACTACTCTTATCTCCTTACACTTCTCAAATTTTAAGTAAACAAAAGTTTGAATTGGATCATTCAACACTTTCAAATCATCTTCTTTTTTGTCTTCATAGAGGCAAAAGCAAAAATGTTAGTCATAATAAGAATGGAGCCAGTGAAAATATATTTTATACTTTCAAAGTAGAATTTTACGTTTTAATTTAATATTTTAGGCTATAATTAAAGTGATGATACGATTTGCATTTATAATGCATATGACAAATCTTGCGTGTTCTTAAAACTTTTAGGTAAAATTTTTTTTTTAGAAAGATACATAATCAAAAGAATCGAAAAAAATCAATGATTATATACATTTGTTATTATTGCTTTTAGTATATGTATTATTTAAGATAGTTGTAAACTGCATTCTGAACTATCAAATATTTACCAAATATCCTAACATTTTTTAAAACTATATTTTGCTTCCCGAATTTATCGAAAACAGATATATTCGACTTATAAATATAACATGTCATGTTAGAAAGCTAAACATAAATATAAGGTAAGTGTCATATTTGTGTTTTTTTTTTCAGAAAAGCAAGAACTTATGGAAAAAATAAGTAAATAAATCATTATATCACGTAGTTAGGTGTTATGGCATCACAATGTTCTAAATTATTTCTACATAAATATAGATTTATATATTTACCTGATATTGAAATTATTGGATACCAAAGATCGTCGCGGTGTGATGGCGCAAAAAGAATCGTATAATCAAGGTCGTTAGTGCAACAAATCATTCTCAGACTCGAACAAAATCGAATTTATTTTCAAAGTAGAAATTTGCGTCAAAATAGGTCGTTGGTGTAGAATATTTTTTTTTTCCTAGACCCGTAAACCTGTTAGTTTTTCCCGAACTTGCAAAGCGAGTATTATCGGTATTCAGTCAACCGAACATCATGCACATAACTTTTCGGTAAATTTATAACTTAAATATTTTTTTTGGGTAAGTTATACCCTAAATAATTAAAGGCAGCGTAAAAGGTTACTCGGAAAAGTCATAGGAAATTTGGACGTGAAGGTATGAAACCTACTACTTCCAAAACCTTATCTATTGTTAATTGGATCGGCTTGATAATAACCTTAAACTTTGCAAATTAAGTTTAATTAAATAAAGGATTAGGTGGTCGGGTTTAACAATTTGGTTTCTTTATTAGTCTAGTTTCAGTTAATTTTGGATTTTAGGTTAAAAATTCCTTTCCAAAACCTTATCTATTGGACTGGTCAAGACAGGTTCAAATCGGCTCATGTATGCATCGTACACTAATCAACTTAACAATTTATGGCATGTGTTATTGATATGTAAGAAATATATTGAACAACTATTTTTTCGTTGGCCTTAACCTTACTTAATCTTGATTGCAAAATCAAGTTTTTGTATGGTGATTTACTGATTAATTAATCACTAATTAAAAAGGGTTGTCTAGGCTGAAGTGGCTTTAAAGAACAAACTTTGATCAAAATTTTAATTACGTAAATCAATAAAAATACACTTCTCTTCATCTTTGCTTAAAAGTATCTGAATACAGGTGTCTCAAATTTCTTACGATGAGGATTTTGTCAACCCAAGCCAAGTGATTCTACTTATTTTAGCCTCTTATCTCGATTCATTTTCGAGTCGGGTCATGTTTTGACAGTGTTATACGTCGTGAATTACGCATTTTGCTAATCATGTGCACATTCCGTGCTCTACTGTACATGCCCAGTTTTTAGCCGAGTTAGTTACTTGTCCGTCAAGATACATGTATGTTTATAATGTAATTCCGAAACTCTTTAACAAATCTCTGTCAATGAACGTAATGAATTATTGAAGCAAGTATATAATTGTTGTTGTTTTTATATATTATCTTAGATCCATGATAACATAGCGTCAAACCCTCTACAAAAATCACATTTGTGGCATTTTGGTTAGCATAGAAGCTTTCTGTCGCCATTAACAACACTCTGAAATACGACTACACTTGGAAATATCAATCCCTAGAAAGCTACAAGCACTAAGCATAAAATTATTGAAGACAAGGCTAGGGATGAGTCCTAATCGTTTAATCTTCTTGGATTAGGATTCAAACCCTAATTTGATTGAAATATGGGCGGTTTTGGTATATATTAATGATGCTTAATATGAATTCACAGTAATGTCAAAATGGCCGTCTAAATCGGATTAAGTTTCGTGTTAAGGTAATGGGTGATGAAAATGACGATCTTAAGGGTTCTTGTACCTCTCGTTTTCTGTAAGTAGGTGAGACCAATACTTTGATGGAAACTGGTCATAGAGAGTTTTATTACCCTAATCTATGTATGACCTCATTTTTACAGCCAAATAATGGCTTTAGTTTGAGTCGTCTTCAAGTTATTTCATTGCTTTGAGTAAGATAATGAGTCTATGATACCAACTTTACTTTCCGGGATACATATAACATTGAAATAACAATCGGATTGAAACAAAATAAAATTAAAAAAAGTTAGGATATGTCTTTTTAGATACTCGGAACCATGTATTTACGCATTCGAATCATTGTATATATGATCTCTTTCAATCTACAAAACTCACTTAAACCTAATTAAAACAATGGAATACACAAAGAAATTTGGTAACATAAACCGACAACTCAAAGAAATTGATGATCAAATTGAAAATCTTTAAAAACAAACATTTAGGTGTTTTAACAATTAAAAGAATGATAAACTAAATAGACTCAAAAAAAGGGAATGTTTGTTGGACTACCAACATAAGTATTTGATGCAAGGAGCAAAAACAACCAACTTACAACTTGGCGACAAAAATACGACATTCTATTGTAGAAAAGCTACCTTCGTAGAAACAAAAAAGATAATAGCAACAATTACTAAAATCGATGGATCAATTCTTTCAAAAGAAGAAGATATAACAAAGAATTTATAGATGACTATGAACTTAAATTTAAGGCATCAGTGATAGACCAAAATAAATTGGAAAAACAACTTGAAGTCATGCAAACGGAGATAATAGAAAATCAAAACTTAGAACTAACAAAACCTTTCACTACGTACAGGATAAATTAAAATGTCAATATTTGACATTTGTAGTGACAAATCACCAGATCCAGATGGCATGCCGACCGGTTTATTATATAAAAAAAATATATTAGCATATCATTGGACTTGCCATTATAAGAGCAATCAAAAGCTTTTACAAAACTGGCTAAACAAATTAATCATTGTTTTATCACCCTCATTCCAAAAGTAGATAATTTATAAAAAAAACTACCCACTATTGACCAATTAATTAGTCTATGTTCAACTATTTACAAAATGATTGCAAAAATCTTAGATAAAAGGCTAAGCGTAGTTCTCCCAAAATTGATTCACCCTTTACATGGTGCTTTCACCCAAAATAGATCAATTCACGACAATGTACTCATTGCACACGAAAACTTGCATGGATTTAGATCCAAATATGGCAAAGAAGGATTCATGGCAATCAAACTCGATATGGAAAAGATCTATGACAAAGTTGAATGACCGTTCCTAAAAGTAGTTTTGGCTAAATTTGAATTTAGAGAAAAAAATTAGCGGATGGATCGAGGAATGTATCTCGACGGTTTCATTCTCCAGACTAGTAAATGACTCCCCAGCAAATATTATCCTCCCAAAGAGAGGCCTACGTCAAGGTGATCCTTTAGTTTTTATGCTTTTTAACCTAAGGGCCGTGATTCTTATTAGAAACATTCAAAGGACTAGCAATGAGAACCGAAAGATAATAGGTTCCTAATCTCAAAAAATGGATCCACTATCCATTTTTGGCTTTTGCTGATGACATGCTAATTTTCACCAAGGCAACAACGACAACAAGCAATATAATTATATCCATCTTGATTGACTATTGATTGGTCTCAAGGCAGGTAATAAACTACCACAAATCAACATTTCAAACAACAATAAATATAGACCCGACAACCAAGAGAAGAATACATTCACGTGCATATGGGTATTGTAGTAACATACAACCTAGAAAAATACCTAGGATGTCCGATCATAAATGGACGAGTAAATAAAAACACTTTTAACAGTGTCATCTTAAAAAATAAACAACAACTAACTAAATGGAAGGATTCATCCCTTTTTCAAGAAGGTCATAAACCTTGATAAAGCCAACTTAAATGCAAAACCAAGCTACCTAATGAAATCTTACATGCTTCTTGCAAGCATTCATAAAGAGCTTGGCTAGATAAATAGATCTTTTTGTTGGAACAAGGGATCAAATTTTCACCCTCTCATTAGTTGATATAAAATATGTAAACTAAAAACACAAGGAGGAACATGAATCAGGAAAACATAAGATATGAATTGAACAAGGCTTTATAAATGAAACTACTATGAAAAATAATGGCAGAACCAGAAAACATATGGGTTAAAATTATGGAAGAGAAATATCTCAAAGAAACATGCTTATGGAAATACAAACCCCCCAAAAAAAACACGTCATGACAATGAAAAAAAAACTAATAAACTTAAAGAAATACTTTGAAAAGAGTGTCAAATGGAGCGTTAGAGATGGAAAAACCATTAGATTCTAGAAATATCAATGGATAACCGATCAATCTCTAGAAAACTTGCGAATGACAAAGCATTATTCAATACAGATGCTCCAGTAAGCAACTTTATTACAAATAAACTCTGAAACCAACAAGAAATTCATCAACTAAGTAGTATATTACCACATGACTTGATTAGAAAATTAAACACGTATAGCCTACCTAAAATGAAATACAAGACAGGCTTTATTGGGCGTCAAATGAAAAAGGATGGTTCTCTACCAAATTGGCAACGGATCTTATTCAAAAACGGAAGGTGGGAACTCAAAGCGACAAACACATGGATATGCGACATCAATATAATGCCAAACATAAAAACCTTTTGTGGAAATTGTCTCTTGATGGCATTCCAACAAAAAAAAACGTAGAAAAACAAAAACTTTCAATCTTAATACTCTACGAACTTTGTCAACACCCGATAAAGAGTATAAAAAAACCTCTTTTTCAAATTGCCCGTATACACTATATAATATTAAAATGATAGAGTTTAAACGCTCTTACACAAATGTGATCCTTCAAACCACAAAGTAATGGACATCATCACGGAGATAAAGAAAAAAATGCGACCCAACAAAATTAAGACAAATAGTGGTTACATGGTGAAATATTTGGCTAACGAGAAACCAAACAATCTTTAACAAGAAAAAAAACACCACATGATATAAACCAATTGATCCAAAAAAACAAATTAAAGATTGGGATGAGGTTATTTCTAAAACAACACCGTCCTCCAAAACAAAGACGAAAAACAAAAAAATATTAAATGATAGAGACTAAGTTTGAACATTGTCACACTTAGTTTTGATGCTTCTAAAAACTCTAATGACCAATGTGCTTTTAGTTTGAACATTGTCACACTTAATCTACGTCGTTGCAGATAAACTCGCATCGCTTAGTTATTGCATGAATACGGGTAACGGGATCCTTCCACAGGATGTTGAACACCTCAACCGAAAGGATGCTCTAGGACAACCACTTCTACATATTGATTGTTCTAGTTCACTTACCTTTGTATCAAAAAAATTGTTTAAAAAAAATGTACAAGAGAGTGAATTCACATTTTAATTCATATCTATGTTACAATTCAGTTTGGATTACTGCTCAGACATTTGAAACTACGTTGTATCTGTGGGCCTTTTATGACGAGTTTCTTGGTAAATATAAAGTATTGGTTCGTGAAACATGTAGTTCTGGAAAGCCCATATGTGGCCCATTAAGGCTCAACATTTGTGAAGGTGGAACCACCAATTTTACTTTCCAGTGGCTTGCTGCAAATTGAGTTCTAGGTCGACGAAATTCTAAAATGACGAGCCAACAAAAATTGACAGCAATATAAAGATTAATGCAAGTTTTAGCTGCCAGTTGATTACTGAATTAGAAAATAATATCCAAATGGTATACTATATAAATTATATGTTTCTTAAAAATTTTTAACACAAATATCTCGGGTGTTAGAAAAAGTACCGGTAAAATTGAAGACGTTCGGGATTTAATATAAAAAGTCCCCATAAAAAGAGTAATAATTAATGCACATTGTAGAGTAATAATCGATGGCTTAAAAAAAACAACAATCGATGTGCATTTGCCTGGGTACATTCTAAGGGATAATGATGCATCAAAAATCGCATTTCACTACGGACAATGTGGTTATTACTGGTTACACTTCGGTACAACAACGAAAGCGTACGTACTTAGACAATGATTGATAAAGCAAAAGATCAACCCAATAAAAAAATAATATTTGGAAGCCCCATGAAAATTGATCTTAATATATACAAGACATCTCTCTTATTTTGTCTGATTTCATACAAGTTCAAATACATCATATTTTTAAAAAAGTCATCAGTGTTGCGGACAAACTCGCAACACTAGTCCACGATAGCCTTGCTGTTGAAGAGGTTCCCCACACGAAGTCGAAGTCCACGTCCACAAGGATGCTATAGGTTGGTCCATCTCTCTTATTTTGTCTGATTTCTTACATGTATATTAAAAAATTGAAGAAATTGTCCCACATCGATAGTGGGAAGATTAATGGTATACTATATATATATATATATATATATATATATATATATATATATATATATATATATATATATATATATATATATATGTGTGTGTGTGTGTGTGTGTATTAGAAGGTTATCGATGCATACGAAGAGACATTAAAGTGACATGGTCTAGCTTACACACCACTAGTATGATTTTTAAATTTTTTTCAGAACAAGTTCTCCGGAATTATATATTTAACTCACTAGAAATTTATTAATGCTATTAGGATTGTTTTATTAAAGTCCCAAAAAATATTAAAAAGAACGCACCAACATTTTCACAATATTTTCTCGGAAGTTACATTAATACATCCCAAAACTCTACAACCCACGACGTACTCTCTCCCTTCCACAATCGTAAAAGTTTATTTTTTGGTAATTGGTCGGGCATCAAAATCCGTTTGTGAGAACCTATCGCTTGCAACCCTTACTCTCATCTCACTTGATATGAAATCCGTTTGTGAAGAATCTATCGCTCGCAACTCGCTAATGCAAGAGCATCTAGAAGCCCAACTTCGTCGCTTCGAATGACGAGACCAATCAAGAAGAGACGGACTACTAGAAAGGAGAAGTAGGAATATGAAGTGAAAGAAACGTGCAACCCGGACATGGAGAGACCAAGTAGTCCACGAGATTCACACGAAGAAAGGGTTCGTCGGGCTGCCTTTGAAGGAAAAAGACTTCGGGCTAATTTAAGTGGCTAAATTAGACCCAACAAGCTTTTTTATTTTCATCCCATTATTTAGACAATTTTAATATTGGGTTTTGTTTTTATTTAATTGTTATTTTATTTCCTCCTACAAGGTCTTGTCTCTTAAAGATTTGACCTTATCCGTTTGTTAGAAGATCGTATCTCTTAAAGATTCGATCTTATCTTGTCGTATTTCATTTCATTTCATTCATTTTAATCAGTTCGGGCTTGATCCACAACCCATTGTACTCATTTTGGACGTTCCCTCTACCTATATAAGGCATGTTGGGCGTCATTTTACAAGCAGCTTGAATAATAAAAACATTTGAAACTTTTTAAGTATTTTCTTCTTTCGTGGAATCGAGAACCGAATATGTGGATTCATATTCCGGACGTGTGGATTCACGTTCAACCCTAGCTTGGAAGCATAGGAGAGCCGTCCAACTTGGTGCCGATTCTCAGATTGGTCTCTCTTCGATCTCTAAGCGACTTCTTGCGTTTTTGAGAACAATCGCGTCTTTCTTTCAAATTCAAGATTATAGCGGGAAAATTCCTTTCAGGAATTCCTTTCGAGCCGAGGGCCTTCCTGACATGATCCATAACTATTCTCATAGGCATCAATTGAATCGGTCAAACGCTGACCCAATCCACAAATCTAACTTTATCCATATATATATATATATATATATATATATATATTATATATATATAAAATAATATATATATATATATATATATATATATATATATATATATATATATATATATATATATATATATACACACTAAAGTAGCCTACGATTTGCTGAGGTGACACCCTAAGGTTTCAGAATTTTAGCCAAATAACAATATATTACTATATTGTCTCTCCCTTTAAAATTATTAATTTTTAAGTTTTTCAATTTCAAAACAACAGATTTGGTACAATTTAAAAATTTTTTTGTACAATATAGATTCTCTAAAATTATTTTAATTTAAATCAAGTAAAATTGTTTTAAAATTACTATTTTAGTGAAAATTATAAAATTTGATTTTTTAAATTTTCGCTATAATAAAATCGAATTTAAGTTCACTAAAAATAAAAACTAAGATTTAGTTATTTCAAAAAAAATTCTTATAAAATTCAAACTTTACAATTTTTATTTTTATAAGTTACGTCTTTCATATTTCATTTGGTGCAATTTTAAAAAAAAGATTTTGTACGGACAATTTAAATTCTCTAAAATTATTTTAATTTAAATCAATTCAATTTTTTTTAAATTACTACTATAACAAAACGTACAAAATTATGATTTTTAAAATTATCGCTATAATAAAATTCAAATTTAAGTTTTCACTAAAAAGAAAAACTAAGATTTAGTGATTTTTCAAAAAAATTCTTATAAAATTCAAACTTTTAAAATTTTTATTTTTATAAGTTACGTATTTTATATTTCATGATTTTTTGTTTTAAAATTTTCTAAGGGTATATATAAAAAAAAAAAATCGAACTTTGAAATGAAATGATTAAAATGTTGTTGTATCCTATTTATATGTATTAAAATACCCGTGCACGACACGGGTCCTAAAATAGTTTTAACTAGTCAAGACGTTGACCTATTTCCAAGGGAATGAGAGGTCCAACGGATTCCTCTCGAAATAGGTTATGTTGATAACCTCCAATCAAACGATCTCCTTTCCTCTTCTTCTATGATAATCTCGCGTCGGAGAGTACGCCCCAAAAGTTCTTATATGCATTATATGTTATTACGTAGTATGACACATCAAACAGTTGTATCTTGGAATCCTAATCACACACATCCCCTTCATAATAGGGTGATTATTTGAGAATAATCTTCCCCACGAGATTTTGGAATTCAATGTTTTTGTTCAGAAAACAATTTCAAATGCACCATATATAACACTTTTATAAACTCTTCCTCCTCAACAAAGTTTATATACATAGATGAATTCAGAGGAGAAGAGGTTTGCTTCTAATTGCCAACATCAGGCGTTTTGACCCTTACCAATTCCGAATCAATTCTCGTTCAGCTCTCTTGTTGTACTTTCACTTCGATGGGTTCATGATCCATTGTCGTCTCCCGGAAGGTTGAGATTGTTATGATATTATTTAGTTCAGTTTTTAGAGTTTGTTTTTCATTTCCTATTTGTCAGCCACTATATCACGTAGAAGATAAGTGGTGGGTCTAATTTCAGTTTCTTAAGCTAGAATCAAGGAGTAGTTAATTGCCTTTGTAAGCTATTTAAGCTGATTCTTATTATTGAATAAGTCAAGTTGGTTTTGACAAAGATCTCTAGTTTAACATTTGGTATCAGAGCAAAGACTAACTATCACTGAGAAACTCTCAAACACACAGGACGGGCTTGAGAGATTGTGAGAAAGAGAGATGGTTGTGAAAAATGTCGGACAATAATGGTGGAAGTTTTTCACAGCCCTCAATTCCCAAATATGATGGGGATTATGACCATTTGAGTTTGGTCATGGAGAACCTTCTCCGATCCAAGGAGTATTGGGTTGTTGTCGAAACAGGGTATCATTTACCCGTTGAAGGAGAGGCGCAAACGCCGGCACAGAAGAAGATGTTGGAAGAACTACAACTCAAGGATTTGAAGGCTAAGAATTATTTGTTCCAATCCTTGGACAAAACAATTCTCAAGACTATTCAATAGAAGGAGACATCCAAGCAGTTATGGGACTCGAGGAAAATGAGGTGTCAAGGGGACGCCCGAGTGAAGAGGGCTCAACTCAATCGGATCCGACGAGATTTTGAGGTTCTGGTCATGAAGCAAGGAGAATCAATCACCGACTACTTTGGCCGGGTGATGATTATTGCGAATGAGATGCGCAAATTATAGAGAGGAATTGGCCGACGTCAAGATCGTAGAAAAGATTCTACGAACTTTGACTGATAAATGGAATTATATTGTGTGTTGTATCAAAGAAGCGAAGGACATCGATACACTCTTTGTCAATGCTCTACAAAGCTCACTTCTAGTTCATGAGCAGAAATTCATAAGGGAAATCACTGACGAGCACGCTCTCAGTGTGACTCAACCAAAGACTCAGGTGGCCGAGGTCAGGGAAGAGGAAAATTCCAAGGAGGGCGAGGTAAAGGAAGAGCTTGCTCCAGTTTTAACAAAGCCACAATTGAGTGCTACCGCTGTCATCAACTTGGTCATTACCAATACGAATGCTCAAGTATGCCCAAGCAAGCCAATTTTGCAAAATTGGATGAAACCGAAGAGATGTTGCTTATGGGACAAGCTGAGGCTCAAGGACTGCATAGAAAAGAGGTTTGGTTCCTTGATTCCGGGTGCAACAATCATATGAGCGGAGATCCTTCTCTATTTTGTGAATTGGAAAAGGGATTTCAAAGGAATGTTCGACTTGGAAATCACACCACCATGCGTGTGGAAGGGAATGGAAGTGTTCAACTAGTGTTTAATAGGGTCACTCATACTGTAAGGGATGTGTTCTTTGTTCCAGACTTGAAGAACAATCTCCTCAATGTTGGGCAACTCCAAGAACGAGGATTAGCTGTCTTAATGAAAGACAACTAGTTTCGCATCTATCATGACACGAAGGGTTTGATCATTCAGAGCACAATGACATCCAATCGGATGTTTATCCTATTTGCTGGAACAAATTTGAGATAAGACTCCCCGGTGGACTGTTTACAAGCTAACATTGAAGATCAAGCATATTTATGGCACCGCAGATTCGGACATCTAGGTTATACAGGGCTCATGGATTTGCAGAAAAAGGAGATGATACGAGGTTTATCATTGTTCATTAAGACTCCAACAATATCTGATGTGTGCTTAAAAGGTAAACAACATCGAAAAATCATTCCCAAGCAGGCTACATGGAGAGCATCTGAGAAGCTTGAACTCATCCACGCAGACATTTGTGGACCTATAACTCCTCAATCAAATGGACATAAGAGGTATCTATTATGCTTTATAGACGACTGTAGTAGGAAAGCATGGGCATATTTTCTGGTTTACAAGTCAGATGCATTTGTTATTTTCAAGCAATTCAAAAGGGTAGAGAAAGAGTCTGGTTTGTTTATAAAATGCTTGAGAATTGATAGAGGAGGTGAATTTACATCCAGTGAGTTCAATGATTTTTGTAGAGATAATGGCATCAAGAGGCAGTTGACGACAACCTTCACACCTCAAGAAAATGGGGTCATAGAGCGGAGAAATAGAATTGTGATGAAAATGGTGCGGAGTTAGATTGTTGATTGAGAAGAACATGCCTAAGAGTTTCTGGCCAAAAGCAATGAATTGGGCGCTTTATGTGCTCAATAGAAGCCCCACTTCATCTCTCAAAGACAAAACTCCAGAAGAAGCTTGGAGTGCGATCAAGCCCTCTGTTGATCATTTTAGGGTAATCGGCTGCTTAGCCCATGTACACATTCCAGATGCTAGGAGAACAAAATTTGGAAGACAAGAGTAGGTTGTGTATTCTCTTTGGTATGAGTGCAAAATCAAAGGGATACAAATTATACGACCCACTGAGCCAAAGGATCATCGTCAGTAAAGATGTAGTCTTTGAAGATGACAAGCAATGGGATTGGAACAATGATTATACTGAATTACTTGAGCTCGATTTAGGGTGGGATGAGAGTCTAACTGCGCATCAGGCTGTTGAGAATGGAGAGAGCTCACAAGCAAGGGTTGATCAAGTCCATAGTGGTTCAACGACAGGAGAGGAAATTGAGCTCATTCCTGCTTCACCGCTATCTGTACCATCTCCAACTATCTCTTCGTCATCGATTGCCTCACCATCATCGTTATCAAGTCCTATTATCCCAGAGCAGTCCAGTTCAAGAGGAATTAGACAGAGGAGAGCGCCAGTCTGGACGGAAGATTATGTTGGTGGTGTAGAGAGTATCAACGAAGAACAGGCTGGCTTGTTTGCTCTGTTTGCGAATTCTGATCCTGTCAGCTTTGAAGAAGCAATAATCAGTAAGCAGTGGAAGCAGGCGATGGATGCTGAAATCAATAGTATCAAGAGAAATGTTACATGGCAACTCACTGATTTACCTGAGGGAGCTCAAAGCATAGGAGTCAAGTGGGTTTATAAAACCAAGTTGAATCAGTTTGGAGAGATTGAGAAGTATAAAGCTCGATTAGTGGCGAAGGGATATGCTCAAAAGTATGGTGTTGATTATGAAGAAGTATATGCTCCAGTATCATGTATGGATACAGTGAGGATGATACTAGCTTTGACGGCTAAAAGGAGTTGCTACCAACTCGATGTTAAGTCAACCTTTTTGCAAGGGGACTTATCTGAAGAGGTGTATGTTGAGCAACCAAGAGGATATGAGGCGAAGAATGCAACACACAAGGTGTACAAACTGAATAAAGCCTTGTATGGGCTCAAACAGGTCCCAAGAGCTTGGTTCAGCCGAATTGAGTCCTACTTCACAGCTATGGGATTTGAAAAGGATGGAAGTGAACAAACATTGTTCACCAAGGTGAAAGATTGATTATAAGTCTGTATGTGGATGATCTGATCTATTCAGGAAGTGATAAGACAATGCTTGATGAGTTCAAACAGTCCATGATGAGGGAGTTCGAGATGTCTGACTTAGGTGAAATGAAATACTTCTTGGTTATAGAGGTAACACAATCTGAAAATGGTGTATTCATCAGTCAGAGAAAGTATGTTAAGGAAGTACTGCAAAAGTTTGAAATGGAGGAATGCAATTCAGTTTCAAATCCAATGGTGCCTGGCTTCAAAATCCATAAGGATACTAATGGAGTAAAAGTCAATTGCTCACTCTATAAGCAATTGGTTGGCAACATGATGTATCTAACTACCACGAGGCCAGATGTCATGTTTGCAGTAAGTATGATTAGCAGATATATGTCTTGTCCCACTGAATTTCACTTGATGGCAGCAAAAAGGATCATGCGTTACTTGCAAGGTACAATCAACTATGGGATTCTTTATCATAAGGAAGGCAACAGGGAGATAGTAGGCTTCACAGACAGTGACTATGCTGGCAGCATAAAAGACAGGAAGAGCACGTCAGGCTACACTTTCCTTCTGAGTGGTGCTGCTGTAGCCTGGGCATCCAAGAAGCAACCCATTGTCACTTTGAGCACAACTTAAGCGGAGTTCGTAGCTGCAACAACCTGCTCATGCCAGATGATTTGGATGCAGAGGATAATTGAGAAGCTTGGCTACAACAACAATACAACTCAAGTGATCTATTGTGACAACAACTCAACCATTAAACTGTCCAAGAATCCGGTATACGGAAGGAGCAAACACATTGATGTACGTTTTCATTTTCTTCGTAACTTAGTGAATGATGGAAAACTACAGCTGAAGTTTTGTGGCACCAAACAACAAGTAACAGATGTCCTCACAAAACCACTCAAACTAGAGGCCTTTCAGGAATGCAGGAAGAAGCTTGGAGTATGTGACGTTTCTGACATAAATTAAGCTTATAGCTTAGTTTAGGGAAGGAATTGTTATGATATTATTTAGTTCAGTTGTTAGAGTTTGTTTTTCAGTTCTTATTTGCCAGCCACTATATCACGTAGAAGATAAGTGATGGGTCTAATTTCAGTTTCTTAAGCTAGAATTGAGGAGTAGTTAATTGTCTTTGTAAGCTATTTAAGCTGAGGCTTATTATTGAGTAAGTCAAGTTGGTTTTGGCAAAGATCTCTGGTTTAACATGGTCATTGAGTTTGAGAAAAAAAAAGAAAATGATAGGAAATATTTGCATTGAGTTGAGAGGATACATTAATTCCTCTTATTTTTATTTTCGAAATGTAGTGCTTCTCCACTATCGGATTTCTTCTCGCATTCTTCACATCCGACCCGAATATTTTTCTTTAAAAAATTTGCAGGTCACCGAATATCCTCAAATCTCCAATTTTGATATGAAAATTGATTTTAATTTCCTTTCTATCAAAACAATGGTTATGTTTAACACAATTTTGATATGCTTTAGAGGTGTGTTCCACAAATTTAGGAGAAAACGAGAAAGTGGATGGCAGCATGAGATGAGATGCATTCACATGTCCATGGAGCAATTTCGTCATTTTTTTTTCCCGAATTGAAACCCTTCAGACCATAACCACAAACTCTAGATCTAACTTCACTGATCACATCCAACTACTCAAAATTTTTTAACTATTCGAAATCTCGTTTTTTTTTCCTAATATATATTTAGACTCATGTCGTATGCCGGTAAGTATATAGGTAATAGGGAATTTTTTTTTATTGAAGTATATGTGGAGATATAGTTGTCCCAATAATAAACAAACTAGGAGACCATAATATAAGTTTGTGTGCTACTTCGAATCACGCTATAATTATATTTTGAGCTCGGTCTAACGTATATACGTCCGAACGTGCGAAAAAATCCCACGTTATATTTTACCGGAATTTCATGGTGTATGTTTTTATTAACTTTTTTTAATATACTAAGGGAGTAAGGGGTCATTTGATATCCATATCTTGATTAACGGTATGAGTATCCCATACTCATACCCGGTGTTTGACATTTTTTAAGTATCGGTATTATATTGACACTTGATATCCAATTTTCTCCCGATTTCACCATTTTGATACCAGAATATCTTTGAAGGTATCAAATCTTTCTTTTCTGGTTGCTTCTTTCCTTCTCTCGACATTTCCATCTTCCTTTCTTTTCTTCCTCACACAAATATTCAAGAGAGAGCATCGGCCCCTTCTCCCACCTCCGCCAACCGGGAGAGCCATCGCGATTGTCGACCGTCTGTTGCTATTGCCGCCGACCGGAGCAAGGCGCTGCCATTGTTGTTGACCTACTCAAATTTAGGGTTTGTGAAAGAGAGAAAATTTGATATCTGGAAGCATATCGATAGGGCTGAAAGTGGGATGAGGAATCGCAGACAAATTGCGCTTATGTATACAGTCTTGCTCTCCTTCAAAGAAGTGGACATAACCCTATCGATCTCCACTGGTTTTTTTTTGTTTTTGTTTTTTTTTTCTAGATCAATCTAATGTCTAATATATACCAAACAAGATATCAAGATATCATATATTAAATTTATACCCATATCTTTAATATCCATACCTGATAGTCTGATACTCATATATACCTCATACCTTTATACCTAATTTCTTCTAACATTATTATAATGAAAAATAACATAAAATCATCCTTATTCCTTGTCCACTCTTACAAAAATCATCTACACCTAATTTACTTCAAGCATAAAATATATAATATTTTATGAAAAATGTTAAGAAGTCTATATAAAATATTACGTTAGCTCTACCTATACAGCTATACAGATACGTTCTCGATGCCTAGAAGTAACTCAATTTGAAGGGCAACAACAAAGTCAAATTAACATTCTTTTTATACTCATCCATATAAAATGGAAGGGATCGGATATGCATTGCCAATATTTGGCCACATCTTTATGCTATTTTTGGGCTGCCTAATCCTTCCCACCCCCCTACGCAAAGGCTAGCTGCATACAATCTTTGACTTATCTTTTCATTCCTTTAGGGACTACTAACAATTAAATTTTTAATAGAGATGTGCGTTTATTGGCTTATCACGAAACATATAACATAAGTACATAACCCTATATAAATTCACAACATTTCATACTTTAATATCGACCGACCTTACCATTATTTTTTAGTACAAACCCTGGATTTCTCTAAGTCCTATTCAATGAGAACTCATACTACTGCTCTTTTTGTATTACTCATCAGCTTCACTCTCATTGCTCTTCCTAAAACCAACGAGGCTCAGGTGAGTATTAGTATTTAATATAAGAAAATATAATTAAACAGCATAAAAATAATATTATTATGTTTTATTATTATAGTGGTTAAGCCATGGAGGCGATCCTTCAAACACAAGGTCACGCAGCTACAGTGAACCGAAGATCAGGCGATCTTTCCTCCAAAACATGCGGCCAATGTGGAAGTTCGACGTAGGTAATGACGTAACCGCCACACCAGCTGTAAGCGACGGCGTGGTGTACTTTCCGGCATGGGACGGGAACTTGTACGCGGTTCGGGCCGTGGATGGAGGTTTGGTTTGGAAGCTGAACTTGAGTCAGCTGACGGGGCTTGATCCGCCGCCGCAAGGCGCATTCGCCAAAATGACCATTTCTAGGTCAACTCCGGCTGTGGCTGGCCGGCTTTTGATCTTCGGAATCTGTGGTCCGGCTGCGGTTGTCACCATCGACAGGTTTACTACCAAGAAGGTGTGGATGACTATACTTGATCCCAACCCTCTTGCCCTAATCACCATGTCCGGAACCGTTTACATAGAGTAAGTACCCAATTGTTTGTCTTAATTAATCACTTTATGTGAAGTTAGTGAGTATTTATTCCGAGTCTAAGTATATATTATGCGCTGTAGCGCATTCTATATAGGGGTATCATCCTCAGAAGAGGGACTCCCAGCAGGTCAATGCTGCACCTTTAGGGGCAGCATGTTGAAGCTCCGAATCCAAACTGGATCAATCCTTTGGCAAACCTACACCGTTCCTGACAACGGCGGCCAGTTAGGGGGCTACTCGGGTGGAGCCGTGTGGGGCAGCAGCCCATCCATCGACCCTGTCCGAGGCCTCGTCTATTTTGGGACAGGGAACCTCTACATAGCTCCTACTTCGGTTCAAGATTGCCAAGCAAGGCAGAACAATCAATCATCTTCGGGTAACGCTCAACCCTTAAATATGTCTCTTCAATTATATAACCAACAATGTACCTGTTACGTGTGGACTTTAGTTTAGATGGAACGAGTTTATGTGATAGATTTGGCCTACGCGTGTATGCGCTTAGATGTTCAACGAAATCTCCACGTCATATCTGACCCTTCAAAATTTTAGATGGTATCACAACAGTTTCACCAAAGTCTTACTTATTAGGCTTGCCGGTATCAAAATTCTAATTGCGAAAATGTATAATGGTAGTTGAGTGACCTAAGTGATTTTAATATTGACAATTGATTTAAAGTTGAAACCTTAACTTATGTACTAAATTTGGACCTACGCATATCTATATTCAGTCGTAAGACGAAACCGTTCACGTCATAACTAACCCGTCTTTATACGATTTTCGTGTTTCATATCACCTTGATCAATGTGTGGGGTCAGACGTACATTTTGACTCGATCTTGGCCCTAGATGTGGGGTCAGGGAGCATCAGGTGGGCCCGGAGGTTTGATGCGTACGACGTGTTTTACTACGCATGCTTGGTGCCTGATAGTCCCACTTGTCCAACTGGCCCGAACCTCGACGCTGATTTTGGGGAGGCGCCCATGATGCTTACCATTCAATATGGAGCTGGCCAGCGTCGTGACGTTGTTGTTGCGGTGCAGAAGAGTGGCTTCGTTTGGGCGTTGGATCGTACCACCGGCGACACTATTTGGTTTAACGTAAGTCGATATATAACCACGTGTCAATTAATTAGAAATAGAAACAAAATCAAATTCAAAATAAAGAATCATTGACAATTGAGTACCAAGCAATATAACTAATATATATGCATAACATAAATCACCCTCACTAACAATGTTACCAACTTGACATATTGTCATCACATACTCGACACTCGACACCAACCTCAACCATAAGCAACTTCATGATGCCAAAGTTCAAAGCAAAACCACCCATCTTCACCACCCTTAGACGAGTTCAAAACAAGCAAAACCGAAATTGTTTTAATTTTTTAAGAGAAAAACCTAACTACTTAAAATCCGACAATAAAAATCACTCAAAAGTAATTTAAAAGCTCAAAATATATAACGAATCAAAGATAGACCGTGTGAAAATGATTTTTTAAGTGATGAATATATTAGTATATAAGTTTAGTTTACTAATACATGTTCCTATTATCATTTTGTTTTACAATGTAAATGATCGAATAGATTTTGGTGAAGTAGATTGCGAAATAAACACTTTTTTTTTTATTTTCATCTGTGTATAAGGATTATAATAAAAATATGAAGAGAATAATGAATATTATAATAATAAATCTAAAAAAATAAATAATGTCCTATTTTATCAAATAAGAATATACAAAATTACTTTTAAATAATATCTTCCAATAAACCCGATTATTTGACCATTGTAATTTGTCTAAGATTTTTCCTAGCTAAGTACATATTGATCTGATCCATTTCCTGGCTTACTAGATTTTCTAGAGTTAAGGTACGATATTAAGTGTTAATTAACCCGTGCCCTCACGCTCGATCAAGGTGTGTATGAAAATTAATTTAGATCGATTATAAAGCGATAAAGAGTATTGTTTCAAACTTGGTGAATCACCCCATCTATAAATTATAGATTTTAGGATAATCTCTGTTAGACTTGTACATCAAGCTCAAACTTAAAGCGTATACGCAAATCCCATCTTTATTTGAGGCACCAGAATTTGTGATGCTACCAAATGTGAGCATGAAAAGTGTTAACCCAATTGTTACATTGTAATGTGTGTAAATTACAGCAAGCTGGACCGGGAGGATTAGAAGGCGGCGGAGTATGGGGAGCAGCCACCGATGGAAAAACCATCTTCACAAACATAGTCAACGGGGAAGCCAAACCATTTCGACTCGCACCCTCAAATCTGACGATTACAGGCGGTGGTTGGGTGGCGTTAAACGCAACAACCGGGGAAATCAAATGGACAACACCCGTCCCCAACAACGAGACGGCTCATGGGCCCGTCACTCTCGTCAATGACTTACTGTTTGCGGGCTCCGTGGCATCGAATGGCCCCTTTTATGCCATGAGCGCCGTTACCGGAGAGATCTTGTGGTCGTACAACACCGGAGCTACCGTATACGGTGGCGCTTCGGTTACTAATGGTTGTCTTTACATTGGTAATGGCTTGTCTGCTGGGTTGGCCAGGTTTCATCCTACTTGGACCCGTGGAACTTCGGTCTTTGCATTTTGTGTCAGGAGTGCTTAGTTGTTTTTTGTTTCGAGTAGGATGTTTACATTTTGGCATTTAGAATTAATCTAGCTCAATAAAATTATCTTGTTTCGTTTTGTATCTTTACTTCACTCTTGGTTTTATGTATTGGTACGGTACTTCTCATATTTCAATCTTTACGGTATTATTAATTTGAATCTATTGGCAATAATGTACACCACACGTATATTTCGATGAAATATTTATTTCATAGTGCTGGAAAATAGACTATCATGTCAATATGCCGATCTAATCTATAATGTATTATAATCCGCGGTCTATGGATAGCAATCACAGATTTAAAAAACTGCAAAATATTATACGTACAAATACCAAGAAACAATATTACAACGAAATGTAAAGAAAGAGAATAATACGTTGTAGAAACAATATATATACATGGCATCACACCTTCACATTCTCTGATTATTGTCTCAACTCGGCAAATGCTTCACGTTCACTGATCATTGTCTCGTCTCCGCAAACATTAGCATGTTTTTATACTATGTTTTTAATGTGTTTATGTGATTTTATCTTTTGTTTTATATAATTTTTTTTTTAAAGTGAAAAACGGTTAGATTGGTCTACCTCCTAGAGGTAGTCCAACCTAAAGCATCATTGCGGACGAGAACACGAAGTTCGGGATCTTCAGAAAAATTGGTGTTGGGGGTCGAGATTCCCAGATGGGTCAATCGGTCAGCAACACAGTTTATCTCTTTGAAAATATGCCTAACACGGATCTCGTCAAAGAAACGAAGATCCAGTCTGGAGTCGGATATAATAATCGCGATCTCCCATGGACAACTCCACAAACCTTGGAGTGCCTTGATTACACACAGGTTATCACCTTCGATTTCGATCTTTTTAATTTGTTAATTGATTGTCTCTTGTAACCCAGTTTTGAGGGCAAATGCTTCGGCTTTTATGACCGAATTGAAATTATTTTTTTTAGCGTTGAGGCTTACAATATCACCATTGTGGTTCCGAATAACATATCCAATAGATGTGATTCCCGAATCGAGTTTTGATCCATCAAAGTTGAGTTTGAAGAAGCCGGGTTTTGGTTTTTCACATTTCATATTGTGTTTTTTCCGTTTGTTTGAGATATAGATTTTTGGTTGTTGTTTTATGTTGTAATAGTCCTCATCAGTTATGTTAGTTTTCCAGTTATGTATTTGGTTTTTGATGAAATAATAACCTCATTATCAAGGCTCATAGGTTCATTACTAAAGATAATTTTGTTCCTGAAGAACCATATACTCCACCATACAGTTGCAAGACACACAAATTTGTTTGTTCCTATTTTGTTTTTAATTTCTTGTAGGATGACATGAGCTTTTTTATTTTGGAGGTTAATTTTGTTAAGTTCGGTTAAGATTGTTCTATCGATTTTGGCGATAATTTGTTTAGTGCGATGACATTCCAAGAGCAGGTGGAATAGGTCCTCGAGATGATGGTTGCAAAGTTCACAATGCCTTGTTACAAAATTTTTTCTTTTTTCAAGTTTTGTTTTTGTTGGAAGTCCATTAACAGAAATTTTCCAAATAAAGTTTTTAATTTTGGGTTGGGTATCCAGTTTCCAAATCCATTCACAAAAATGGTTTGGTTGGATATTTGATTCCTCTTCAATCATGTTAGAAGCCGATTTTGTAGAAAACCATCCATTTTTACTACATCTCCAATATATTCTATCTTGGATCTTGTTTTTCGGGATGATTGTTTCCTTTATCTTTCTCAAAATATCCTGGTTTATGAAATTTTGAAGCTCATTATCAATTTTGTTGTTATCCCACTCTCTTGAGTTATTTATGAAGTGACTAACTTTAATACTTGTATCAATTTGGTTGGTATTTTGGACCATTTTTATTAGTGGTATCGTTGTTACCCAACTATCGTGCCAAAAGTTGTTGGTTTTTTTGTTTCCGATCTGCCAAATGATACCTTTTTTGAACTCGGTTTTGAGTTTCATGAGATTGTTCCATTGCCACGAATCTCCACATTTCAAATGGTAATGGAGAATGTTCTTATTTTTTAAGTATTTCTCATTTATAATTTTAACCCATATATTGTTTGGTTCTGCTAAAATTTTCCACAAGAGTTTATATTGTTCCATTGCCACGAAGCTCCACCTTTGTTTTACATGATTTGGATATTCATATATAAGATAGAGTTTATATTGTCAAATTTTTTTTAATTCTTTTCTTGTTTCATGTTAAAAACGTACGATTGAATTTGAATATGACTTTAGATGGAATGTGGGAATAAAAATACAGTTAAATTTTGAAAAAAAAATCATCCCTTTTATATATAATAATAATAATAATAATAATAATAATAATAATAATAAGTTCACATATCACAAATAACACATGAAACGATGATAAAATTGATAACACACTTACTTATTAGAACCATCTAAGACAAACTCTATTGGACATCATGCGAAAAGGATGGTTCTCAACCAAACCAACCATTAATCTAATCCATACAAATAAATAATGACTCCAAATAAGATCGCAAGAATAAGGGATTTAGTCATCATACCAAAAGTCAAAAAAATTCTTTAAAAAATATTCATTAACGGTCTCAAATAAAGGATAAACTAAAAAAACAAAAACTCTAGGTGATTGTTGTTATTTATTGTGTCTTATGTCAACACCTCTATAAAAGCGCTAAACATATTTTTCTCCAATACTTTTTCACAAAGAACAACAACATTTTCATCCATAAGATCAACAATTATTTATCAACTACTAACATAACAACAATTTTTTGATCAAACATTTTCAATGGACTAAAACCAAACCCGAACGATAGTGGATATGAGACATGTGACAGTAACCTAGTGGTACATTTAGCTTATACGTAAATAATATGTTTTAAATAACAATAAACCCACGAATATCAAACAATTGGTGATATCACAAATCTAAAGGTTGGACAAATGCAAATATGAAAAAGGGGAAAAATATAAAATATAAAGCCCCAAACTAGAACCAAAGGAAAAAAAAAAAAAATCTTGCTTGACATAAACCGGGTAATGTGACAATCAAAATTAACTTTGATGGATCAAAACATCGTAATAGGAGTTGTGATTTCGGGTACATTTTTAGAGACCACAACACTTCTACCATTGCCCTTGGCTATGGACAATGTGGATTCACATATGTCCTCCATGCCGAAACATACATGCTAAGGCAAGGACCACATAAGGCTCTTGAGTTGAGGATATATTAGATTGTGATTGAGGGTGATAGTCTAAAGATCGATCATCAACCCTCTAAACATAGTGTGGAAGCCACGTTGAAGAATTGATCTTATCATATCTAATTTATCTCACCTTATTTCCGAGTTCTCACAAGTACACATGTACCATATCTTTCGGGAAGTCAATAGGATTGCGGACAAACTCGTATTTATTGTCCACGGCTACCCGGCATATTCCTACATATGCGACCTTCTCGTATGTCGAAACCCTCATCCGCAATGATGCTCTATGTCGGACCAACCAACTATCGACCATGTAAATCCAAACAATTCTCAACTAATATCATATCATTAAACACAGTTAAATTATTAAAGTTATAGGAGAAAAGAATCCTCTAATTTCAAAGTAAATCCCTTAATCTCATACTCCTCTCCTCATCATCTCATATTGGTATGATATGCAATATACGTAGAAGAAAATCTTCGTCGATGAGTACAAAAGGCGATGAATATGTAAGAGAAAGATTTTGAAAAACATATATCGAAAGATGAGTGTTTTGTATATGGGTTTGATCAAGCAATTTTGAATAATTCAACAACAGAAAGCTAAGAAAAAAAAATGGTGGTTCACAAACAAGAATCTTGATAGAATTTCTTCACCTATATGAGCATAATAGGATAAGAGACCGAGCAACAAAAATTCCAAAATTTTATTCATTGATCATCTCTCGCAATTTTGTGTGTCAAAGGTCGAAAACCTTAATCAAAGAACTAGAGTTTTGCTAAGGTTTTTCTAAATTTGGTTGATGGATTCTACTTCATACATCACCATTAATATTAGCACCCCTCGGAATCAATTGAATTGCAAAATCCCATCGAGAGGTGTTGTTCTCGAACCACCCTCAATTCGGTTTCCTTGTCCAACATTCGAGCCCTTATCATTAAGTTATTGCTACAATTATGCCTCTGCTAATCGGAGAAGAAGATGTGTTGGAGATAATTAGTTCCCACCACAAAAAGATTGGGACATTCTGATCCTAGTATATTAGGTCGGTGGGCTACTCCTCCTATTGTCAATTAGTTTTAGGATGAAACCTCATTAGGTTTATGTGCTGGACTTGGACCTAAGTGCATGTGCGCTCGTATGCACACGACCCCTGCTCTATCCGGTCCATTTGTATCGGACTTTGACATAGTATCAATAGCATCATAGCAGGTAGCCTCAATAAGGCTTGCGGTCCATAACCGAGTTGACACTTGCGGGAGCGTGTTGGAGATAATAAGGAGATTAGAATCACCGATGGATTCAAGATGGTGCTAAATTGTTTGTTTAGCTATACAATTATTATTTAGCCGCATTTTTTGTTTTAGCAAGTATAAAAAAATAATGCAAACTGTTGTACGGAATCACTGTGAAAGAACAAAATTCAACAAACAAGAAAGCCAACATATGTTTATAGTGGTTCACCAAAAAATGGCTACGTTTACTTTCCAGAGAGATTTTATTGAGGATTTTCATAATACAGATGAGAGGATAAATAGATGATAACTATGTTATCCTAAATTAACCAAATTATTCAGGTTAATAGACTTCCAAATTATCAAATAATTGGAGATTAAGGGAACCTACAATATATATATATATATATATATATATATATATATATATATATCAGATACATTAGTCAATTCAAGGCACATCAACAAATCTCCACCTTGACTTGAATCCTCACAAGTATATCAAATACATTAGTCAATGCCCGAATCCTCACAGATCGACATACCAAATGCATTAGTCAATGCACATACTATATCCTTTCGAGATGCATTGGTCAATGTCTAAACCAACTCCTCTCTTTATCCAGATGTGCCCTGGGCACTCAACCACTTCTGATGTTTAGCAAGTCCAGACAATGTTGGAACTTGCTGCGAGGTACCGGTTTGGTGAACATATCAACAAGATTATCATCAATCCCTACTTACTTCATCCTGATCCTCTTCTCAATTCTCAAGAAATGATATCTGACATCAATATGTTTAGTCCTCTCATGACGAACATGATCCTTGGCCAAACAAATTGCTCTCAAGCTATCACATTATACAATAGCTTGATCATGATGTATACCTAAATCACTAACCAATCTCTTCAACAAAATTCCCTCTTTAGCTGCTTCTATCAATGCCATGAACTCTGCTTTTATGGTAAACAAAGTAAACTTCACTTGTAAGCTTGCCTTCAAGAGTGAAAACATAACCGGTCATAGATCTTCTAGTATCAAAATCTCTTGCATAATCAAAATCAGATTACTTTGTGACCAAGCATTGTGTATCATTCCCAAAAATGAGACCAATGTCAGATGTACCTCAAAGGTACCGAAATATCCTCTTCACAGTTTGCTAGTGTTCTTTTCCTAGTTGCCCCAAGAACCTGCTGACGACACTAACAACTTGTGCTAGATCTGGTCTTGTGTAGACCATAAAAATATAACATACATCAAACTCCCTACTATACTAGCATAAGGGACTCGCGATATATACTTCTTATCTTCATCCGACTGAGGTGAAAAAAAGTGGTGAGATGGATGCTAGCAGCACTAGGTGTATCAATAGGCTTGGCCGATGACATTCCAAACCTTGACACTACCTTTTCAATGTAGCCTTTCTATGATAAAAAAAAAGCTTCTTATGACCCCTATCTCTAAGAATCTCCACTCCTAGAATCTTTCGAGCTGCTAATAGATCCTACATCTCATCTCCCGTTATTGCAAACCACTGTGTAACTTCAGATTCATATACAACTTCTTTATAGGTGGATAATTGGTGAGTATCCACCTCTTTAACAACTTGTAGGACAAAACCAACCATATCCTCAAAGTCATACCTTTATGGAGGTCTTACTCCAACTCCTCTTGAGCGTCCCTTAGCAAAGCTCTAGTGAATAGCTCTTGATGGTTGATCTTCCTTTTCAGAGTTTGCATCCCTCTTTCATCCATACGACCAAGTCTCATATACCATAATTTAGTAATGTCACTATTTTCAACCTTTGAAGATACAACAAAAATAAACCCAAAAATAGTAGAACCCTACAGGAAATATAAAGTGTCATTTTTGACACCTCTCATAATAACATTAGTACCCTTATAGACATTCAAAACTCTACTTTCACATTTGAAACAAAACCCCTTACTATCCATCATACTCAAGAACATCAAATTCTTAATAATAAAAGGAACATGTCTGACCTCGTTCAATGTACATAATCTTCCTTCACATGTCTTGATTTTAATCAAGCTAATTCCAATCGCCTTGCAGACAGAACTGTTGGTCATGGAAATACTGCCACCATCTACCTGCTTGTATGTTTTGAACTACTCTTTGCTAGGACATATGTGATAGGAAGCTCTGGAATCAAGAACCCACGTATCAACCTGATACGTGTGTCCACCAACAACCAAATTATATCCTCATCTGATTTAAAATAATCTTCTGCAGCAGTTACAAAACTAGAATCCTATGGTTTCTTCTTTTTAGGACATTCGTTCTTCCAACGCCCTTTCTTCTTTCAGTAGTTGCAGATGTCATCAGACTTAGGACCTTTTGAAGAAGATGACTTATTTTCCTTCTTCCTTGATTTTCCTTGTTCCTTGCCTCCGCTTGTATATAAACCAAATGCCTGACCATCCGTACCCACAACACTTTCATTTACTTTGTGGCATAGTTCCCTTGTATGAAGAGCAAACTCTCTTGCTTCAGAAACAACTCGGTGGTGAGAGACTTTGTCATGTACATACTCTCTTGCTTCAATCACAGTTTGGTTTCAGTAAACCTCACATAAGACATCATCTACAAGACACACAACATGATGGTCGAATGCGCCCTATCCTCCTCAATGACCATCTCAGCAACATCACCCTTTTCCTTTTCGGGTTCCTTCCTTGACAACGGCCCCCATAAACCCTGTTGTTTCAGCAACACTCGCATCTTGATTTGCCACATACTGAAATTGTTCCTCCTTGTGAACTTGTCGATCGTCAAGTTAAAATAAGACATTTTTCTCTCAGATTACAGAAAATCAAAGAACCCAAAGCTCGGATACCAGTTTGTTGTGCGGAATCACTGTGAAATAACATAATTCAACAAACAATAAAGACAACACACATGCTTATAGTGGTTCACCCAAAATGGTCACATCCACTTTTTAGAGAGATTTTATTAAGAAGTTTCAAAACACAGATGAGAGGATAAATAAATGATAACTAAGTTATCTTAAATTAACTAGATTATTCAAATTAACAAAAATTTTCAAATTATGAGATGATTGGAGACTAAGGGAACCCTACAATGTATAGGAACAAAGCCCTTAATTAGTTTATATTTAGATAGGTTAATTTATACTTGACAGGTTTATACTTAAACGCTAAATATAAGATTGAGTTAAACATAAAATGCTCAAACAAAAGATAAGCCTAATCAAGACATATCAACAAATTTTTTTTAACAAAAACCTCTAGAATCATTCCACGATACTCATCGATCTATTCTTTCTCTGGATGGCTTTTTATTCCTTCAATAGAGTTATCATCGATTTTACGATGTAGTACGAGTCAAGTTACCTATTTGAAGGGCAATGACAAAGTCAAATTCATTAGTGTTCTAAAATATTTACGGTAGTTAATATCCCTCCTAAATATCCCCATCCTAAAGTCTCACTATAATTTTTTGACTTGTCTTTTTCATTTATTTAGCATTATATATTAAATTGTATGAAGATCATTGTTTTTTATGGTAACGATGAAACATGAATATTAGTGGTTAGCTAACATATGGGTTCTAAATCTTAATTATGATTTTTTTTTAAATACATCTATTTAACTTTATTTTTTAATTTCTTATAGGGTTTATACTTTTATTATAGAGTTTAATTTTCAAACACTATATTCTTAATCAAGCATAGATTGAAAAAACCATATATATATATATATATATATATATTATTTTAATGCGATTTATCATTCATTTATTTATTTATTTATTTTAATGGGATTTATCATTTATGTATCGCCAATGTAACCTGAACTATATATATAAGAAGCAGAAACTTGTAGCTAGTTTTCATATATGCTTAAAATTTGTCTGGGCTTACCGGTTTACCAATATCCTATTCAATGAGATTCCATGCTATTTGTGCCCGCTGCACTGCTCACTTTGTCTTCCTTCTGATCACCTTCACTCTCATTGCTCTTTCTGAAGCCAACAAGGCTGAGGTAAAGTATTGATCCTTCCCATAACCCTAATTTTAACATCCCATCAATATTTAGCTTTTTATCAATGGAACACATAATAGCAGCAGCACGCACGCATATATATATAAGAATTGTTGGATCGAATCATAAACATGATATTCACAATCATGTGGCTTTATTAACATTGGATGAAACGAGCATAAGCGTGCTTAGTAAGAGCAGGATCAAGCTAATGTAATTTTTTTGAATTTAAATTTATAGTTTTATTAGACAATTTATCAAGTTAACTTTACACAAAAAAATCATACTGATTTTTTTCTATCAATTGATGTGAATTGCAGTGGCTAAATCATGGAGGGGGTCTCTCAAACACAAGGTACCGTAGCTACAGCGAGTCAAAGATCAGGCGATCGCTCCTTCAAAACCTGCAGCCGAAATGGAGTTTCTTGGTGGGGGATGACGTAACAGCCACGCCAGCAGTGAGCGACGGCGTGGTGTACTTCCCGGCATGGGACCAGAATCTCTATGCGGTTCGTGCCTCAGATGGACAATTGATTTGGAAGGTGAACCTGAGGCAGTTAACGGGGCTTAATCCGTCTGTATCCACCAACAAGACCATTTCTAGGTCTACTCCGGCTGTCGCTGGCCGGCTTTTGATCGTCGGAATCTACGGCCCGGCTGCAGTTGTCGCAATCGATAGGTTTAATGGCTCCAAGGTGTGGATGTCTTTTCTTGATTCCAACCCTCGTGCTCAGATCACCGTTTCTGGAACTGTTTACAAAGAGTATGTGTCATTTCTCTCGATTGATCGAGTATCTAAAAGAAATTCAAAAAATGTATTTCATTGATTGCATAGTATATTAATTGGATCATATATTATTCCACGTAGCGCATTCTACGTAGGGGTATCATCTTCTGAAGAGGCACTCCCACCAGGCCAATGTTGCACCTTTAGGGGTAGCATGGTGAAGCTCAGTATCCTAACAGGATCCATCCTTTGGCAAACCTATACCATCCCTGACAATGGCGGCCGTCGAGACGGCTACTCTGGTGCATCCATATGGGGCAGCAGCCCATCCATCGACCCGATCCGAGGCCTTGTCTTCGTTGGAACAGGAAACCTCTATTTAGCTCCTGCATCAGTTCTCGATTGCCAAGCAAGGGTCAACAACCAATCATATCCAGGTAATTAAAGATGTTATCTTCATATTAATTCCAATTAAGACAAAGAAATTTAAATCTGATTATTCTATAGGTAACCCAGATGATTGCATCGGGCCAGACGTTCATTTTGACTCAATGTTAGCCTTCGATGTCGGATCCGGGGTCATTAGATGGGCCCGAAGGTTCAGTGCGTACGATGTGTTTTACTATACATGTTTGGTGCCTAACAGCCCGACTTGCCCACCTGGTCCTAACAGCGATGCTAACTTTGGGGAGGCGCCGATGATGCTTACAATTAAGAACGGTGGCCGGCGTCGGGACATTGCTGTTGCGGTGCAGAAGAGTGGCTTCGCTTGGGCTTTGGATCGTACCACTGGAGACTTAGTTTGGTCTAATGTAAGTCGATCCTATCGTTAACTTGACTCAATGTGAGCATATTAAGAATAAACTATGTTTGTGTACAAATTACAGCAAGCTGGACCGGGAGGCCTAGAAGGCGGCGGAGCATGGGGTGCAGCAACTGACGGCAAAACCATCTTTACAAACATAATCAACAGCGAAGCCAAACCCTTTCGACTCGCACCCTCTAATCGCACCACTACAGGCGGTGGCTGGGTGGCGCTGGACGCAGCAACCGGGGAGATTAAATGGACCACCGCCGTTCCCAACAACTATACGGCTAATGGACCCGTCACACTTGTCAGCGATCTCTTGTTTGCGGGTTCGGTAGCTCCTTCTGGATCATTCTATGCCATGGACGCCGTCACTGGAGAGATTTTGTGGTCGTACAACACTGGAGCCACCGTCTACGGTGGGGCTTCGGTTGGTGATGGATGTGTTTATATTGGAAATGGGGCGACCTTTGGGTTCTTGGCCGTGTTTCATCCAAATTGGACCCGTGGAACTGCGGTATTTGCATTTTGTGTCAAGAGTTCCTAGTTGTTTGTTTATGTCTTACACTTTGGAATTTGGAATAAGTTAGCTCAATAAAATTGCCTTGGTTCATCCAAAATAATAAGGCAATGAATGAAATGCAGAGATACCTTAACCTAAAGGTATGATGTGTAATAAGTTTGTTCACATCTTAAACATTAAGTATAACAGAGTCGAGTGTGAAAACACTGATTTCAAAAACTTGGTAACTTTAATGTAATTATACCAAATATAAGGGACTTAGGAAGTTCGCGATTTGGCTTGACTGCACTAACATGAGCCTTTTCAAATTGTATACCGTCACTGTAAGTCTGTTTGGAACTTTGGACTGAGACTCTTAACAGAAAGAGGAAGAAGAGAGTAGAAGACAATACATCGGAGGAAGCGCTCTGCACACGCCTCCACCCATCCCATCACAATGGTATGTACACCGATTCAAGCACATGGTTTTTTAATTTCTCCTTTCTACAAAGTTTCGACCTATTACGTTTGAGTTTCTCAAAATTGGGGATTCCTCGTGAATTTCTTAAAAACCGCATTCCGTCCAGGGTTTGATTTGCAAGCAAACTGTTTGTCGATTGATAATGAATCAAACTCAATTTCCGTTGCTTGTTTCTCCAATTGAATGAGTTCCGTTGACGATAAGCATCTTAATTGTTGGTGACGATGGCCACTTCGACGTCGAGAAACCTATGGCTCCGGCGACAGCAATGCCCATGCGGCGACTGGAAGTGTTACATTACATACGAGGGAGACTCAGAAACCGCGTTCTCACCTTCTCAATCGGTCAAGAATGATTCGTTTCCTGATGGAATTGTCGCTCCATATGTGGGAATGATCTTCAAAACTGATGATGATGCTTTCGAATACTATGGAAATTTCGCTAGGAAGAATGGATTTTCAATTCGTAAGGAACGTTCCAGGTTGAGCCCCCAATTAGGGGTTTACAAGAGGGATTTTGTATGTTATCGTTCCGGGTTCGCTCCTCCTAGGAAGAAACTGAGTGTTGAAAATCACAGGGATAGGAAATCAGTGCGTTGTGGATGTGATGCTAAAATGTACTTATCAAAGGAGCTTGTTGATGGGATCTCTCAGTGGTTTGTTGTGCAATTTAGCAACATCCATAATCATGAGCTCTTGGAGGATGACCAAGTTCGTCTTCTTCCTGCATACCGTAAGATCCAAGAGGCTGATCAGGAGCGCATTATTTTGCTCTTGAAAGCTGGGTTTCCAATCCATAAGATAGTAAAGATCCTGGAGCTGGAGAAGGGGATACATGGAGGGCAGTTGCCTTTTTTACAGAGAGATGTGAGAAATTTTATCCAAAACCGAAAAAAGGTTGTTCAAGAGAACAATTCTTTACTTGCAGATAGGCGAGAGAATGACATAATTGAGCTTTTGGATGCCTGCAAGGCCATGAGAGAAGCGAATGAGGATTTTGTTTATGATTATGCTGTAGATGATAATGAAAAAGTGGAGAGCATTGCATGGTCTTGTGGGAACTCTATGCTTTCATATTCCATCTTCACTGATGCAGTATATTTTGAGACTTCTTATCGCTCAATCACATACGGCATGATATTGGGTGCATTGCTTGGCATTGATAACAATGGCAAGATCATCCTTTTCGCCTGTGCTTTGCTGCAGGATGAAACAACCCGCTCTTTTTCATGGACGTTGCAGGTTTGTAAGGAAATTTTGCTATTCTGAACTTTTCATTTTGATTACCTTCTAATCCCTCTTTTTCAACTTCTTTGAACAGGCATTTCTTCGGTTTATGAAAGGAAATCACCCTCGTACAATCTTAACAAATCTTGATCCTCGGCTTAGAGATGCTGTGAGATGTGAATTACCTAATACAAAGCATGTTGTTCCTATATGGACTATTCTCCCAAACCTAACTAGTTGGTTCTCTCATCCTCTTGGAACAAGCTGTTCTGAATTCAAATCAAACTTTGATGCATTACTTGACATAGAAAATTCTGAAGAATTTGAATATCAGTGGAATCAGATGATTACTAGATTTGGACTTAGTTCAGATAAGCATATTGCCTTATTGTTTTCATTAAGGACAACATGGGCACTAGCCTACACCAGAGGACACTTTCTTGCAAAAATGGCTACAAAGCTTTACCTGAAGTCTGTAGATACATTCTTAAACGGAATTTTCAGTCGACAAACATGTTTACGCAGCTTTTTTGAGCAGGTAAGTTTTTCTGACTTGAATTTCACCACTTGTTTGTGTAATGTAATCCTCAATTTGTGTACTTTTTACTGCAGGTGTTTCATGCTGCCTCTCTCAAAAACCACGGACATCAGGAAACAATGTATATGCCTATAAAGACATGTATTCCAATAGAAGAGCAAGCACGAGATGTTCTGACTCCTTACGCATTCAATGCTTTCCAACAAGAAATTGCATTGACTATGCAGTATGCCACCTCTGACATGGCTAATGGAACTTGTCTCGTACGACACTTCAAGAAGACAGTTGAAGAGCGTCTTGTGGTATGGGTACCAGACGGAGAGCAAATCCATTGTTCTTGCAATGAATTCGAGTCTTCAGGAATGTTATGCAGACACGCTATCAGAGTTCTCATTGCAAATAATTACTTTCAACTTCCAGAAACATACCTACCAACACGATGGCGGAAAATTCAGTATGATGATCAGAGTAATAATAGTAATGACAACAGATGGCTTCATGAATTCCATGATCTTACTTCGAGTTTGCTTGAACAATCATCAATGATGGTAACTGAACGCTCTGATTTCGTTCGTATGGAAATCGTTAAAGAACTTAAAAGGGTTCTTGAAAAAGTCAGAAGCATAGCTCCTGCCCCCAGGTGATACATTTGCCTTGTATTGTGTGACAGACCGCCTGTAGGTTAAGCTGGGTTTGCTGTTGGTTCAGGTTTAGCGGGAGAACTTGACTAGAACAACTGTCTTTAGAACTGATGACATTATAAAGTTATAAGATGTGTATAGCCACTGTAAAATGTCTAATGAATTGCAAATTCTACTCGCCCTGTGAAATTGAATGAACTTACGGCTCGTTCTTTTTGATTACATGAAATTGGAAATACGAATGATACCTTCCAAACATTATCAATAATACTAGACAAAAAGAAGATACATTGACATGTACTGATGTACAACTTGTTGGTAAACTAGAAACTTGTTGCTAGAGTTTCCATTGTGTTTCACTCTTTTCGCTAAGAAAACTTGCAGTAGGCTTCAACTTTAACTACTGTTACTTTTAGTAAACTAGCAACAATAGTTGAGCTTCAGTTATAGTGTTCTTATGGTGATGTGGTAAATCACAATGTAATCTTGTTTCACATAATGTTAAGTAGCTTTGTGTATCGTGAATTACTGTACTTGAGGTTTATAAATCCTTGTTTGAGATGAATTTGGATGGTGTAGTTGTCCCGTTGAAGTGTATAAAGCACAAAACACTTCTCTCTAAAGATTGTTGTCACTACACCTAGAACTGAAAATACTTTGGATTCGCTTTGTTCTTATTTGATTTTCATGTAAGCCTTCCCCACACGGTCTTGCAAATTGTTTAACTTCATTCAATCAGGATTTTACTTTTTGTCTGGTTTGTCACTCATTTTTCCTGATTTACAGTAATTGCAGCATGCCAGAAGACGAAGTGTTAATTCTATTGTATGAATGCATGCTTAAGTTTTTGTACTCTTCCCGTGCCAATGATCATATTTGGAGTGCCGAAACCAAAATACCAATACCGATATGTTACAAATGGAGCAAAAGACTGAAATTGAATTTGAATATTTTGATAGCGCTTTATTTGAAAGTACACTTATATTTAATTGTTTGTATAATGTTGATAGACTTGTGCAACTCCGCTTGTAAATTTCATGTCTACTGAATCCCCATCGTGGTTCATTTCCTATAATCTGCACTAAAACTTGTTGTATTGTGGTCTTTGATCTAATAATATGTGATCATGGACCTAGATGATTAACCTATTTATAAAACTGTCAACAGCTTGCACTTATGGGATGCTTCTTTCATTGATGTTGTGCTGATCTAGTCCAATAGGGATGCTTGGGCTGCCATTCTTAACCCGGAAGAAGGGCTTCTCAGGTAAGATACACGCGACTGAAGTAACGATGAAGCTGGGCCATCTCATCTCAATGCACAAAGAGTTGAAGCAGATATATGGACCTGAGGATTCTAATTGGATGAAGTGGGAAGAGCTTGAAAGGCTTTCACCTGCATTGAAAGATATGATAATTGGAGAAGACGGGAGTCAGCTGGGCGGTTGGCTGCCCTCTATACCACAGCTGAAATGAAAGACTGCACACGACGAGTGCAGCCTTTGAGATACGGTGAAGAAGCTTGTTACAATGGAACATTGGTTATTAAAGCCATCAGCTCTGGTTTAGACATTGGAACATCAAACTGGACCATAAATACTCCCAAGGTAAATGTTGCTTACATTTGCAATTCAGTGGTTGGCTCTGCTCAAGCAATGGATTTTGATTATCGCTCTCTTCAAGCCCGTGATGTTGTTATATATTCGGATTTCGTGTCTTTTCAGTATGTAGAGGGAGACTTAGAGGATGCTAATGTTTATAATGAACAATCTATCGAGTCACTGTTCTATTCGGATGAGACTCCAAATGAGGAGTTTGAGAAACTAGCATTTATATGTTCATGTGCTTTTGATTCCCTAACAGTAGGTTTTGGTGTGATGTTGCAGCTGCTAGATCATAATCTCTTCTGCTTCAAAAGAGTTGTTTTCCTTGATGAATGTTGTGCCAGAATGGCTGTCGAAGCAGAAGCAGGAGAAGTTGTTTGCTGGTGAGCTATTGAATCTTATCAATATACCTATACTAAAAGAGCCGTCACTTGTGCTGGTGAGCTATTGAATCTTATCAATATACCTATACTAAAAGAGCCGTCACTTGTGCTGACGGGACGCTTCCAGAATTTTTTGAGTGACTAAAACTTTTTTTTTCTAAGCCACAAAATCTTTGTTAGTAAAATAAAATTTTAAAATTTTAAATTGTTTAACAAATCTCGTAAAATACTTTAAATCCGGAAATAAAAATAACGGTTTATTGAAATCTTTTTAAAATTGCTAAATCTGCACGTAAATTTTTTTAAAAATCTAATTAAACCAATAAATATTTTTTATTAAACATAAAAATCTAAATTATATTTCTAAACCGTTAATTTATTAGTTTCGAAGCGTATATATTCAAATTTAAAAGATTTTTTTAGTGACTTTATAACGTAATCAAATTTCAACCAATTCTATTTCTAACTAATAATTTGAGAGACAAATATTCTTAATCAAATTTTCCACGTTAAAATTTTTGCTAGATATAATTTCACTTTAAAAAATATTAATTGAACGGTGACGTAGATAATCAAATTTTCCTAACTAACCCACCTAATCTCTCTATTCCTTTCTTTAATTTTAATTTATTTTTAAAAAATATTCCAAGTATATCGTATCTTCTTCAAAATTTTTTTTCCAGAAGTTTCATTGTGGATCTTCTTGAGGAAGCTTCATAGTATAACTTTATCATCTATATATACTTATTCTCATACGTTTCAGTCGCAACTAACTACATTGTTCTGTTCTGTTTTTTAGTGCAGAAACTCCTTTCCACCGGCATCTCTAGATATTTTTCTCAGAAGCTCCATCGATTGACGGTTAGTTGACTACGTTTTTTTATTCGTTTCTCGATTCATATTTTTAGTTGGCTACATTTCCTGCATTCGTTTTTTTACGTGTTATGATTGTTTCAAATTCGTTTTTTACGTGTTTTGATTTCATTTTTTACATATTTCGATTGATTCAAATTTATTTTATGTGTTTCGATTTCGATTTTTTTACATCTTTCGATTTCTACTAAACTCTACTGTTTTCAAATCTGTGCCGGAATGTGCTTGGTAGAGAAATGATAGTTTTAATATTCCTTT
Organism: Fagopyrum tataricum; assembly: GCA_002319775.1. Taxonomy (NCBI): domain Eukaryota; kingdom Viridiplantae; phylum Streptophyta; class Magnoliopsida; order Caryophyllales; family Polygonaceae; genus Fagopyrum; species Fagopyrum tataricum. Next base: position 13,712,448 of record CM008283.1, on the reverse strand, counting down.
TTAATTAAATTTTTAAGTGTGTTATGGATTTCGGGTATGTTCTTCACGAAGAACACAATTTTCTACTTTTTTATTCCCTTACTTACTAGCTTGATTATAAGAGGTGTAGTCCATTGAATCCTATTGAAAATTCATGTCCAACTTGTGTAGCCTTTGAGTCATATTGGAAATGCAGTGTCAAGTTACATTTGTTCTCTTACCAGGTCATTGACAACTCTATTATTTATGCTCCATTCATGGCCCGACTCCACCGCCAATTTTTCCTCCTCCTGGCCACGAGTACAATCAAGTCGAATTTGGTTTGAAAACTAGATAAAACCAGAAGAATTTGGTCGAGTATAACTTTTATTTTATAGTTATGCTCAACTATTTGTAAAAAAAATAGTTTTCTAAAGTAATTTGTTATATCTAAAAAATAATTTCTTCTTTTTAAAATATAGGTATTTTTACATTATTTTTTTAGCTGTAGGATATTAAAATATAAGTTCTTATGTATATAAGTCAACTTAACCTATAATTAAAATTCTCGATAGATTAATATCCAATAGATAGTACATAAAAATGATAATATAATATGTTTTTTTAGATAAAATCCGCACAAGTGCGGGCAATGAACTAGTATATATTACAGGAGTAGCACTCCTTACCACGTGTCACGCAGAAAAATGCTAACTGCCACGTGTTATTTTAGCATTTAACCACAAGCCACCAAAATATTAATTAAGTTTATTCATTAAAAAATTATTTAACAAAATATTAAAATCAAATTTTAATTAAATCTATCTCAATTAAAATCTTAATTAAATTCACTTTTAAAAACTAAATTTTACTACTTACATCCCTTCCAATCACTTTTTTTGTTACCTCAAGATATGTATAACAGATTAGAATCACGTCCATAACAAATTTTAGCTGGGACAGAAAAAAGAAAAGAAATCTCCTAAGATATTAACAACCATATTAGTTTTGATTATAGATTGTGTTATTTCTTAAATTAATTTATATATAACAATTAATTTAACACCATATGCTACCAATATACTTATTTATATTAACATATGAATTAATATAATAAGGTAGAGAAAAATCAAAATATAAATTATTTACGGTTAGATATTTTATTAATGTATTATATAACATTATATGTAAAGTGTACAAATACTTATTGCTTATTATTTACTCTATTTAGTCACAAAAAAATAGTTTATATATAATCCCTTAAAAAATATAATAATATATAATATTTTTATTAAAATTTCGTGCAAGACACGGGTAATACACTAGTTGATTTTTACATGTATTTGAATTGGGGTTAAATTAAGCTGGTAAATAAAGTGTTTAAAATTTGTATATTAAAATAAGCAGTGATAAATACCAAGTTTGTTTAGTTTGTTGTTTACACGTTTGCACTGCCGTCTTTGCCAATTGGGAGGTCCAGACTATTCCTACAGCCTCCGGTTTAAAGTCCAACAATAATATGGCTATTAGGAATTAGGATTACGTATGCGCTTACTCAATTTGAAACCTTAAACACAGCTATAAGTTACACACTAATTTAAACTAAACCTTAAGCAATTATTCTTCCTCGCTCTTACCCCACTTCACCAATAAGCTTGCATACAAATCATACAATGAACAAAGTAGAACTCGTGTTCTTCCCGGTACCAGAGCCCGGCCACCTCGTCGCCACAGTTGAGTTCGCCAAACGTCTAATAGCTCGCGATGCTCGAATCTCCGCCACCGTCCTCATCATCAAATCACCCAGCGACCATGGAGTTTCCATCAAAACAACCCAAAAACAAGAGCTCTCCTTCCGGACTGAATCCGGCATTCAATACATCGATCTCCCAGAAGTCGACTCGCCTCCTCCTCAACTGCTCAAGGAATCCCTTGCACACGCTTGGGCGGTGTACTTGGCCTCCCATGGGCCACATGTCAAGGACGCGATCAAATACTTGCAGAACACCTCCAAAGCTAGTGTGGCTGGTTTGGTCTTTGATATGTTGTGCACTTTCATGATCGACATAGCCAATGAACTCGCAATTCCTTCTTATCTCTTCTTCTGTTCCGGCGCTGCTTGTCTTGGTTTGTTTCTTCACTTCCCAGCTCTCTCTGAAAAAGCTGGGATCACCCACTTTCAAGAATCTGGTCCGGACAATATCATTCCTTGTTTTCAAAACCCCATACCATCTAGGGTTTTACCTGGTTTCTCATTCAACAAACTAGGGTACACGACGATCATGGATCATGCCAAGAGGTACGGAGAAACAACGGGTATAATTGTCAACACTTACGCTGAACTTGAGCCATATGCGGTAAAGTCTCTATCAGATGCCTACCAGACAGCACCAATCTATACTGTCGGACCGGTTCTCGACCTTGACAGTCAGATCCAAGAACGGGGTGATGCAGACGAACATGATCGGATCATGGGATGGCTCGACAAGCAGGCCGAGTCCTCGGTCGTGTTCCTGTGCTTTGGAAGTGGAGGGTCCTTTAGTGAAGATCAGATCAAAGAGATATCAAAAGGGCTTGTTCAAAGCGGCCAAAGATTCTTGTGGTCATTGCGGAAGCCTCCAACAGGAGACTTGGTCAAACCAACCGAATACACACAAACGGAGTTAAAGGGTGTCTTCCCTGAAGAATTCTGGTCCGTGTTGGAAAAAGAAAAAGGGTTGGTTTGTGGATGGGCTCCACAGGTTGAGATCTTAGTCCACAAGGGAACCGGAGCCTTTGTATCGCATTGCGGTTGGAATTCCACTTTAGAGAGCTTGTGGTTCGGGAAGCCAATAGTGACTTGGCCTTTATATGCGGAGCAACAGATGAACGCCTTTGAGCTGGTGAGGGAGCTGGGGATCGCGGTCGAGCTCACATTAGACTATAGGCTCAAATCGAGTAACCTTGTCTTGGCTAGTGAAGTTGAGAGAGCAGTAAAGTCTGTGATGGACAAGGATAGCCCGGTGAGATGCAAGGCCAAGAAAATGGCTGATATGTGCAAGGGGGCTCTAATTGAAGGTGGATCGTCTTCCAGATGTATACATCAGTTAATCAGTAACTTTGTGGGAGAGATTGAGTAAGATGGTCACCACTGACCACTGATTCTTTTCATAATGAAGATCAAGCAACCTCGTATGCAATAAAAAATAAAATGTATCTCTTCTTTTGTTTGTTTTATGCTCTTCAATTGTTGTATTTTTTTTCTAGGGCTCCCTGGGACTCTTGTTAATTGGTCTTGCCGAATTTATACAAGTTTAGAAAAATGCTTATATGTTCTCCTGTCATAATAAGACAATAAATCTAGGTATACTGATACAATGGCCAGGGGAAACATTTTTTGGGCCCATGGATTAATGGGCCCGGGGCGACAGGGGGTGCGGGGGACTCCGCCAGTCCGCCCCCGCGGAGGATTCTATCTATTTATAGAATCCTATTTTTTTATAGGACTCTATCTATTTATAGAGAATTCTATCTATTTATAGTTATAAATAGATAGCTTTAGGGTTGTATTCATTATCTACCAAAGTATATTGAAAACCCTGATTGCAAGGTTTGTGCAGCAAAACCACAAAACGTCTCGTCTTCTCTTCTCTCTCTATTTCTGAAGTAACTCGTTGAAAGATCACAATAATTGGTATCAAGAGCAAGGTTGTCGATGAGTTCCGTTGCAAAATTTGAGGTTCCGCAATTCAACGGAACTGACAACTTCGGTCTTTGGCAGCAACGAGTTAAGGATCTGCTAACGCAGCAGGGGATGTTGAAGACGAGCTTCTGCAGTGTGACCGCGGGGGTGGATCAACAGAGCCGCGGGTGCGGATCCAAGAAACCGCAGGGGCGGCTCAGGCCACCGCAGGGGCGGCGCCAGGAACCGCAGGGGCGGCACCAGGAGGCGCTAGGCGGCGCCAGGAACCGCAGGGGCGACGCCAGGAGGTGCAGGGGCGGCGCCAGGAGGTGCAGGGGCGGCGCCAGGAGGTGCAGGGGCGGCACCAGGAGGTGCAGTGGTGGCGCCAGGAGGTGCAGGGGCGGCGCCAGGAGGTGCAGGGGCGGCACCAGGAGGCGCAGGGGTGGCGCCAGGAGGCCGTGGGGTAGTGACAGATACGCAGGGGCGCCAGCTTGACTCCGCGGCTACGCTTTCTTCAACAATGCCTTGCAGGTTAGGGACGTGGACAGTCGGGGTCTCCGTACATTATAGGACGGGGACGTTTTTGGGGTCAAGTCTTTGTGTTGGATGAGTGAGAAAGCCCTGTCAAGAGAAACAAGGAGGATCTGGTTACAAGATCCTGGAGTTGTATGTTTTTTTCAATTTTTGTATTAGATTATGTTGTCTAGGTGAAGATTGTTATAATAAGACAATAAATCTAGGTATACTGATACAATGGGCCAGGGGAAACATATTTTGGGCCCATGGATTAATGGGCCCGGGGCGACAGGGGGTGCGGGGGGCTCCGTCAGTCCGCCCCCGCGGAGTATTCTATCTATTTATAGAATCCTATCTTTTATAGGACTCTGTCTATTTATAGAAGATTCTATCTATTTATAGTTATAAATAGATAGCTTTAGGGTTGTATTCATTATGCACCAAAGTATATTGAAAACCCTAGCTGCAAGGTTTGTGCAGTAAAACCACAAAATGTTTTTGTCTTCTCTTCTTCTCTCTATTTCCCAAGTAACTCGTTGAAAGATCACAACATCTCCTCTTGCCTAAAATTGACCATCTTGTTAGCCATTTCTTGGTCACTATGAGCCGCCTTCATTGATTGTAGCCAAGACATGCAATCTCTATGACCCTTAGCAAAACCTTGCATTCAAACAACACATGAACTCCTTCTCCAACTTTCTACATTTAATACAAAACACAACGTACGTCTTTTGACTAGGTTAAGTTTGCATAGTAGGCGCCATGCAAACGACCTAACCCTATGACTGTCACTGGATCAATACAAGTGTGGCTTGTCGTAAGACTTTATTTTTCACATTATGAATGAAAATCAAGCAAAAATTCAAATCCTGCAATAACAATCTGGAAAGAGAACTTCGGGACAATAAACTTTGAGATACTCGAATGTCAAAGTTAGTATCAATACTATAAAGAATTAGGGTTTATTAAATTAAATGTTAGAGTACGTGATTTGGGTTAATGAATAGACAACACTATAATATTGATGAGGTGACAACACGAATTACGTCAAGTATTAGTTCACGGGTTGTTTTATTATATAAGATAGATAAGAAGTGATGTGTAAAACATATACTAACAAAAATGAAGGGTAAAACAAATCATAAATTATAAATCAAAAATTATATATTAAATATGTAGAGGAGCCCATTAGGAAGAAATGTCTATAAAAAGAAAAGATGAGAAAGATCTAGAGGAAGAAAAGTTAGAACACTTTTCTCAAATATCTTCCTAGATCTTTGTGTAGGAGACTAGAAGGATGATATCCTTCCGCCATAAATATGTAGAGGAGCTGCACATTTGTATAATTTAAAAAATTGAGAGTTCAAGCAAAGTTTATGAGCTGTGAGAGTCTCCACAAAATCTTGTAGGATTTCTTCTCCACGTAAATATAATTATAAGTGAGGTTAGTCTCATATTTTCATTCTAACAACAAGAAAGTGGGAGCTTTCCCAACAGAGAGGAAGAAATGTGCCTTTTCTGCTATAAATTAGACTAGGGAACTTTGAACTTTGCAGTAAATGAATTTTTTCAGTAGTTTGGAAGGGAAATAGAAATTGCGTTGGGTTTTTGTTTCTTCGTTTTTTGGGAATGGTCTTTTGTTGTCTGGGGCCGAGCTATTCGGTTTATATATGAACTAGAACTTGATTTCTTTATGAGAGTATATAATATCCATGATAAGGTGAATAATGGATGACATTTTTAGGGAACAATTCAGTTAAGACTTAAGACTGCTACAAGGAGATTTAACAGCTGCCTATCAAGGCTATTGCCATTGACATGTACAACAATATTGATAAACTAGAAACTTGTTGCAAGAGTTTCCATCGTGTTTCACTCTTTTCGCTAAGAAAACTTGCAGTAGGCTTCAATTTTAACTACTGTAACTTGTAGTAAACTAGCAACAATAGTTGAGCTTCAGTTTTAGTGTTCTTATGGCGATGTGTTAAATCACAATGTGATCTTGTTTCTCATTATGCTAAGTAGCTTTGTTTATCGTGAATTACTGTACTTAAGTTTATAAATCCTTGTTTGAGATGAATTTGGATGGTGTAGACTGTGTAGTTGTCCCGTCGAAGTGTATAAAAAGCACAATACACACTTCTGTCTAAGAAAATTGTTGTCACTACACCTAGAATTAAAAATACTCTGGATATGTTTTGATCTTATTTGAGTTTCATGTAAGCCTTTTCCGCATGGTTTTGCAATTTGTTTAACTTCATTCAATTATATTTTAAAATTTTGTCTGGCTTGTCACTCCTTTTTCCGGATTCACAGGAATTGTAGCATGCTCGAAGTCAAAGTGTTAATATTATTATATGAACGCAGAAGTCTCTTCCCGTGCCAATGATCATATTTGGAGCCCCGAAACCGAAATACCAATACTAATCTGTTACAAATGGAGTAAAAGACTGAAATTGAATCTTGAATTAATATTTTGATAGCTTTATTTGAATTGTATTTGATTGTTTGTAAAATGTTGATAGACTTGTGCAACTCCCCTTGTAAATTTCATGTCTAATGAACCTCCATCGTGGTTCATTTCTTATAATATGCACTAAAACTTGTTGTATTGTAGTCTTTGATCCACTTAAATGTGATAATTGACCTAAGTCATTAACCAACTTATATGTAGTCAATCGATCACGTAATAATATGTGACTATTGATATTGATATGTGGATCATTACATTTATTTTATATATATATATATATATATATATATATATATATATATATATATATTATGATACAATGTAATCTTTTATTATCATATACTCAAAAAACATTCAATTTAACTCCATGATAATGTAGAAAGCATGACAATTTTTTTTAATTTTTATAAGATTACTATACATTTACAAAAATTATAAAATTCACGACACCATTCAAAAATTTTAAAATATCATTGGACTTGTAATTTAAAAAAAGGCTAAAGTACTATCCGAAAATTTTCTATTATATTATATGATATGTCGGTCTCATGTCCCTGTCGCTTCCTAAACTTATCTGATAATCGACCATTAAATAGAATACATTGGATCAATAGGATAGAACCACCGATTGTTGACCCTTGCTAGAATCCCCCAGAAACTGCAGATCTTAATCCTTCAATTTGGCAATCAGTGATTACAAAAACCTCTTCTAATGTCTTGCTACAAGAAATTCGATGTCAGAAAACGAAACCCAGACCCAAAATCCACAGCTCTGCTAGTAATCGACATGCAAAACATCTTCTCTGCCATAGCCGAACCCATCATCTCTTCTCTCCAAACCACAATCGATCTCTGCAGAAGCGCCGGCATCCCCGTGATCTACACGCGCCACCGTCACAGGTCTCCGGAAGAGGGCGGAATGCTGGGGGAGTGGTGGGGCGAGGAAAAGCTGATATTCGATGGGACCCACGAATCGGAGCTTATAGCCAAAGTGGGACCCGTGGAGGGTGAGCTTGTTGTGGAGAAGAGCACATACGGTGGGTTTACTGGAACCGACTTGGAGCAGAAGCTTCAAGAATTGGGTGTGAAGGAAGTGATTGTGACAGGTGTGATGACGAATCTGTGTTGTGAGACGACTGCTAGAGAAGCGTTTGTTAGAGGGTTTAGAGTGTTTTTCTCGACTGATGCTACTGCTACTGATTCAATGGAGCTTCATCATGCTAGCTTGATGAATATGGCTTATGGATTTGCTTATTTGGTTGATTGTAATAGCCTTAAACATGCTTTGCTTGCTAATTCTCATGGTAATTGACTGAATCACCAATTGCTGGTGGGTTTTCAGTCACTCGATCGATTACTTGTTTTGTTGGTTCAGTTTATAGTTGCAAATAAACATGTGTGTTTAATTTTGTTGGTGCGGCGAAGGATTACTAATCAATTGCGTTAATTGAAGGATTTCTAATGGTTCTTTGTTGATAGTAAGCTAAGGTTTGCTTTGTAAGCTTGTAATCAAATTGATTTTACGTGATTTATGTTGATAAACACAAGAATAGTGTATGGAGAAAACTCTTGTTGAATGAAGAGACGAAGAGAAAGGGCAATCCAAGCTTTCTTCTGACAGTGTTGTTCTTGATATCTCTAAAGTAATAATTTGTTATATAATACTTCCATTGCTACAAAGCAAACCTTAGCTTGCTACCAACAAAGAACTTACTCGTACAACCATGACAATGTCCTCGAAGTCAACACCTATTTGCTTGTTCCGTAGTTCAACTTCCTTAGCTCTACATATTGAGAAGATTACATGTAAAATACATTGCCGTGTGGAGGATTTGCTCCCTTAAATTACATATTGAACCATTATAAATGGTCACTTTTGTGCCTATTGTTCTTGCATGCCCATCTTTGCAGTGAAATCGATGGAGATGATGGGAATGGGATTCATGGCTTTTGTCTCTGTGCTTCTACTCTCAGGTTTCTCCCTCTATTTTATTTGAAAACAATAAAATATTTTATTATTGGTTATTTTTTGATGATTGTAACCTTGGGAAGTCTTTGTGTTTTGGTTGCAGTGATGGCTGCTTCAAGTTACAATCTCAAAGAAATCAGACCTCAAGTTTCCTCCAATGGTGTAAATAGAGTCGGTGAAAGTACATGTTCAAAGAATAGTATATCCATAAGCCAAGGACCGTCATCGGACGGAACCTACGGGGTGTTAATAGTGAACGTGTGCACGACGCAGTGCGATGTCGCTAACGTTCACGTCAGCTGCGGCGCCTTCAGTTCGAGTACTTTCATCGATCCCAAGGTTTTCCGACGAGTCAACGACAACGACTGTCTTGTTAGCGATGGACAAGTTATTCACTCTGCGGAAACTGTTTCTTTTAAATATTCGAGCGATACTCAGTACCCTCTTAGTGTTTCCTCTCTTAGTTGTTAGTTATGGGAATTAGACTCTATCCACGTATGTAATGCTATCTTATTATAAAAAATGTTTAGTCATGGTTCTCGGGCACGGGTTGAAGCGTCGCTGGAATTTAGCCATGGCTGACGCTGACGGTTACAAAGTCCCTTTCTTCTAGGCAACACTCTTTTGCCATGATAACATTTCAATATATATATATATATATATATATATATATATATTCCCTCGCCCAAGTTCTATTTAGATACGTATTACACAGAAATCAACGAGCTTGACTAGCTTAAAAAGTAGATTTGTGACGGTGGCGCGTGTAGATCAGGGGGATGCCGGCGCTTCTGCAGAGATTGATTGTGGTTTGGAGAGAAGGGATGATGGGTTCGGCTGTGGCGGAGAAGATGTTTTGCATGTCGATTACTAGCATAGGTGTGGAATTTGGGCCTGGGCTTATTCTTCTGACATCGAATTTCTTGTAGCAAGACATTAGAAGATATTTTTTTATCACTGCCTGCCAAATTGAAGGATTAAGATCTGCAGTTTCTGGGGGGGGGGGGGGGGGGGGGTTTCTATCAGTATGATCCAATGTATTTTATCCAATATAAGTATCGATACAAATTATTTTCATAATAGATATTAAAGTGAGCGTTTAGTCAGCTTTGAATTTGGATCTCTTTCGGCCTGGAGTTATTCAGTTAGCGGTGCTTGATATATCTATATATTAAAGGTTTGGTTGTCCTTAGGAATAGTGCACCACCAACTTTATACCCTCTTTTAGTTGAAATATACCACTTAAACCAGTTCTCTTCTTTTCATTTCGTTCTTTTATTCAGAAGGAATAAATGGTTTTAAGTTTTGTTAGGCTCTTGCTTAGAAAACCAACCAGCTGAACTAATCACATCATGTGGCACTCGTAAGTAGTGTTTGTTTCATCGCTACTAATTGGTTAAGTTCATTCCTGGTGTCAACTACATAAGACGAACAAGTTTCATACCCTCGTACCTAGTAGAAGTGAGAAAACAAAGTGATTTGATCATCTGGACCCCCACATACTCTTGAAAACAATGGAATTGCGGAGCGTAAGCATCGGCACTTGATTGAAACCGGTCTCTCTCTTCCAACTCGATCACACTCATATTCCTCTAGATCACTGGCCCTTAGCGCTTATCGTGGCTACATACTTGGTTAACCGACTTCCTTCTATATCTCATGGCTACACATCTCCATATCACAACCTAACCAATGTCCATTTTAACTACACCAAGCTAAAGAGCTTTGGATGCCTTTGTTTTATATGGCTTAAACCATACACGAGCCATAAACTTGAGCCAAAATCCATACCCTGTGTCTTTATTGGTTACCCATCTACGCAAAACGCCTACCAATGTCTAGATCCCATCACCAAACGAATCTATAAGTCTAGACATGTTAGGTTTGTTGAGGACGCATTCCTATATCGTCAAATGCAACCTAACCCAGATGATCAAACCACTTAATATAACATCTGAATGGGCCCAACTTGATTTACCAGTCCTTCCGCCACCAACATTGCCAGTTTGCCACAACCATCTTCTGGTCATAATATTAACCCACTGACAAGTGATCATACAAAATCTTCCTCACCTGCTCTCATTTCATTGTCATCGATCCAACCATCCCTCAACGTCCAACGTTAACCAACCTATAAAATATCACTCCTCAGAATTTGTTGTACCTGTACAGCCCAACACTCCTCATGACAGTGTTAGTGACTACAATCCATCCATGCCTCCCATATTACCGAATACACGCCCAAGTGTTGTAACTAGATCCCGCAACAATGTCGTCAAATCAATAAAGAAGTTGAATTTACACACCACCACAAAACCCATACCAACCGAAACCAACACCATCACTCAAGCCCTAAAAAGCTGTGAATGGTGTGCGGCCATGCAATTGAAATATGATGCTCTTTGTTTAAATAGGACCTAGGAACTCGTTCCTCCATCGAAGACCACAAATCTAGTGGGCTGCAAGTGGATATTTCGCATCAAATATCACCCTGATGGCAAGCTTCATAGGTACAAAGCAAGGCTTGTTGCCAAAGGTTTTCATCAAAGGCCTGATTGTGATTACACGAAGACTTTTATCCAATAGTAAAACCAGTCACTGTGAGGGTGGTACTTGTTCTTGCTATGTCTCATGGTTTGTCCCTTCGTCAATTAGACATAAATAATGCCTTTCTACAAGGTAGTCTATAAGAAGATGTGTACATGGCTCAACCTCCTGGGTTTATTGATAAAAAATTTCCAGATCACATTTGCAAGTTCAAGAAGGCAATATATGGATTGAAACAGGCTCTCAGAGCGTGGTATAATGAACTACGGCTCTTCCTACTTAGTGTTGGCTTCAAAAATTCAGTATTTGATGCATCATTGTTCATATATGCTCATGATTATGTGGTGATATATTTGCTAGTGTATCTTGATGATATAATCATAACAGGGAACACAAAAAAGCTTGACCGTTTTATCACACTACTATCACAAAGAAGATTTTCTCTTAAGGGTTTGGGCAGCTTGAAGTGTTTTCTTGGAGTTGAGGTCCAAAGTAATAATTGATGCATTTTCTTATTCCAGAAAAATTACATTATTGATCTTCTTAAAACAACCGGATGAGTGATGCTAAACCTATGTCAACCTCAATGTCACCTGATGATGAGCTTCGGCCCACATCTGAAACCCCTATTCTTGTGCCAACTGACTATCGGACTTTGGTAGGAAGCTTGCAATATTTATATCTAACGAGGCCAAATGTCAGGTATGCAATCAATTAATAAACTTTCAAAATATATACATGCTCCTATAAATCTGCACTGGACAACCCTCAAGAGAGTTCTACGTTATCTCGTTGGTAGTCTGGATCTTGACATACGAGTTTTTGCAGCTCCAACAAACAACCATCATGCATTTTTTTAATGCGGACTGGGCAGGTGATAAAAGTGACTATATTTGTACTACAAATCACATCTTATACATGGGAGCAACTCCTATTAGCTGGAGCTCGAAGAAGCAACGTTCAATTCCCGATCTTCAACAAAGGCTGGATATAAGGCTATTGCAGAGAAAACTTCTAAAATCATTTGGGTAATGCAACTCTTACATGAACTTCAACAATCCATGAGTCTTTCCTCATTTGTTTGCTGTGAAAGTTTAGGTGCTACAAGCCTCTCAACCATTCTTATATTTTACTCCAGGATGAAACACATAGCTCTAGCTTATCACTTCGTCCATGAGCAAATCAGGCAAGGCAGTTTAAGAGTGAGCTATGTTTCCACTACTGATCAGTTAGCATATATACTTACAAAGCCTCTCCTTCGAAGTCGTTATACAACTGTACTACACAAGTTACAACTTTCAAAATGACACTTCCCTTGCGGGAGCATTTCAACGATCTTAATTATCTTGTTTAACTTATCGTATCTGTTGTTAGTATCTTCAAAGAGATCTTAGGATCTTGTTAGTCTAAAGATCTTTGTTCGTGTATATATATTGCTATTTATACAATTAATAAGATACAACTTCAACACAAGTGTTTATAGAAAATAAGGTCGCTCATTGGCTCGCGAGAGTATGTCCTTCTATTATTTCACATTTTTCTGCTCTTCCTTCTATCCTAAGTGTGTTGAGCAATTTGATTGCGGATGATTCTTTGGATAAATAATTGTCGGTTTTATCAAGAAAAAAGGTATTCACTTATTTATTCATCTCTTTTCTTCTGTTACTTTCATTTAGAAAATCTCAATCCTATTGCTTTTTTTTTTTCCCTTTTTTAATTAGTAAAAATAATCCCATCTATTATTTAATTTCATTTATTTTAATATTTACTATAAAGAATCAACCAACAATAATATGTTAACAAATAAAAAAAAATTGTCAATTTCAACGTACGTGATATACATCAATATGTTGAGAAATTGTTGAAGAGAATTAGACCCCTATAAAAAACAGATTTTGAAAAAGATTAATTGTATTTGATTTGCTTAATAGTGTCTTTAATTAAGTTTTACAAATATGGAATAAATTCCCCACTAATTATTCTATACACCGAACATATCTTGTCAATTAGTAACCTATACGATGAACATATTTTGTATTATTAATGTAAATATGTAATATACTTAAGAAATATTGCACTATTAATGGTGTAAATACACTGAACATTTGTTAGAAAAACTCAAAAAAAATCTACAATTTATGCAATATGTGACTAATTTAGAATGTGTAAAAGATTTGCACCCAAATGCGTATTAATGATTTACACTTATATATATATGTATGGACAATGTAGGATTTTCAAGGGCCACTGCATATTTCTTCTTTTTCCTCTTCCACAGTTTATAGTTCTTGTCTATCTTTGAAGCTTCCATGGCATTCGGAGCTTCTTTTGTCCTGCTGGGATTCATGGCTTTCGTCTCTTTGCCTGCCCTCTTAGGTCTCTCTTTCTTTCTAGCTTCAGCCTTCATTATGTATATGATAGTCACTTTGATTCACTAAATTTTTTATAAAAAAAACAATTTAATGTTAATTGAATTTATAGTTTGTTTGTATCTTTTTTTTATTTCAAGTATATATATGCTTGATATTTATATTAAGATATCCATATTAAATATTCATATCTTTGTTTTATATATTTTGATAGGGGATATCAAGTTAATATCTAGTGTTTTAGGACATGTTTGGTATTATGATCAAAAGAAACCAATGTGATACCAAATATGTTTGTAGCAGGTGTTCAAGATATAAATGAACAAGGTCTCGATTATTGCTCAAAGGATAACATATACGTACACCAAGGACCGGCAACAACGACTCAAGATGGCTATCCAACCTATACTGTGCAAATTGTGAATTTGTGCACTAAACAACGCGATTTCTTCAACATTCACTTGAGTTGCGGCATGTTCAGTTCTGTGACTCCCGTCGATCCAAAGGTTTTTCAACTACTCAGCAACAACGATTGCCTTGTCAAGAATGGAGGGCCTCTTCATATGGGAGAAATGGTTACCTTCAATTATGATGGCCCTGTTCAATACCCTCTTGCTGTTTCTTCTTTTGGTTGTAGCTAATCTTGAAAATTTTGTCATTTTTTATTATCGCTTCTAATGAATAAAATGTTAACCATAAATTGTTTGCTTTGTTGATCCATAGAGATTTCGCCTCATCAAAGATAAATTATAAAGTGTTCTAGGGTATGTTTTGGAATTTCACCAGGGTTTGGCATGGTCAAAAACACTAAGTGCCCGTTTGATTAGACTGGTGGAATGGAAACGGAATAAAATCGGTTAAGGGAAAGGAATAAAAATAGAATTGATTAGATTACTTTCATGTGTAAAAAGACATCTAAACAAACATAGTTTTTTTTATTGATTCGGATCCATTCCGTTATCGGGAATGATTCCTAACGATACCAATTGAGCCCTAATATTTAGTGGTTTAGGTTGTGGTTTGAAAACATTTATTAAATTTACGGTAGTTTGTCTTAAAAAACTCGAGTTTTGGGGGTAAAAAGATAAAATTGTCCCTTAACTTTTTTCATTATTACAAGTCAAAGTACAGTTTATCGAACAACACTAGAAAAATTATGTCAAACATACAACTATTAGTGTTTAGAAAACAAAAACACAAAAATCTCCTAAAACACTAGTTTATCTCAATAACTTAGCAAATACGTTGTTATTTCTATAGACAGTTGTTGAGAATTTGAGATAAATAAAGGTCTTGAATGTACTTTATATAGCAGCCAATGTCAGGCCTGCTGACAAGCCTCAAATAACAGAGACTACCAACAAGCATTCTATAGTCAATGGGGAAGGCAAAACTTTAATTTCTAAAATAAGAAAAAATAAATTAGTGTTTAACCTTCTATTACGAGATTCATCGCCTCATAAATGATTACCAAATTGAGATTTCATCTTTACTTTCTTCTCCTACAATTCAAACCGTTCTCAGAAATGAACTCCAACAAAGCTATTGTTTGCTTCATTTGTGTGATCGTCGTTGCATGTGGTAATGTCATTAGCGTATCATATTTATTAGTTATTATTATCACCATTTAGATTGCTAAGTTATCTAATCATCACTGTTAATATCTATGAACAGGTACTAGACAAGGGACCTTAGCCGAGACATGCCGCGAGACATTTACGATAGAATGCGGCTCTCCTGCGTGCACCGCCGTCTGCTCAGATAATGGTCGATTGCCCGGGGATAATGAATGCACCCCACCGGATACTTGTTGTTGCACGTAACAATAGATCACAACCTTGTCAAGAAGCCATGAACGAGACTGATTATAGATTAGAAAGCTATGAATCTTAATAAATCAAATTCATTGTACTTGTTTCAAACTTTCAATCATAGATTAGAAAGATTGAATCATAGGTTAGGAACGATTTCTAAACTCGGTCTGAGTATCTCCCACATCTCTCGTTTTAGTCGTTTAGACAGATGACTTGAAAGCAACTTTTTCTAAACCTAAATTAAGAACAATTTTTACAATTTTAATCCTTAAGAACACTGCAGGTTAGAAAGTTCGATTTAGAAAAATTGTCCTGGATCCCTATTCAAAATGGCTTATTATCTACAAATAAAACTTTGTTTGACTCTATAATCTTCAGCATTATATATGTTTAAGGGGCTTTGCTCATCCCAGTTCGGATGCTATCAATCGGTGTCAAATGAGCAGAATGGAAGGAGTAATAATTATGATAATCATCTTAGATTCTCATACTCCAATTACTTTTTTATTTTTTTATTTACTAATGATATGATTATCTTTGTTAAAGTAAATGGAATATCTTACCAAAGTGTAAGAAACATGATATGTACTACTCAACTTTGAGACAAAAAATTAACTTCTAGAAATGGATTTTCCAGACTACAAAAAATACAAGTGAAAATAGCATTAACTTGTTAAAAAGTGTTCTGGTCATGAATTGTAATAACCCGAAAATTTTAATAATTTTTCTTGATTATTTTAATTTTTTATTTAATTTAAATTTTATTTAACCTGAATCGAATACGAAGAATAAATTAAACGGATCCAAACTCGAACGTGTGGGTAAATCCAAACCGAACCCGGTTAATTCTTGTGAACCAAACCGCCCTTAGGTTGTTTTATTAGGGCACCGGTCTACTGAGTTTCCACACGGCCATTGGGCATTTTCCTTCCTCATGGGCCAGTAAACCAAGCCCAGCACAATTTCCCTGGCCGCCTAGTGGCACAGCTGTTCTTCTTTTGGGCCAGCGGCCCAAAAGAAGAACAACTGAGTAGCATAGGAAGAAGTCGTCTCGCGCTAGCCTGGACATATAAAATCGTGCCTACCTCATCCTTCACAACTGCCGCCTTTGCCTCCACCGGGAACGGAGCATGTCGCCTTTGCCTCCGCCTGGAACGGAGAAAATCTTGCATCGACGGAGTTAGGCATTATATCCGCGACAAAGGAGGCCGACGAAGAAGAGATGGTCACAATAGCTCCTACGCCGGAGGAAGGATCAAGAACGGAGAGGTGTTCACGGAGACAAGGACCACAAAGTGGAGTTAGAGGTCAAAACTCCCCAAAACCCGATTATGATTTCACTGTAGTGGCAGCGGCCATTGTTGGGGTGTTTTTCATCGGGTTTGAGCGAGGGAGGAGCATGTCGCCTCCGCCGGGAACGAAGCCTGTCGCCTTCGCCTCCGTTATTCGACTGTCGTCGTTCGCAGCTGTCGAAGAAGACCAGTCAACTTTTGGGTAAATTACAAAATTTTTGTCCATATTTTGGAATTTGCAAATATGCCCTTCAAAGGATAATTGCAGAAATTGGCCTAGGTTTATATTTACGAAAAATGACCCAAAACTTTTGTAAGTGCACTACATGTCCTAAATTTCACTATTATAGAATATGACCTAAGTTTATAATTACAAAAAAAAAGTCCAAACATTTATAACTATATAATTTAACCCTGGGCTTGTGCACCTCGATTGGTCTTGGGCTTGTGTAACTGGACCTTGTGTAAACGACGCACCTTGGGCTTGTGTAATTCGGAAATGACCGATTTTGTTATTACAAAATTTAACATGGTATATTAAGTGTGTATTAACATTGTGTAATTGAAAATTTTCATTAACATTGTACATCAAAGTTGTGTATTAACATTGTGTAATTGAAAATTTTCATTAACAATGTATATCAAAGTTGTGTATTAACATTAAGTTTCTAAGTATAATTTTACAAAAAACAACAATAGAATACATAAGTTCATTTTACCTAGTTGATAAATTGTAGCACGAGTCTGATAAAACTGAAATAACCGAAATTATTTCAAAAATAATAAATCCAGATGCAAAGGTTTCTAGACGAAGATAATTAGTTGTCCGAAAAAGAAACAAAAGCGTATCCGTTTTCCGGTGATAATTCTCTCCGAATTGTGAATCTGCAAAACTCAAAGAGACGTTAGTTCGCCACAATATTAGGAAAGAAAGTCTCGTTTTTTTAGAATTAAGATTGTAGGAACATTGTTCGGGGATTCTTCCAATTAAATTGTTAAGACAATGAAAAAGAGAAAAACCGATACCGTTAGTGTGTGTAGAGTCGAGATAGGAGAAATGTGTCCTTAATTTTGAAAACGCCCCGGATTATGATGGTTGAAATAGCGTTCTGAATTTCAGGATAAAACTGCACTAGATCCAAGCCCGTAATGGCCGTGGAAATCTGACAAACTACTTTGTGTAGCACTCTCGTTTTTGCAAAACTTAGAAAGAGGAGAAGACGTCTTTGCGTTGGTGAATTGGTGTTTTGAAATGAGAGGATGAAACTCCCTTTTTATAGGCGAGCTCATAAGATATAGAAGATTAGCATATTAAACATGCCATTAATCCGAAATTCTATTCCCATTAATCCAAACAATCGAATTTAAAATCCTAATTTTAATTCTTCCTTTGTGCATTTAGGTGGTTGATATTTGATTTGACTTTTGTAGCCCATTACAAGCTATACCCAAAATAATAGCCTTTAAGTGTCCAGCCCAACACCATCAGTCCAGTCCATCTCATCATGACCCCCAAAGCCTAAAGTCAAGCCGAGCGTGCGCGCGTGTGTGATCGATTTAGCTACATCCGCTCCCATTGAAAATGGGTAGTAACCCAAAGGCCAAGACCTTTATGCACACCCTATATACTATATGGGTTATTATCCTTTTAATCGATGTGGGATATTCACATTTTCAACCCTTTTTCCCAAGTTTATATTCCGGACACGTAACTTCAGGCATTATTATCACATTCACTCAAAAAAAAACCCCCCACTACTTTGTTAATATATTAATCTTTCATAACTCGTACAAGAAACACAATGTTAAGTTCAACCTCTCTACAAGAAATGCACGTCATCTATAAGAAATATATTATAAATAAAAACTGTTTTTGATAAATAAATTTTAAAATTCCAATTTTTAAAGGGAAATGCCATATAAATTAAAAAAGTAATAAATATATAGTATCACTTTAAAATTAGGAAGATAAAAAAAAAAAAAGAAAAGAGAGATTATAGTCTTATTTAAATGATTAAGATATAATATTTTTTTTCTATCAAATCATAAATTTTGGTCTAAGAAGATTATGGGAAATTCCGGTTGGTATCCCTGTGGTATGGGGTATTCCGGATTTTGCCCACAACTTTTTCTGAGTTCGGATTATACCCTTCAATTTTGTAATTTTCCGGATTTTGCCCTTATTTGTCCCCAACCATTAACCATGGTTAAATTGATGTGTTAGTTTACATTAAAAAAATATATAATAAGATGAAATTAAAAAAAAGAAGGTTGCACTACGTATATCCTCAATCTTCATTGCTCTCCATCTCCCTCTCCTTCTTGCTGTTATAAATAGCCCACTTTAGCCTCTGTTTCTCGATCTCAAACAACTCCAATTGATACTTGAGACAAGCTTCCTCCAACTGTTATAAATAGCCCACTTTAGACCAACTTCCTCCAACTGCAACATCCTCATACCCACCATTGTTGCTTCTCTCGAGCACTCTTACTCACATCGCCGATCACACTAATCATCTCCCCTTTCAATTGAGCACTCATCATCATCATCCCTCCTTCGTCATTCCTCTGCCCGTGATTTAGCTACTTCTCCTCTGCTTCCCTTTTCTTGAATGCAGTTGAGATCTGAGAGAGGTTGGGAGCATTGCACCTAAATTCAACCTCGGCTGCCGCCAGGGGACTGTTGCAAAAGAAGGGGAAATGGAAATCGGTGTCAAGAGCGATGATGGAGAAAGGATACTGCGTGTCTCCGCAACAATGCGAAGACAAGTTCAACGATCTCAACAAGCTATACAAGAGAGTCAACGATATCCTCGGCCGGGGAACAACTTGTAGGGTTGTGGAGAATCAAGCTTTGTTAGAATCCATGGATCTGTCTCCGAAGCTTAAAGAGGAAGTTCGTAAGTTTCTAAATTTGAAACACCTTTTCTTCAGAGAGATGTGCGCTTACTACAACAACTGTGGACATGGAAGCGCCGTGGTGGCTCACCACTCGCCGGAGTCGGCAGCGGAGAAGCACAATTTGCATCTGAATCACATCCAGAATGATGAACTGGACGAGGAGGAAGACGAAGCGGCAAGTCAATTTCATCCGTCGTCGAGGAGATAAACTGATGAGAAGCAGAAGCAAATCGATTCCCTTTTTTTAATTTTTTTTTAATGTAAACTAACACATCAATTTAACCATGGTTAATGGTTGGGACAAATAAGGGTAAAATCCGGAAAATTGTAAAACTGAAGGGTATAATCCGAACTCGAAAAAAGTTGTGGGTAAAATCCGAAATATCCCATACTACAGGAGTACCAACCGGAATTTCCCAAAGATTATTGTCTTGCTTAATATATTTAAAAGGTTTTATGGATAATTTTGATGGTGAAAGTATTATAATATCATAGATATTCATTAAATTAGGAGAGAGGAACGTACACTAATAATGTATGTGAAATTTATGCCATTATAAGAAAATATATCCTATTTACAATCTGATTTGATAACTTTACTTTTTTTAATTTGATATTAGTTTAATAATATTAATTTACGAATTATTCTAAGTAGATTAATCATAGATTCATAGAATTGCAGTAGTAAATGCAATATAGAAGGCAGTAAATGACCCTACACATTGAACATATGTTATTGCTCTCATGTTCAATGAAACATTAGTTTTTTTATTTATAAAAGGAATAAATTTGTTATTACTTGTGGCCATATTTGTTCCTTTAGTTTCTGTATAACTTGATTTGAAGCTCCAACTTTTAGTTATAAATATGAAAATCATCATGGGATCGAGAGTTTCGTCATCTTGATCAGATTCATGGTTATGGTCTCTTTGCCTATCGTCCTAGGTATCTCGATTCCCCCCTCTCTCTATACATGTATTTGTGATATGAATATGTAAACATTATTTGCGCAGGTGTTAATGATCTGAACCTAGTCGGTGGCGATTTTTGCATAAAGGATAATATATACATACACCAAGGAGCAGCAACGACGACCCAAGACGGACAGTCATTCTACGTTGTCCAAATTAAGAATTTGTGCACGAGTCGCTGTAGTTTCTTCAACATTCACTTGAGTTGCGGCATGTTCAGCTCCGATACTTTGATCGATCCAAATGTTTTCCGACGTGTTGGTGTCAACGATTGCCTTGTGAAGAATGGAAAGGCTATTTTCAACGCGGAAAGTGTGACTTTCGGCTATACCAGTGCTGTACAATACCCGCTTTCTGTTTCATTTTTTGGTTGTAGCTGATTTTGTACTTGTTTTTTTTTTTTGAACAATATGGTTAAATAAAATTATTGCATACTACCTGCTGTTTCTCAAAGCTTCTGCTGCTCCCAAAGCACAGCAACAGCACCGAGCCCACCGATTGACCATCTAACCAATTAAAGATCGGATCTCGGAAGAGTGGAAGACCCAAAATTAAGGATGGGGGCAACATAATAGATCGGAAGATTCTGTTCATCTTCTTGTCTTCTTCTTCGACCGATCTTACAAAGATGGTTAACCCGTCGACAAGTCTCTCTACGAGTATGGTTGTTCATAACAGATACCAAACTTCATCACCGTAACACTAAACATAAATTCATAGAATAGATCGACAATACGCAACAATTTATATATGTAAGGGTGGGCTTACCATCCTTCAAAGGTTCTTTTTAATTATTTTTCGTTTTTTAAAAACATTATACACCTTACATATGGACATCGAAACTCAAACAATTAACAAAACACCCCTGAACATATCCTTCTCAAGTGGAATTTATTTTGATATCAACATACACTATAATTCGTATACTAAATAAGACAGTAGAACTTCCCTTTGACAATTCATATTTGAATATTTTTAATTGACTTCTTGACATAATAGCCTCACTCACAAGAACATCTACTTCTTCTTTTTTTATTTTTTCCTTATACTCATATTTTTAAAATTGAAAGAAGAGCAACGATGTTTACAACAAATTCATATGGTGTTATGCAGTAGAGGGTGCGCATCGGTGCATACGGAACTACCAACACTAGTAGGAATTGGGCTTGACATGAATTCAAGATCACTCAGCTCCATCTCGGCCGTGACAAACTCACTAAAACTTTGATTTGGAAATGATTCTCGAGTGAAAGAAGACGTCTCAGCCGGAGATTTGATGATCATCTCAATCTCATGGCCACTTCTTTCATTGTAGGCCTCAATCTTCCACTCCCATTTAAGCATTGCTTTGCTAGAATAATAGTAGACATTAGCTCCTCCTCCTTGGCTTCTTTCACTACTTTGGGGTCCAAAATGTTGAACAGACTACACTTTTCTCTTAAGAGACAGAACTCTACCACCAAGCTTTTTTGTTCCATTGTTTCACTCCTATAAATTGGCTTCTTGCTAGTCAAAAGCTCCAATAAGACAACTCCGAAACTGTAAACATCACTTTTCTCTGTAAACATGTTAGACTCGAAGTATTCTGGGTCAAGATACCCCAATGTACCTTGGACTAGGGTGGTTAAGTGTGTTTGGTCAGCTTCAAAAGTTTTCGAAGATCCAAAATCCGAAACCTTTTCTCTATACTTGTCATCCAACAATATGTTTGCAGGCTTGATATCTCTGTGATAAAGGGGTGGATGACGATGAATGGAGATATGCAATAGCCCCAGCTGAATCAGCAACAATTTTCAAACGCATCGGCCAATTAAGGTAAAAATCTTCATCAGGGTCATGGATGTGTTTGGAAAGCGTTCCGTTACTAATGAACTCGTACACTAAAAGAGGAACTTCTTTCTCTAAGCAACATCCCATGAGCTTAACCACATGCTTGTGGTTGATTTGTGATAAAACAACCACCTCATTTACAAACTGCTCTAATTGGCTTTCATCGGTAAACTTTGAGGTTTTGATTGCAACAATTCTCCCATCGGTCAACATGCCTTTATAGACAGTTCCTTGACCACCTTTACCTAGTACCCGACTTTCATTGAAATGGTCTGTAGCTTTGTTTAGTTGCTTGTGGGTGAATAACTTTGTTCTTTCCACTACACCTTCATCACATGACCGGTGTTGTTGCAACTTTAGCTTGAAAAACTTCACTCTTCGATTGGCCTTCCTTCTCCTTTTGATCAAGTGATAGAGCCCACAACATCCCAACACTGTAAGTATCGATACAGTAGCAATGCAAAGCACTACAATAACTACACCTGTATATTATATATCAGTCATATTGCAAAACTTCTATTTTAATTAATGGATTTGCGCAAAGACTTTCAAAATATGATGATGCAGCGGCTATTAATATTTGGATTAATACTTCTTAAAAATCCTTACCCATAACGGCTACGGAGGCTGTACTGATGTCGTCATCCTGACAAGTATATGAAGAATCTCCTGCTTTCCAAGTACAATGTCCATTGCAATTCTTGCAGTCTTTAGGAACTACTCAAAAAGAAAACATAGACTTAATTAGCTCAATATAAAGGCGCAATAGAGTATATATAAGAAAAAAATGAAGGCATTATATGAAAGTGATTGTACTAAAGAATGTACACCAAACTTGAAGTAAAAACATTTACCTATGCATCTATGGAAGAGATAGGGATTCCCAGCAGAGTTTCCTTTACAATAACAATCAATAGTATGAGCTTCTTTATTAGACCAGCAACTGGCGTGATGACTGGAGTCAGGCCAGTGGGTGCTGAGCCAACTCCAGTACAAGAGGACAGGGACGGTGGATGGATACGAAGTCGACAACTTGCCAACATACTGACCCACTGATTCATTCTTTATTAGACTAGCAACAAGGCAATTGTGTTGTTCACCTGATGACTCGCCATAGAAACCTATCTGATAATATTGAAAAGGAGAAATATGGTCGGAAGTTTCTGAAGGCAATGGCATTTGGCAACAGTCAACCCCGTAACACTTGTTAGTGAAAATGGCACTGCTATTCTTTTTGTGGCAAACAGTGCTACATCCGGCCATAACTCCGTTGCTTTCATTAATCAAGGCTGCGCTGCCTGAACAACCCTCTGTCATGAAAACATTATGATTAGTCGAGATGTTATAGGGACTCCCCGTCAAATTGATAACGGCGGCAAAACCTTGTGTATCTCCAATACACATTTTCAAGGAAGGTATGGCCACAGTCAGACTTTGTAACCAATCATTGCCGTAGTCTGGAAGCGTAATATTCATAACCTCAATGTTGAGTTTTGATAAGAAGGCTTTGGTGGAGCCTGCAGATATATTATTGCATGTGATCTCATACCATGCGTCCAGAAAGCAGCCGGCACCGATACCAAATGGGAAAGGGATGATCACATTTCCGCAAGTATCCTGACATACGGGCTTTGCAATAATGGGTGCAACTGCTGCATCTACGACTTTGAGAGATGATGATGATGATGATGATAGTATGAGCATGCATATGATGAGGATTGGGGTATGTAAATGTGGATTCATATCGGGTTTCAATGTTTTTTGAATTCTCACTTCCCAGCTATGCTCTTCGATCTATTCTATATAGCTGATGTTCTAAGATGGAGGACCCTTGAATATTCTATGTTGAATAATATCCCAAGCAATGATTAGCTCCATGTTGAATAATCTACCCCCTGGGCCCTGACTACTTTACTCGATCTTAGACTTGGACTTCAAATACAATTGTTCTCCGGTAGATATTTCCAGGAACTTACCCTACAATTATTGGCATCGCTAACTTTTGAATGGAGACCGGAAGAAGCAGCCAAGTAAACAGTACAATTTTACCACAAAAACATCCCTTTAACAACTCATTTAGTCATCATATTATATATTGAAAAAACGCAACAAATTTACAAGTGGACTCCAATACAATAGACTTTAGAATCTGGGTCAGGCAAGTGGGTGCTCAGCCAACTCAGATACAATAGAACAGGGGCCGTGGATGGAGATGTAAATCTCCCTATGATCGAGGAGGGGGTTTCAGTCTTTTTGAATTGGTGCTTCCAATTCTTACTTCTCGATCAGCTATGCTCTTCAATCTCAATACAGCTCATTTCTTAAAAAGGATGATTCTTGATATTCAACATAATATCCCAACCACTTGATTAGCTCCATCTTCAAAACATACACCCTCACTGACTCATTTATTTAGGTTAATACGACTTGTGTCATTCCACTGCTTTCAGACATCATTTTCAACTTTGTAGTAATTATGAGGATTCGACTCGTCTTCCAATACAGTTGTTCTCGAGTAGATATTTCCAAGCACCTACCCTACAATTAATTATTGAGACAACCACGTCGATCTTCCCGGGTTTGTTAGATCAAGGGGTGTTCAAACGGTCCCGGCCGTACCGTAAACCCGAGGACCGGATCGTTTTTCAAAAAAAATATAAAAAATATTTTTTTTATATGGAAAAAATCCGGTCCGGTTCGGTACAAACCCGGACCGTATACAATTTCTGTTCAAAATTTTTATAAAAGTGGAAATTACGGTCCGGACCGAAACATTACGGTCCAGGACCGGACCGGACCGGAATTTTACAGATACGGTCCAAGACCGGACCGGACCGTAATTTTCGGTCCGGACCGGTCCGGTCCAGAGTTGTGCAGCCCTAGTTAGATGTACGGCAATTGATTCACTAACGTATTACTAACATGTACTTGGTTCGTGCGTCAAAGACTTATTTTAACGTGCAGTCGTAATGCGTGTCATGGTTGAATTTTTTGTTTACACTTTTTGAGGGTGCGGACCAAGTCAATTTTTTTTACTGTTAGAATTCTTTGTCTGGCGCACAATCACAATCACTTTGTGCGTCAGTAATATCTTACTAAATTATGCACCGTGTACTTAGTAACCTTGTAACTTTGTGAGGATGACTATGATTAGACTTGGCTGTAAAACCGGCGGTTTAGGTTTAGCCCAAGGTCAAACCTAAATTTAAACCGGGATCTTTGAAATCGGCAAACCATCGGTTTGTCGGTTTAGAATGGTTTATAAAAAAAAATTGAAAAAAATTAAATACAAAGTAATAATGTTAAAATAAAATAAAATAAAAATTATATAAAAATAAAAAAATTACTATAAAAAAAATTATTATATAAAAACTAGTAATTAAAATTTATACCAATTAAATAAAAGAAACATAAATTCAATTTAACAAAAAAAACTCGGAAAAATTAAAGGGCTTGAACCAGTTTCCCGGTTGCCTACGTATCCTCTCGGGATTAAGAGGAATCAAAGCCCACGTAGTTCTCTTACCTTGACTTACCTTTTTTCGGACTTCCGAGTTTTTTTTAATCCCGCTTACCTTTCGATGTCAGACTCGGAAGTAGTGCCGGCGTCTTCGGAGTTGGAATCCGATTTGGAGTCGTACACCGGTGCATTCCGTTGTTTCCGCTTAGCCGCCCTTATCCAATCTTGAATACAAACTTGCATCTCCAACTTCTCGGGCTTTAATTGAGTTCGGTTGTGACCGAGAATGTTTCCGCCTCGGCTAAATGCTTGCTCCACCGCAACCGTTGATGTGGGCACGACCATGATTTGTTGTACAATTTTAACTAAGGTTGGATATTTGAGAGCTAATTTCTTCCACCAATCCAAAATATCAAAATCAACATTATCATCAAAATTAAAACAAGTGTTAAGATAATCTTGATATTCCGCATTCGAAGATGAATGTCTAGGTGTTTTTATTCTTCTAGCAAAAACTTGTTGTGCAAGTGAAAGAGAAGAAGATGAACTAGTAGAAGAGGGAGATGGACTAGGTGCGGTAGAAGAAGAGCTAGCACTAGATTCAAATGTACTAAGTAATTTTCCAATTTCGGTATTAACTTGTTGCACAATGTTAGGAACATTAATGTTTTCTTGTGTTAAGTTTACACACAAACAATCATAATAAATAGTCAATAAATCGGAAAGACCATTTAGTTTAAGTCTAGGATAAAAAACGGCGGTTACAAGATAAATCATGGGAATGTCTTGATAATATTTAAGCCATTTATCTTTCATATCAAGCATACATTCCGTGAGACAAGGTATGTTAAAACATTTTACAAAAGCTTCGGAAACATTAACGGCAATTTCTAAAAATATATGAGATGTTGGAGTGTAAACACAACTCATGGTATTAGTTGCATCATTAAAAGTTTTTAAAACATTACAAATATGGGCACAAGTTTCCCAAACATTTTCATCATCTAAAATTGACCAAGGAACATGAATTGAAGCAAATTCTTGTAACAAAATTTTATAACGTACGGCTTCACAAAGTAGTTTGTAAGTCGAGTTCCAACGAGTTCCAACATCTTTTGAAAAAGCAATAGGATGAATTTTTGTTTGAACATAAATTTCTCCATTTTCTTCTTAAATCGGAGTCATGCCAAATATGATCAATAATAAGTTTGATTGGGGTTAGCATATCTCCTAAAACCTTAAGTCCATCTTGAACACATAAATTTAAAATATGACATGCACATCTTTGATGAGTATAAGGAGTTTTATATTGTCCCGCATCCTCAACCAAATGGTTACGGCGGCGGTATTTGCGGATGCATTATCAAAAGAATATGAAAAAATTCGAAGTTGTAAATTATATTCTTGTAAAACCGTTTTAATCATGTTTGCAATGCGTAGTGCATTATGTCTTTGATTAAAATGCCGGAAACCAATAACATATTTATGCAAAAACATAGCGTTATCAATAAAATGTAAAATAATGCCCATGTAAAAATGTTGTTGTGATTGTGTACTCCAAATATCACTACAAATTGAAACTTGATGTTCAAAACTAGCCAAATTCGATAAAAAAATTTCTTTCTTTTTTAAGTAAGATTTATTAACTAATTTTGAAACGGTTTTCCTAGAAGTTGGTTTAAAAGAAGGTTGAAGATATCTAGTGTTATATTCCCTAACTTCTTCATATTCGGCATAAGAAAACGGTAATGAATGTGAACAAATAACATCGGTCAATCCTAAACTTTCTTCACTATGATTATATGTAAATAAAGGAGAATGAGAGGTAGAAGATGCAAACCCGTGGGACAATTGTGTTTGTCCCCGTGAAATCCCGAGATTCTCCGGATGGACGTTTGCCATGTGAGTTTGCAATGTCCCATAGCCGCCCTTCACCTTCCACTTGTACACCTTCGAGCAATAGGTGCATGCCACTTGACAATACTCGTTCACCGGCTCCCCCTTGGTGTAATGCTTCATAAATATTTCGGATATAAGCATTTTCGGAGGGGGGAGACTTCTTCGTGGAACTTCGGTAACATCGGGATTGTCGGGCATTTGTGTTTCGCTCTCTTGGGTGCTAGGAAAGTATTGATAAGAGGGAATTTGATCACTTGAGTTTGCCATTACGAGAAATCGAGATATCGAGAATACGAGGAATCGAGAATTCGAGAATAAGAGATTAGGAGAGTAGAGAAGATGAGTTGTAGATTGTGTGATTTGTAGAGGAAGAGAGAATGGATATTTATAGGAAATTAGGATAAATTGTGGGGGGATTTATTAATTATTATTTTATTTTTTATTTTTTTATATAATATAGGCCCCAACGGCTCAAAAAAGAGCCGTTGAGGCCATATCATCCAACGGCTCTTTAAAAAGATCCGTTGGGCTTTTTTTTTAAAAAAAAAAAAACGGCTGGAGGCCCAAACCGGCGGTTTGGGCCGGTTCAAACCGCCGGTTTAGGTTTCCGGAAAACACAAACCGAAACCTAAACCTTGAATCGGCCCAAACATAAACCGGCCAAACCTAAACCGTCGGTTTGCCAAACCGGCGGTTTGGCGGTTCGGTTCAAACCGGCCCCATACCTAACTATGATAGTAGAAAGTCAAAATCCGTGTCTATTATTTTAGAGAGTCTAAATATATATAGAACACATTACAAATATACTTTCTGGAATTAACCTAACACAATATATAACTTAAGGAAAGAAGATATATGTACAAAGGAATCATAGGATATTGTAATGTAATATGACGGATATCGTATCACGCCCCCTCAAGTTGGAGCATGGATGTCGCGAATTCCCAACTTGCGAAGAAGAGTAAAAAATTGTTGTTGTCCGAGTGCCTTAGTGAAAATATCGGCAAGTTGTTGTACGGAGCGGATATACGCGGTTTGGATGATGCCGTCTTGGACTGCATTTCGGACAACGTGGCAATCGATTTCGATATGCTTCGTATGTTCATGGAAGACTGGATTTGAGGCGATGTGAAGAGCAGCTTGATTGTCGCACCATAACTTCATTGGTTGATGATGTGAGATTCCAAGGGAGAGGAGTAAGGTCTTAAGCCACTTTAATTCGCATGTTGTTGTGTCCATTGCACAGTATTCAGCCTCGGCCGAAGATCTTGATACGGTTGTTTATTTCTTCGTCTTCCATGAGATGGGAGACTCACCAAGAAAAACAAAGAAACTGGTAAGAGATCGGCGAGTTAATGGGCAAGTCGCATAGTCGGAATCACAATAACCAATTAAACAAAATGAACTAGAACTGGATAAGAATATACCTTGCCCGGGACTGTTTTTAAGGTAGCGTAAGAATCACAAACCAGCCTGCCACTGGTTGACTGTGGGATTTTGGAGGAATTGAGCGAGGATGTGCACTGTGTAACTGAGGTCCGGTCTTGTGATTGTGAGATAGATGAGTCTTCCGACGAGCCTTTTGTAGTTTTCTAGATTAGGATGAGGCGGACTGGCATCTATCGCCAAGTTGTGGCCGGGCTCAATCGGAAAAGGAGAAGGACGGGAACAAAGTGTGCCAGATTCATTAAGTATATCCAGCGTGTACTTGCGCTGGGAGAGAAAGATACCATCGGGGGTTCGAACAATCTCGAGGCCAAGAAAGTATCGAAGGATACCGAGATCTTTCATGTGGAAACACGTGTTGAGGTAGCTTTTGAAACGAGAGATGGTGGTAGAGTCGTTTCCTACGATAATTAAATCGTCAACATAAATCAAGATGTGAAGAACTATACCTGGTCGATTGTACGAGAAAAGCAAGTAGTCGGCGTATGATTGTTTAAAGCCGACATGAATGAGTGCTGAACGAAGTTTTGCAAACCAATTCCGAGGTGATTGACGGAGAACATAGATTGACTTTCGCAAGTGACAAACCTTAGATGAATCAGTTGACCGACAACCCCGAGGAAGTTTCATATAGACGTCTTCCGCTAAATCTCCGTGTAAGAAGGCATTATGGACGTCCATTTGTGTAAGAGCCTTAGTCTTTAGAGCCGAGTTTGGACTGAGCCGCCCCTGTGGCTGAGTCGTGATCCGCCCCTGCGGCCAAGGAACCCACCCCTGCGGTTTCCTGCGGCTGCAGCCGACTTTGTTGACTCTTGACCCGTGCTTTACTCTCTTTCTTTTCTTCCTTCTTAGCCTTTCCCTTGGCTTGCTGAGCAAGGGTTCTTCATTTCCACCTTTCTCACGCCCTTCTTGCCTCCTTCTTTCTCCTTGATCTTATGCTTGGTTTCTTCTTGGTTTGGAAGAGGATTTGTGTGGCCTTGGTGGAGGTTGATGTTGTGTATGGTTGCTGAGCTTGGGAGCCAGCTAATGGTGTTGGTTTTGTGATCATTCCTTGGATAGGCCACAACAGTGGTAAGCTTCTTGTTTCTCCTTTTTTCTCCTCTGATTCCATTCCATCTTCCTTAGCTTAGGATTAGATGTTATAGGTGTGTATTGATGTTGGAATGTGTATGTATATGTATGATTGTGGTTGTGGAATGAAGAAGACGTGATTTGATCACGTGAAGAGTGGAACAAAAGTCGGGAGGTTACGCTCTGCAGCGTCGCCGCCCCTGCGCCTCAGCGCCGCCGCCCCCGCGGGACCTTGTCACCGCACCGCGCCTGGAAGCCCCCGCCCCTGTGGCCACGGTCACAGGGGCCGCGCCAGCGTGCCTCCACGCCTATTGCCTTTCCGCCCCTGCGTCTTTCCGTTCCCCAGGTGTGTCTTGTACCGGATCTACTTAGAGTAGTATTGATCATTTCCTTTCCTAGTATGAGCGGGTTAGTAGCATGCTAGGTATGTGTATGAGGATAGAATGATGATGATTATGATAGTGATATATGCCGGTTATGGCTTTGAGGTTTAGTTGATTATCGAGGTTATAAGTTGGATATGATCCTTATGGATCCCTTGGGTCTAGGTGTGACCCCTTTGATTGATAGGAGATGTAACATCTCATTATGCCTTGTTATTAGGCAGTGCTTTTCTCCGGTTTTTGAGCTGATCTTTTGAGAGCACTTCGAGGTTGAGGTAAGTCCATATGACTTACTTAGCTATCATCCCTATATTGGATGTATGCATGAGTGGTGTGTGATATATTCTTGATAGCATGTGATGTTGATTATTACTTACCTATGTTCTAGTGATTTCCCATTGTAGGGCCGTGATAACTCGCCCTTTCATCCCGCTGGGAGTCTGGGAGGTTCTCTGTAGGCAGGCCAGATCTGGTAAACGGTTCGGGCACTCTCCATTACCTTAGGGTACACGGGGAGGTGTTCCAGGCACCACTCCAGCTGGCTATTGGACCCAGAGGCGAGGATTATATATTCCTTGTGTCACATATGTTCATATTCATATATATGCGATTTGAGTGTTGGACGTTATAAAGATAATTAACCGGGTAAATGTGTGACAACATGATTCCATGTTTATGATTTCCTAAAGTGTGTTTGTGCTTATGTATTATCTATATATATGTATGGTTAGCTAACGGTTTTATACCGTGTTGTAGATCCTTTGCAGGTTAGGAGAGCTGTAGAGTGATCCAGATGGGGTGATCCGCTAAGGGCTTCGTACACTAGGTTCATGCGAGGGTTATGGGGATTTTGTATGTACATTTATATTTTTTGGTTTGTACTCAGCGGTTCCTCTGTAAACCTTTTGATTTATATATATACAGTTTGATGTTTTGGTTTAATCTATTTGTGCCTTGTTGTAAGATCCAGCGAACTTGTTGTCGGGCTAGGGTCAGGATCCATTGTGAGATCCTAGCCCAGTAGTGCCTCGAGTCTTACGGATTCGGGGTGTTACAAAGTTGGTATCAGAGCCTTAGGTTGACAACAATGGCACTCGTAATCTACAATAAAGGTCGAATAGATAAATAAACAGAACCCAAAAGGGGTCAGACTTTTCAAAAGGTTTTGTTTTGAAATGAGTAGAAATGTTTTTGGATAGCGTGTACGATAAGCCATCACCCCTCTAAAGACCTCGACAGTATAGATATATATATAGATACTACCTTATGTGATGTTATGATGGACTTTTATATCTATACATATGGTATATATATAGCCTTCTAAGATAGGTTTATATACCTTGCAGATGGTTCGGACTAGAGCCTTTTCTGCAGTTGGACGAGGTAGGGGTAGACCCCCTCTTCATCCAGTAGGTAGAGGACGGGGTCGGATTCCCGCTGGTGATTCGCATGCAGCGGAGGAGATTCACGAGGATGTTGCTGAGAGTGTCGTTCCTTAGACTGGGAACGGTAGGGCTGAGAGACAGAGATCACAAAGAGTCCAGTCAGATGACTCGGATCGTGTCTCCATGGATGGACCAGCATTCCGCGAGTATATCAGACGAGTTGAGGAGGCTGCCAGAGCAGGTAGACGTTCCCTTGATCTACCAGCACATGAGGGATCATTTGGGAGATCCCATGGAGTTACTCAGGTGCTAGTTGTACAGGCACATGCTGTTGAGACTGCTCGGGTTCTGGAGGAGCATAGAGGGCCTCGACCAGATACTTGGTTGAAGGCATTCCACTAGATGAGAGTACCCCCTTTTTCATGGGAATGTGGGGTTAGAGGAAGAGCTATGGATCGGACATGTAGACTCAGTTCTTGAGTCTATTAGATGTCCAGTGGACAAACATATAGAGTTGGTGCAGACTCTATTCCGAGACTTGGCACAGCACTGGTGGAGATCTGTACGGGGTCAGGCTACCATTAATGATCAGATGAGGACTATGATCAGAGAGCGTTTCTGCGCTGCCTCATTGAGGAGGGAGAAACTGTGGGATTTTGTGGAGGCTGGATTCGAGGATGTACCAGTCTCAGAGGCTATCAGGAGGTTCTAGGAGGAGTTGGCATTGTTGGGTCTAGTTGCACCTCCTGTAGATCAGCATATGTATCTCTTTTCCCGACGATTGAGGGATGCTACCCGGACCTATATGACGGGATTTCACTATGAGTCCTTGATGGACTATCAAGACAAAGCCTCGGACTATGAGCGAGAGCGGGCTGGGATGAGGAGAGCTTCTCAGACCCTCCGGTCTGAGAAGAGACAACATACTGGGCAGACCAGTGGTACTGGTGGAGCTGCTAGTGTTGGGCGAGGCTAGAGACGCTAGAGTTACCCCTCTTTTGCACCGGTTGCAGATATGGGAATACAGTGCTTCAATTGTAGTGAGTATGGACATATGCGATCAGAGTGTACGAGGCCGCCGGTGACTTGCTTCACTTGTGGCAGACCCGGTCACAGAGCTACTTTCTGTAGACGGGGTGGAGCTTCATAACAGTAGGGTTATTCTCCTGCCAGTGTAGCAGGAGATGGGCAGAGACCACCTCAGCAGCAGCAGACACAAGGACAACAAAGAGTCCTAGATCGTCCTACGACTCAGGGATCTTCTCCTGGGCCGAGTAGAGGCAGAGGTCGCGGTAGGAGTACCACGGACACCAGAGGAGCTCAGGGTAGAGTTTTTGAGTTGAGGAGTGCAGAGGAGCCAGCTGCACCGACTGGTGCAGGTACCATTCTGATTCATGGTTTACCTGTTAGAGTCTTATTTGATACTAGAGCTACGCATTCTTTTATATATGATGCATGTGTTGAGCGTCTGAGTCTAGATACGACTGAGGGGATACCCTTTAGTATAGGGTTACCCGATGGTAGTAGGGTAAGAGGTACCCGCGAGATACGTGATTGTCCAATTTCTGTAGGGACTCGTGTATTACTTGTTAACTTCTTTGTCATGCCATTAGAGCATGAAGAAGTCATTTTAGGTATGGACTGGATGGATAGACACCAGGCAGTATTAGATGTAGGTAGGAGGACTGTGACCCTCTCTACCGAGTTAGGCCAAATAGAGGTTTTCCGAGGTTGGGACCTTGGAAAG
The DNA here is from genome assembly GCA_002319775.1 of Fagopyrum tataricum. Taxonomy (NCBI): domain Eukaryota; kingdom Viridiplantae; phylum Streptophyta; class Magnoliopsida; order Caryophyllales; family Polygonaceae; genus Fagopyrum; species Fagopyrum tataricum. The sequence continues at coordinate 13,678,756 of CM008283.1, read as the reverse complement.
TCAGGCATGGTTATCAGTGCGATACGGGCAGCGAGATTGATTGCACAGGGTTGTGAGGCCTTCTGGTGTTATGCCATGAAGGAGGGGGAGAGTCCAGCGTTAGAGGATATCCCAGTGGTTTGCGAGTTTACAGATGTATTTGCTGAGCCGTCTAGTTTGCCGCCTCAAAGGAGTGTGGACTTTGGCATTGATTTAGAGCCTGGTACGAGACCGATCTCGAAGGCCCCATATTGGATGGCGCCTATCGAGATGTTGGAGCTGAAGAAGCAACTCGAGGAGTTGGCTGAGAAGGGTTTCATCCGCCCTAGTGTATCTCCATGGGGAGCACCTGTCCTTTTCGTACGGAAGAAGGACGGATCGCTGAGATTGTGTATCGACTACAGAGAGATGAACACGGTGACCATCAAGAACAAGTATCCATTACCTCGTATTCATGACTTGTTAGATCAGCTTCTGGGAGCTACAGTGTTCTCCAAGATTAATATGCGTTCAGGGTATCACCAGCTGAGGGTGAGAGAGCAGGATGTGCACAAGACGGCTTTTCGGACCAGATATGGACACTACGAGTTTGCAGTGATGCCATTTGGGCTTACGAATGCCCCAACAGTCTTCATGGAGTTGATGAACAGCATATTCATCGACTTTCTGGATTAGTTTGTGGTGGTCTTCATAGATGATATTTTTGGTGTACTCTCGCAGCAAAGAGGAGCATGCAAGTTAGTTGAGAACTGTGTTACAGGTTTTACGAGATAGAGAACTTTATGCTAAGTTCTCTAAGTGCGAGTTTTGGATGTCATAGGTAGTATTCCTGGGTCATGTTGTTTCCGCCGAGGGGATCAAGGTTGATCCGGCGAAGATCGAGTCAGTAGCAGCATGGACGACACCGACGAACGTCAAGGAAGTAGCAGCATGGACGACACCGACGAACGTCAAGGAAGTACGTAGCTTTCTTGGCCTAGCCGGTTATTACTGACGCTTTGTGGAGATATTTTTTGTGATTGTCCGTCCATTGACGAGTCTGCTGAGGAAGACTACCAGGTTTGTGTGGTCTGAGCAGTGTACACAGAGTTTTGAGGAGCTGAAGAGACGTCTGACTTCTGCTCCTGTTTTGGCACAGCCAGATGGTACAGAGGATTTTGTGGTTTACAGTTATGCATCCAAGGTAGGCTTGGGATGTGTGTTGATGCAGCGAGGCATAGTGATTGCATATTCGTCTAGACAGCTGAAGACGTATGAGGAGAACTACCCAACTCATGATTTGGTGTTGGAAGCAATATTCATGCCTTGAAGATCTGGAGACATTACCTGTATGGTGCTACATGTTAGATCTTCACAGACCATAAGAGTCTGAAGTATATTTTCACATAGCGGGAATTGAATAACCGCCAGCGTAGGTGGCTTGTGCTGATCAAGGACTTTGATCTGGAGATTTTGTATCATCCGGGGAAGGCGAACGTTGTCGCCGACGCCCTGAGCAGGAAGACGCCTCGAGAGAAGGCGATTGCGAGACTGACAGTTCAGCATCAGTTACAGAGATACCTGATCTGGTTAGAGTTGGACATCCAGTTTCCTGATGAGGATGCCCAGTTGAGTACTTTAGAGGTTCTTCCTGATCTGTTGGGTGAGATCCAACAAAAAGCAGGACCTGCCCGACATTGATGAGGATCCGAGAGAGGATGTCTCGGGATGAGGCACCACAGTTCCTTCTAGGAGCAGGAGTATTGAGACGCCGCGGTCGCGTCTGTGTACCCGCTGATGCGGGTTGAGACAGAGGATATTACAAGAGGCTCACTGTACGCCTTATTCAATGCACCTAGGTACGAGTAAGATGTACCAGGATTGAGACGTTCATATTGGTGGGGAGGGCTGAAGCCTGATGTGGCCAGATTTGTGGCACAGTGTGCGATCTGTCAGCAGGTCAAGATCGAGCATAGTAGACCTGGAGGTGAGCTCCATCCACTACCTGTACCACAGAGGAAGTGGAGGACGTCACCATAGACTTTGTGACTGGGTTGAGACCGAGCAGGAGCTTTGATGCCATCTGGGTTATAGTGGACAGACTGACGAAGACGGCACGTTTTATCCCTATTCGGGAAACGTGGCCAGTGAGCAGATTGGCTGAGGAGTACACTAGACAGATAGTGAGACTCCATGGTGTACCGAGGACGATCGTCTAAGACAGAGATGGGCGATTTACCTCGAGGTATTGGCAGCAGATTCAGACTGCCCTGGGGACGAGTTTGCACTTCACTACTGCGTTCCATCCTCAGACAGATGGTCAGTCAGAGAGACCATTCAGACACTGGAGGATATGCTGGCGAGCTTGTGTGTTGGATTGGGGACAAGTGTGGACGGATCATCTCTCACTAGTTGAGTTCTCATACAACAACAACTGGCATGCATCTATTGGGATGACCCCATATGAAGGCACTGTATGGACAGAGATGTCGCACGCCCGTTATGCTGGGATGAGCTAGCAATGTTAGTGGTTGACACCTGATCAGATTCAGGATGATGTGGCTCGTGAAGCCCTGATTAGAGAGAGGATGATGACTGCACAGAGCCGTCAGAAGTCTTATGCAGATAGGAGGCGTAGACCCCTAAAGTTCAGAGTGGGAGCCCATGTGTGGCTGAGGGTGTCTCCGACACGAGGTATTAGACGTTTTTTTGGCATTAAGGGGAAGTTGAGTCCCCGATATGTCGGACCGTTCGAGATTCTGGATCGAGTTGGGAGCGCAGCATACAAATTAGCTTACCTCCGAGATTAGAGGGTGTTCACCCTGTGTTTCACGTGTCTCAGCTGAGGGAGTATATACCCAGATCCGAGACACATTATGAGTTATGATTGTTGGTGGTGGAGCGGACCACAATTTTGTTGAACACCCGATTGCAGTCCTAAAACGAGGTATGAGACGCCTGCGTTTGAAGGACATTCCTATGCTGAGGATACAGTGGTCAAGACGAGGACTTGATGAGGCTACATGGGAGACTGAGGATAGTATTTAGAGGAACTATCCAGAGTTCTATGCCGAGATAGATGTACCAGTAGGATCGACGAGTAGATCTTAGTACTATCTTGGTGAGTGTTATGCTTATGTGCTTATATGCTATGATGTGTTTATTTTCGTACTAGCTATGATGTGATATGTGATCTTAGTATATCTTGTTGTACTAGTGCGATTGACGTTTATAGCTGGAGATGGCTCTTTTTTCCATGATATTGAGATACGATTACGGTTTAGCTGGAGATTATTCCTCCATGCTATTTTTGATGGACATAGTGTTGCTGGAGATGTTTTTCCTCCATGCCCTTCTATTATGTGATGATGATACGGCTAGAGATGGTTTTCCTCTATGCCTTGTGTTATGATTATAGTTTGGCTAGAGATGGTTTTCCTCTATGCTTTGGATAGTATAGTGATCTGTAGCTGGAGATGATGATTTCCTCCATGCTCGTGTTTGAGGTTGTAGCAGAGTTATACCTCGCTTATGAGTCCGAGTGGTTTTAGGATTCTACAAGTTTCGGGACGAAACTTATTTTAGTGGGGTAAGATGTAAGAGCCTTAGTCTTTAGAGCCGAGTTTGGACTGAGTCACCCCTGCGGGTCAGAGAGCCGCCCCTGCGGCTGAGCCGTGATCCGCCCTTGCGGCCAGGAACCGCCCCTGCGGTTTCCTGCGGCTGCAGGCCGACTTTGTTAACTCTTGACCCGTGCTTTACTCTTTCCTTTCTTCCTTCTTAGCCTTTTCCTTGGCTTGCTGAGCAAGGGTTCTTCATTTCCACCTTTCTCACGCCCTTCTTGCCTCCTTTTTCTCCTTGATCTTATGCTTGGTTTCTTCTTGGTTTGGAAGAGGATTTGTGTGGCCTTGGTGGAGGTTGATGTTGTGTATGGTTGTTGAGCTTGGGAGCCAGCTAATGGTGTTGCTTTTTGTGATCATTCCTTGGATAGGCCACAGTAGTGGTAAGCTTCTTGTTTCTCTCCTTTTTTCTCTTTGATTCCATTCCATCTTCCTTAGCTTAGGATTAGATGTTCTAGGGTGTATTGATGTTGGAATGTGTATGTATATGTATGATTGTGGTTGTGGAATGAAGAAGACGTGATTTGATCACGTGAAGAGTGGAACAGAAGTCGGGAGGTTACGCCTCTACAGCGTCGCCGCCCCACGGACCTTGTCACCACACCCCGCGCCGGGAAGCCCCCCCCCTGCGCCACGGTCACAGCGGCCCGCCAGCGTGCCTCCGTGCCTGCTGCCTTTCCGCCCCTGCGTCTTTCCGTTCCGCAGGTGCGTCTTGTACCGGATCTACTTAGAGTAGTATTGATCCTTTCCTTTCCTAGTATGAGCGGGTTAGTAGCATGCTAGGTATGTGTATGAGGATATAATGATGATGATTATGATAGTGATATATGTCGGTTATGGCTTTGAGGTTTAGTTGATTATCGAGGTTATAAGTTGGATATGATCCTTATGGATCCCTTGGGTCTAGGTGTGACCCCTTTGATTGATAGGAGATTGTAACAGCTCATTATGCCTTGTTATTAAGTAGTGCTTTTCTCCAGTTTTGGAGCTGATCTTTTGAGAGTACTTCGAGGTTGAGGTAAGTCCATATGACTTACTTAGCTACCATCCCTATATTGGATGTATGCATGAGTGGTGTGTGATATATGCTTGATAGCATGTGATGTTGATTATTACCGACCTATGGTCTAGTGATTGCCCATTGTAGGGCCGTGATAACTTGCCCTTTCATCCCGCTGGGAGTCTGGGAGGTTCTCTGTAGGTAGGCCAGATCTGGTAAACGGTTCGGGCACTCTCCATTCCCTTAGGGTACCCGGGGGGTGTTCCAGCACCACTCCAGCTGGCTAATGGACCCAGAGGCGAGGATTATATATTCCTCGTGTCACATTTGTTCATATTCATATATATGCGATTTGAGTGTTGGACGTTTATAAAGATAATTAACCGGGTAAATGTCTGACAGTGATTCCATGTTTATGATTTCTTGAAGTGTGTTTTTGTGCTTATGTATCATCTATATATATGTATGGTTAGCTAACGGTTTTATACCGTGTGTTGTAGATCGTTTGCAGTTAGGAGAGCTGTAGAGTGATCCAGATGGGGTGATCCGCTGAGGGCTCCGTACACTAGGTTCATGCGAGGGTTATGGGGATTTTGTATGTACATTTATATATTTTGGTTTGTACTCAGCGGTTCCTCTGTAAACCTTTTTATTTATATATATACAGTTTGATGTTTTGGTTTAATCTATCTGTGCGTTGTTGTAAGATGCAGCGAACTTGTTGTCAGGCTAGGGTCAGGATCCATTATGAGATCCTAGCCCAGTAGCGCCTCGAGTCCTATGGATTCGGGTGTTACAATTTGATGTAAGTTCCCATTGTTTTATAGATGCCACTGCGAGAAACACCTTAACAAACACTAGTTTAGCGACAAGAGCGAAAGTGTCAGTGAAATCGACTACAGGGGAGAAATTTATTTGAAGTGCGAGGTAATTGTGCGGCATAACACAAACAACAAAAAACGCAAATATTAGTATACGTAGATTTTTGATTGAAGAAGAGCTCAAACGGAGATTTATTTTGTAAAATAAAGGACGGAGTTCGGTTAATTAAATAACAAGCCGTTAGAACTACTTCACCCCAAAAATTGATGGGTAAGGATGCTTGAACAGAAGGGATCGAGCAACATTTAATATATGTCGATGTTTTCTTTTGACTTTGCCGTTTTGTTGTGGAGTGTAAGTACAAGATGTTTCAAATAATATGCCTCGTTGATTAAAAAATTGTTTAAGTGGCACAAAATTCATTACCATTGTTGCTCCGAAATTTCTTGATGGTTTTATGAAATTGTGGTTTGACACATATTAACAATTTTTTTATTAATTGGGAAACATCCGATTTTTTTTGATCAAGAAAACCCATGTAATTCTAGAATAGTCGTCGAGTAGAGTTAAAAAACAGGATGCTCCACAAAGAGACGAAATACGATATGGTCCCCAAATGTCGCAATGTATTAAATCAAAAGTAGATGTAGCGTGAAAAGTACTTAACGGAAAAAACAGTTTGAGTTTGTTTAGCTCTATGACATATGTCACAAGGAGCCTTATTATGATGCAAAATAGAAGAGGAGGTGACTCCGGGAAACGATTCAATTAATTTAAAAGCAGGATGCCCTAGGCGTTGATGCCATAGAGCAGTAAGTTCGGATGGAACATTAGTGTTGGTTGCGGCTTTGTAGATGGGTGGATCAACGAAGAACCGTGTTTAATTAACGCCATCATGAGTCTCACCCGCTCCAATCAGCGTATGCTTAGTGGGATCCTGAATAAGGCAAAGTTTAGATGTCAAAATAATATTGCAAGATAGATCATTAGTCAAACAAGCAAGAGACACAAGATTACATTTAAGACCTGGGACAAAATAATATGTTTTTTAAACGAAAATATAAAAACCAAATTTTACAAAACCAGTATGCGTCGCTTTTTGATAAAATACCGTTAGGTAATTGAATAATATATTTTTTAACATCATGTATATTAGAGAGAAGGTTGATATCACCTGTCATATGGAACTGTAAGAGCCTTAGTCTTTAGAGCCGAGATTGGACTGAGCCGCTCCTGCGGGTCCAGTGAGCCGCCCCTGCGGCTGAGCCCATGATCCGCCCTGCGCGGCCAAGGAACCCCCCTGCGGTTTCCTGCGGCTGCAGCCGACTTTGTTGACTCTTGACCCGTGCTTTACTCTCTTTCTTCTCTTCCTCCTTAAGTTTCTTCTTGGGCTCGCGATCAAGGGTTTCCTTCACTTCTTCTTCAGCCATTTCACGTCCTTCTTCTTTCTCTTTCTCTCCTTGATCTTGTTCTGTTTCTCTTTGGTTTGGAAGAGCAAGCTTGTGTAGACTTTTGGATGGTGATGATGAATGTTGTGCTGAGATGTGAAGAGCCAGCTGAGAGGTGTTAGTGTTGTTCTCCTTGCTGCCTAGGACCATAGTAGTGGTAAGTTACTCTTCTCATCTTCTTCTCATCTTTCTTTCTTCCTTACTCTCCTTCCTTAGCTTAGGATTAGTTGTGCTTGGATGTATAAACATATTGGAATGTGTGTATATATGTATATGTTTGGCTTTGGAATGATGAAGACGTGAGTTCCTCACGTGAAGAGTCGAAGAGAAGTCGGGGAAGGCCGTTCTGCATTGTCCGCCCCCGCGCCTGGAAGCCGCCGCCCATGCGGGACTTTGTCACCACACCCCGCGCCAGCAAGTCGCCGCCCCTGCGGCCACGGTCAGCGCGCCTGCACCAGTGTGTCGCCGCGCCTGCGGTTGCCTTTGCTTCCCCTGCGTCTCTCTTGTCACGCAGGTGCGTCTTGTTCCGGATCTACCAAGAGTAGTGTAGATCCTTTCCTTTCCTAGTATGAGCGGATTAGTAGCATGCTAGGTATATTTATGAGGATGATCATGATATCGATAGGTGCCGGTTATGGCCTTGAGGTTTATAAGTTGGATATGATCCTTATGGATCTCATGGGTCTAGGTGTGACCCCTTTGATTGATAGGAGATTTGGTATCTCGTTATGCCTTGTATTAAGCAGTGCTGTTCTCTGGATTTGGAGTTGATCATATTCGAGAGTACTTCGAGGTTGAGGTAAGTCCATAGGACTTACTTAGCTACCATCCCTATATTGGATGTATACATGAGTGGTGTGTGATATATGCTTGATAGCATGCGTTGTTGATTATTACCGACCTATGGTATATTGATCGCCCATTGTAGGGCCGTGATAACTTGCCCTTTCATCCCGCTGGGAGTCTTGGAGGTTCTCTGCGGGCAGGCCAGATCTGGTAAACGGGACGGGCACTTTCTCGACTCCCATAGGGTACACGGGGAAGTGATCCCAGATTACCACTCCAGCTGGCATCAGCACCGAGAGGCGAGGGTTATATTCCTCGTGTCACATATATTCATATTCATATATATATACGATTTGAGTGTTGGACGTTATAAGATAATAAACCGGGTAAATGTGTGATAGCATGATGATGTGTTTATTATTCCCTGACATGTGTTTGTGCTGATGTATTATCTTATATATGTATGGGTTAGCTAACGGTTTATACCGTCTTATAGATCCTTTGCAGGTTAGGAGAACTGCAGAGTGATTCAGATGGGGTGATCAGTTGAGGGCTCCGTACACTGGGTTTATGCGAGGGTTATGGGGATTTTGTATGTACAGTTACACGTTTTGATTGTACTCAGCGGTACCTTGTATACCTTTTATTTTTTGATTTGTACTCAGCGGTACCTTGTATGTTTTAATCTATATGTGCCTTGTTTTAAGATTCAATGAACTTGTTGTCAGGCTAGTGTCAGGATCTATTGTGAGATCCTAACCCAGTAGCGCCCTGAGTCCTACGGATTTGGGGTGTTACAGGAACGATGCTCCGCTATCTAATATCCAGTTGGTAGAAGAAATACCTGACATTGTATCATTGGACGAATTGTTGAAGTGTTTAAATTTTTCGAAGAGATCCATCCACTAGTCATCTGTCACTGTAGATCCGAGAGCCAATCGGTCTTGAGATGTAAGTGTGGTAGGCATTGTTGGTGATGCAGCATGTGCAGTGTGGACATTGTGGACAACGTGGACAACCGGTTCAGTTATCGTACCGTCAATGAAACCCAACTTTTGCTTAGCCCGGAATACATTAGAGATATTCCGTTTCCAGTCAGAAAAATTGTCTCCCTTGAGGATCACATCACAAAGAACTTGTCCCGGATGATCCGAGGGATGTAGGTAATAAGGATTGGTAGTGTCGAGAGCAGTGTTTGGGGCCATTTTTGAGTTTGAAGATGGAATGATCGAAAGGATCGAGTTAGCCTGATACCATGTGAGAATGACTATGATAGTAGAAAGTCAAAATCTATGTCTATTATTTTAGAGAGTCTAAATATATAGAGAACTTTACAAATATACTTTCTGGAATTAACCTAACACAATATATAACTTAAGGAAAGAAGATATATGTACAAAGGAATCGTAGGGATATTGTAATGTAATATGACGGATATCGTATCAAACTTTTAAAATGGAGACAAGAAAATAATTCAATTTACCAAGACCTGAGAATATAGCATTTGCCCCATAAAAAATTTAAGAAATACATATAATAATTATAGTGTTAAATGGGTAATTGGACTCTTATTGATTGTAGAAGCATCAATTAAGCTATTTTATTTCACAAGTTGCAAACTAGACCTCATGTATGTATAAAAAAATTAATTGGGTACGTTTGGAGGTAACTTATTAAACAAACTTTCTATTTATTTTATAAGTACCAAACTAAACCTCTTGTATTATAGAAAAAATTAATTGGGTAATTACGGTTGTAACTTATTAAACAAACTTTTTATTTTGTATGGAGTTAATTATTTAATGTTAATGCCCAATCCTAATTCTCAATTAATTTTTTCTATTATAATGTTTTTCCTTGTATAAATCAAATCTAACCTAATGCAACGTGAAAAAGTTTACTTACCTTCGGTTTCGGTTATCCAACCCTAATTACCAAAATCGATGAAAAAAGGTTGTAAAAGACTCGTCATCACTCGCCAACCGCCTCTAATTTTTCCTTCCGTCGTCACTAGTAGAAGTGTTTGTTGTCGCCTCTACTACACTTTCTCAGCTTCCCTTTCGCATTCATTTCTCTTTTCTGAGTGGAGGGCGGTGCAGGAGTGGACGGTTGTGTAGGAGTGGAGGGCGGCACATTGTTTTATAATCCTAGTGATGGATAATTTTATATGAATTGATCAAATGATAAGTTCGATCACTTTGTTTCATTTATTGAGAAATGGTGTTCACTTGTGAATATAAATAGATCATATTTTCACGAAAGCGTGTTGATTCTGTATGCCAACTAGAATTGAACTCATTATGAGGAGTGACAACTACCTTTACCCTGAGGATATTGATTGCCATAACTTTACCGATTTTAATACCTTTTTTTGCATGCGAGAGTGGTATGTTTGGTTTCTACTTGTTTTCGAAGTACTTAAGGGTTCCAGTTTTATCTTTTTGCAACAACGAGAGATCTTTAGATTGAGTTGAGCAGGTCGATTGGTGGTAAAGGCTATTTTTACATTGATCTACAACCAGAGGCAGACTTGGGAGGGGGGCACTGCCCACGAAGTAGGGACACTGCCGGATCAAGGAGAAGAAATAAAGACAAAATAAAACGAAGGAGAAGATAGAATGGAACAAAGGAGGAGAAGATAGAATGCAAGAGAAGAGGCGGAAAAAGGTAAAACCTTGTTTTTTTTTAACAGCTCAAAATTTGATTTTATCTTTTAAAAAATAAAATATAACCCATTGAGCCCAATATATCTTTTAACAAAAATATAAACCTATATAATTATCCCTTAAAACCCCTATATTAAGTCAGAATAGGCGGCAATAATTATGTTCAACTTCAACCTGATTCGGAGACTTTGAATTTATCAATGCAATTCGAGACAATCAATTTCAACACATTAAACATTCGATTCAATTCTCTAGGTCATTGATTTCGGTTTAAATTCAGTGACAAAACTGTAAGTTTGATCTTCCATCTTTCAAATGAAATTTATTAAATATTTTAGGATTTATTTATTTGAATAAATATTAAACTATATTTACATTAATTATATATAACATGTTTGATATGAAAATGTGAGGTGTTTTTTTTATATTTAAAGTAGTTAATTTTTTAAATTCATTTTATTAAAAATTAGTTGAATTAAATTTTATGTTTTCAAATAGGAATATGGATAAATTTGCTATTCGGACGAAAATATCATCAAATTCAAGTGATGATTCTCAAAATAATGACAGAAATGTCAGTAGTTCGAGAGAACATGAGAATATAGATGTTAGAGAATGTCGGCTGAAACAATGTTAGAGTGGAAAAAAGAGTTCGAACTGAAAATATGAATGATGGCCGGGATATTGTTAGTGATCCGGCGTTACAAAAAAGCTATTGATGAAATATGATGTTCTGGTTAGAGATAACGTTAGAAGAGAGTATGTTGTTAAAGGCCCATGTCAACTAACTTCTCATTGTTTTCCACGAACTATTGTTGGAAAGTACTTAAGGTGTTTCAAAAGATTGGTTCAATCAATGGGAATGGCTATAATATAGTGTTTCTCAAGATTCCGCAATTTGTTACTGTGCTAGGAAAATAATCGAGAGACGAGGAAATTGTGAAAACTGGATTTTGTAACTAGAAGAAGGGTCCGGAGAAATATAGAGAACATGTGGGAGCTACACGTAGTATTCAAAACGATGCTCGAACGTTATTCTTTTCTTTCAAAGATCAAAGACAAAATTTGACAAGATGTGTGACTTCTGAAGTTCGAGTAATGAGTGATGCATATCGCATTCGTTTAACTATAGTCGTGGATGTTATTAGATTTCTACTTTCTCCAGGTTTGGCTTTTCGAGGGCATGATGAACACTCGGATTCCGCCAATAAAGGAAATTATTTGGAACTTCTAGAGTGGTTTTGTTTACACAATGTTGAAGTTGGGAAGGTTGTGTCTGGAGCACCATTAAATCACCAGCTTAATAGTCCAACCATTCAATTGGAAATTGCAAAATCATGTTCATCAAAAGATAATACAAATCATAATCAACGATATTGGAGACAAATTCTTTTCATTATTGATTGATGAGACCCGTGATACTTCGATAAAATAATAGCTGCTTATTGTTCTAAGATTTGTAAACAACCATGGAGTAGTGGTAGAGTGCTTTATTGGAGTTGTTCATTTGTTGATACCACCGCATTATCTATAAAAAAGTGTTATTGATGAATTTTTGCTAAACACGGATTGTCTATCTCTAAACTGAGAAGTCAAGGATACGATGGAGCTTCTAATATGCGAGGAGAACTTAGTGGATTAAAGAACTCTTGTCTCGAATGAGAGAATCTATTTGCAAGGTTCATTATATTCATAGTTTTGCTCATCAACTACAATTAGTTATTGTAGTAATTGCATGTACAAACCAACTTGTTAGTGATATCTTTGAGTTTTGTATATGATAACGAATATGGTTGGAGCTATCTTCAAAATAGAAAACGAGTTCCGACAAATTTAGCATGACAACTTGGTGAAGATGTTGAAAACAGGTGAAACTTCAATGGGAAGAGGAAAGAATCAAGAATGTAGTCTAACTCGGCGGGAAATACACATTGGGACTTACACCATAAAAGAATTATGCATCTTCTATATTTGTGGCCTTCAGTAATCCAAGTGCTTGACAATATCTATGTTGATGGCACAAACACACAAGCTCAAAGCCTTGCTGATAGCTTGGGTGAAAAGATGGAGAGTTATCAGTTTGTTTTTTATTACTCATTTGATGGATATTGTAATGAGATAAACTAGTGTCTTGTCACAATTCTTACAAAAAAAAAGGATCAAAATATATATTGAGGCGATGAGTTTGGTTCAAACTACTAAAAAAAAGTTACAAAGTTGAGAGAAAACGGATGAGATAAAACTATTAGAAGATGTCAACACTATTGTGTTAGTATAATTTCGACATTCTCAACATAGACGATGATGTTCAAGGTCGCCGTGCTAGACATATTGGAAATGTTAAAACAACTACAACCACTTCTAAGTTGATATAGTTTGTCAAGTATTTTTTATATTTTGAGTTGATCTATTTTTTCAGGTGTTTGACGATTTCGATATATATTAACAATTACATTTTAATATAATTAATTTTATACTATATTTATAGGTTCTTGATCAAATTGGTGTTGAGATGGAGAATCAATTCAGTGAGTCAAGTACAAAATTACTCACATGTATAGCATGTCTTGATCCTAAGAATTCGTTCTCTCCCGCTTTTGTGAGACAAAGTTACTTTGCGTTGTAGAGTTATATCCATACAACTTCCAAAATGTGATCAAATGGAGCTTAAATGACAATTGCAGTTGTGGATTGTTGAAATGAAGAGAAAAGAAAGTTTTTCTACATTACAACAATGTTCCCAACGGACAACATTCCTGTGTAGACAATTCCTTGACCACCTATACCAAGTATCCGATTTTCATTGAAATGGTTTGTAGCTTTTAGTCAACTGCTTGTGGGTGAATAACTATGTTCTCTCCACAACATTTTCTGATGTTAGGATCTGACCTTGACCACCTCTACCAAAAATATCCGATTTTCATTGAAATGGTATGTAGCCTTGGTCGACTGCTTGTGGTGAATAACTTTGTCCTCTCCACAATAGCTTCATTAGATGATTGATGTTGTTGCAACTTTAGCTTGAAAATCTTCACTCTTTGATTTGTCTTTCCTTCTCTTTTGATGTAGCGATAGAGCCACAACAGCCGAAAACTGTGAGTATTGGTACAATAGCATAGAGATCCGGTGGAAGAAGTACATGAATATATTGTATATTAGTCATATTGCAACAAATATATTTCAATGGATTGGCATCAAAGATTTTTTTTTGAAGTTGAACATATATTGATATAAGGGGGAAGGTACAAAGACCTACTAGGTCCAAGCAAGATACAAAGTACACAAAATCAAGAGAGAGACAGAGGAGGGATGCGTATAATGTAGTGGGGAAAAAGGCTAGGCTAGAAGAGTCGGATGCACATGAGGTTGGTCAAAAAGGTGTCACTTTCGTTTCTCTTCTTCCAATTAGCATTGGTGTGGTGCTTGAATTCCATGATAATGTTGTTGGAACATGTGATGGCATTATGCTTGGCGTTGTTGAAGATGACGTCGTTCCTACTCTTCTAAGTGAAGCAGATGAAGGCATTAATTTTGGATTTGCGCACTTGATGTATGAAGCTCTTTTTAGATTGGGTGGGGTAGGACCATGAGAGCTATTCAAGAATACTTCGATGACCATAGAAGATGTGAAGCCATCGAAGGAGGATAATGAGAACGATATTTTTGAAGTTGTAGTTGGTCCATAAGTGAAGCTCGGTTTTTCTATTCCGGTTGCACATATTACACGTGTTGTCAGAGATGATGTTTTTAGGAGACAATATTGGCAAGGGTAGGGAGCTTCTGATGGCCGAAAGCTAGAAGATGAAGCTGTATTTAGGGATATTGAGACCTCCCCAAATGTCAGTGTACCAAGAGATTGTGTCTTGGGTAGAGCGAAGTTGTTAGTAGGCTTGAAGGAGGAGATCGAAGGTGCCCAAGGGACTAGTGATCGAGGAGATGGTGGACGAAGTAGATCTACCATTACATATCTCATCACGAGTACTAAGGATTTTTTTTCCAAGTAAAGCTATGAGAATTATTGACATGCCGATTCCAAAAATTAGATCGAATAAGTTGAACATATCCAGAAATCTTCTATCTACTTAGGATCGATACTTTCAATTTGTTGATGATGGAAGCAGGGAGGAGGAAGATGGAGCACCAGTATGAAATAATAGCATACAAAATAGATCGAATAAGTTTGAACACGTCCAGGATAGGAGAGAGACCTAGCTAGCAATAGTGAACCCAAGGCTCGTGGTAATGATATCTTGATTAGAGGTAGAGATACTGCCAAAGTAGATAGTAGATTTTGTGGTGTTGACGTGAAGACCATAAATGGATCCAAAATCATCGAGAACAAGCTATAATTGGGAGGCAGAAAAAGATCGTCTCGGAAAAAAAGAATAAGATCATCTGCAAAACAAAGGTTAGTAATAACTGGGTTGGAGCACTTTAGATGGAGATTGTAGTTAGGATTGGGGGAGATTGTGTGGGTCGTGAGGTACAGGTACTCCATGGCAATCACAAAAATGGAAAGTGAGAGGGGGTAGCCTTGCCTGAGTCCTTGGTGGCCTATGAAGAAACCTGTCATGCTACCATTAATGTTAATAGAGATTGAGATATTAGTGATACAAGCTTGAATCCAATTAATGAATTGCGAAGGGAGCTCAATTTGGTTGAGCACAAACAGGATGAAAACGTGATCAATAATACCAAAGGCTTTACGAAGATCAATCTTGATGGAACATCTAGGAGAGATTGCTTTCCTCCCAAAGCACTTGAAGAGCTCTTGACACAAAAGTATATTATGCTTAATATATCGATTTTTGACAAAAGCACCTTGTTGTGGACCAACAATAAAAGGGAGGATGGGTTTAAGTCGATTGAATATAATTTTGGTTATGGTTTTATAGATGGTGCAACAACGGGATATGTGCCGAAAGTCACTTGGGGAGGTAAGGTTGTTGACCTTGGGTATAAGGGTGATGCATGAGTGATTAATTTGTTGGAACATCTTATCCGTTGAGAAAAAGTTAATGATGGCCGAGCAGAAATCATCACCGAGGACGTCCCAGGTTTTTTTCTAAGAAGAGGGTGTTGTAGCCATTAGGGTCTGGGAATTTTGTTGTCCCAATTGAGTGATTAATTTGTGGAGAAAACAAAGTTATACAACCACAAGCAGTTTACCACATCTACATACCATTTCAATGAAAATCGGATACTTGGTAGAGGTGGTCAAGGAACTATCTACAACATCAATCATCTAATGAAGTTGTTGTGGAGAGAACAAAGTTATTCACCCACAAGCAATTAACCAAACCTACAGACCATTTAATTGAAAATCGGATACTTGGTAGAGGTGGTCAAGGAATTGTCTGCAAAGGAATCTTATCGATGGGAAAATTGTTGTGATCAAGACATCCAAGTTAACTGATGATAGTCAGTTAGAGCAGTTTGTGAATGAGGTAGATGTTTTATAAATCACAAATCAACCATAGAAATGTGGTTAAGCTCTTGGAATGTTGCTTAAAGAAACAAGTCTTTCTTCTAGTGTACGACTTCATTAGTAACAATACACTTTCAAACATATTCATGATCCGGGTAAAAATGTTTACCTTAATTATGCATTTGAAAATTGCTACTGATTCAGCGGGGGATATTGCATATCTTCATTTCATCGTCATCCACCCCCTATATCGTAGAGACATCAAGCCTGCAAACATATTGTTGGATGACAAGTATAGAGAAAAATTTTCTGATTTAGGATCCTCCAAGACTTCTAAAATTGATCAAACACACTTAGCCACACTTGTCCAAGGTACAATGGGATATCTTGACCCAGAATACTTCGAGTTTAAATGTTTATGGAGAAAAGTGATGTTTTACAATTCGGGGCAATCTTGTTGGAGTTTTTAAGAAAAGTGATCAATAGGAGTGAAACATTTGAGAGAAAAGCTTGGTACTAGAGTCCTTTCTCTTAAGGGGAAAGTCTAGATATTTAACATTTTGGACCCTAAAGTTGTGAAAGAAGCCAAGGAGGAGGAGCTAATAGCTACCATTGATCTAGCAAAGCATTTCTTTAAAGGGAGTGGAAGATTGAGGCCTACAATGAAAGAAGTCACTATGAGATTGAAGATTATCATAAAATTTCCGGCTAAAACGACTTCTTTCATCCGAGAATCATTTCCAAATTAAAGTTTCAGTGAGTTTGTCACGGCCGAGATGGAGATGACTGATCGCGAATTCATGTCAACCCTAGTTCCTACTAGTATTTGTAGTCGCCTATGCATTAATGGCACCTCTAATGCATAACACAATGCATAGGGGACTACCAACACTAGTATGAACTAGGCTTGAAATGAATTTGAGACACACTCATATCCATCTCGGTCATGACAAACTCACTTCAACTTTGATATGGAAATGATTCTCGGGTGAAAGAAGACGTTTCAGCGGAGATTTGATGATCATCTCCAATCTTATAGCCACTTCTTTCACCGTAAGTCTCAATCTTCCATTCCATTTAAGCAATGCTTTGCTAGATCAATGGTAGCTATTAGCTCCTCCTCCTTAGCTTCTTTCACAATTTTGGGGTCCAAAATGTTGAACATTCTAGACTTTTCCCTTAAGAGAAAGAACTCTCTTTTTTCCTCAAATGTTTAACTCCTATAGATTGGCTTCTTACTAGCTAAAAGCTCCAACAAGACAACCCCGAAACTGTAAACATCACTGTTCTTTCGTAAACATGTTAAACTCAAGTACTCCGGGTCAAGATACCCCGTTGTACCTTGGACAAGGGTGGCTAAATGTGTTTGATCAATTTCAAAAGTCTTGGAAGATCCAAAATCTGAAACTTTTGCTTTATACTTGTCATCCAACAGTATGTTTGCAGGCTTGATGTCTCTATGATATAGGGGGGTGGATGACGACGAATGAAGATATGCAATAGCCTCGTTGAATCAACAACAATTTTCAAACGCATAGGCCAATTAAGGTAAAAATCTTCATCCGGATCATGGATATGTTTTGAAAGTGTATTGTTACTAATGAACTCGTACACTAGAAGAGGGACTTGTTCCTCTATGCAACATCCCAAGAGCATATACCACATTTCTATGGTTGATTTGTGATGAAACAACTACCTCATTTACAAACTGCTCTAACTAACTTTCATCAGTTAACTTGGACATCTTGATCGCAACAATTTTCTCTATGGACAACATCCTTTGTAGACAGTTCCTTGACCACCTCTACCAAGTATCCGATTTTCATTGAATGGTCCGTAGCTTTGGTCAACTACTTGTGGGTGATTAACTATGTTCTCTCCACAACATTTTCATTAGATGACTGATGTGTAGATAATTCCTTGACACCTCTACCAAGTATCCAAGTTTCATTGAAATGGTTTGTAGCCTTGGTCAACTGCTTGTGGTGAATAATTTTGTTCTCTCCACAAGCTTCATTAGATGACTGATGTAGTTGTAACTTTATCTTGAAAAACTTCACTCTTCGATTTGTCTTCCTTCTCTTTTTGATGTAGCGATAAAACCCACAACAGTCGAAGATTGTGAGTATCGGTACAATAGCATAAAGACCCGGTGGAAGAACTACACGAATATATTTCATGTCAGTCATATTGCAAACAATCTATTTCAATGGATTGGCAACCAAAGACTTTTTGTTGAAGTTGTACATGTATTGATATAAGCGGTAAGGTACAAAGACCTACTAGGTCCAAGCAAGATACAAAGTAAAACAAGAGAGAGACACACACAAGGAGGATGGGGATAACGAAGCAGTGGGGGAAAAAGGCTAGGCTAGAAGAGTCGGATGGCCATGAGGTTGGTCCAAAAGGTGTCACTTTCGTTTCTCTTTTTCCGATTAGCACTGGTGTGGTGCTTGACTTCCATGATAATGTTGTTGACACACGTGATGGCGTTATGCTTGGCGTTTTTGAAGATGACGCAGTTCCTACTCTTCCAAGTGAAGTAGATGAAGGTATTGATTGTGGATTTGCGCACTTGATGTATGAAGCTCTTCTTAGAGTGGGTGGGGCAGGACTAGGAGAGCCATTCATGAATACTCCGATGACCATAGGGGATGCGAAGACATCGGAAGAGGATAATGATAACGGTATTGTTGAAGTTGTAGTTGGTCCATAAGTGAAGCTCGGTTTGCTATGCCGGTTGCACATCTTACACGTGTTGTCGGAGATGATGTTCTAGGAGACAATCTTGGAAAGGGTAGGGAGCTTCTGATGACCGGAAAACCAGGAGATGAAACTACATTTAGGGATATTAAGACCTCCCTAAATGTCAAACACCAAGATATTGTGTCCTGGGTAGAGCAAAGTTGTTGGTTGGCTTTGGAGGTGTAGAAGGTGCCCAAGCTTGAAGAGCTCTTGACACAAAAGTATATTATGTTTGATAGATCGATTTTGACAAAAGCACACTTGTTGTCGACCAACAATAAAAGGAAGGATGGGTTAAGCCGATTGGATATAATTTTGGCTATGCTTTTATAGATGGTTCCAGAGTTAAGGTTGCCGACCTTGGAAATAAGGGTGATACAGGAGTGATTAATTTGTTTGAGCATCTTACCCGTTCAGAATAAGTTAATTATGGCCGACTAGAAATCATCACCGAGGATGTCCCATGTTTTTTTTTAAGAAGAGGGAGTTGTAGCCATCAGGGTCTGGGGATTTGTTGTCTCCAATTGAGTGAAGGGCAGATCGATTTGATGTCAGTATTGGTAAACGGGGAGGTGAGGGCAGAGAGGAGAAGACCAGGGACCTTAAATTTATTGGAAAAAATACTGATATTTGAATTAAACTTGTTAAAAAGCCTTACCTGTAATGACTGTGTCGATTATATTGTTGTAATAACCCGGGTGATCATAACAAATATATGCAGAATATCATGTATCTCAAGAAATATCCATTGCATATAGTCTTGAGGAACTACTCAAAAATTATAGAGTTAATTAGCTTAATATAAAGGTGCAACAAAGTAATAATTAAAGAAAAAAAAAGATCAAGGCAATATATGAATTAAAAGTGATTTGTGTTAAAGAATGCACATTAAACTTGAAGTAAAAGATTCACCTATGCACTCATTGAAGAGATAAGGATTCCCAGCAGATTTTTTTTACAATAACAATCAATAGTAGAGCTGTCAAAAGTTGGCCCAACCCGTGAACCCGACCCGACGAACCCAAACTTGAACCCGACGTGGCCCCGAAATTTTTGAAAAAGAGAATCCCGAAACCGACCCGCTTGAAACCGATTTAACCCGAAGGAATTTATGACCGAAGTAACCCGCCAAATGACCGATAGCCCGAATGATCCGACCCGAACAACCCGATAGCCTGAAGTAACCCGACCCAAAGTAACCGATAGCCCAAAGTAACCCGACCGAAGTAACCGCCAAAGTTACCCGACCCGAATAACCCGATAGTCCAAGCATATATGTGGATAATTATCCGATCCGACTAAAGTATATTTGTGCATAATTATCCGATAGAGCATATATGTGGATAATTATCCGATCCGACTAAAGTAGTTTTTAGATACCATATTTTAGAATATATATCAAATAGATCGACCGAATTCCACGGATTGTTATCTGATTCGGCAAAGAATGATAGATTTTATTTTACATTTTATAACAAACAAAATAGGAAAAACATATATGGTCATATGGATCAAATGGATTGATTAGTCGGTCATATTAGATATTTTGATCAAATGGATCAGTTCGATATCCATATCCGGTTAAACTCATATGCAATCAAACAGATCGGGGCTAAAATCATTCGATCAATTGATTAAACATCTATGTAGATAATTACCCGATCCGACTAAAGTCGTTTTTAGATACCATATTTTCGAATATGGATCAAATAGATCGACATAATTCCACGGATTATTATCCGATTCAGCAAAAGATGATAGATTTTATTTTACATTTTATAACAAACAAAATAGGAAAAGCATATATGGATCAAATGGATTGATTAGTCGGTCATATTAGATATTTTGATCAAACGGATCAGTCGGATATCCATATCCGGTTAAATTCATATTCAATCAAACTTATTGGGGTTAAAATCATTCCGATCAACATTTATGTGGATAATTATCCGATCCGACTAAAGTCGTTTTTAGATACCATATTTTCGAATATGGATCAAATAGATGACTAATTCCACGGATTATTATCCGATTCGG
Organism: Fagopyrum tataricum; assembly: GCA_002319775.1. Lineage (NCBI taxonomy): Eukaryota > Viridiplantae > Streptophyta > Magnoliopsida > Caryophyllales > Polygonaceae > Fagopyrum > Fagopyrum tataricum. The sequence continues at coordinate 13,658,249 of CM008283.1, read as the reverse complement.
CAAATCATTATTGTTATTATTATTTATTACGCATGTCTTTGATTTACTATTACATTTTTAAAAATAAAATGAACACTAATACACCATCAAAAGTCTAAAAAAGTAAACAACACAACTTTTATTTCATCTTTTATCAAATTAATATTTTTGTATAAATTTTAGAATAAATTACACAAACCGGAACATAAATTGACCTGAATCAAGATGTTAGGCAAACCGATCTGGTTTCGACCGAACCCGAACATAAATTGACCCGAGTCAAGATGTTACGCAAACCGATCTGGTTTCGACCCAACCCAAAATAAAATGACCGATTCCAACCCGATTGACCCGTATTAACGCGATAAATTAATACCCGACCCAAACCGGCCCGACCCGAAACAAACTGATAAAAATGTGAGCTTGTTTTAACCCGACCCGTTTCAACCGTTCTTGTAATAAACCGACCCGATTCTGACCCGTCCCGTTATGACCCAGGAACCGAGACTGCCCGATAACCCGTTTCAAGCCGAACAAATGATACCCGGCCCAAACCGCCCCGCCCGAAACAACCCGATTAATAACCAAGCCTTTTTTGACCCGACCGTTTCAACCCGTTCCTGTGTTATTCTGCAACCTCTGCCGTGAATTAGGCAATCTAACCATTAGGATTCCTTTTGTCGATGATACTGTTATCCCAGATTCGGAGGATCTGGGCGTCTCTCTCCCTTGGAGGCTTGAGTACGCTCCTCCTCGCTATCCTCAAATATCCCAAATCACAAAAAGTCAAGCTTGGTGGCCGCGGAAAACCCTAGATCCAAACCCGATCGAAAGTCGACTGGCAAGAGGATCCGTCCTCAATCAAAGAAACCCGTCAAAACAAAAAAGCAATCGTCGTATTGCGCCCATGGATGATAAGAAAGAGGACCTTTGTCAAACAGTTCGGAGTTCCCACATGCCTGATCTAATACTCCTCCAGACGAAAATCAATAAAAGAAGATAAATGAAGAAGCTCCAAACTCTCAATGGTATGGATGGTGGCTATGGTTTCAATCATGGAGTAATGCACCGGTGGGCGTTTGTTCTCACTGCTCTGGACGGAGGCTATGGTTTCTTTCTAGGAGCTAAGCTCCGTTGGGAGATTATCTGCTTAAGTGAAGGTAAGCCCCATCTTAACCTACGGTTCTCGACTGCTCTTCGAACTATTCTCTCGTTTTTTCGAAATGATTTGAACAATCTCCAATGGAGATCTGGAACAATAAGGCTCTATAACATGTATCGTAGAAAACTTACAAAACCGAAAGTTTCAGCTTTCCTTTACAAAGCTTTGAAATCAAGGAATATTTATACTCTGGTGCAGTATATCAAATGCGCTAAAACTTTCCTAGCATTCTACTACTCTAACCCCGTGTTCAGGGAGCTTTTGATGATGGAACATTTTTCAAATCAAATTTCGAGAACTTCCTCTGATAAGTTTGAAGTTCTTCAGATTTTGGTCTACTATAACGCCATGTGTTACAAAAACGTGATCCCAGTAGATGCTTATTGTGTGTTAACTATTAGGTGGAATCTGTATGTCTTTGATGTGTGTAATCTCCCAAGGTGTTTTGTTGTGCTTCAGCCGGAGTACAATTGGACTGAAGCTATTTGCAGACTCTCGGCTAATATTAATCCTCATCAAACTAGAAATTTTAGCAGTAAGTTGCTTTGTAACCCCTGGATCTTTGCCTGCGAAAACCTTTTCATGTTACCTTGGTGTTGGCAACTTGTGTTTGGAGTTGCTTTCCTATCAAAGTGGAAGTATGTGGAATTTTATTCTGAATTGCACTGGGTCATCGGAATATTGTATGTGGTGGTCATATGTATTATTTCCGAGATATGGCAGCAATGGTACTTTATGACGAGTAAATCTAAATTCATAAGGGAAGTTATTGAGGCCCTTGATTTAGATTGGTTGAACATCTACAAATTAAGGCAGAAAAGGAGATTGGAGTCTCAACCTGTTGCTGATCTTGGGTTTAGGCCTGAAATGAATTATTATATACTGAAATTTAACAAGATTAACCATAGCAAGTCTAAAGTTAGGATATATATGAACAAGGACATGCCTTCAATTGTTCTTTCTCAAGTGTGGTGTTGTTTCTAGGAATTTTCTTCTTTGACTAGTTGCTATTGTGGAATGAATTTCATGGTGGTGATTGTTAGGACCTCTCTTATGAGTATAATCCGTTCTTTTGCTAACTTTTTTCATAACCTAGTAATTGTGTGGTTTACTATGATCGGTCTTGGATCTCTTGCTTTTGCGGAGAGAGATCTGTTGAATAATTGCCTCATGAATGGATACTTTCCGCTTTTTAGATTGTTGCTGATCTTGAGCTATAGCTTTTTTGAATTTTCTTGTATAAATTTTAACTTGAATTATGCTAGAATAATTGTGCAAGCTTGATGTCTTTTTTGAAGTTGTATATTTGGAGTGGTTGTTGTTGGGTCTTTGCTAATTACAATTTACCAATACTGATATATAGTTGTATGTTCGGTACTATTATTTGGAATTTGTATGGGTTAGTTGTTGGTTTGTCCGTCAGTTTTTGGCTGTTGGCTATATCAGTTGGACCGCATGGTTCTCGCACCTTATTTTTTATTGATCCGTTAATGATAAGAAAAATTAAATCGAAAAAATATAAGAAGATTGTTGGTGTATAAATGTAATTTGGATCTTGTCGTTGTATGGCTGTTTTGGCTTTGTAATGTCTGTTATGAACTATGGTGTAAGGTGAATAGAATGGTGAGCTCTACTTCTATGGTTTATCAGATGAATTGGTGTCCTATGTCCTGGGATTTAGATGTTGGCTGGATGGTTGAAACTATGCAAGGATTTCGAATTTCCTCTTTGGATCTCATCTACTGTATTGATTGCATTTGGATTAGTTCTATTAAATTGATTGTTGTCATTGTTGATTATTATCTCTGGATGTGGCCCGTTTGGTGTCGGTTTAGGCCTCGCACTCCCTCGTTAACTCAGGTTTATGCTTGGTTGCCGGTGTGTTTCGGCTTAAGCATAACCTTGAACTACTCGTGCTATGAATATGAATCTTTTACCAAGTTGAGCCACATGAAACTTCGTCTAGGTCTTGGCTTGTTCTCCCGGTCAAGAGTCTTATGCCGAAGACTCATGTCGTATAAAAGAAGTGCTAAGAAACCGCACGAAAGCACTAGTGATCTAGCATGCTGGGTCTTAATTATTAAAAACGAACGTTTCCTATTAATAAGCGGTTTAACATGAAGATTTCTTATTGGAACTGTCGGGGATGGGACGTAAGAACTTTTGGACAGACCTTAAAATCACAAGCCAAAATTATCATATTGATATGATTGTGTTATCCGAAACAAAAACGAATAAAGAACCGAGTGAGATGTCTTGGCGTAGTGCCGGTTTTGATAACTGCTTTTTTATCCCTGTTGTTGGGCGTGCAGGTGGTTTATGTTTACTATGGAAAGGGTTTAAATTGATTAACGAAAAAATCAAAATCATATGCTCGGGTGAGAGATTTGTTGCCTTAGAGCATTTTAACTGTGATATAAATTTTACCTGCATTATCATGTTCATTTATGCTCCTCCAATGAAAAACGGTAAGGATGATTTTTGGAGAAATATCATTAACATAAGCTTCCAATTCCAAACTATGATTATGGGAGACTTTAATGACATCCTTTGTCCGGCAGATAAAATTGGCGGTCTTTCCGAATCAGAACAGATTACGTAGAATAAATAACATTATCCAGGAATGTAATCTAATGGACCTTTGCTCGAGAGGAAATGAATTTACCTGGAGGAAAAGAAAGGAAGGCGATAATAACACCTTTGAAAAACTTGATCGAGTCCTAGCCCATTTCGAAATAATGAACAAGTATAATCATATCCATGTCTGGAATCACGCCTTTACCACTTCTGACCATTGTATGATCTCAATCAACTTGAAAAATAATAACCAGAAATTTAGAAATAAACCTTTCAGATATGAACTTATGTGGAACGAGAGAAAATATTGTGAAAACATCATTAAACAAGCTTGGCGTTTTCATGTGCCGGGTACGAATATGTTTAAATTATGTAAAAAGCTCTACTTAACTAAAACAAACTTAAAATTTGGAGTAAAAGGAGTTTTGAGAATATTAATAAACAGGTAAAAAAGTTAGATGACGATATTGAGACTTTGCAAAACTCAATTTACAGAAATTATAACCAAAGAATAAATGGCAAGATTTTAAGATTAAGCAAGAAACGAGAGAACCTAATAGATTTTCAACAAAAATATTGGGTGCAAAGAGCTAAATCCGTAGTTTTTTAAAAAGGCGATAAAAATACTAGGTATTTTCACCGGAAAGCCACAAGCAGAAAAAATAGGAAGATGATCAATAACATTAAAGGTGAGGATGGCCAGTGGGTATTCTCTGAAGAGGAAATTTTCCAGGTATTTTTGAATGATTATAGAAAGAGATTCAAGGCAACAAGGGGTAATCTATCAATGAATGCTCAATTCCTTCAGGTTATTTCGAATGAAATAACTGAAGTAGAAAAGGAATTTCTTATTAAACCATTCACAAATAGCGATATTAAAAAAGCTGCTTTTGATATTGGCAGTGATAAATCACCGGGCCCTGATGGTATGCCTGCTGGTTTCTTCCAGAAATATTGGGATATTGTGGGACCATCGGTGTACAGGGCGGTCAAAAGCTTCTACCACTCCGGAAAATTTTTAAAAAAACAAATTAACCATACTTTCATTACACTAATACCAAAGAACGATAATCCACTAACTACCAACGAGTTTAGACCTATTAGTCTATGCTCTACGACATACAAAATTATAGCGAAAAATTTAGCTGATATACTGAAATCTATCCTTCCAAAATTGATCCACCCTCTACAGAGTGCGTTCGTACAAAATAGAGCTATTCAGGATAATATACTTATTGCCCATGAAGTCTTTCATGGTTTCAGAAATAAGAAAGGAAAAGAAGGATATATGGCTATAAAACTGGATATGGAAAAAGCATATGATAGGGTAGAATGGAAGTTCATCAAAGTTGTTCTGGAAAAATTCGGATTTTCAAGAAAGTTCACCAAGTGGATTATGGAATGCATTTCCATTGTCTCCTACTCTATTTTGATTAATGATAGACCATCTGATATGTTCTTCCCTGAGAGAGGATTAAGACAAGGCGATCCTATTTCACCTATGATCTTTAACCTAGGCGTTGAAGTCCTTGTACGGAACATTCAGAAAGAAAGTATCCTTAATAAAAAAAAATGATTGGCTTTCCTGTTTCTAAGCAAGGAAGCTCTATTCCTTTTCTTGCCTTTGCTGATGATATAATTATTTTTACCAAAGCAAATCTTGGTGCGAGTACAAAAATTTTAAATATCCTCGATGGTTATTGTAATATTTCGGGCCAGAAAATAAATCTCCAAAAATCAGCCTTCCAAACCTCTAGCAATGTGGACGCTGCTACTAAAAGACAAATAAAAATTGGGCTTGGTATTGAGTCCTCTAATTGTTTGGAAAAATATCTAGATTGCCCAATTATCAATGGTAGAGTTAATAAAAGTGTGTTTGATGACGTTATCATCAAATCAAAACAACAATTGTCGAAATGAAAAGCCTCGACGCTTTCCCAAGAAGGCAGAACGACTCTCATTAAAGCCAATTTAAATGCTAAACCAAATTTCATAATGCAAAGTTTTATGCTCCTCTCTAGTATTCATAAGGAGTTATATCAAATAAACAGGAACTTCTTTTGAAACAAAGGTCCTAATTTCCACCCGTTGATTAGTTGGGACAAGATCTACAGACCAAAGAAATTTGGTGGAACCGGTATAAGAAAATCAGAACTAATGAATAAAGCGCTACAAATGAAACTCCTCTGGAAGATTCTTAACGAACCGGAGAATATTTGGGTTAAAATTATTAATGAAAAATATCTTAGAGGGGCTATGTTATGGAAATACAAACTTAAACAGAACACATCATGGCAATGGAGGAAACTCGTGAGATTAAGACCTGAGTTTGAAGCAAGCTTCAGATGGAACGTTGGAGACGGAAGTACGGTCAATTTTTGGAAAGATAAATGGGTTTTAAGTGAACCTCTGATCAACTTATGTAAGGATAACATTAATATTAATGAAGAAATAACTGTTAAACACTTTATTTTTGAAAACCAATGGGACAACATGAAGTTGGAAAGAGAAATCGGAGATGTTCTTCCGAAAGAAGTCATCAAGTTAATCACGTCGTATCAGTTACCTAAAACCTTTATCCAGGACCGGCTCCATTGGGATCCGGCTTTGGATGGTAATTACTCGGCTAAGTCAGCTTTGAATGCGATCTATGTAAGGAGCGGACTCCCTATCTGCGAAAATGAATGGATTTGGGGTCTGAACATCATGCCTAAAGTAAAAAATTTCCTCTGGAATTTTTCGATTAATGGGCTCCCTACCAAGGAAAACCTTGAAAAACAAAAAGTAGTTGTACCAATGAATTGTAGCCTCTGTGATCACCCTTTCGAATCGGCAGATCATCTGTTTTTTAAGTGCAAAACGCTATCGGATGCGTTATCCTCGGATAAACTTAAAGAAAATTTAAGGAAAGGTATGGAAGGACGGGATAAAATTTCGGATAGGATCGCTTGGCTTCGGTTTAACCTTACCGACCCCGAATTCATCTATCTGGCCCACGTCTGGTGGAACATCTGGTTTGCCAGAAACCAAAAGAACTTCAATAATAAAGATCATCATAACATAGAACTTAGAGTTCGAAACCAAATTAATGAGTGGAAGTTAGCAACCCTTAAAAGTAAAAAGGATAAAGAGGAAAAAATCCCGATAAAAAAAAAACGAAAAACATAAAATGGGAAAGACCAAACAAGGATTTCATCAAACTAAATTTTGATGGATCTAGAAAACATAATGGTGAGGCTGCGTATGGTTTTATTATCCGAGATCACGAAGCTACCAAAATATCTCTTGGCTTGGGTCGATGTGGGAACATATCCGCCCTGCATGCTGAAGCATGTGCGCTGAGGGAAGGACTAGCGTTGGCTTATACCTGGGATTCAAAAACATTGAGGTCGAAGGAGATTGTCTTTCGATTATCAATTCGATTAACAAAGTGTGAAAACCGCCCTGGGACCTTGACCTCATTGTGTCTATATTTCTAATATTTTGGCAGGCTTTTGTCAGGTTAGGGTGAAACACGTGTTTAGAGAGGTCAATCGTGTTGCGGACCTTCTGGCAGTGTTGGGGCATGAAGATCAGGTGGTGTCAAGTTCGTCTTTCTCTTTTGTCGACGAACTCATCTGGAAGGATGTTATAGGATGTAGAATCTCGAGGAGATGATATATCCTAATTATTTTACTATAGTTTCAAAATATATATATATATATATATATATATATATATATATATATATATATATATATATATATATATATATATATATATATATATATATATATATATATATGAGGATTGGGGTTTGGGCTTTGTAAATGTGGATTCATATCTGTCAAGGTTTCAGACATCATTTTCAAATACAGCTGTTCTTCATTAGAATGGATACAGGAAGAAGAATCCAAGTAAACAGTACAACTTCCCTTTAACAACTCATTTAGTCTTCAAATCCTTCGTTGGATCAACATCACTTTTTCATGGTAGGCCTCACTTAGTATATGTTTGGCTTCTTTCACATCTTTCCGGTACGATATATGAAAAAGTTAGAATTCAAATTTTTTTTCCTTAGGAGAAACGTACACCATCAAGCTTTTCATATTTATACATAATATATTGCTAATAATATTATTAATATGATGATAAATATTAATTACAAAACTTATATCAAATTCAGATTCAAAAAGGTTACTCTTAGAGCATACACACCAGTAGTTGTTTAGAATTAGATATTAACGGTAGTTATTTTGATATTTTTTTAAGTCGGACCCTTAAAAGTTTTTTTGGACATAAATGGGATGGGTGGTAATTTAACAGATGATTTTCGGTATATTCACCTAGTTTTTAAGCAAGGGTTACAGATATGAACAAACAAGTCGGTGGAAATTTGTGCTCAAAGGATAATATATCCAGACACAGAAGACCAGCAACAGTGACCCAAGACAGCCAGTGAACCTACGTTGTGTAAATAGTGAATTTGTGCAAGATACGGTGCAGTTTCTTCGACATTCACTTGAGTTGTGGCATGCTGAGTTACGTCAAAATAAATTATTAGTAGATTTGAATTTGATATGGATCATGGGTGAATTATAAGAAATCTCTAAATAAAGTGATGAACCTTACAAAAAAAATCGATGACATAACACTGCAATGCCTTACATGATTAAATCACTCCAAAACCCAAATTGATGATATGATCTACCAAAGAAAAGCATAAATCAAAACCACCCAAATTGGGAAGGGAAAAAAAACGCAAAGAGGCAAAGGCATCATCATAATCCCATCAATAAAAAAAAATATCCAAAAAATTACAGGCGACTAGTGTAAAAATAACATCTGTGGTGTGTTGTTGGCTCTGCAACCATTAGTATGAAGCGATCAACATAAAACTAAATAAATGTCAGATGGAAAATCATATATACCACCATCTCAATCCAAAAAAGAATGATTAATGAACCATGCTGAATATATATACATTCTCAGAAGCATAAAAACCTGTAACCAGTTTGCAAAGATTTGGTTCACCAATCGGTCAGCTCGTTCTTAGCCACTGCATGGTATTGAGTGTGTAAATATTTCTTAGCTCTCTCTGAACCAGCTTTCTCAAGCCATTCTTCATACAAGCCCTTGGCAACAGGATTACAAAATGGATCAGCCACCAGGACCTGTAAATATAAAAAATAATTCAAATAAATTATTTTCTGATTTGATTTAGGGCCAATACTTTGCAAAATGAACCAAGATGAAAGATCTTGAAAATTCCCACATTATCCATGTAAATGCTTTCCAAATTCTGGATTAAATCTTTTGCTGATTGCCCTGGTTTTGGCTTGATTTGACCACCGCCATTTAAGCATCCTGCTAATGATAGATTTCTAATCAGTCCGACAACTAGACCTGACAAAATACTTAAACCTTGACGGTTTTTCAGATATAATCATGATCAAGTAGGTAGAAACATAACCTGAGGGGCATGCCATAATCTCGAGAAAATGGTAGTCACATTTTCCAGTTTTCATCTTTCTTACAACACTCTGCAGGTTCCTAAATCCATAACAAAGTGCAAACTTCAGGACAACCTTTCCCTCTATCTGCATAGGAGAAGAAGATTTGAGTTAGACTCATAGTTAAAGAGAGGTCCTTTATTGGTTGGTCAAGAAAGACAATTGCCTGGGAAAATATTGACAAAATGATCCTCAAAATTATAGAAACCCAAATACTTGCCTCAAGACAGATTTCACGAAAATCAGAATTCCTTATTGTTCGGAATTCAAGAGGCCCTTCGATTTCTTTACCAAAAAGCTCTTTCGCAGCATATCTAAAGATTGTCTCTGCATAGCCTCCAGAGCTTCCATCAACACCATAAAGATGTCCATCATCCGTAACATTAGTCAACCTGATGGATTACAAAAGGTTATAGATTTTCGGAGTAACTTACGACAGGCCAATGTGTAATCAGAGGCAACAAACTTCTTACAATTTATCCAGAGGAGATTCTTCCAGTGCACAGAAATCCACTGATTTTGACTGAAGAAAGAATCGGTAACCGTTACATAAGCAGTTAGATCAAGTGCTGCCAAAGAAACCCAGATAGATACAATTTAAAGGTATTGACTTTAAGCACCTGCATAAGTTCCAGAACCTCTCCAGATGTCAAAACTGAATCTACTTCTGTAACATTTACACTAGACTCGTGATTTTCATCTTGATATTCAACTTCAAACACAAAGTCATCCCTGGAAGCTTCAAGCTTCTTATCATAACAGGGCATCACAGTCACATGATACACCTCATCTGGTCTGTAGAGGTAGGTGAATCAGAAAAGATCAATGAGCTATATGGGATGGAAATTATTATCCTAAACTTACCTAAGCCCCATTTTCTGGAAAATATGTTGCTTAATAATAGACCCCATTATTTGCTGAGGACTCTTTACTGTGGAAATATAAGGTAGAATATATGATCCAAGATTTTTTTCAGCATAACATATCCAACCTGAAAAAAGGAGATAAAAAGTAGAATAAGGTGTTTGCTTCAACCAACCAAATGAAGAAAATAGAAAGATGTGCAAATATTAGAGGATGTCAATAACAGTTCATGTTAACGGTTTGGTTAGTCGGTAGAAAAGAACCTCTCTACGCTAGGTGTTTCTTTTTTTCCTTGTCTCTCTGTAAAACAACTCTTGTAATCCTTTACTGTATATCAAGAACTTGAACAGTGTTTCACACTTTAAACAGGATGTGAAGTGCTTAAAAATAGTAAGTAAATGGTTGTTTAATGTACCTGGACATGAAGATGAAATTATGGGGATGGATGTTTTGCTTTGCTCGTCATGACTAGATTGAATCTGTTTGTACCGTGATATAAATTCATTGCATGCCTCTATGAGTGAAAGATCTCTGCTGCAGCTCGTATCAAAAATAGCTTTTACTCCCACAGACTTGAAAAATGTTGTAAGTTTTCTCAAAACCTAAAAGAAGATTGTAGCTAGCATTATCAAAAGAAATGAAAAGCAGATACCTGCGGTGTGAAATTACTATAAGATCCAAAGATTTGATTGTGGCATACCAAAGTGTGATTTTTTATACAGGTACTACTAGAGTACTACCTTTGTTTCTTATAGTTGAATCTGTGACATTTCAATCATTGCAAACCAAGATATGACATACCTGAAGTGGAGAAAGACCAAAATGTGCTGCCAATGATGCCCTGGATTGGGGGGAGATAGAGACTATAACTGCCTTTCCTTGACTAATGTTAGAAAGAAATTCATCCACACTTTGCTTCTCCATCATTACGGTCTGTGCTGATGTTACACATCCACTGAATCAGCAGAAACAACAAATATGTTGAAGATCCAACTCAAGAAACTCAAAATTAAGAAAAATCATCAATCTGAATGAGAATCAAAATATGTTTTGTTACATTATATGTTACGACGTAATTTGAAGACTGAAAAAAACTATGAACAGGGAAGAAGGAAAGAAACAAAATTTACTAAGTTTCAGAGTTTGATGATTGTGGGTGAGTCAAATGTGGCATTATAGTTCCTAGATCAATCACTTGATTACCAAGTACATTTACACAAAGGGCTATAAATATCAAGCAAGAGTATAGATATGGAAGCAGCTTCTGGAAGAAAAAAAAAAGATGACTACAATATATAAAAGAAACACTTGAATATTTTTCTTTTCTGCTCAGACATTAGTGAGTGGAGAAGGTAAGAAACTGAGGGGATAACCTGCAAGCTAGGCAATCATTGAGAGAAATCTTAATAGGGTCATTATTCAATGGTTTAGCAGCAGGCACAGCCTTCTCGTGAATTTTCACCTGAAAAACCGTAAAATTAAAGGAAAAGCATGAGACTTGGAAAGAATAAAAAAAGTGAAACACTAGGAAGTCGAACACGCTTCCATGATATAGCAAAACAGAATGTAGTCCAATACTCTTCTATGATATAACACAAAAGCACAAGGATTCAGAAGATATCCATACAAAAAACTAAACCTTTATGCTTGAAGAGCGTCTCGTCAACTACTATATATAAATATATCAGAAAACTGCTATAGGAAAAACATCTGAGCAATAGAGAATATATGGTCAATCTTGAGTAATATCAATCAAAGTCTCAAATTTCCCATTCCTCTTATATCATGTTTAGAGAAAGGATCCGAATACCAATAAGTGATTTAATAGCTTCAATGGGTCCTCATCAAACTCAAAAACAAAGATTAAACAACCCAACTTTTCATAATGAACACTCCAATTTACTGATGCTTGATCCAGTCAATTTCTCCATCCAAGTTAATTTCTAAAAATATTAACCTCCATGATCAAACCACCTACTTAATAAAGCAGTATTTCTTCCAAAAAAAACTGTTCGTAAACGATTGGCCAGCAGACGAACTGGAAAACAAATAAGGGAGGAAAGAGAGAGAACCTCGGAGGAATCGAGGACCTTGGAAGTGGATTTGAGACCCTTGAGAGAAACGATACAAGCTTGAGAAGGAGCAATGTAATCGTTGAGATCGCCAATCCGAAGCGCGGGGGAGAACTTGTTCGACATATTTTTCTACTACCAGAAGGTAGAGCTGCTATGGAGCTTGAATTCTGGAGAAGAAATTGAAGAAAGGAGGATTGAAGTCCCAATTTTTTTTGGTACTATTGAAGTCCCAATTGAGTTGGAAGGAAATATTCAATTTTTAGGGTTCGAAAGTTGGAGGGGGAAGAGAGAGAATAAAGGCGGTGGTGTGAGATTCACCGGCGGGTTTTGTTTTATATGTTTGGGGATTGTGCTCTTCCGCCGCAGTGGGGAGGACATGTGTTTGCAACGTAACACATGGACTTACATGAGAAATTTCGTTAGCCCGTGGGCCGTGACAAACCCAAATGCTGGATTATTCTTTTTTCTATTCTTAAAATAATTCAATCTATAAAATAATTATATGTATACATATATATATAATTATTTAAATATGAGAAGTTATTTTATTTTTATTTTTTTTTATAAAGGAAAACAGTTCGATGCACTAGACGACACACCGTCTAATGGATCGAAAGGCCGATTAAATCGGCATATGGACTAACCATCAAGAGGGAATCACAACATACAAAAAAATAAAAACAAATCAAAGAAAAACTTCGTTCACAACGAGCCGATAAAAGAGAAGCACCGAAGGAAGCACCGGCAAGTAAAACGATGGAGAAACAGCGAGAACATGTTTGTAGAAGCAGTGCAGAGCTAGTACAACTCCCAGGGACCACCGGTGGAAACCTCAGATTTGGACTCGTCTTTAGAGCCTTCAGATTTCGATCACCTATCCTTGACTCCTTCTCACGAACAAATTCAACTCTTCAACCAAACGAAACTCGCACCATCAAGATGTACTCCAAATTACCGGACCATATAACGTGAAACAAAGATTTTTATTTCCAAACAATTGTTTAGCAATTATGGATCAGGAAGAAGCGTAAACTTTCAAGATTTTTTTTTTTTTAATTATTTTTTTTTTAAGAAATTATTCCCTCGGTTAGACATAACCAAAGGAGAATGAAGTTGGGCCATTGAGCCCAATTGATTGCTTAGAGTCTCGAGACCGAGAGGCGTGCTAAGTCAAGAGCAAAAGGAGGATTTTTTCTATTTATTTTTTTTCTTTCTTTGTTCAATTTTTATTGTTGTTGTCCAAGAAAATCGACCGTCAGGAAAACGAAGACCAAGGAGGTCAAAATTGATGTTCAAGGAAATCAATTATCAAGAAAGTGAAGTCCAAGGAGGCCAAAAGAAGCAGGGGGTTATCCTTCACAAGTATTCGATCAATTGGATATTAGTTCTCAAAAGGAACATTTTCAGATCTAGAAGTATTCAAAAAACAAAAGATCTCGGATATCCTCCATTAACACCATCAATGGAAGCAGGGGTAACAAACACAGATCTAGATTCGAGATGGGTGGATCTGGTGTTGAAAGAACAAAGTAAAATAGATCCGGTGGTCGGAGGTAAGGACTGAAGTCGACGGAAGCCGAGTTGTGACGATTTAGCCATGAAAGCTATAAAGCTTCACTGAAAGGGAGGTTATCCTTCACAAGAACCCATTCAAGAAAAGTCGTGGACCGGGAGTGGTGGCCGGTAGGCCGAAAAAAAGAGGTGGACAGCAGGCTGACCGGCGAGATCCAGAAAGCCGTTAGGCCGTAAATGGTGGTTGGTAGGCCAAGAGTGGTGGGATAGTCCCTTCCCCTTGTTGTTGCTTTTTAAGTTATATTTTTTTATTGAAACTACTTTCATTCATTCATATGGTCAATGGTAGGAGCATTACAAAATCAATCAACTGAGATTAAATTTTCAGCATTAAACATAATTAACCTCCTTACAAGGATGAATCTTTTCCAAACAGTGAGCAACAACGTTCACTTTCTGACGAACGAACGACCATCGACACTCACTGAACTTACTAATAATTCTTCTAATTCTCCTCAATATTCTTGTCACTTCCCCTCGACGGCTAATATCGCTATCCAGCTTTGTCACAATCAGTTGTGTATGTTTCGCATTCGACTCTACTCTATCCCCTCTCGTACGCCATCTGCAATGCCCAAAGAAGCGTCTCACCCTCCGCACTGTCCACATTAACTGCACATGTAATCGGTTTCAATGATGCCAACAAAATCATCCCCATTCAATGACTCCGATGCAGCTTCGCCAATCCTGAAGTACCGATGCATCACAATTGAATATGATCACCCCAGCCCTTGGTTGAAGCCAAGCAGTAACGGGCGCCATAGGGACCTCAGACCTACATGGCATCAATACATCCTCACTATTCACTTCATTTGCCATAGCTCATGCACGAATACGTAATTCATTGACAGTACACTTCACGCCCTCGAAGATTCGTCTACTCCTTGCATCCCACAGTAGCAACGCAATGCTCATCCAAATTTGGATCTCCCGGTCTATAGCAGCCATGCACGAGCGCTCAAACCATTCAAAAATGGTCTCCACGCCATCATGATGCTGATCAAAAATAGGAGACTCCCTCCATATCACAATAGTCACAGGGCAAAGAGCCAAGACATGCATCGCATTTTCGGCTTTACCACATAGTTAGCACCATGGCTCCACGTCAACCTTACGGGATAATAAGGACACTTTGCAGGGAATAGAATCTTTACATGCTCTTCATCAAAGACTATGAAAAAAGATGTATGGAAGTTAGTGAGGTACATAACATAAAGTTATCCAAAACTTTTTTTTAAATCATAATTTAGGCATATCGAGAAAGTTAGAGATGGGCTATTCTCACAAGGCATTGCAAGGCCGGCGATTGGTGTTAAGTTGTTGGGTGGGCCAGTGAGTAGAGATGAGGGGTTTGTTAGAAAGCTTGTCAAGAAGAGAGGTTAAGGCGGTTGAATTGATGCATCTTCTTCAACAGTTGAGGGACTTACAAAGTGAGCTTCTCCTACTTCGTTCTTGTATGTGGGTTTCTAAGTTGTTTTTTGGCTTGAGGGCTTGTCATCCGGAGCATTGGGAGAGTGCAACCGCTTATTTTGATGTTGGGCTTCGTAGACCAGTCGAGAATATTGTGGTTCATGGGGCCATTTTTTACAGATCTTCAGTGCGCGGCTTGCTTCTCTACCTATTCGGTTTGGGGTTGGGTTATACTCTACTATGGAGGCGTCTTACTTTGCTTTTGTTGCCTCCAGAACCTAGTCTTGGGTACTTCAAGACCACAGTTTGCGAAACAGTGGAGTTGTTGATATGAGCTTTGAGTTTTATGGAGCTTTTGACAATCTTTAGATTTCTATTGCTGATTTCGATCCTTTTGTTTTTTACTGTTAAGAACATTGCCCCCCTAAAGCCCAACATGCTTTGGCGAGTGTTCTTTTTGGTAAGACCGTACAGGAGATGGAAGTTGCTTTTGATTTGACACATAGACATAAAGCGGTTTTTAAGTGTATTCAATCAGTAGTGCATAGCCAAGATTTCCTTCTTGTCATACCCATTGATGGGCTTGTGCAGTGTATGTCTCCGATTGAGTATCGCTCGGTCCTTAAAGTATCGTCTTATGATTCCTTTATACCCGGTTGATGAGATTTTCCGTATGCCCTATTGTCGAAGAGTTTTGGATGCTTTTGGGGAGTATGTTGTTCATTGTATAGAGGTTCCTAGCTTCAAATATAAGCACGATCTGATCCGAAATGTTTTGTGTAATGTGTTTAGGAGAGTAGGGGTTTTGGTTAAGAAGGAGACGTCTTTGACCTTCTAAACTGACCCACGTGAGGGAAGGTCTACGTTGAGGTCGGTGGATGTCTTGGTGTTTGGATGGGTGGGTGAGTACATGTTTGCATTGATTTGACAAAATTAAGTTTTTCCACTGGTTTGTATGGTAATGGGCCTTTTGTGGTGAGCAAGGAGACGCTTAATGCGGCATCTACTAAGGTGGCTAAATATGAGAGGACTTAAATTGAAAACCAACATGTGTTTATACCGTTCACTTTCGACACGTTTGATTTTCTTGTGCCCGATGTTGTTGAAGTTTTTAAGAGGGTGCAACGGGTCTTGCATGACAATGTTATGTCTCCTAAGTCTTTTGATGTTGCTTTAAGAGGATTGAATTCGCTATTCAAAAAGGTTTGACGGCACAACTTGTTGTCCGTCTTACTTTTAGTTCGATGTAAATTATATTATATTATATAATAAAATATCCCAATGACTAGTTATAACGAAAAAGTTTTATGCTTATAGGAACGTGAGAGATTGATGAATCGCCACTTGGTGATCATATATATAGCAGAAAGCAAAACAGAGTTACAATAGAACTTCTCCCGCAAGTTTTAGTTAGAAAATAGCTTATCTAATAATTTCTATTTTTGTGATTATCCCACAAAATTTACAATTTTTTTAATTAAAATTTTAGAGCTTCTCCAACAAGATTGTTATCGATCAAATCTTTAGTTACGTTACAAGGATAACCGATATAATTATTTTTTAGAATCTAGGTTTATTTAAAAAAAATCTGCTTGATTAGTGATTTAGTAAAACATTTATTTCGAGAAAAACGGTGAAACTGTTACGTCGGTATCAACGTCGTCTACTTCAGTAAAGATATATAGATGAAAGTAAAATCACTAAGCCATATCAGAGAACCGATATATTTTTTTGATAATGGAAATCGGTTCGAAACACTAGACGACACACCGTCTAGTGGATCGAAAGACCACAAAAGATCGGTAGACGAGCTAACCGTCATGAAAAACCACAATAAAAGAAAAAGAAACACACAAAAATACATCAAGAAACCCCGAAAGTAAAGAGATCTTCAAGGGAAAGTAGTATGATCTAGTCAAACAGAAGCGGTGAGCACAACGTTCGTCTTCGAATGAAGTACACGGGTAGGAAGCCTGAGGAACAACTATGGACACCTCAGATTTGGACCCACAACAGAGCTTATAGAAGTCGATCACAAATCCATGCCCCTCCTAGCCAAAGCACTCCAACGCCATCAAAAACAACACCAAACTAAGAAGATGAAACTGACAAACACGGGGATCGTGACATAAAGTGTATAACTTTGATTGTTAAAAAATAAAAATTTATAAGAAAAAAAATTGTTAGAAAAAAAAGTTTGTTGGTAGAAGAATCATGGTGACACTATAAAAAAACTAATTATTTTATTTTGTTATAAAATTATATCTTATCTTATATATCTATTAAATTAGAGACCTTCTTTGTCACGTGTCAACGCCACATTTCACGCAACTCTCAAAAATATTTTTAAAAATCTACTTTAAAAAAGTAATAATTTTGATATTTATAAATTCAAATCTTAATAATTTGTTAATCTTCATTAAAATATGGTATTTCAAAAATCAATAATTTTGATATTTACAAAACTATTACTAATATTATGCTCTAAAAAGGTCAATTTTTTTCACATGTTTAAAATAAATATTAAATCACGCCCCGTACAGTGCGCGTGTAATACACTAGTTTGAAATTACTCAACTCTAACAAATTCAATTTTACTTTAATTTAAAATCTGATAGCTTTGTTTAATCCTTAATTTATTTTACTGCGCGTCATTTTACTGTTTCAGGATATAATTTTTTAAAGTTTCTCCTCTTAATTTTAAATAAAATTAGTTCTAATTGGATTATTTAGAACTTTGAATTTTTTAATTTTTTTTTTTTATAAATGAATTGTATGAAGATTGTTTCCAATTTAGATATTTAGCTATATAATATTATTTTTCTAAAAGTAGCTAAATTTGTAAGCAACTAATAAACAAATTTCTCTTCCATTTATATCTATTATATCCATAGATATATATGCCTTTGTAATAGCTGTAATGTTGGCGAAAATAGTTTATTTTTAGTCGGACTAAAAAAAATAAAAAAGAATCAAAATAGTTTATATTTAGATCCCAAATTCATGCCACCTTGCTCAGATGGGTGCTTCGCAGCTAAAGATGAGTAAATCTGATCACTTTAACTACACAATGATACATTACACTTTTCACATCCAGCTTCCAAAGGATCAAAAGATTCAAATTACAGACAAACTCCACTTTCTAACTACACATACCTTGTACTAAAACAGAGTCTTTCCTTAATATTACGCGAACACAAGTACACAAGAGATGATTTCACCAAATTTTACCATGATCCATTACTTTTGCCGTCGTTTCGTCCAAACAGCCGGAAGAGACTATAAGCAGAGATTGAAGAAAGTAAAGCTGCACATAAACTGGCTAACACAGCACAGGCAACTCCTCCTGCACCCTCATTACAATACTTTTCGAAAAGCCCACAAATTTTCATCCATTGCAACTCCGACTGACCCAGCTTTGCTAGGGCCGATGACTCGAGTGATGCTGCTACAGCTGCCAAGCTCAGGTAAGCCATCAACTGTCAAAAAATGAGTTGCAACTCTCAACATCACAATCTTGAATTAGTAAAGATTCTGAATTTATTTTTTTGTCTCTTTTGGAAAGCAGTTCATGATTGTTAATAGCTAATTAGAAATTTATATTTTCCATTAGATATGCGAAAGTCAAGTCGCATCAGCCAAACCAAACGAGGCGACTTGTCCTAACGCACTCATTAAATGAGCAAAGATTGGACCATAGTTGAAAGATGAAGTTGAGTCAAGTGGTCCACCATTGAGCTTCCAACAATGGTGGTGTTCATGCAATTTAGGAATGCAAACAAGAAAAAACAGTACTTTTACTGAATCTATGCAAGAGGCAAATTTACATGCACAGTTAACATTACAAGGTCTGCTCATACACCAATTATTTCTACCCTAGCTCCATAAGATATGATTTTAACAAAATGAAAAAGAATCAAAATAAGTTCCACATCTTGCTACATTGATCTACTTGAAGTTTATATTCATCAGGTCAAGTAGAAGTAACATAGGAAATAACGTTCCGATCAAGGAACACGCCTCGTTCTCTTGTCCACTCTATTTCTTCTTAGGGAAGCACATAATGTAGTGAAAGAAGAGTGAAAATGTTGTTTAAGTGATAGTTTCCTAGGCTGTGCATGTATGCCACATGCTTAAGTATCAGTACAAGCAATAAATGATACCTATTTACATTGAAATAACCAAAAACAGTAGTTAGTGAATTTTGTTGGCCATCTGATGGTATTAGCAGTTAGCACTAATATTTTTTTGCAAAAGAGAGAAAATTCATAGAAAACAAAATGGTAAAAACACATGTTTGCCTTAATGGAAATGGTAGATTTCTTCAATAGAAAAACTTTCAACTGTCATAAAGAGGATTTAGCTACCCAGAGCCATCACTGACTTCCTGTCCCTTTTGTTGAATAATATTAAGAAATTTGGTATTGTGAGGTAAGGCATTTAGGCATCTATGAAGCTGGATCTAGATCCAAGATGCCATTTGAACCAGTGGATCTTGCTATGCACTATGTAAAAATGCCCTGTGCATATCTTTTGTGTTGCAATGATATTTTCTATATCAACTTGTAAATGTCATTTTCAGATTTGTTAAAATACAGAAATGGAGATGGTAACGTGATTCTAAACTTGAAACAACCTTGGAGAATTGAGAGACAAAATCAGTAACAAACACAATCAACAAGAGAAATAGAAACAAAAATGCCAAAGCAAACAAAAGGCAAATGTTCATCCTAAAATATGACAGATTTAATGTAGATTCAAGAAATTATAGATCATAAGTGACTCGAAATTCCAACTTGTATGTACAATCAGGAAAGCAAATAAGCATGCTGACATGGGGTTTGCAATTAAAAGGCAGATTAGATGAAAATTCACATGCTGATGCTATAATATGACAGAGTTCCATGTAAATCCAAGAAATCTCTAAAATCGTGAATGAATCCAAATTGCATCTTGTCCATGCTTTTGAGATAGCCACAGCCACAAAAACTATACTATACCTGATCCCCAGAAAAGATAGCCATAGCCAAGGGCCTGTTGAAGAGTATAGACCCTTTACTCATACTCAAAGCACATCTAACCAGTTGAGCAAGAGAATACGATGCCAAAATCCCATTGGTGACCACCAAGAACCTGAAATCCAACAAAAGCATATTTGTAAAAAGTTAAAAACAGTTCTAGAATTGGCAACTGAAATTGATTTTGGGCGAAATCTGGGAAATGGGTATTTTTAGGTCTTACACAAGGGCTTTCATTTCAGTAAATTTGGCCTTCTTTTGGATGGTGAAGATCTCTCGGACTTGGGAATTAGTGGCAATGATGAAAGCGGCTAAAGCAGATGACCCACAAATCAGAACCCTAAGAAGTAACTCCGCAAGCTTGAGCCTTCTCTCAAGAGCCATGGGGTTGGTGGGACGGCCATGGTAGACTGGCACATTTCCAGGGCTCACAGTGGAGGTCATGAAGGAAGTATTATCGCTCATCTTTGTGTGTTCTGTGTAGCTAGCTCACACCAAGTGACACTGAGAACGCCTTGTTGCTTATGGAAATGCAGTTTTGATGGCAAACGCAAAACAAGCCTTCATTAAATAGGAGAAACCCAACGGTTGTGTGTTGGCGTACCAAATGAAATAACGCTTAGGTGTGTCCTTCTTTGGTTATAAATGTGGGTATTTTTCATAGATATGGTGGGTATTCTTGCATTTATGTCATTCATTTTTTGGTGATGACGCTGTACTTGGATTTTTTTTTAAAGGATAGTAGTTTTGAAACAAAATGTGGAGTATGCGTGTTTTTTTAATGTATAAATATTGCGTTCACGTTCATTACGTCTATGTATAGCTTATAAATTTTTAAGAGAAGATCGGAGTTTTTTTTTATTTCTTTTATTAGTGATGCAAACTTCATCCTCCTAATTTAAAATTAATATTTAATTCTAACAGTAAAAAGAGAATTTGATAGGTTCAAATAAAATAAAAAAACTATAAATTGTGTATTTACGATTGAGATCTGGTTACACGAAACCATTAGTTGATTCCACAACCGGTGTTTGTTTTCTTTGTCTAACCTGCCGCCGAGTCTGTCGGGAACGTCACACCAGTTGCCGCAATGAAGACAAGGTTCAAAGCAAGAGGGGGAAAGGTGGTCGTCGGGCCGCACTAGTAGTCGCGGATAACAGTTTCAAGCAGTTTTCGTCAACGGTTTCAAGCAGTTGTTGGCGAGGAAGGCAACCTCAAGCCGAAGAAAACAAGTCGACTATAGATCTGCCACAAGGAGTGTCGTCGAGTCCATTGGAGTTGAGAACGGGAGCTAACACACCTGCTTAGCCTTACCTGAAGTCCATCGCCTAGAGCCGTCGTCGGGTGAAGAAGTCGGGTCGTCCCTTCCGCGAGCCGCCCACGACAAGTGTGCCACTGTCTATCTAGATAACCGTCGAATTCGGATCCAAGTCACCACCTTCTTGCTCACCTTCCTTCGCCACCACTGCGGTCGAGAGCAAAACACATCCTTCGTCTTCTCTCGCGTGAGCCTGGACTTGTAGAACCCAATACCCAGTCTAGTTCTCTCCGCCGCCTTCGCCTCCGTCGGGAATGGATCATGTTGTCACCGTAAACCACTATTGTCACCGCCGACATCTGTCACTCAAAACCCTAGTCGAATTGTTGGCATTATTGAAGAAGACCATCTGCCCTTCACCAGAAAATCCTAATCGGGTTTAGAGAACTTTTGAATAAATTACAAAAAATCTCATGCTTTATAATTTCGTTTATGACCCATACTTTTACAAAAAAAAAATCTCATTCTTTATAATTTCGTTTATGACACATATTTTTGGAGTTTTCCTGAAATTGATTAACGACGAAATCACTAACTACATCATTTGTATTTTCAAAACCAGTTAACTACGAAATTTACCTTAAAATTGATTAATCCCTAAAATTGGTTAATTGACTGGATTTGAACCGTGTAAGTCGAAATTACCAAATAATTCTCTAAAATTAATCTTTATAAATAAAATAAAGGACCTAATTTATAACCTAATATACATATAAATTTATTTAACTCTACATTAGGAAAAAAAGACATATTTATTAACCAACCCATCATAAATTTATGCCACATAATCTGCTTAAAAAATAATATAAAACAACTTTTTATTGAATTTCATTTACGTGATTATATAACGAAAGTTATCATAAGATTTTCTTTTTATTGTTATTACAAGTTTTCTTTTTAAAGTGGGTTATGAAATCATATTTATTTGATTTAGATTTTACTTCTTTTATGTATAAGACAGATCTACCTTCCCCTGTATTTTTTACCGTACATATTTATTTGATTTAGAAACTCCTAAAATCCGTTGGATTAAAATTTGTACGTTTACGATGAAAGGTGCATAATAAGCTTCATAAGGTGAAAATCACATAATTATTCATTTTTCATTATTTATTCATTAAATAAAATACAAATTAGGAAAACAGATTTCTTTTTTTTGTGTTATCCCAAAAATAAACGTTGAAGCAGTTAATCGTTAATATATTTTATAAGAAATCTGATCGTTAATATATTTGGTCATTAGTATATTTGGTCGTTAATATATTTTATAGAGAAATTTGATCGTTAATAAATTTTATAAGAAATTTGATCGTTAAATTTTTTAGGATTGGTCGTTAAAATTTGTTTTGGTAGTTAAAATATGGAAAAAAAACATTTTAACCACCAAATTTTCTCTATAAAATTTTAACGACCCACAAAATATTTAATGTCCAAAATTTAACGACCTACAAAATTTTAACGATGACTATATTAATTATATAAAAAATATTTTAACGGCCAATTTTTCTCTATAAATAATAACGACTTATAAAATATTTAACGACCAAAATTTAACCAACATTCTTTGCATATTACAAATTTTAACGACCAAATTTAACGAACAATTCTAAATATTTTTGAAATTGACTAGATTTGGATCGTTAAAATATATATTAGAGGAAATTGATTAGGTTTGTGTGGGAAGCTAAATCGTTAAAATATATATTATTTAATTTTAATTTATGTTTTTAATAATTAATTAAAAAGTATATAAGTCTATTAGAGAAAAAAGAATATCTCATTTTATTTACTAAAATATGCTACCATATATATTTTCAAATCATGTACGTTCATGAACTTTAATCTAACGAATCATATTAATTCATATTCCCTACCCTAAGAAGTGTTCCTACGATCATTTCTATATATATAATTGTTTTTGACATGTCGGTGCAAAATACATAAAAATTGACATTATCTTATTAAGACCTTTGAAGTAATTTCCTTTCAAATAACTTCCTTTAAGATTGTGATTTAAGCCATTAATTTCCATTAAAGGCTTATTGATGTTTGCACCAAAAACAAAATATTTGACACTATCTCATTTAAAACATTTAATCATCGGTAATATTTATTTTATCCATTATTTTTATAACTCGTTAATCAATATTACCTTCCCAATGAATCAATTGAAAGTTAAAAAAATTAAAAAAAAAATACATACATAATAATAAGGTTATGCCTTCCATTATAAAAAACGTAAATCCATTCGACAACCCAAAGATGTAGGAAATGAGTGGAAAAGTTGTCGACTAAAAGATACAAGATTATGAGAATGAACAAGAAGATGAACAAATTACAATTTTACCCTCTCTATTTCAGCCAGTGAGCCCGACAAATAGTAGGTAAGTAGTAGGTAAGTGATTTTTGAGTTAAAGTCTTTGATTGTACACAATATAAAACCCTAAAACCTCTTACTCTTTCCGATTCGACCTTCTTCGAATAGTAGCTTAATGTTACACAATAGCAAATCTAAGAAATGATCTCAAACCCTGAAACCTCTTTCAATGATGTAGGTTGAGATTTGTTAGTCTGACTTTGCCCATACGTACGTACTATTTTTTTTTGATAATGGAAAGTGGTTAGATTGACCTACCTCCCAGAGGTAGTCCAACCTAAAGCATCATTGCGGATGAGAACACGAAGTTCGGGATTTTCAGAAAAATTGGTATTGAGAGTCGAGATTTCCAGATGGGTCAATCAGTCAACAACACAGTTTTAAACTCATGTATTGGCCAATTTTAAACTCATATCATAAAATTTACCCTATCACCTATTTGTATGGACTCGCCAACCCTCCGCTCTTTTTTTTAAGATAGACACTTGCACATGTATGACATATTTTTCTATGATTTGTAATATGTGTTTTTTTCGAGTTTGAAGCAGGTTTTGGTGATTGTTCAAACTGTTTATTAGGAGGGACCGTGAATTTTTTATTATAAAGATATACACTTGCAAATACATGACATATTTTTCTATGATTTTTAATACGTTGTTTCTTTCGAGTTCGGAGCAGGTGTTGGTTCAAACTGTTTGTTTAGGAGGGACCGTGTGATAGACTCTCGATGAACCTTCTTCGAGTCCAAATCCGAAGTTTTTGTAGTTGTTCCCCTTCTTTTTTTTTCTCCTTGTGCACTTTCTTTAACAGACGTTTGATCGATCTCCACTTTCTTGTGACTTGCTCATTCTCATTTTCATTCACATTTTCTTTTCCGGATCACTATGAGTACTTTTATGCGTTTCTTTGATTTTTGTTGTGCTATTTTCCTCTGACGATTCATACATTTACCGAGTTTTTCGACCTTTCGACTCATTGTATCGTGTTTCGTCTAGTGTATCTAAGCTATTTCAATTATATAAAAAGTTGTTTTTATTGTATTTTTTCATTGACGAAAGGAATTAATATGAATGACTTGCATAAAGTTGTTTATTTTAGGACATCATTGTGGTCGAGAACATTAAATTCATGATCCACACAAAGCTCATTGACGGAGAAAGTTATGTCAGATGGGATAGCTTGTTGACAACACTTTTAATTTCTCTAAAAATACATTTTATTCATCGTCTCATTTTATTTTATTTTTTTATAAATGAACCATCAAATTACCAATTAACATCTCAATCTTTGGGGGCATTGTGCTGATAACAACCAACTATTTGTCCTCAATTTCAATATTTTTAATGTTAATATCATTTGTCTCGTAAATTTCATAGTGGAGTGTAGTAAGAGTATCAAACACCGATAAGAGTTCCTTTTTATTGTATTTACATACGTATACAAATGTTGTCTTCAAGGTGAAGTGATCGAAGAATGGTCAAAATGTCCTATACCTAGGGCTACATCTGAGGGTAGGAGCAAGCTAAGAAGCAATCGAAAAGGATTTGTGTAGGTACAAAATACAAGAGGAGGGCACCTAATCCCTTTGGCAACGCCCAATTTACATTCAATGCCCTCAGACAACTATAAATGCATGAGGATCCATTCGTACATCATTTTCTCATTCTCTTTTCCTTCACATATCTATTCCACAATTGCAATCACTCAACTTAATTTGGTACCTCAATCTTATGTACTAGACCTTCGACAAAATAAAGTTTTTGTGTGGTTATAGCTCAATCATATATGAAAATTAAGTTTTGTACGGTTATAGTTTTTCTAAGAAGTAGAAGTTGTAGAAGATAAGCACTGCTATTCGGCGTCCATGCATTTCATGGCTTCAACTAAACACCGATAAGAGTTCTTTATTGAACAATATATTAAAAATATAATCTTACAAGAATAATTTTAAATGGAAAAAAAAACTTTTTTAGTAATTATTATATTTATACTAGTTTCAATAAATTTTAGAAGGCATTGTAAAAAGATCAATGTGCATTGTTTATAATTTAACACATAATTATTATAATATTATATAATTATTTACATCAAGTTAGAGAGAAGACGGACAACAAGTTGCGCTGCCAACCTTTTCTAAATTGCAAAATCGATTCTCCTATAAACAATATTTGACGACCAAAGAGACATAACTTTACCGTGTAAGACCCGTTGCACCCTCTTGAGAATCTCAACAACATCGGGCGCAAGGAAACCAAAAGTGTCAAAAGCAAATGGAAGAAACACATGTTGGTTTTTGACACAAGCTCTCTCATGTTTAGAGATGCGGCATTAAGCTCCGCATTACCCACAACAAAAAGCCCGTTGCCTAGACTAACTAGTGGGGAATACCCTGTCACATCAATACAAGAATGTTTCCAACCCATCTAACCAAACAATAAGACGTCCGTCAGCCTCAACGTACGTAGATCTTCCCTCACGTGGATCAATCAAAAAGGTCACATGCGCCTCCTTCTTAACCGAAACTCCCGCTCTCTTAAAAACGTCACATAAAGCATCAAGGACCAGATCATGCCTATATTTGAAGCCAAGAAGCTCTTTACAAAAAAAAATCATGCTCCTCAAAAACATCTAAACGCTTTCGACAGTTGAGCATAGGACAAGTCCCATTAACCGGATAAAGTGGAATCATCAGGCGATACTTAAGGACCGAGCGATACTCAACCGGGAACATACACTGCCCAAGCCCATCAATGGGTAGGGAAAGAAGGAAATATTGGCTATGCATTGATTGAAGACACTTAAAAACCGCTTTCTGTCTTGGGGTCAAATTGAAAGCAACTTCCATCTCCTGTACAATCGTACCAAAAAGAGCACTCGTCAAATCATGTTGGGCTTTACGGGGTCGGTGTTCTTGACGGTAAAAACAGAATGATCGAAATCAGGAATAGAAGCCTGAAGATTGCTCAAAGCTCCACAAAACTCATAGCCTATATCCACAACTCCATTGTCCCGCAAAATGTGGTCTTTAAGGGCCCAAGACTAGGTCCTAGAGGCCACAAAAGCAAAAGAAGAAGCTTCAATAGTAGAGTAAAGCCAAAGACCCCCAAACCAAAGGGGCAAAGAAGCAAGGCGCCACTGAAGATCCCCGAAGAAAGGGCCCTCACACACCACAATAAAAAAAATCTCTAAACAACTTGTAGAAGCTAAAAAAACGCTTACAAGAATACAAGAATCTGATAGGGTAGATAGGATAGGCACCCCAAGGCACCATCGGAGTTGCTAGTTCCAAAGCCCTCCTAGAATCTTTTAGTTGAGGTTTAAGTTCTTGGTTTACTAGTAGTAGGCTTGCTTCTATCTGTTATTAGGAAAGAGGGGATAGCTTCTACTATTGTTAATAGTTGAAGTGTGAGCCTTAGATTTTGCAAATAATCTACAAGAACCGATAAAGTATAGTGAGTCATAACTGAACACAAGGAAGACGATGTTTCGCTTTGACCAATTAATTAAGAAATTAAAATAAATAATAATTAGATATAGACATAAAGTAATCAACGTAATTCGAAAGCAATAAACCAGTAAGGCCGACCAGCCTCAGTTTAGTCGATCGTCCAAATTTGCAAACATTGTTCGTAAATAAAGAAGGATTTAACTAGAAACAAAATCAAAGCGAAAAGAGTGAAAGACCTCAATAAGGCCGTCATAGATTTCTTCTTTAAGCTCCACAACCAATACTTACAATTACATAAACTAACCGGTAGATCTCCAAAACACCAATACGAAGAAAATAGACGGATAAGACCGATGTGATATCAAACCCAAACAAGGAAGGGAATGTAATAGAATGATAATGAAAAAAGACGCTAATTTAAGTTCTATCAACTACATGGCACCCAACGGTCGACGTCACAAGTGGAATGAGAAGTGTTTTGTTGCATATGGATACATTAATAGAGAGACATTAACTAGAAAAATAACCGTAACATTTCCCTTTGGGCGAGAAAGAGATCATGTAATGGTGGTGGAAAAGGATATATCAAGTATACTTGAAACGAGATGGCATGTTAGACGACACGTTATCAAAGTCGATGTGTAATATCATGAGAAACCTCGTTCAACACATATTGAGTACAAAGTTGATGGGTAATATACTCAAAACGAGAGCAGAAGGAATGTGAAGTTAATATCCCAATGGAACATAGGTATTGAGGTAATCTATTTTGGTCTTGATCAACTGAAGAGAAACGTTATGGAGGGACCTTGACCGACAACTTGAGTTGATAGAGGAACCGTACATGATAAGAGGGGTCTTCAATTGTATTATTCTCAACCATGAATGACCAAGGGTGTATGGGAGTGTTCACGGGGATCATGAAGTCATCAAAAAAAATCATACATAAAAAATGGTCTTATTGACCTTGGTAATATAGGCTCAAACTTCACATGGGGGTGGCAGGAAAGAAAAAAATCGATGAGATAGCAAACGGCTTGACCATATCTCTATAACTCCAGCGTGTCATAATCTATGTTTGAAAGCATATTTCCGACATTTAGCTAGCTCGGTTCTCTTTCGATCATGCATCTCTTCTTTTTGAATTAAGATCGATGATAAGGACCGGAGTGGGAAACACCCTTTCCGATTCGTAGCAACTTGTATGACTCAACGGGAAATTAATCCTATAGTAAAAAGTTGTTGGATCAATCAAGAACATGTAAGTGATGCTTTGAATAAACTTATATTATCTCTAGTCACTTGGAACCGTATCGTGTTTGGTAATGTTTTTAACAAGAAAAAAAGTTATTATGGAGAAGCTCCTTGTTGTTTAGAGTACCCTAATATGGTCAAATCGAAACAAATCACAGATAAAGAATTTTCGCTAAAATTTGATTTAATGTTAGTTATTGAGAACGAAAAGATTATATGGTTCAGGAAATATCGGGAATAGTGGTTATACCTCCCGGACCGGAACACGGCTTTTATTATTGAATTACAATGTTTTTCAATAGTGGCCTACGTACTCATCCTCATTTTTTAACATTTTTTGTCATTTGTGGATTTTTTTTTTGAAACCGAGGGGGTTTACGTGTTATGATTTGGAAAAGAGTTACAAAGAGGTAAGAGACATAGTGAAGAGTTACATTTGGGATATAGTGAGGTAAAACTAGTGTAGCTAAAGGAGATCTAGGCTAGCCAAGCTAGTTGATTTGGAGAAAGTTCATCCATTGATTGCTTGTTGGTGAGTGCTTGGTCCACTTCGAGGAAGCAAGAAGCTTAATATGAGTCATTATCTTGTGAGCAATGGAGACCGGATTGGTGGTGGTGCGATTGAAGATGAGATCATTACGGCTCCTCCATGTGTGGTAGATGAATGTTGTGAAGGTGGCTATATAGAGTTGAGTCTTGAAGCTTTGCTTGTTAGAGGATCCGAACCATTCAAGCCATCCTAGGATAGTTTGGTGCCGTGGAGTGACGAGAAGCCAATTGAGGATGATGTCCAGGGTAGTTTTTGAAGTGGGACAGTGAAGGAAGATATGGTCTTCCGTTTCATCATAGAGGTTGCATACGGGGCATATCTTGTTGTTGGTGCTCCCCCATTGGAAGCGCTTAGTGTTGGTTGGTAGCTTGCCGAGAGCAGCGAGCCACGTTATGAAGCTGCAACGAGGGGGGTTGAGTTTTCCCCATATAGTAACATTCCATGGGAGAAGAGGGCCTGCTGTTCTGAGTAGGTTGTAGATGTCTTTGCTTTGGTATTTGTGATTCGTGCCGATCATTAGAGCTTTGAGTTGAGTTGGCGTCCCTTTGGTTAGGAGTTTGTCCCGTACCTGGAGTATGGCACGCCAAGAACATTGTGGGAAGGTGAGGCGGTAGCATTCCAAATAGTGCCGTTCTTGAGAGTGTTGGCATGGATCCATTGACACCATAAGCTTGGGTTGTCCTCATTGTAGTTATCCAACTCGTAGATGATTTTTGCAATGCTTGTTGTGTTCCATACTTTCATGTCCTTCAAGCCAAGGCCTCCTTCGTTCAAAGGTCTGCAGACTTTGTTCCATGCTACCATGCTCTTCTTTGTACTTGATGTTCCTGACCATAGAAAGGAGCGGAGTAGGGACTTGATTGTACCTGCAATAGAAAGAGGAAGAAGTAGGACATTGCACCAGTAGTTTTGCATACCGAAGAGTATTGATCTAATTATTTGAAGGCGCCCTGCATATGTGAGATTCTTTGAGTTCCATGAGGAGATTTTTGTGGTGATTTTATGTATAAGAGGGGAATAATCAGATTTTTTAAGCTTGCTGGATCCAAGGGGGAGACCGAGGTAGGTTACGAGGAGTTTTCCTATGGTGAACCCATTGGCAGTAGCGATGGTGGTTTGGTCTTGGTTCGTGATTCCTCCAAAAAATATTGCTGACTTATCCCAGTTTTCATTTGTGGATTTGATTTTTGATGAAAACGATTGTATTGTCAAAAGAGTCATTGGACTTATTGTTGAAAACAATTATATTCCTAGAAAATCAAATATCCCACCAAATAATTGCAAGTTTCTAAAAAACAATATGCAGATTCGGCATATGGATTTATCCTCCGAAATCATGAAGCTATGGAAATTTCGCTTGACTTGGGGCGATGTGGAAATATATCGGTCCTGCATGATAAAGCATGTGCGTTGAGGAAAGGACTTGTCATGACTTATGATCTAGGGTTTAAAAATATGGAAGTTGAAGAAGATTGTCTTACGTTAATTAACTCAGTCAATCAGATTTGAAAACCGTCCTGGGATCTTGACCTAATTCTGTCAGATATTACTAACATTATTGCTGGTTTCTGTCAAGTTAGGTTCAGGCACGTTTTCAAGGAAATCAATTGTGTTACAGATCTGTTGGCTGAGTTGGGTCATGAAGGCCAGGTAGTGTCTAGTTCGTCAATTGGTTTAGTTGATGAACTCATCCGAAAGGATGCTATAGGGTGTAGAGTCTCGAGGAGATGATGCTCCTTAATTCCTTACCTTGTAGTTTAAAAAAAACAAAAACAAACAATATATGAGATATGCCCTCAGGTTATGGTTGCACAATGAACAATTTCTAGTGACCTTAATATTTTGTTCATTTGGTTTTTGGTTTTTGTTGGTAGTCCATTTTAAAAAAAAATTGCATCGAAGTTTTTTATTTTATTTATTTTATGTTGTGTGATTAGTTTCTAGATCTACTCACACACATTAATCGGATAAAACATTATCCTCTATTTAAAGCTCAAAGACTAACTTGGTTATAAACTACCCATTTTTGCTACACCTTTCATATAATATATCTTTTATTTTATGTTTTGGATAACTATTTTTTCGAAAATATCAGAGCTAAAGTATTTTGAAAATCACCGATAATTTTGTTTTAGCATTTCTAAAGGAGAGGTGAAGAGTTTTTTATTTCACACAAAAGAGTACTTATAGTATAGCATGTTCTCTAAAATTAGAAAACTTTTTTTTTTTTTCATTACAAATTCTCTTCTTTATCTATTTTACTTTATTAAATAAAAATTCTAATTTTCTTGTTTGTGGGTGTTCTTAATATCTCATTTCCTATATTGGGTTTCTTAATTTTGTATGAAAGGTTCAAATAATTGGAAGAAGAATATATGGATGATTGAAAAGAGAATGAATGGAGGGGCAGATGAAGTTAAGAAGGTTGGTGACTATACCGTGTTGACTGTAGACCTACGTGGATCACTCGATGCTCGTTGGGCTTCATCTTCATTATGATTCCTACTTCTATTATCTACCATTTATATGGCGGGTTTCTTTGGACCCACGTTTCTAAATCACACATTAATCACTTACATTATCATTTTCTCTTCTCCAACATTTTCCTTAATTATTGAATTAATCACTCCAACGTTTTATCAAATGTCAATCATTTCAGCTTCCTATTTTGCTCCTCTTCTATTCATCCAATCCATATATTGCCTTTTAAACATACCAATCATATATCTTTGATTACTATTCCTCTAATCGTTCCTTATAATTGGACACTAGAAATAGCCTAACAAAAATTGCATTGGTTGGGCCTTAAACAAGCTAGGTCACGATAACGAAAAGGTTTGAGAATATCGATATTGTGCATGTAAATATGAAAATGTCAATACAACCTCGATGTATCACATTAACATACTAATGAGACAAATAACGACAAAATGACAATCTCTAGTAAAGCAAAATGCAACAAACTATTATCTAAGACACCCGTTGATACGGCTAAACTCATGAGACAAATAACGACAAAATTACATTGCGGAACTTATCAGCATGTATGTATATACAAATGGGCGGGGTTTACATAAAGTTGAACAATCATGTTTGGGATATCGCTTACTTACCAAGGAATCTAATCATGACCATTTCGGTGCTTGACAATTCAAAGCAATTTAAAACAAAATGTATACAAATCACAGGTGTGTGCCTGGAGGAAGAGAGAAAAGATCAAGCGAGAATCTTTTTACGGTAAGAAGTGAGATTAAAACGTTTGTATGAGTTATAAAAAAGGGTTCAACGAAAAAGAAGTATTGTTGTATTTGATTATACATATTATAGTTTGATTAAGGAGATTAATTATATATTTAAAGAAAGGAAATTGTTAAATGTACGACATCAGATTTACAAGTACATACTTGACGCACACTGAGATTGCACGTCAGACCAATAAGTTAAAAAAAACTGACGTTGTCGCGCATTCTCAGTACGCGTCAACCTTAGAAAAAAAATCATTTTATTTCTGCAAAAAGTTTGAAAATTTACAAAGAAATTCAAACCTTGACGCGCACTAAGACTACACGTAAGAGTAAGTCTCTAACGCGTCGTCTCAATACGCGTTAAATATATACGTTAGTAAATCTGACGCCGTACATTTAACAGTCCACTTGATGAAATATAACCATGGATTATAAATGACCGAAATAAATAAAAGAAATATTAAAATGGAGATAACATATAATACTAATAAAGCCCCATCCCATAACTTCAATTGTACACCATAACTCTACCCATCTAATAAGACCAAACAACAAACTACAGAGACATCAAGATTTAAGCCCGGTTTGATACAATTTTCTTGGAATAATGAAGTGGAATCAAAATGAGTTATTCTCATTTTTCGTATTTAGTAACACTTTTAAAATCAGAATGAAAAGAATTCCATGAAATAACTAATTTTAACTCTAGGAAATAACTTGATTTTAAAATATTACTCATTTTAAATTTAAAATCACATTTATATATTTTCATCATACATAGATTTATACTCACTTCTGTTATTTTACAAAATAAAAAATATATATAAAAAAATTGTGCATCAATTAGTTGAACTATATTATTTTTATGTTGAATTTGTTTTAGAAATAAATAATTAGCTATAATGCGAAAATTTCGGTCAAGATAATATGTTATCAAAAAATGCTTGAAAACAATATATATATTTTTTTTTGAATAAAACAACTACAACTTCAAACACCAGAATCATCCTTCGCAATTACACAACCAAGACCAATCGGGAAAGAAGACGAACACGAAAAAAACACACCAGAGGCGGGACAAAGACGAGAGAGCCAGTTTGCTGCTTGATTTCCGGATCTCCTAATATGCTTCCAGGTGCACGACTCGAGCGAAGAAGAAGAACGTCGAATTTTTTCCAGCACACACCCCATCGGACCCCTACGTGGTTTCCTTTCCGTTAACGCAGAGACCAAACCTTCCGCATCCATTTCGAGGGCCACCTTCCGCCACCCTCTTCCAGCTACCAAAGATAGCGCCTAGAGCACCGCCTCCCCCTTTGCAACTTCTGGCGTAAACTTCCCTTCCAAACTGCACGCCGCCGCAAGTAACACCGTACCGAGATTGTTCCTCGCTATAACTCCCACCCCCGCCTTACCTTCTATATCAACCGAGGCATCACAATTGACCTTAACCACTCCAGCTTCCGGCCACGACCACTTTTGTAACGTTCCAACAGTCGGCACAACATAACTGCACTTACTCTCCAACTCTGCATTGAAAGAGATGATTATATCCGAAGCTTTCCTAAGGATGAGCCCCGGCTCCGTATCTATCCCGTCAAAACACTTCCTATTCCGAGCCCTACAAATTGACCATATCAGCGCAACCCACCGTTGAATATCAAGACGAGAGGCCATCTTTCTCCGTTTGTCAAACCACTCCAAAACTGACGACACCCTCCTCATAACATTTGCCATTGGTCCAATCTGTTTCCAAAGATCACACACAAACGGACAAGTAGCCACCAAATGAAAAGGTGTCTCTTCTTGCCCACACCTCACACACCATGGTTCACTCTTAATCCTCCTGTGACAAAGAGACGAATTGCACAGAATGGACCCCGTACACACCCTCCATGCAAAGTCCTTCGCAATTGGAACCTTCTACAGAGCCTGCTCCAAACCACCTCCTGAAGCCCAGTCGAAGACGAGCAAGCGACAGCCCTATCGATGCCTCCCGATTCCACCTCCAAATGATAGGCTGAGCCCACTGAGAACAAGCCATTCTTGGAGAAAAACCAATACGGTTCATCCTTCGCAATTAACATCCAAAAGCGGGATATTAAACACCTCAAACGAATCAACTTCATGAAAGACCCGAAGGACCATGTCCACCTTCCAACAACCTCTATCGATATCAATGACATCACAAACCCTCATACCAATATTCTCTACCACGGTAGGCCTCATAACAGGCTTAAAAAACCTAGATCTCGGGATCCATTGATCATCCCAAACGGAAAGCGAACGTCCATCTCCTACATTCCAGCACAACCCTTTCACAAGCAGACCCCTCCCATGCAACAAACTGCGCCAAGTATAACCCGGACGTATCCCAATCTCGGCCTTCAAGAAAGAGCAATACGGGAAGTATTTGGCCTTGAGTAACCTAGCTACAAGTGAGATAGGGTCAGTAAGCAAACGCCAACATTGCTTAGCTAGCATTGCAGTATTAAACGCACGCATGTCCCGAAACCCAACCCACCCTCCGACTTCGCTTTACACATCTTATCCCAAGCAACCCAATGAACCTTCCTTTTCCAATCACCCGAGCCCCACCAAAACTGCCTCATCATTCTATCAATATCATTACAAACCCCTTCCGGCATCTTAAAACAGGACATAGTATACGTCGGGATCACTTGAACAACCGCTTTAAGCAACACCTCTTTTCCCGCCCTCCTTAACATAGTCTCCTTCCATCCCTTGAGTTTGTTCCCAATCCTTTCAACCACATTGTTGAATATAGCTCCTTTTGACCTACCAACCATCATCGGTAATCCAAGGTACCTCTCATGGCTATCAACTTCCTTCATGTCCAACATAGCTTGGATCTCTCTTCTCAACCCCACGTCCACATTTGTACTAAACGACAACTCTGACTTTGCAAAGTTGACTTGTTGTCCTGACTCGGCTCCGTAAATACGAAGGATATTGGCTATTTCCATGCTTTGTTGACAAGATGTCTTTGCAAAAATCACACTATCATCTGCGGAAAAAAGATGTGAAATACACGGGGCGGAGGGAGCAATACGAATACCCTGGATCCTCCCCAAACGTTCACTCTTCTGGATATGTCTAGACAAACCCTCAACACAAATAAGGAAAAGAAAAGGAGACAACGGATCTCCCTGTCTTAAACCTCTAGAGGGAGTAAACTGTGGAGTCGGAATTCCATTAAAAAGAACAGAAAATGTAACAGAAGACACACATTTCATAATAAGAGAAATCCATCTTTCCCGAAAACACGTAGCTCTCATAGATAACTTAAGATAATTCCACTCAACCCTATCATATGCTTTGGACATATCCAGTTTTAGAGCCATATACCCCTTATTTCCCTCCCTAGTTTTCATATAGTGAAAAACCTTGAAGGCCGCAAGGACATTATCCGTAATCAACCTACCCGGCACAAAAGCACTATGATTGTGAGAAATCACACTATCAAGACAAACCTTAAGTCTATTCACCAGAACCTTAGCAATTTTGTACACAACGTTGCACAGACTAATAGGACTTAAGTCACTCATAAAACAAGGATTATTAAGGGATAAGGGAAATAAAAGTGTGATTAAGATTTCTAGGGAAAGGATCACCCTCAAAAAGACCAACAATGAAAGAAGTAATATCATTACCGATAGTTCCCCAATGTCGTTGAAAGAAGAGCGCAGGTAAACCATCGGGACTAGGAGATTTGGTAGGATGTATATCAAATAAAGCTTTCTTTACCTCATCAGCAGTACACGGACTCAACAATCTATCATTCTCCATATCTGTAACTCTATTCAACGTTTATGTATGCTCTTCCCCCACTAGACACTCACCAGCCGTGAACATATCCTTGAAGTACTCCTCCGCCACCTTCACCTTCGCTCTTTGGTACCAATACACCTCCTCTTGTTGCATCAACATCTTCTCCCTATCCTCCAGCTCTCATCTATACCGTAACCATGAATCAGTGATACCATTATCATGTAGTTTTTTCATTTATGTCCTCACCTTCTTAAGCTCAAAACGGACGTTCCCGCAAGCATCTTTACTCCATTCTCTGAGATCTTCTCTACATCTGTTTAACTTCCCTTCCACTCCAAGTTCAGCACCCAAAGACCCTGGGTTTAACCAAGCATTGCAGACCACAATAGCACAATCCTCATTTTGCACCCATAACGCCTCAAATCGGAAAGGCTTCTTCCCTCTACTCCTGTCAACATCACTGTCCCCTCCATTAAAGTCCATAAGAATCGGAATATGGTTAGAAAAAGCCTTTGGAAGATGGAAGAGTTTTGCATGAGGGAACAAATCCATCCAATCTTCGGAAACAAACGCCAAATCAATCCGTTCCTGGATAAGAAACCCACCATCTTGGCCATTATCCCAAGTAAACGGTTGACTAGTATACACCACATTCCTAAGCTGACAATGAGCAAGTCCATCCCGAAAGGATCTCATTAAACCATAATCAGGAGGTCGACCACCCTTCTTATCAGATGGATTGAGAATTACAATGAAATCACCCATCACAAGCCAAGGCTCCTTCACGTCTTCACTCAACCTCTTTAAAAGATCAATTGTTTTAATCTTGTCACTCGCTCTCGGCCAACCATATATACCTATAAATCTCCAATCTCCCACCAAAGCATCAATATGATGTCTTGTGTAAGATTGCACTTGAACCTTCACCACTTCATTCCACATTAAACAAAGACCTCCCGAGGCACCAACACAATCGACAACAAAGCATCCCTCAAACTGCAGACGCCGGCGGATACTGTCCAGTCTCCTCCTATCACACTTAGTCTCACTCAAAAAGAGTAAGTCAGGCCCCCCCCCCCCTCTGACTAGTTGTGCTAGTTTCGCAATCGTCGGGCCTTTGCCCAATCCCCGGCAATTAAAACTCATAGTATTCATTGCTTTCGGCAAGAGAGATTTTCCATCTCTCCTGCCGATCCTACGTTGTTTACTACAACCTGACCTCTTTTCGTACGAGTATTAGGTTCCGTATCTAACTCCTCGATCAACACTTCTCTTTTTGTCCCTTATCGTATCTGCATGATTTACTTCCTCAATCTGCACTAAATCACGAGCAAAACGTTTCCATTTCTTCCTCTGAGAATTTGGGACCAAAACCTCACTCCCTACGTTAGCCTTATAGGTCTTCTCTTTGCCAGTCGTACTCTTTCCCTCTATTGGGCCCTTTTCTACTTGCTCCTTCAACTTTGGACTCTCTGTTTCAGCCAAGAAAGACAGATGAACTGTCTCTATAACTACATTCAAACCATCTTCATCAGCAATCGGAAGACTCACCTCCTCTCCCTCGTCCTCCTGAAGCAAATTCAATAGCACTCTCCTAACACGACTCATCTCTGGGCATACCCCTGTTGTTGTCCTTTTGTCCGATGTATTAGCAGTGTTCACTTTATCTTCTGTTGTAGAGGCTCTGAACCCGTGATTATCTTTTGGTACTTTTAAAGGCAAGGCCCTCAGTTCCTCTCCATACTCATCACTATACTCCTTCGCTTCATCATCTGTGCATTCCGATTCCACATGTCCCAACCGTCCGCAGATATAGCAAAAGTTAGGAAGCCTCTCATACTGGATTGGTGTCCAAACCTTTTGACCTCCAATCGTGATAAAAAAACCTCTTCTCATCAGCTTTGTGATGTCCAGTAGCACTCGAATTCTCAGGAAGCAACTTGTAACTTCAAAGCTCTCTTCATCCGTTGCCATAAAGCCTCCCATCGCTTTGCCTATTTGTTCTTATAACTCCTTAGTTGCAGAACCAATCGGAAGATCCATCACCCTAATCCAAAACGGTACACCAGTGAACTCCATCTGTGAGGGTTGAAGAGTTCCCGGTTCCTGAAGAACTAGTAAAGCTTTGTCGAAAGACCATGGACCGTTCTTCATAACCGTATCCTTGTCCTCCAAAGTAGCAAACTGAAAAATGAACAAATTTCGTTGTACCTCTCTGAAGTTGAAACCGTTCTTGAGTCTCCACGCGCCTTTCATTGTTGCACGTCGCGCAAAGGCATTGAAAGGTCGAGAAGTCAACACCTTCCCAATCAGAACCGGCGTCGGGATGCTTCCGTCTTCATCAGTTTCACTTTGATTCAGTATCATGCATTCATCGTCAGTGAGATGAATGTTGTGTTTTCCTTTTCCCATTCGTTCCATTATCCCTCGAAGAAAGGCACCAATCAATGGTGAGACACCTAGCCCACACGATCCAAGAAAACGGTGGGGGAGCAGTGCCTGAAGGGTTTCGCCTCGAAATCGCCGCCGCAGACACAGAGCTTCTAGGGTTTTTCTGATTAAGGAATTTTTGGCTATTTAGGTTGTGCTTATATTTTAACTTATTAGTTGGTCGTTATTTTTTATTAATGAAAGTCACACGCACGCGCACACACACGATATGATTTCCCGTTTCATAACTCATATATAATAAAATAAAAACTATATATTTTAAGAATCTTTCATTCTAATATTACCCAACACCAAATATCAAGAATGTTTTGATGTAAGATAGCGGAGTGGACACAAGTTATATATATTGATGTAAGCTAGCCGAGTGCACAAAAATTAGAAAAAGAAGAAGATTGAATGTAGTTGTAAAGAAGAAGATTGAATGTAGTTGTAATGCGTTTTTTTTTAAAAGTTGACACTTAATTATTTTTCTCTTCTCTTCTTTTTTCCGTCTAAATTTTGAACTTCATCACCATGTTGAAGCTCGGATTTTTTATCCAATCGTCGTTTGTGTCCTAAGTACCCATAGAAAACAGGAAAGGAGAAAGACAACATTTAGATTTCGGTTTACGTGAGATTTGAATGAATTGAAAGCTATGTTGGGCCAAAGACGAGTCCTTGAAAAGTTGTTAGCTAGTCTACAACGAAACTTGGGTTGGTTGTGTAAAAGTCCAATACATCTACAACCTTGACGAGTATCATTTGCTTTGTGGGCTATGCATGCAAACTTTGATTATATGAATATCTGCTAAAAACAGCACTCAAACATATTTGAACAAGTTGTGATTCATCATGGTCTATCCTCCATGGTCAAAGTTTGCATATATTCATATAATCAAAGTTTGCATGCAAAATGGAGATGGAAAACGACCTCTTTTTTTTTTTCAAAAAAAAAAGAAAAAGATAAACACAATGTAAAATCGAAACCTTTTGAAAAAGCTAATGATACTCGTCAAGGTTGTAGATGTATTGGAGTTACAGAAGCAACCCAAGTTTCGTTGTAGACTAACAACTTGTTCAAAGCGCATTAGTTGTAATTCATCATGGCTGAAATGTCATAGATCAGTGCCTCGCGATCTTCTTGTACGTACTCATGGCACGCATACTCGTATTTGCATCCTCCATG
The DNA here is from genome assembly GCA_002319775.1 of Fagopyrum tataricum. Taxonomy (NCBI): domain Eukaryota; kingdom Viridiplantae; phylum Streptophyta; class Magnoliopsida; order Caryophyllales; family Polygonaceae; genus Fagopyrum; species Fagopyrum tataricum. The sequence goes on along the minus strand of CM008283.1, from coordinate 13,618,500 downwards.
GTCTATCCTCGAAAGAAAAACAACCTTTTTTTTTCAAAATTGAAAGAAATTCGATTCACGGTTCAAAACCATTGAACCGAGAGGCCACAAAGTGGCAGACGGACTAACCGTTATGTTTTGACAAATAAAAGGTAAAAAAACCCAGATAACACAATGCATCACCCGACAAGATTCCAAAGCACCGAAGCTCCCATAAAAAAAACGCAAGACGAAAACGTCAGTTGTCAGGCAACCAACGTTAACTAATGCTCTTCAAAATGGAAAATGACCGTGAATACAATGCAAAATCGAAACCCGGCTTGTCATCAGTTGTATAAGGTTTTGTATCATATTACTAACGTTAACTAATGCGCTTTAAAATGGAAAAAGACCATGAACACAATGCAAAATCGAAACCCGGCTAGTCATCGGTTGTATAAGGTTTTGTATCATATTACTAGCGTTAACTAATGCGCATTGAAATTATATCTACGTAGTATCATATATTGATTGATTTGCATATCAGATTTAATCGGCAACAATGCCAAGAAGAGAAAATCCTTCAAGATAGTATCTTCGTAGTTTTAGACCAATTGGCAATAAAAGTGGTCCATCAGTCTTATATACTAGACTCGTTAATCCTTTATAATCGATGTAAATTAAAAATTATACATAAACAATACTTCCTCCATTTTACAATATGTGTCCATCTATATAATTTTTCACACGTATTAATTAGAAGTATTAAAATAAAACCTAAAAAGAAAAGAAAAGAAAAAAGAGAGAATTATTATTCTCCTTATATCTTAAGTAAAACCGTATAAAAACAAAAGAAAGTAATAAATATAGATTTTATTTTTACAAGAATAATAAATGTATAATTATTGTTCGTAAAAAAGTTTTGGCATTAAATGAATTTTTATAATCAACTATTTTGAAAACCGTTTTTGAGAATAAATAAAAATATAATGAAAAGGAGGCGGTATATGTAATGTATATTGGGTCATAAAGAGGGGGAACGTTGACATGGACTCCACACCTGTGGATGGATTCCTTTGGATCTGATGTCTTCCACTTGATCTTCAATCTTCGTTGCCTTCACATTTTGCATGTCTTTCTTGGCTTGTATGACTCAAAAATGTCAATGAAGATAGATGTATAGAAAGAATGGGAACACTTTCTTGGCTTATAATAACCCTAAACTAAAGTGATATTATAATTGAAATGAGAGGGAACTAAAAATGTAATCTTTATATATTATGTCCATACTTGATAGAAAGAAGTAGAGCACACCAAGTCCTTTGCAACTTCATACCTCTAATTTATTCATAGTTATATATTTATACTCTTTTTACATTCTTTTTTTTTTTATCATGAAAACCCTAATTATTAGTGTGATCTACCTTAAAGTGAGGCATAACTGAAGGGCATGAGACCCAAACACAGAAACAAAGATAACTCTTGTTTGAAGTAGCTTCAGGATCACTATACGAGTAGCTAAGTTTGTAGCAGATTTTAGTTCCATTTACATGGTTGATGGTCCCAAACAAAAATGTAACAAAGGTGACTAGATGAAGCATCAAATTGAAAAAAGAAAAAAAAAATAGTACAATCAATTTAAAAGCAACACATGATTGTGTAACGTATCATGATGCATTGATTATACGATAGATAGATACAACAAATGGAATTGGAACATCGATCTTGGGATCGACATTCGTGAGAAAAAAGAAATTAATAAGAATAAATGTACAGATTCATATAGTTTATGTCGTTATAAAATGCTAAGATTACCATTCAACTAAATTATACAATAGGTCATTATATAAAACTCGAATCCTACCAAAACTCATACATACGGTCCAAAAGAGAGACACGAAAAAAGGATAAAATCGGCCTTATAATGTACATCGCCTGTCGATATACCTCCTATTCCCGAGTTTCACTGCAACATCATCTCGAGAGATTTTGTTTCGTCTTCTGAAAAGGAAAAAAAAACCCCTCAAAACAGGATATGACATAAATTGTTCTGCTGGCTCATTTGGTAGATGGAAGAAATGAAGTGCTTGGAGTGCAGGGATTTATTTTCGGGACCAGAAAAAATGGTATTTTTGTTTTAGATGGAGATATTAAGTGAAGTTTATTATTACATTAAATATTAATTAGTATAATCAACTCAATATATTTTTAATACACTAGTTTATCAACCATCAATTAATTTTATTTGACAATTTATTTATAAAATACAACTTTAAAATTAATATGCAAAACAAACTTTCTTGTGATATATTTATTTATAAAATACAACTTTAAAGTGAAGTTTATTATTAAATTTACTCTTAGGTTGTGTTTGCTAGGTACAAAACACTAGTGTTTAGGAGTGTTTACAATTTTTACAATTGTTTGTTAGGCCCAAAAACACTATTGCATATTGTTTTTGCTAGTTTTTTTTTTTGATAAAGGAAAGCGGTTCGACGCACTAGACGACACGCCGTCTAGTGGATCGAAAGGCCGAAAAGATCGGCAGACGGACTAACCGTCAAAAGGAACAACAGGAGAAAAAGAAACTCAAAAAATACATCAAGAAAACCCGACAGCAAAGAAGTCAACGAGGGAAAGTAGTATGAATCAGTCCAACGGAAGCGGTGAGCACAAAGTTCGTCTTCGAAGAGAGTACACTCCTTGAAGCATGGGGAACAACTGTGGACACCTCAGATTTGGGCTTTGCAACATAGCCTTCAGGAGTCGATCACAAATCCACGCTCCCTCCTAGACAAACGACTCAAGACGCCATCTAAAACATCATCAAAACTAAGAAGACGACAAAGCCAAACACGGGATTTTGACATATAAAAGTGTGTAACTTTGATTTTTAAAAGAATTGAGGTTTATGAGGATGAAATTATTCATAAAATTGTTGATTATAGAAATAGGTATACTGGAAAGTTTTTGTTGATTATTGAATCACTTCACATTTTTTTTATTTTTTTTATTTTTACTAGAGTTGTCGTGATGGTAACGGTGTCATGGTGGTGGCTCATGGGAGTTTTTCCTCGGATATTTCTTTACCGTTGTTGAATCAAAATGAAATTTAATTTTTTCATTTTTAAAAGTAAACATAGGAAATTTCATTGGAAACCAACGTCAGATTGTTCCTAATTCTATTAAAAATTTCCAAAATTTTGTTTATTTTTTTTTATTTGTTCAAAGAGAGGAGGGTTTTGTATTCCTTTTTGAAAAAAAGAACGTAGGCGAGGGTTTTGAATTCTTTTTTATTTTATATTTCAATCTTTGTTGCTGGTGTGCAAGACATCAACTATCAGAAAACCGAAGATTAAAGAGGCCAAAATTCAGTTGTGTGAGAAGTAATCGAGAAGATCAACTGGATTTTAGTACTCAAAAGCTTACATTTTCAAATCTAGAATGATTCACAAAACAAAACTCATGGTTACAGAAGTAGAACTCGAAAGCACTGCATCAACACCATCAAAAGAAAGCCGGGGTAGTAAAGACGGATCTTGACAAGTCTAAATTCGAGATGGGCGAATCTGGTGTTGAAAAAACAAATTAAAACAGAGATCTAGTGGTCGGAGGTTTTTGCTAGTCTGCGAGCTAGGCTTTTGTCATTTTTTTCATAGTGTTTTAAAAAAAGAAACAGACAATTTGCCATTGCTTTACTTTTCTTTTCTTTCTTTTTTATCGTTTTTACGTTCTATAACCATTTATAAGGAAGACCTTCTCTCACCTATGAACTCGTTGCTGCTTCAACCTCTTCTTCCATGACACTTTGGTTAACGCTCTCTACATGCTTCGAAGCCGCCGTCGTCGAAGAGCTTTGAAGCCACCGTCGTCGAAGAGCTTCTCATGGGTGTGTTCGTCATCACACTTTCTCCCAATTGACTGAAACCAAGTAACTGAACTTTCCTCCCGTGCTCCATTTGACCTGATTTTGAGTGGCTATTAGAACGATATCTTGCTTCGACCTAGGTACAATTACTTTTTTCGCAACTTTGAATGCTTACCTCTTCTTATGGATTCGAGCATCTCTGTTTGTTTTCATGATACTACTTGGGAAGCTGCTCTTTCTTCTAAACCCTCGAGAGGTAATTTTCTCCTCCTCTTCCCTGCTCTCTTCCTTTCTCTTTTTCTACTCGATTCTCAACAAAGATCTTTTTTTTATTTGATTTTATATTACGACCAAAGATCTTACAAATGTTCGAGGTTTGTTTCTCAATTCCAAGTATGTATATCCTTAAATTTGCTTGAGAAACAAAAAAACTAAGAAGGCATCGATGAATTTTTGAAAATGAACTTGGCTTCTAATTGTTCATCCATTTCCATATGCTTGGTTTGTTTCATGTGAAATTTTGAGAATGACACAACTATACTTGAGTAGTTTTCTTTCACCAATTTAGCCTAAGATTTCATTGCTTATTGGTTCTTTGTGAAAGGAAAGTATAGATTTTCAACCACATTATGATCTTTTTATTGGTCTGTTGAGATATTGCTTCTGTTTTGGTGGATATGTGAAAAGGAATTGATGAAGGTGTAAGGAAATGAATGGCTGACTATGAACATTTTCAATTTGATATGTACGGAGAAGGCTCACTATGATGAATTTCAAACTTGGTATATGCATCGATCATTCAATTGTTGAATTTCAATTTGATAAAGGACACTTGAGTTTCTTATTCACTGGGAATTTATTCAAGCATGTGAGCATACCTTGGTGCAATAGATGATTTGAGGATTTTTCAATATGGACGCTTCCAACCGAACGATTCAAGCTGGCGAGACTGTTAAATTTTGAGAATGACACTACTATACTTATAACCTTTTTTTAAAAAAAAAATTGATTCTGCAACAGCGTGAAGCTCTTCGACGGAGCCGGCTTGCACGAAGTTGCACAAGAGCGTAAAACCAGAGCGTTATTTCTAATGAGTTTACAAAGTCATTTTTTTTAGGAGATCTAAGGATGCAATCCTGAAAAGAAAAGAGACTGGGGAGGAATCCAACTTAGAATCATTCTAAACATTCAAGAACGAATATCGTCATGTGTGCCATCAAGCGGTTGTCGCCGTCTTGCCCATCTGAGACAACCTAATCAAAACTCTAAGTAAGATCGAGTATATAAAATTGGGTATCTGGTTAAAATGGTAATTAAATTGGGTAATAAAAATGGATGATAAAAAATTGGGAACAAAGTTGAGTATTCGATATTAGGTGATAAAAAAATTGGGTAAATAAAGTTGGGTATTCGATGTGGGGTGGTAAAAATCGGGTAATTAAAATGATTGATACTTTTGGCCATTAGATTTCGGGTATGTATATATTGGGTATTTAATATTGTAGAGATTTGTGAACTGAAGACTTGCCTTATTCATTGATCGGGCAAAATATTTATAATAAGTATAAATGACAAGATAATAATAAAAATAAAAGAAGATAAAAACTAACAAATAAATGATAAACCCAAAGATAAAGATAAACTAACAAATAAAGGGATAAACCCAAATATACGGCCCAGTGTATGACCTAATAATCTAACACTCTCCCTCAAGCTGGAGGTGTGATTCATCAACTTCAAGTTTGAACAATAGAAACTCGAAGAGATGAAATAAGGACTTGATGGACCTCCTCCTCCTTTCATTATATTGGCGTCGATATGGCGCCGGTAGGTTGGGCCCTATGACGCAGGTAGATTAGCGTTCTGGGGTAAGTTTTGGGCCCTATGCAACAAGTTGATTAGTGTTCTAGGGTTCGTTTTGGACCCTAGGAAGCAGGTAGATTTGCGTCCTAGGGTTCGTTTTGGGCCATAGGACGCAACTAGTAGAGTTCGTTTTGGGCCCTAGAACGCAAGTAGATTAGCGTCCTAAGGTTCGTTTTGGGCTCTAGGATGCAGGTAGATTAGCATCATAGGGTTCGTTGTGGACCCTAGGGTGCATGTAGATTAGCGTCCTATGGTTCGTTTTAGGCCCTAGGACGCAGGTAGATTAGCGTCCTAGGGTAGGTATAAGCGAAAGGATGATATGAGGACTTGATGGACCTCGTCCCTTCATTATTCCTTGTTTTGTTGGCGATGGTAGTACGACAATATGGGTTTGAACGAAGAGATACTATGAGGACTTGATGGACCTCCCTCTCTTCTTTTCTTTGATGGTAGAAGTCGATTGGTCAGCGGGATAGTTGTCGTTGTCATCACCGGCGGCGGTGATGACGATACGGCTAGGGTTTCTTTATGTGGAAGCGTGTTTAAGAATCATACCCTTTGGTATCATGTATAGATTTGTGAACTGAATGCTTGTCTTATTCATTGATCGGGCAAAATATTTATAGCAAGGATAAAGGACAATATAATAATGAAATAAGATAAATATAAACTAACAAATAAAGAATAAACCCAAAGAGAAAGATAAACTAACAAATAAAGATAAGCCCAAATATACCTTTCAATGTATGACCCAATAATCTAACAAATATCAAGAACAAGAACAAAAACGGATAACAAATTATAGATTCAATTAGTCAGCTGATAATAAAGATGGCGGGGCTATCAACTAGGTTTTAAAACCCACAAACTACATTATCCATAAAAAGCTATTTTTTAATTTTAAAAACTATTAAAATAAATTATCAAATTTTCTTACTAGGTGTCTTTTTTTTTTTGGAAAAAGAGGTCAAACCTTGCATTATTAGAACGAAACTTACAATCTAGTCATCCGGAGAGGCTAACTCCCTGTAAGTCATCTAATAAAATGCCCCTTAACGTAGTCCAGAGGTTCAACAAAAACGTGTAAACTAAAACTAAGAGAAAAAGCAACAAAAGTAACCGTGTTAGCTTTTCTATCGCCTTTTCGAAAAGTATGAACGAGACGGACCTCTTAGTCCTTCATAAGGTAGCCTTAACACTGAGAGACCAACCTAAATAAGGTACGGACAAAATCGACCCCCCGCATTAAAAAAATCCAGCACAATAATATTCCATCAACACTTCATTCCAGCAAACGAAATTATTCTTCTAATTCTTTTAAAAATGACACAATCTCAAATTAATTTAATATAAGAAATGTAACTCCTATAATTCTCTCCGTATATCTCATAATCTTTTTTAATGTGTTTATGAATAAAAATGCCATAATTCTTCATCAGTTCCATAAACCTGGTAACGTACCCGAACGAACCCTACAATCTTTTTCAATTTACACTAAATATTTGACCCTATGAAGCCAAACATCATTCTTAAAGCTAATCATATTTGTGGACCATTTATCTGCCAACAACTTAATGCAATTATGCCACACAACTTTTTTTTAAGAAGAAAGTTTATTGTACTTAAAAATAATTGCAGCCCAATTATGAAATTCACCACATTTTCTCTCTCTAGAGAATCACCAAAGTACTACATTTAAACTCGTGATTTTTGGATAGTAAAGTATTTTATTTTATAATATCTATTCATTTAAGTATATATGAAAATTATTTACAATACTCTTTATTTTCAAGTGTTTAGTATCTTAATTTTGTAAATATAGTTGATATTGGTATATACTTTTTAAAACTCTTTACCAATTGAATATAATATTAAAATTTAAATTATTAACTACCAATTGAATATATAATATGAAATATAGGGAGTATTCATTCATCAAATAATAACTCTTTTTAATTAAAAATTATGACATATATATAGAGGAAGATACAAAACGTACATATATGAAATAATTTATTAATCTATCTCATGCTAATTTTTACCATTACATAGCATTTCACTCGATCAAAAAGAAAAGAAGAAGAATACTACCATACTGTATTACATATAGATTCTTCTTCATTACCAAAATACTAAGGCTCTTGATCGATCCTCATTACTTCATCACAGACGAAGAGAAGTATCAACGTCATCAGAAGCATGAGAATCATCACAACTCAACCACTCACATGAATACAACCTTTTATTCTCTTCATATTTTTTCTCCAGCAAGTTCTTCAAAACTGCATTATCAACTCTTTCAGAGCCAGCAGGCCAAAGAGAGAGATCTATCATCTGATGATGTTGATGATGACTATGATGAGGTGGCGGTGGGTAAGGAGAAAGCTGAAGAGGTGGCGGTATTTGTATAGCCACCTCGTCAGTGAACAAAAGCTTCAAGCTTTCATTGTTTGTGATGTTATAGTTTTCGCATTCCGAATCTGAAGATGAGGAGGAGGAAGAAGAAATGATGTTCATAGTGCTTCTCAAGAACTCTCTTCTTTGTCTCATCTCTTTCTCCCTTTGAAGTTGCTTGAATCTCTCCTGCAACAAAGCAATGGAAGATTGAATGACACCATTATTGCCTTCAATCCCCATTCTGTAAAATTATAAATATAAAAAAAAAGAAAAAGATGATGATGAAGAAGAAAACTGATTATGAGTGAGTTTGCATGCATGGTGGGTATTTATAGGAGATACCCAGAAACCTTGGAGATAATAACCAGCTAGCTAGGGTTTCGAAATTAGATTGTATTAAAGAAATAAAGTAGATCAATCTCCAATATTATAATTATATTATAATAATCTTGATATATGTACGTATAGGGAGGTACAAATATATCTTTTGGGGGGAAGTATAAATCACAGGCTTAGAAAATGAAGAATCTGACAGAGGAAAAGGAAAAGGCCAAGGAGAAAGAGGTTGAAGAAAGGCAATATCTTTTAGAGGAGAAGGCATGTTACTTTGACAGTAACTGATGAACAAGAAGAAGGCAGATAGAAAAGGCCAAGAGAATGTGTTAGATAGTAGTGAATGGAAGTGCATGTTTGGAGGAATATTAAGTGTGATTGTACTACAAGTAACATAATATTGACAACTTTGTGAGTGTAGTTTAAATAGACCCGTCAAAAATAACACAGTAGATATGTGAGTTGACAGATTACTCTCTTTCGTTTTCTTAATCAGAGGTTTTCAGTTCTAATTCTGAAAATGAAGCATAGTTAAGATGTACCGATGAGCGTTTTACCACTTTTGTGTACTCTTTACTCATTAGTCGCGAAATGGACTATTCCATGGCTAACTCATTTTTACTCGATCCGTAGGATTAGGGTCGTCATTTTATGCTTTTAATGTAACATTTTATTTAATAAACCTTCTTATTAAGTTATTTGTGGCGAAATTTATTATCGTCACATTTTATGTGATTAACCTCATATAATATTTTATGTCTTTAAAGTCACATGTCATTTTTATTGCGAAATCCCTTACATTCACAAATCATCATTTTATAGCCTTAACACCACGCCTTTTATTTTATTGTTATATAATTGTAACCATTAATAATTAATTATAATCGAATCTTAAAAATAAAAATATTTTACTAAATATAATTTATCCATTTTTAACTCATCGTAATATCATATAGATAATTTTTACATATATGTTTTGTAGTGCATCTTAATTCTTTTTTTTCCTAGAATAATATACCTAAAATGGTAATTTCGAAATAATATTTATAAATATTTTTTTGTTCGAAAGTAGAGTCAGTGATCTCCGTGCATCTGATCGCGTTATCAACAAATAAACAAGGTTAAGTGTTCCGCAAATGACGGATAGTGTGACCTCTTATATCAAAAAGTAAAAAATCTATTATACAATCTACAATCTAGTGGGTCAAACAATACACTTAAAGCCAATTGCGAGTTCGAAAGACAAACTAGCTAAAAAGTATGCGCTTTATTCCCCTGCACTAGGCATGTTGACTTTGGATAGTCAAATCTCTTTCTAAAGTCTTGAAAAGTCTTGACACCATTGTACAATATTTATAAATGGTTAGAAATTATTATTCTAACTATTATTTTTAACAAAAATAAAAAACTATACCACACATTTAAATGAATACTACTCATAATATATATATATACTACTTGAAAAAAAAAGTTAATAAATTCGTATTGAAAAAAAAAAGTTAATAAATTCGTATTATTTTCTGAGTTTCACCATTTTTTTACGATATAGTTTAAGAGATTTTATAATCAACTAAGTTATAATTAAACTTACATGTATCACGTTTGATTATAAGGTTCATGCAAATATTTGTTAGTTATATTTTGGTTGTTATATTATTAAGTTATACATTAAGCCGTATATTTGTTAGTTATATTTATCTTTAGGCTTATTTTTTTATTTATTAGTTTGTCTTTTATCTTATTTTATTATTATTTTGATATTTACACTTGTTATAAATACTTTGTCTTATTAATGAATAAATCAAGCATTCAGTTCATAAAATTATACATGATATTAGAGCCTACATACGATCCTTAAACACGCTTCCGCATAAATAAAAAAACCCTAAAACACAAGTCCTAATTGCGCCGTCATCACTGCACCCGGTGATGGCGGTGGCGGCTACCTGCCAACCTATGGGCACCCTACAAACAAGTTCTACCATCAAAGAAGGGAGAGAGGTCCATCAAGTACGTCCTCATAATATCTCTTCGTTCAAACCCATATCGGCGTGTTATCATCGCCAACAAAACAAGGAGCAATGAAGAGAGGAAGTCCATCAAGTCCTCGTATCATCCTTTCGCTCATACCTACCCTAGGACACTAATCAATATGCGTCATAGAGCTCAAAACTTGCCTTAGGACGTTAATCAACATGCGTCCTAGGGCCCAAAACTTATCCTATGACGCTAATCAACATGCGTCCTAAGGCCCAAAACTTACCCAATTACGCTAATATACCTGCATCCTAGGGCCCAACCTACCGACGTCATATCAACGCCATTATGAAGGGAGGATGTCCATCAAGTCCTCATTTTATCACTTCCTTCTATTGTTCAAGCTTGGAGGTGTGATGCCACGGCAACCACACCTCTAGCTTGAGGATGAGTGTTAGATTATTGGGTCATATATTAGGCCGTATATTTGTTACTTTATCTTTATCTTTGGACTTATTTCGTTATTTGTTAGTTTATCTTTTATCTTATTTTATTATATGTCGTCATTTACACTTGTTATAAATACTTTGTCTAATCATTAAATAAATTAAGCTTTCAGTTCATAGTTCAAATGATACACTAGCAAATCCTTAAATTATAAGCCACTTAAATTATAAGCTACGAAATGGGCAATAATATGGTTTATCTTTGTCGACTGATTTACTTGTGAGTTTATTTTTCATGAATTATTTATTTTTGAGTTTAGGTTATTCTCCTTTTAATTACTATTTAACCCATTGTTTAAAAAATATATCGCATTTGAAGCCTAGAAAAACATTAACATTTTCTAAATTAGACTAGAAAAGACGGTAATATTTGGCAAATAATCCCAGTGGCTTACGGACACGAAGAGTAGGTATATATAGTGAAGTGGTGATTCTACTTTCGAGCATCCTAAGTGGGAAAACACTAAAATGAAATGACTTTAATTTAAATATGGATTGTATTAAGTGGATCGGGTGAACTAGATCTCGCCGATAATGAAAGACAAATTATACACATAAATTATACAAATAGTTAGTGAGAAAACATAGCATATATTAACTCATCTTCACGTATATAATTACGAAAAGAAAATGGAAGTTTGTTGAAGTAGCTACGTATTCAACTACATTTAGGTTAGGTTAGATTAGGTTAATGTTACTTTGGATTTTGATCGATCAAAGGGATATGCTCGTCTTTTATTAGTTAAATTTACCTAGGAGATGAATAGTGATGAAGTTGAATAGTGTGGGGGTCGAATGTGGAACATATATCTACTTGCTTAACGTTAATGTTTGTCATATATGGTTCCTTCTTTAGGGGGAAGAAAGAACAAAAGAACATAGCATTAAAATAGGGAGAATAATCTATGCGGTTATGATGATGTTCCCTCTTGTTTCAACTCTTTTGTTTTTATACACTAATATTCCTTTTCCGAAATGTTTAGGGCATGAGGTGGATATTCTCATCACAATGTTAAAGAGTGGATATTATATATAGAGTGTTATACGAGTCAAATGAGTAAAGTTTTGATACGTTCAAATTCGAGCATAACATAAATGTAATGAAACACTTATGTGTGTTCTTAATTCGATTTCGTTTTGAGAGGAACGAGTTTAAATCGAACGAGTAGAAATATAACACGTTCAAGGTCAGATCGTTTATAAACAAGTTGTGTTAGCGCAAAGGTTAGATTTAATAACCCTACAATGTTATTGTAGTCGAATGAGCAGAGCTTTAAGAATCGAGTTTTGGCTTGATCAAACTCGACTAATTATAAATGAGATAAGCCGGGATTGAACCTTATGTAATAATCCTACAATGTTATTCTCAAACGAGATCGAGTTTTCTAAATAAGTCAAACCTAAATTTTAATAGTTTTAAATTTGTGTTCATATTCGACTCGTTTAGAAAGTGTATGAGTTCAAGTCCAGCGTTTTTCTCATCCGATCCGAGTAGCTCTCCTAAGTATATATGTGTTACGGATAATACGTTGAGGGTTGTATTAGGGTTATTAATTGTAATTATGTTATTTGACCCGTATACCCTCAAGCTATTTTCTCTTCATATATATATAAGCGATACGTGACGAGTTTCCTGGCACGGGACTCTTTGATATTCATTGTCTTACATGGTATTAAGTTAGCCTAAATTCGGTTCACGATCCTAACTTGCGGGCAAGTGTCAACTCAGTGATCTATAACCTAGTTGCACTAACGGGACGTTTCGGAATAATAAGTTCTCACATCAAAAGTCGGGAACATTTAGGCTTCCGGACCTAAATATTAATTAACGTACTTACTCTATCAAGTTAGAAAATAATTTAATTTTTTGAACAAAGTAAGAAAATAATATACGAAACAAGTAAAAGTTTTATAAAAACAACAACAAACATTCCATCTCGAAAGGAAAAGCTTGTTGTTGGGGAGTGTTTGGAAGTGGAATGGCACTCGAAAAAGGCTCCCTCGGCTTCTCTTCCAATTATTTTAGTTGAGTTTCATACTTCTTTTTTACAAAGATTCCTTAGTGATATGGGAAAGCTACTTATCTCAACTCAAATTTAGTCTTTTTTTCTTGCAATTATTTTCCAAAATTGTACCGATCGAGTAACCATGAGAAAATAATGGATCGAGCGACTACTCTATTTATATATGACTAGTTTAGTGCTTGTACACTACACAGATATATATAATAACTCTTTGAGTATATTAGTTAAACATTTATAATATTTATTATATTTGTTTGAAGGTAATGATTGTGTAATATAAAAAAATGCGAATTGAATGAAACGAAATAACAAAAGAATTGTTGTCACAGTTCATCGTGATACTTTGGGTCATTACTAAGCTAAGAGTTTTCACGTACTCACTCGGTAGTTCCTAACCTACGAAGTCTAATAACACGATATAAATCATTAGCTAATAATTCTCATATTAAAGTAATACTATCATATTAAAGTAATATTAGAGACACAGATCACACAAGACAAAAATGAAAACACATCAGCATGCTCATACAATGTTTCGATTATTATCTTTAATTAGCTGGTTCCAATCTATTTAGTTCAACTTAATTGTGTATCACGAAGATCCTCCAACTTTTGTCCCCGTCCCCGTACACCAATAGGACTGGTTTCATGCATCTCTCCATATACTCTGAATGGACTGGTCCCGGAGAGCCTCCTAGTCGCGGTTCAGCGCTCGACAATGATGTCACGCCTCATTATACACACAATTGGGTCTAAAATTGAAAGTGCAGTGATCTAATCAAAGTTTGAATTTTAATTCAACCAATGCACACACCACCTTAAGCATACACTTTGACATTTTCAAAGTTAGCTAAGTAAGTCCAAGGGACTCACCTAATTAGACCCGAGATTCTAGTATCACTAATCTCGATCCGCAAGACGATAACCTCACAATCCTAGTCAAGACGGATCAACGTCACAATCTCGATCCGAGATTCTAGTATCGCTAATTATGATTATTTATGAGTTGTTAGTTTGACAGTTTTATATATATAGAGAGAGAAAGGATTATGTAGGAACAACTCTGAGAGTAGGGAGTAGGAACTCATAAGATCCGTTTGATTAAAGTTCATGAACGTCCATGATTAAAAGTTATATATGGTAGTATATTGTATTAAATATAAAAGAGACATCCTCTTTCCTCTGATAAAAATATAGGTCTTTAAATTATGAATAAAATATTCAAAAATAGATGTTCATTCCTTAATTAAAGTCTCTGCCTAAAATATATATATTCTTGTTAATGTTCATACAAATTGTATAATTTTAACGACCTAACATATATTTTTTAACGACCATTAGAAATTTTTAACGACCTTACACTATATATGCAAAAATAACGACCTACCTATAGAATAAAAAATCAAGTTTTAACGACCTAACACTGTATATTTTTAACGAGCATTACAATTTTTTAAATATTTTAACGAGCATTACAAATTTGAACGACCTAACATATATTTTTTAAAGAGCATTACAAATTTTTAACGATCTAACACTATATATTCAAAAATAACGACCTACCTATAAAATAAAAAATCAAGTTTTAACGACCTAACACTGTATATTTTTAAAGAGCATTACAAATTTTTGAATATTTTAATGAGCATTACAAATTATAACGACCTAACATATATTTTTAACGAGCATTATAAATTTTTAACGTGTGTGATATATAAAAATTAACGAGCAGTGTGTATATGAACAATTGATTGAACGTTAAATTGGGTTAGGGTGAAAATTATATTAATATATTCAGACTAAAAATAAAAAAAAATTTAATTTCCTAATATGTATTCTATTTAATTAATAAAGTAATGAACTAGGAAAGTTGAACATTCCTGTGATTCTCTTCTTTAAAAGTCTTTTATGCACCCCATCATGAGCGTACAATTTTTAATTCAACAGGTCTTAGGGTTTCATACTCCCTATTCTAATTGAACAAAAATATGAATCATTTAAACAAACCTCTTGAACGAATTGAACTAAACTCGTGAACTGAGATAATAACTGGGAAAATTTTTTTATGAAAATTACAATATATCGTCCGAACTTCTATAATTACAAAATTGTCACCGTGCTTCCCATGATTCATTAAATGGCGTGGACAAATCTGGGCAGTTGAATTAAACAGATCAACGGTTGGCGTTGCTCCGTACGACCGTACCTGTATACACCAGCCGTACCTGACCGATTCCTCAAAATTTAATGATACACTTGTAATTTTAATTCAAAGTTTATAAAAATTAATTAATTTCATAAAATTTATGGTTCACTAAACTTTTCTTACAACTACCAAAAAAAAAAAAAAAAAAAGTCCAAACACTCAATGTAACTATTTTTCGGTGTTTAATCACAATAACGACTATAATATGCTGGTCATAATTTCATAAACTCGCCAAAAGTGAATGAGTATTTCAAAATTTTAAATTATTTGAAAAGGTATTTACAACAAGTTCTAAGATTTTTTTTTTTAAAAGTACATATAATTGAAAAGGTGATTTTTGAAAAAAAAAAATGTATTTGATCGGCAATGAATGGACAGTATGGGCCGTCGACTTATAGATTCTGTATCACGAGGCTCAAATTTGAATATCTATATAAGCATATGAATTATGATACACCAAAATTAACTTTTAATAATTGGATTCATTTTCAGAGACATATATAATTGACCCAAATCGATATAGCCTAACTTCTTTGAAATTTTGTGATGAAATGATGGTTTCAAATTCAACTTGAAAGCGGCTTTCAAAATGGTTCATTTGTGTAACCGTCCGGACGATATCAGCATGTGTAGTACCTACCTATTAGCAGTAAGTAGGGTTGCACACTTTTGAACCGGACCGAAAATTTACACTTTATATATATTTTGAACAGGAATTTCATACGGTCCGGTCTAAACCTGGACCGGACCGGATTTATTCCATAAAAAGATTTTTTTTTCTGAAAAAATAAATAAATAAATAAATAAAAATAAAATCAATACGGTCCGGACCGGACCATGGTGGACCGGACCGTAACGGTCCGGTTTGGACCGTTTGAAAAGCCCTAGCAGTATGAGTAAGAGTATCATCGCGTTTGATTTCTCTAAATACGTGTTTAATTCTGACTCTATTAAAAGTTTAAAACTATGTATTTGAACGATCGATTAGGATTTGTGCTTGAACATAATACAAATATACAATCGATTAGGAATTGTGCTTGACCATTGACACGGTAGATCACATTGAAGTAATCACCTGCAATCTTATTATTTTTCATAACCTAGTTCTCGCAACTTTATTACCACTTTTATAAAGGGTTGTGTTTCGGTTTCGAATACTTGATAGATTCGTTACCTTTTCAAAGTCTTTAAATATGACCCTGTATAGATTATCACGGAGGATGAATCCGAAGGCTGAAGGTCTTGAACTCAATTTTAATCCATTAAAATTAAAAGAAGAAAGATCTAATACAAAAGTAGTTTGAACAGTACAAACTTTCTGTCTTTTGTATCTGTCCTAATTTGGTATCCTAATTGGTTAATTTAATTTTTAATTATAATTTGATTTCTTTTATTTAAAATAATCAATGAAGAGGGAAAAGGGGAGAAAAGATTTGTACCGAGTTTGAAAGGAGAGACACCCCACCATTTTTGTTTGATTGGAGTACAACATTTGTGGCACTCAATCACTACAGCCACATTACTCATCACTGGAGAGTGGAGTCTAAGCTACATAACAAAAATCATTATCATCATGATAATGATACCCAACAATAAATAATACTTATAATAACAATAATAATAAGCATTTTGATTTTTTTTACTTATCAATTCCATACATGTACCAACCATGCTCATTATCAGTGTTAAGTTTAAATATCTTTAACACCTCAAAGAAACTTCATAATGATTTTATTTTAAAATCACCCGACCCTTTAGTTTGATCTATAACACTTTTTCAATTTTTTTAATATATATTAGCACAATAGCACGTTTCGTCCAATTAATAAGGATTTTATGCAAAGATAATTGAATAAATAACGTGTCAATACATTTTTTTTCATCCAAATTTGGGCAAATTGGGCCGAAACACTATTTTGCTCGACTTTGTCAAATTTTGGGCCATGGGCCTGGTGTTCATATTTGGTCCAGCCCAATTACTCATTTCTTCGGTATATATTATTAAAACATTTTTTCATCTGGCTCATCTATATTCTTATAGAGGTACTAAAACAAACTGTGTATATAACGTTCAATATATAATTTTATATATAACACGAAGATTTTTCTTCAATTTTTACTTTTAATAAAACTTAATAAATATGTTTTCTCATAATTATATTTAAAAATTATTTGTTATCCATATTTTCTATATTCAATCATATTTTTATAAATTTTGTTATCTCACATTATCACGTAAGGATAAGGAGATAAACAATCGATACATTTATGAACATTTTGGCTAAAATTGAGTATAATAATTATTCATATTGAATCAATTATGAATGTGGTATATCGGTCGTTGTGACCTACTAGTATACGGGTTGTATTGTTGGGATCTATGTACTCGTACGTGGGTCATTATGACCGACTCATATTATGTAGTTCGTTGTTACAAGATTAGTTTTCTTTTGAAATGAAGGTTGTTTAAAATTCAGCCATCGAAATTGTAACCCAATCTTAAATGAGTAGTCTTCGTGGATTGTAAGTTCAATTATACACTTTAGTTTCAGTTTCATATTTAGACTATATTCTCAAAAATACAATTTGTTATATTCATAGCGATGAACAAGTCTAACTTTAAAACTGTAAAAGTTTTTCCAATGATATTAAACCAAACCACTTAGGATGACCGATTCTATAAATAATTTTTTTTTTATTAAAAAATAAGGCATATTATTTTGACCCGTTTTGCTTGGAAAGCTAATCTATCATGATTCATCATAGCCAAGTTGAAACATCCAAACTATGTGACAAGAACACTATTTAGGCTTGATTTATTTGGGTTTCACCGTAGGAACCCTATGACGGTACTATCTACAGTTGACCGTAGAACCATGAGAAAGGTGAAGGACGCAACCGTTGGAGCCAAGCAACAGCTGACGACGGGAACGTCATGTAGGCCCCTTCCAAGCAAACCAAAGGGCATAGCTTCACTACTCCCTCTGTGTCCGAGTAGCATCACCATTCCTGCTTACCAACATCCGAACTGAGTATAAACAAGACGTACACACTAGTAAAGGGTGAGTACGGTTCATATCGATCGGAACTAAACGGTCAACGAACCTATATTAAAAAAGCCCTGGACCATAGATTGGACCGAACCTGGTTCATATCGACCGGAACTAAATATATTAAAAAAGCCCTGGACCATAGATTGGACCGAACCTGGTTCATATCGACCGGAACTAAATATATTAAAAAAGCCCTGGACCATAGATTGGACCGAACCTGGTTCATATCGACCGGAACTAAATATATTAAAAAAGCCCTGGACCATAGATTGGACCGAACCTGCTATGATCCGGTCTAATGTGAGACTAAGACCGTACTAAGTATAATTTAGTTGAAGTAAATTTAGAGCATGGTTTAATAAATTTTATATTTATGGTTTGGTTTAACAAAATTCTTTGAACCTAGTTCAATTCTGTACAAACCGAACAAACAAATCTAAATGTTAAATAAGATATAACAGATCACCACAACCTAATATGTAATCACCACACATTAGTTATTGCCAAATATTATACACTAACTATTGCCAAATATTGTGTACATCAAGGAAATGTTGCATCTAAATTAACATGAGTAAACCCATCAATACTGTAACTAAAATTTATACTTAATAGCCTAGATAGGTGTCCTTCAAAGAAGGAAACCCAAAGGTAAATTTATACTTAATAGTTAGGTATCCTTCAAAAGAAGAAAACCTCCAAAAATAAGCGTATGCCACTTTAAAGCAGCGAACACACGGTATTCTTTAGTAAAAGGCGAAAGAATAGTTCGCTATGTGTTCACTGCATGGCTGCGTGCTTAATTTAAAGCCAGCAAAGTCAATTTTATATGAAATTTTCATATTTTATCCTCTACAAATAAACGATGTGGGAACTTTGGGAAACCCTTTGCCGTATCTAGTGATATCGATCTTCCTCTCCCTCAGGTGTGTGGTAGATCGAAAGTTTAAACTATATATCTCCAATTTATCGACCTAATATGATGTTTCAGAATCAACTAGCAGCTATAACTTGCATTAATCTTTATTTTGCTGTCAATTTTTGTTGGCTCGTCATTTAGAGCTTCGTTCTCCAGGAACTCGATTTGCAGCAAGTCACTGGAAAGTGAAATTGGTTGGTTCTACCTACACAAATGTTGGGCCTTAATGGGCCACATATGGGCTTCTCCCGAACTACATGTTTCACGGCCCAATACTTTTATTTGCCAAAAAAACTCGAAATAGAAGGCCCAAAGACGTACATTTTTTATATTTTGGAAACATACAAGTCATCATACGAAGTCACAAGAACATAACTAGGGCTTTATTCATTCCGGGTATCCGATCACTGTACTAGGTGCAGTTGACTGTAGACCCGTCAGAGAGGTGAAGGGTGCAACCCTTTGGAGCCAAGCAACAGTTGCAACTTCCGGTTAACTGCTCATTTCCTGAGGAGGGACACGTCATGTAGGCTACGTCTAAGCAGATTAAAGGACATGCCTTTGCCAATCCTTGTGTTTGTACAAGTAGTATCACCATTCCTGCTTACCAAGATCCACCTAAGTCAGTCCAAACACCACCAACAAATATTTGTCAATCTAATTTTAGCAAAATTCTTGTACATGCTTTCATTTCGGCTTCCATTGTAGTTTTAATTCAGATTGATAATGTTCCAGAGTTTGATTTACTCAAGTCAAACGCCCATTCAGCAAGCACAAATGATGGGGCTATTGGAGGGTTATTTGAAGTTAGATTAATTTGGGGATTTAATTCAATTATTATCGGTTATTTGAAAGATAATTGAAGATAATAATCCCAAATAATGTAGGGTATTTATTGTTTGTCGAATGGACCCTTAATATAGTGATAAGTCATGATGAGATAAAATAACAATAATTACGCACGAGAATGAGAGAGGGGTCGATTATTTCAATATGTATAATTGGTGTATTAATCAAAAATTATTTTACCAAATAACAAGTTAAAAAGGAAAAAATAGACAGATACATACCATACAAGATGAGAAGGATAGTCATGCGGAGCTTTACGTTGTTGGTTGCCATGGCCTTTGTTGTTTATTACTATGATGGTATTGGAGTTGTAAGGGAACTACTTGACATTTGAACACATTTTATAGGCAACAAAATGTTTCAAAAAAATACACTAATAAGAATGAGTAGGTATCATATATTATATAGGTAATTTGACCTAAAACATCTTTAAAGTTAAAAACACAGTTTATTATTATCAGGAAATCTAACTGATTAGTTTATTATTTTTTTGAAAATACAATCTAATTTTAATTTTGGTTTTTTCATGTTAATATTTTTTTTTTAGTTTTATCAATTTTGTGTCGGTCAGTTTTTTTTTTCTTGCATGTTATTTTTATACAATTCATGAAGGCGTTAATAAGGATCTAGAAGACCAATACTCAGTTGATTTAGTGGTAAAGTGGCGCTAGACTCCTTAAGTGTTGGCTTGAAGATTCGAGTTCGAATTCTCCCAGCAGCATGTATGAAAAAAGCTGATATTAGGAAGGTCTTTCCAAAATAGGCCACGACCGTACCCGGTCCGAATGTAGAGCGGCTTAAGCCGATCGAACCGAACGTAAAACCAAAAAAAAAAATCTAGAAGCTGACTTGTGAACCACTAAACAAAGACATGACGATTAATTACCTTAAGCTACATATCCTGTTTGGATAAACTTATTTGTCGAGGTCAAATATTTCGGCAGTCAAAGGTCACCATTTTCATGCATATATATAAAGTCTTTGTTACATTAATGACTTATAGAAATACGAATAGTATGACAAATAAGCTTAACATCATACGTAACATAACTATTAAAATATCAACCTTGAGTGGAGTTAAAAGGTGGATTTCAAACTTGTGGTCCTGTGGATAACCTTCCTCGGAAAGGGATGGATAATACTAGCCCTTTTACTAGTTAGATAGTTTTCGGTCATAGGATCGTTCAATGAATTTCGGAGGTACTTATCAGCGTAACTTTTTTATTTAATAATTTTAAATTTATGTTTTATAAAGAAAGATGGAGGAAAAAAAAACACCTACAAATAAATTTCTTTTAATCAAATATATATGAAATGATGACGATAAAAAGAACATTTTAAACTTTAAATATTTTTTAGGAAATAAAAACAAACAAAAGAGAGAGAAAATATTATAAAATATGTATTTAAAATAATTAATAAAAAATAAAAAATAACATAGTAGAAAGAAAACTCTTAACAAATTACATTAAATATTTACTTTTTTGAGAAAAATTGTACTAAATATTAAAATCTAATCATTATGACAAGTATCCTTTTGATTCTTAACTAAAATAAATATTATGGTTACTGTTTATTTTAGCAAACATTACGTTTTCTTTTCTCATTGGTTGTCATGTTATTGTTGATCCGCATGAAGGTATCTTATCTTTGTTAACAAATAACATCTGGAGTCTTGCTATGTCTCGTATTATATCTTCTTAGTTTGCTTTTTATTTAATAAAGACGATTATGCACGAGGAGTCTAGCTCCTCAAAAAAATATATATCAAACTTGAGTCAATACAACAATCTCAGAAAATCGGTTAGAATATTTTATAAAGTACACCAAATTACTTTTCTATTTGTATGTATTGCAAAACATTTGAAATTTTGAAAAACTTGATCATATTAGTTCATTGTAAGTTGAAATATTAAAATTTTTGTTCAATTAATTGAAAGAGAAAAAAAAGCTAGAGGTTATTTTTAGAACTTATGACTTAATATTTTATAATTGAATTTCAGATTTAGGTTATATTTCTAAAAGAAAATAAAAGAAGAGAAAATCTTAGTTAGGTTTGAATGGTTATCAGTAAATCGATCTTAATTGGACAATATTGTCTTTTTTGATGTGAAATAATAGGGAAATTATACATGGTCAATTTCGAGTAGTGGCTATTCTAAAGTCTCTTTAAAGACGAAACTTGAAATTTTTTCAATGTAAGAGTAATCAGCAACAAACATGTCTAACCTTGGCCATATGTAGATTAGCTACAACTTTACTTTATTAAAAATGTGGTTCACTTTGGCTTCTTGGAAAAGAGATAAAAGTTGACATGTATAATCCGGTTGAATTTTCAAGGAGGTTCTCATATTTTATTGATATTATTGATAATTATTAGGTTACTTCCTTCAATATCTATATTTTGTTTATATTTTAGTTTCTAATTTTTTAGGGCAATTGCTTCAGTCTTAACAATGGGTATGTTTCCTCATTTTTCTCAACCTAGTTTGCATAAGATGCCTGACATTGAAGTTGAGTTTTATTCAATAGTACGAGAATGCATATATACACGGATGAAACGCTACGATACTAGGATATTAGGAACCCTAGTATCACGCTAGAGTACTAAATAATAATTCAAAAATATATTAGATACAATCTAAACTCACAAAATAAGATATTGGTTACATTCCTCCTCAAGCTAAGTGACATTATGTGAGTTGTAGCTTGTGTAAAAGAAGAAACCAATGGCGAGGTAAAGGTTGGTGAGAACACCTACTACATGTTCTTTAAAGGAAACATAACTAACACGTAAAGAGCCTTTCTGAACCTGTTGTTTGACAAAGTGGTAGGCCAATGTTATGTGCTTCGTCCTCGAGTGGAAGACAAGGTTGACACTTAGACTTGTTGCTCCAAGGTTGTCACAGTAAACCACTGGTGGTAGAGTTGTTGGCTGACGAAGTTCGTGCAATAACTGAGTTATTCATAAAATATCAGAATTAGTGTTTGCAACCGCCTTGTATTTTGCTTCTATGGAAGATCTTGCAACCGATTTTTGCTTTCAAGAACTCCAGTTGATTGGTGTTGAGCCCATATAAATGAGGCAGCCTGTTGTAGCCACATAGTCATCCTTATCTCCCGCCAAATCTGCATTAGAGAATGCATGAAGAATATTGCATGGTAAAACAGTAATTCCAATGCCCATATCCCTCGAACCAACGTTGTAACGAAGTAAGCTTTTTAGCGTAGCCCGGTGAGATGTAGTAGGAGATTGCATGTACTATGATAATTGACATTGAACCCGACATCATGTCGAGTAAGATACAAATATTGGAGACTTTTAACTAAAGTCACATAATTTGTGGGTATTGGAATCAAAGATCTAGTGTGTCTGTGTAGAGCTTCAATGGACGATATTGGGGGTAGGCAACGGTTTAACATCACTTAGATTAACCTTAACCAACGTATGAATGTACTTCCTTTGTGAGAGGAATATACTAGTAGATATTGGCAAGACTTCAACCCTCAAAAAATATGAAAGATTACCAAGATCCTTGAGTGAAAACTTTGAGGAGAGCAAGTAATTAATCGAGTCAGTTGAGATGAAGAGTTACATGTGACTATTATATCATCAACGTAAACCAACAGGTATAACAACTCTTGTCCCTGGGAATATACAAAATTTGCAACTGAGTTAACAAAGCTAATTTGTAATAGATAAACCCGGAGTTCATTGTACCAGGCTCTTGGAGTTTACTTTAGCCCATAGATGATCTTCTGAAGCTTGCAAATGTGTCCTAGATTAATTGTATCAAGGAAACCAGGAGGTTGCTCTATGTAAACATCATCATACAACATTCCTTGTAAAAAAATCATTATTAATATCTAGTTGGCGAAGAGGTCAACCCTTTGATATCCCCAGAACTAGCAGCACTCTAATTGTCATCGGTTTAAACACTAGACTAAAAGTTTCTTTGTAGTCATACCCCGACCTTTGATTGAACCCCTTAGCCACTAACCGAGCTTTGTATTTTTCAACTTGGCTATTGGGATGATACTTGACCATGTACATCAATTTGCATCCTTCTAAATTCACATTAGATGTACTTGAAACTAGATCACAAGTCCTATTCAAGCACAATGCATCATATTCATTTTGCATAGCCATCCTCTATTCATGGAATTTTAAAGCTTGGGCAATGGTCTTGGGTTCGGGTATAGTGTGGATGATAGTTGCAGATAGGTTCATTTTTTGGATTGACTTTATCACATTGTTTCTCGATCTAATGACTACATCTTTCCATGGTCGTTGTACCAAAGGAGGTGATATGGTTGTGGTGGGCCGACTAGTATCGGTGGATGGTGTTATGGAAGAATTTGATAGCGGTGATGAGGTAGGTTTATATTGGGTAGAAGAAGGTGTAGTTACTAACCCTAGATTAGGGTTATTAACACTAGAAGGTGTGGTAGAGGAAGATGGTACATTAGATGGTATGATTGCTAGACCAAACTTTGCCCATTATGACTTTGGAGACGTAGAGGGGTAGGTGAAGTTTCCATGTGGCAATAGGGTAGTTCTTGTTCCACAAATCTTACATGTCTGGAGGTATATACACTCTTTGACCGAAGGTTCATACACTAGTACCCACTTTGAGAGAGTGAGTAACAATGAAAACACATGGGATTGATTTGGTTTGCAATTTATGGTCATTATATGGTCAAGGGAAACAAAGACAACCAAAACTACAAAGCTTAGCATAATTAGGTATCTCATTTGTGAGTAGGTAGTATAGTGTATTGTAGTTGAGTGTGCGAGAAGGTAATCGATTAATGAGGTATATAACCGTTATCATGGCCATAGGCTAGTGGTCGAATGGCATGCCAACGTAAGTGATCAAGGATAGGCCGTTCTCAACATGTTTATGTTTCCATTCAGACAATCCATTGTGCTCGGGGGTATGAGGTGGGGAAGTGAGATGTGTTATGCCATTTTCACCTATAAAGATTCTTAGAGCAATATATAAACCCCCGTTGTTTGTAAAGAGTTTTTTTTTTGAAATAATTCTCAAGAAAAAACCTAAATCGAAAGAAAATTAATTTAGTTTTAGATTTGTATTTCATAGGATAAAGCCATGTATACGTTGTAAATTAATCAATGAACAAGACATAATACTTATACCCATCAAATGACATAATCAGGTAGCTCCATAAATCACTAAAAATGAACTCTAAAGGAGGTGAAGCAACAATTGTAGATGTATGAAAAGGAACCTTGTGACATTTATTCATGTTGCATGACATACAATATTTTTGAAGAAATGAAGAACATCCTAGATTGTATTGTTTATTTAAGACATTGAAAATCTCGGTTAAGGGATGTCCAAGCTTGTGGTGAATGGAACTTGGAATAACTTGAATTGCCATGTTAACCGAGGGATTGAATGTTGGCCAAACATACACACCATCTACACATGGACCCCTAAGAAGAGTTGTGTTGGACTTGAGGATCTTCACATAGAAGCCATTTAATAAGAACACAATAGCATAGGAATTATCACTTGTGAGTTTGAAAACAGATACTATGTTCTTTGTCATGGTTAGGACACATACAACATTGGAGAGTTTAAAATCCTTTTTAGAAGTTGAGAGTTGTAGTGAACCTTAGTGAGTGATCTGAAGACCATTGCCATTTCCAACCACCATTTCATCTGGACTATTGTACGGATCGTGTAGGGAAAGGTTGTTTAAGTCCTGTGTAACATGATGTGAGGCCCCACTATCAACCAGCCTAGGTGAGGAATTTTGGTTCGTAGTAGCAACATTTGTCTGGGCAGGTGACATGACAGGAAAATGTACAGAGGAAGGAACCTCAATCGTGGGGTGTAGGGCACAATAGACTCGACATTGAGCAAGAACATGCCCAATTTGTCTGTACCACGACATCTACCTTTAAACGGTTTGGGAGGGTTATTGGTTACAGTAGACTGTGATGGATAGGTTGGTTGTTGGTTGTAGTTTGGACGTTGATTTTGTGGTGCTGAATGAGTAGATGATGGATAAGTATTATGAATAGAGGACTTACCGTTGCTCTTCGAGGACCGAGATTGGGCAGTGAACGCAATCATGACTCCACCAGCTTTCTCGTGATTGTGTTTTAGTGATAACCCGTGGTTGATTACTTTCTCATGGAGCTATTCAAATGAAATTGATGTATCTCTTGCGTTTATTGCATGTACTACTGGAAGATATGGCTCATTGAGTCCTTTGAGAACATAATCGGTGAGATCTTCTACGGAAACCTTTTGAGTCAAGAGATGCTAAGAGATTTGTGGTTGAACGAATGTTTTGCATATATACTAATATGCCTTTTGAAATTTTTTAGAGTCTTTCTTTAATTTGCTTTATATGGCCTCTTGATGAATTGTCATATGTAAGCCAGACAGCCTCCAAAACTTCATGAGATGTGATCATTGTGGCTACGAAAATTTGCAACCTCTAAGGAGAGTATTTCAAGTATCGCACCATAAACCATTTGTCTTACCTTTTGTACGTCTTATGACTCTTGTATGTTCGGTTAACAGTGGTAGAATTAGGTTGAGTTGATGTTGGTATCTCAATTGTGCCCATAATATAACTATCTAGGTCATACCCTTCGAGTGTAGCCAACATTGTCTTCTTCCGGTTAAAATAATTCGTAGAGACAAGTTTTATGATGTTTGATATCACAGTTATCATGAAGGGTTTTGTTGGCTCGTCAAGTTATAAGTTTTCTCCACTACCTTGAAGTGTTTTTTTAGTACAATATGATCTCACAAATTATTATCTTTTATATATTTTTTTATGGGTAATGTTAACCCATAAGGTATCTGATTCTGACATAATTTTTTCATATGAGCTTCATCTAGTGATCTAGAGTGCATTAATATCCTCCAATTTTCTAATACTAATACCTCCGAGGTGTTTTGGTTCATAAGTTCCATCCAAGCTTATGAAAGGTCGGTGATTTGGTTGTTTATAACAAAAAGTTCATGTTAAAATTGTCTAGTTCATTATGGGTCAAAGTCGGTTGTCTTTGACAATAATCGCTCTACTTTCGAGAGAGCGATTCTGGTCAAAACTAGAGCGATTCTGGTCAAAACTAATACTCAATGAAATGTGGTTGAAAAAAGGATATTTCCGATTCGAAAGAAACTCTTTACCACCCTAATTATAAAAGGTTCAATTATGCGTCAACAGACTCAAAAGTGATGATAGAAATTAGAGGGAACCATCCGAACCTGGTGATTTGCAACACATATGTCAGTTGTCTTCTTCTTCTTCTTTTTTATCTAATTATTTGCAGTTGAATCAGTTATGATTTATTATCGTGGTCCGAAACATCCTTTTGAATATTATGCCGTTCAGAATCCACTAACATCTAGATTGTGCAAACGGTTCGGACCGGACTGTTTCACTACTAGTATGAAACGGTCCATAGACCAGACCGTTAAGGTCCGGACTACCATGTTCCGGTCCAATACGGTATGGTCTGGACCATTTTGGTTTTTTTATTGATTAAATACGGCCCGGTCTATTCCAAACCCAAACCGAACCATGGTCTTTTCAAATTAGTGTTACCAAACGGTCCGGACCCAAACATTATGGTCTAAGACCGAACTATAATTTCCGGTCCAGTCAAAATCTGCACACTCTTACGGGCATCTAAAACTTGCATTAATCTTTATTTGGTGTCAATTTTTCTTTGCTCGTCATATAGAGTTTCGTTCTCCTGGAACTCTATTTGCAGCAAGTCACTAGAAAAGTAGAAAGTGAAATTGGTTGGTCCCTCCTACACGCGTTGTGCCTTAATGGGCAACATATGAGATTTCCAGAACTACGTGTTTCACGGCCCAATACTATTATTTGCCAAGAAACTCGAAATATAAGGCCCAAAGACGTCCATTTTTATTATTTTCGAAACATACAAACCATCATACGAAGTCACGAGAACATAATTAGGGCTTTATTGTTAAGGACTTAAGGTATAATATTATAAAATATTGTAATTTTCGGTAATTTAAAAACTAAGTTTGAAAGAAAATTTACACAATCAAATATATAAGGAAAGAAACATTTATTTTTAATCCAAATTCAAATGTAGTTAGAAGGTAAAATATCAATTGACTTATATAGTTATATGGTAAAAATATATAAATTTTGGTTAATGAAAGAAATATATTATGTAGTTAAGTAACTAACTTAGTCCTCGTGTCTTGCACAAAATTTGTAGAATTTAATCTGAAAAAAATTTCGTCATTATATTGTTTTGAATTTACAACAAAAACATGAAGGCTACCACTTTTATACGTAAATTATAAGAAAATAGCGTGTGTTATATGATGTATAAGAGAATGACACGTAGATTCAACTGTTTTTACTTTAATATAGTATAAAATATAGAATATGGATTAGGACATACTATGTACTAAATTTCTATTATCTTTATAATTATAATAGTTGATTATCATGATCCTATAGTGTATATCTTCGTGATAAATAGGGTTTAATGCATAAATGTAGATTTATTAAACCCTAAACCTATCATTTATCCATCTCGGGTATCCGAATCCGATCACCGTACTTGCCACTTGGTACAATTGAGTGCACCTCCATCAGAGAGGTAAAGGGTGCAACCATTCAATTAAGATCTCCTATATCACTGATACATGTATTCCTCTCATGTGATTGGTTAAAGCTAAATAAAGAAGTAAAAAAATAATAGTGCTTTACGAAAAAAATAATAAACAATAACAATTCCACCAATCATGCAATAGAGATACAAGGATACATAAAGTGAGTGAAATAAAAGATCTTAACGGGCAACCCTTTGGAGCCAAGCAATAGTTGCAACTTGCGGGTAACTCCTCGTTCCCTGAGGAGGGACACGTCATTACAATTAATTACTCAATGAATCGGTTTAAATTTTTTAAAATATACCAAATTACTTTTCTATACTTGAATATCTATGCAAAAGCTATCCACGATTCCATGTATATAGAGATTTTTATTATACGTTCAAAAATATACATCATTATATAATAGTTGGATGTTTATATTCTCGGTGTTATATTATTATAATCGTAGAGGATTATGGTTCTCATGTTAATAACATTGGGATAACAAGTTTATTATATAAGTTTGGTAGGCTACTCCTTCAATTGTCCAATTGGTCTTAGGGTGGAATCTTGTTGGAATTATGTGTTGGACTTAGGCCAAACGCGCATATGCGTTTGGACGTGTGATGGACCCACGTCAATTTTAACCCAACGAAATCTATCATTATAATCTCTATATATGTCAATGAAGATGTTCAATGGAGATATTTCATTCTTCAGCGTCGTTTGGGAGAATATAAATTTTATAATCTTATCTTATATATATTAAGCAGAGGCCTCTATTGCCACGTGTCGCCTCCAGGATTTTTCTCAGCCCAACGAAAAATTTTCAGGCCTCTGATGCCACAAGTCGCCTCCACGGTTAACGTCAGTCTAAACCTTTTTTTTAAATACATAATTTAAAACGAATAAAAAGGTTTTTGCAATTATCTCTAATCCTTATCTAATTAATAATCAAAAGAACCTATTTAACCAATTATCAAAAAAACGTCTGAATCTCATCGGTTAAAATTGGAATATATATATATATATATATATATATATATATATATATATATATATATATAATTTGCATGATCAATTAGGTTTCTGCAATTACCTCTAATCCTTATTTAATTAATTAATTAATTTTGTTGGTATTAGATAAATCATAACCAACTAATCCTCATCCCATTTAAAACTAATATTTAAAACCAATAAAATAATAAAAAACACGTAACATGATACAACACATTTTTTTTATTAAATATAAATTTGATGTATGAAACTAGAAGTATAAATGTCTAAATTTACATAATTGATCATCTATATCATACTTTTCTTATGATGATAAAATTAGTGTTCTAAGTAAATTCTTTATTATGAAAAACGTAACATGAATATAATATATCTGCCAATATTTTTTGTGGTATAAATATGTCCAAATCTACTTAATTGAGCATCGTTATAACATATGTTAGGTAGGTTTGTACATTAATTCTATTATATGATTTTGGATTATAGTTAAAATTCATTCGATTTTATGTTCAAACTTAATAATTTGTGATTGTTCATAGACATATTTTTATTAGAAATATAGTAACTAACAATATATATATATATATATATATATATATTAATTTAGAAAAAAAGAAGAAAATATATTTTCAATATAAGAATAAAATTTATATTTAATACAAAAAATGTGTTGTATCCATATTTAATTATATTATATTTGTTACCCGGTATATCTAAACCGGAATATCATTACGTATTATAGCATAAATTTTCACTATTTTATTTGAGAGGATACTTATAAATATTTTTAGTCTATTTTTTGTAGTAGAACTTGTGTAATTATATATCAAAATATGTTGCATGTAAAGCTTATTATATTGATATTTATTAAAAAATATTTTTATTTGATCAATTAAATTTTCACGTGTGGGTGAAATTATCAAATCAGTTTTTTTTTTTATAATTTTGTTTGAAATTCTCATCCACTTTAATCTCAACAATTATCGTATCAATTTGAGTTTTAGTTCACAACTTCCGATCTAATCTAATATTAACAAATGTTTTCTAGAATCGGAGTATTTAAACTTCTTTTCTACTTTAGAATCGGAATATTCTAAAATTTAAATTTTTTTTAGTTTCTTTAGTTGCGATTAGATAACTAATTAATTTCAAATATATATATTTCACTACACTTTTTATTTTTGAATATTTTTCTTTCAATTAAGTTCGTACAATTTATTAAAACTCAACCCGCACAAGGTGCGGGTAATACACTAGTATGTATTAAAGGAGAGCCGTTCTTTGCCACGTGTCAGCACCATATTTAACGCAGATATTTTAAAAAGTTAATTATTTTAAGTTGTAAATATAAATTATTATCAAAGCCCAACAAAATCTTTTTAAAAAGTTATTTATATAGATTATTAAAAAAAAGGTTTACATAATCGGATGTTTTTAATAAAAATTATTTAATGGTTTTACATAATTGGATGTTTTTAATAAAAATTATTATTATTATTATTATTATTAATATATATATATATATATATATATATATATATATATATATATATATATATATATATATGTATATGTGTGTGTGTGTTTTTCCTCTAAAGGTTGTAAGCTCAACCTTCACACTCATATAACTAATTACGAAACATACATAGAAAAAAAAAATTCAGGTTATTATCTAAATGTGTATCTCATGAATCATGATAACTAATTACGTAACATACATAGAAAATTATAAACCAAATTTCAGGTTTGCTTAATTTAACATAAATAATTTGAAATCAAAACAATCCAGTTTTTATTGATTATGAATTTTAAATAAATTTATTCTAAAACCCAAATAATTGAATAAAAGACGAGCTTATCTGGTGAAGATTTTTGTAAATCAGCAATTAGGGATTTAGAAAAAAAAATATTAATCACTAATTATAGAAATTTTGATCTCAAAACCTTTTTTCTCAAACCCAAACCATTTTTTAATCCAGTAATTTTTCTTTAACAATATAAAGTTAAAAAAATTTAAAATCGATTTTTTTTAAAAAAAATGTTAAAATAGCCAACAATATCTATTCATCAATATAAATTAAAATTTTAAAAATCAAAGATTTTCTCCAATAATATCTATTCAACAATGTAAATTTAAAAAATAGAGATTCTATTTTTAAAAAAATTGTTAAAGTAACCCACAATACTTCTTCAGCAATATAAATTAAAAGTTTTTAATTTTTTTTAAATATTCAGCAAAAATAGTCTACTAAATTATTTAAATAAATTTTGTTAAATGTCATGCCTTTGATTTTGTATGTGATTTATTTTTATCAAAGTATCTATAGATTTGATTTAATAGTAAGATTTTTAATTTAAGTAATTTATATTAGTAAAAGTTTTATAATTTATTTTATCTTATATTATATATCTTATGTAAATATTAAATCGTAAATACATAATTTAAATCATTATTTAATCGGATAGAAAAAACAATGCAAATTTAATATTAACATTTAATTTAGAAATATTTTATCAATCGACAAATTATTTGCTTAATCAAAAAATTTCACATTTGTTAAACAATACTATATCTTTACTTTTTTACCTACAAATATTATCTAAAGTTTGTTCAACTTTTTACCTGACTAATATATAACTATTTATCAAATCATTTATATACATATGAAATTAAAACAACAAAAATATATAATAACACATTGTACATATAACCCGTTACTATTTTAAACCCGCACAGTGTACGAGTATTACACTAGTTAGGAAATATAGGAGAGATTGTTGAAAAGGAGAGATGCAGACAAGAAAGCATGTAATTTTCGTGGAGGCTCTCCATCCTCAGCTCCAAAACATTTTCCCCAACTGAATTGTAACATAACTTGTTGTAACATCAATTGCTGCTGCTGTTGTAGGGAACATGAACATGAACATGAACATGAACATGAACATGAACATGAACATGAAATACGCAATGCAAGATAACAAACTAACAATGCAAGTTACGCAACTATTGGTGTTTATTAAGGAACTATTATTATAGCTATCTGCTTGCTAATCTTCGTAATGAGAATTTAGATCTCGTTAAACCCGAATTCGAATCGGAATCAGAATAATCTTTTAAAAATAATTGCCCCTTGTCCGAGTTGTGTCCGAAACTCGAGACTAAGGTCATAATCTGAACCAAACCGCACTTTCAAAATTTTAAACAAATTTCAAAAATACCATAATACAAATACCTCATCAAAAAGATCCAAAGTACAAAGACATTTCTCCGTTTGATTTTAAAAATGAAAAAAGACATTGATAAATAGTTGTTTAATAGGGTCAAAATTCAAATTAATAGTCCAAACATAAATTATCTATCTATATGTCTTCTGAATACTCTATATCTTTATATACTGCTATTAAAGTTAAAACTTTCTTACCACATGTAACTTTGCTCGTTCATACTTTATCACATGATATGTTTCACCACTTTTATTCTCATCACAATCTTTAAAATATTCATTAACATATTTTGAAGATATTCTAATTCAATATTTTTTTGGAAAAAATTAATTTTATTTATAAGATTATTAGATAATTTTGTATTCTAATTAACTTTTTTTTTTACTGGAAAGGTGGGGAAAGACCCATATATTAAAGAGAAAAAACCATTACACAACAAATTGAATATCACCTATGATACAATCAAGAGGGCTGAAAAATTCAGAAAAAACGCAACCAGAATTAAGGGCAGACTCGGCCATCCGATGAGCCAGTTTCGCAGACACCGAAGAACATCTAATAAACTGGATGGACCAGGCTCTAGCGTTGACTAAACCCTGCATTGTTCAATCAGCATATGAAGCGGGTGATTAGCTTCTGGGGTTCCAATGAGGAGTGGGATGACCTGTTTGTCATCTGTCATAAAAATTATCTTATCAAGTCCAAGGAGCTGCGCAATATCCAAGCCGTACGTAATCGTTCGGATGATCGTCGTCAGGGAGCATTTGAAGCCTCCATTTATTGTGAAGCTCATTAAGAATTGTTCCTTGTCATTAACAAGTAACCCTCCTCCCCCAAATAAAACGTTGGACCCTGTCACCATGTTTTTATGCGTAGCCAAGCAAAAACGAACCCAATTTTTAGGGATGGGTTTGCTCACTGCATATACACTTGACTTCTTCCTTCTCTCTGCTTCCCAAAAGGCTCCGACCATATGCGAAGACCACTGAGGGACATCTCGAATTGTTTCCAGATTATTGAAACTGAGGTTGTTCCTGGCTTTCCAAATGTACCAGCATGTTGTCACAAAATGAGAACTCCATATTTTTGACCTGCTCAGGTTAACGGTGACCCAATTCTTCATATGAGTAACTGTAAAGAAAGCCGGTGACGTGTACTCGGAGAGAGAAACACGCCATATCTGAGTGACTAAGGGACAATCCCTTATCATATGAAAACAAGTTTCCGTCTCTCCACACCTCGGGCAAGAGGCAAAACTTGTGAGGTGACGACGGGCTCTCATCTCACCGGTGAGTAGGCATTCATAGCTCAGAAGATACATGAACTGCCTTGCCCTTTGTTGCGCAGGAGCCCTCCAGATCAGGTCCCATAGCCTTTCAGGTTGAATATTGTCCGGGTTTATCAGATGATCATAAAGAGACTTAGTGGTGAAAGTGCCCGAAGTGGTCATACTCCATCTAAATTTGTCTAAATCAAGCGGATTAGACGAGACCGAGATAGTCTGTAATTTAGATCTAGTGGCAGCATTAATATATGGGCTTATTAGACTCCACTTCCAGTTATCTTCCTCCCATAGTTTCGCAATAGTTGCGTCTAGAAAAGCTTCTGGGATAGGCATATGTGAACGACTACCCAAATCTGGGAATTCTAACCAAGAATGGGTCCAGAACAATGTTGACTTGCCATTACCTATATCCGAGCGGATTCCTGGGAGAAGATGCTCTACCCCATGCATAATTCCACGCCAGATATGTGAACAAGTTTGTCTTCTCGTGAACATATCAATGTCCGCCCTACCATTACAATATTTTCCTCTCAGAATGCAGCTTCAAAGCTCCTCAGGGCACGTAAGCATCCTCCAGGCTAATTTAGCTAATAGAGCCGAGTTAACCATCCTAGTATTCCGTAGCCCTAAACCCCCTAGTTTTCGTAGTTTAGCGATAGTACTCCATTTCAATAAATGGATCTTCTTTCGAGCAAGAGAGGAGCCCCAGACAAAACCTCGAATAATCGAATCAATCTTCTCACAAGTTGTCTTCGGGAGTAGAATGGTTTGCATAATGCAGATAGGTAGGCTTGAGAGGACTGAGTTTGCCAGCGTGACACGTCCCGCAAAAGACAATGTTCTAGCCATCCATCCTTGTAGCCGGGCTTCAACTTTTTCTACTACATATTGGCATTTAGGACGAAAGAGTCTCCCATAAAATGTTGGAACCCCCAGATAAAGACCTAGGTCCGTGGAAAGCCGGACCCCAAGTGAAGAACTCAAGAGATTTTGGCAATGTGTTGGGGTTGCTCTAGAGAAGAACACTTCACTTTTTTCATAGTTGACTTGCTCCCCTGATATGTGACAGAAATAATCCAAACACTTCTGGATACACGAAAGTTGGCTCATGTCTGCCTCTGCAAATAGGACCAAGTCGTCCGCAAAGAACAAGTGGGAGAGTTCAATACCACCCACAGAGATAGGCTTTCACAGACCTTGGGTGACGACTGATTGAATAATATGTGACAAACGCTCCATGCAAAGATTGAAGAGATAGGGGGATAACGGATCTCCTTGACGAACCCCTCGGGAAGGCGAGAAGGAACCAACATCACCACCATTCCAAAGCAGTCGGGTTCTCCCGCTCGTTTGACATAGCATGATAAGCTCAACCAACTTTTCGGGGATCCATGCTTGAATAAGAGTTGACCGAAGAAAAGACCACCGTATCCGATCATAAGCTTTGGCTAGATCAACTTTAAATAGCATCCATCTGCAGGAGCCACCTCTAGACGTCATGGTATGAAGAACTTCATGGATGATTGTCACATTGTCTGTGATTTGACGTCCTGGAATGAAACTAGTCTGAGTGTGTGAAATTAGCCTTGGAATCATCTTTTTGAGTCTCTGAACCAAAATAGACGAAGCAATTTTAAAAGACACATTCAGAAGGGATATCGGTCTCAATTGGGCCGGAGACACGGGCTTTGCAACTTTGGGAATTGCTACAAGTAAAGCATCCGCCATTCCATCAGTCATAATACCGTTATTCAAAAGGTTCAGAATCATTTTGGAAATGCCTTCCCCCACTATAGGCCAACATTTTTTGAATAAGCATGCTGGATAGCCATCAGGACCGGGTGCCTTATAAGAACCCATTCGATCAAGCGCAGTTAAGATCTCAGAAGAGTTGAAAGTTCGTGAAAGATCATCCAAATCCAAGCTGGATATTTCCGGAAAGCGGACTGTGATTGCACAAGGAGGCTGAACGGGATCAGCAGAAATGTTTAGCTCAGAAAATAGCGCTTCAAAAAAATCACGAGCCTAGTTCTTTGTTTCAGAGTCACTTAAAAAACCAACTCCCGACTGATGAGGGAAATTTGCAATATTCTCCCGTTGTCTACGTATTATTGTAGAGAGATGGTAGAATCTTGTATTGCGGTCTCCCTCAATGAGGAAATCTGCCTTAGATTTCTGGAACCAATATAACTGTTCCTGATCAAGCGCTTGTTCCAACTGTAACTTAAGTTCTTTCTCAAGCTTGAGGAGTCTCTGTGTGCGATAAGATCCCAGCTTCCGGCGGATACCTTCAAGTCGTGCCCAGAGGCGGCGTTTTTTGTGAAAAATATTTCCAAAGATCGTTTGATTCCAAATGGAGAACGTAGAGGATAGATTTGCAAGAGCTGTCATACCATCCAAATCCGGTGACCAATGTTGGTTAACATGAGACAAAAAATGCTCATGTGCAGTCCAGGCCAAAAGGAAACGGAAGTGACGATTTGCTTGTTGGCGTGTGGGCTGATGTCCTTCAAGATTTAGAAGGATGGGAAGGTGATCAGAGTGAGGCGGAGAGAGGTGTTCAATCGTAGCTCTTGGAAAATTCAACCGTCCCGTTTCATTACACAAACCCCTGTCAAGCCGAGCAGCTTTATAGTTCCCTATATTCTGCCCCCTGGACCAAGTATATTGTGGACCTGAGTAACCCATATCAATCAGTCCATTCCTGGACACGAACTCTGTAAACGCCTTAGTGGAGTTATTTGATCCAACCGACGAGGAAGAACGTTCACTAAGCAGAAGTGTAGCATTAAAATCCCCAATCAATAACCAAGGTAGATCATTAACCCGAGCAAAATCTTCCAAATCCCTCCCGAGTTCTCGTCTGGTATGGTCTCTAGGAGAGGCGTAAACCGCTGAAAGTAACCAGGGATCCCTTCCTCTGCGAGTAACCTCCACTGTAATGTGTTGATGATGTATTCGAATGGGGTTAATCGTAACTTCCCTAGTCTTCCACAGAAGCCAAATTTCCCCCGCAAAACCTGCTGCTTCCACTCGAAGTATACCATCAAAACCGAGTCGAGAACATACAAAGTCAGCCCGAGAACCACTGATACGAGGTTCAACCAAAGCAATAACTGCCGGTTTATAAAGTCGGATCATTTCTCGGATAGAAGAGAGAAAACTGGTGCTTCCCGCACCACTAGTGTTCCAGCATTGAATATTGAGTTCTATCATAGATGAAACCAAAGAGTGTGTGTCCCTAAGGAACGGACGTGTGTCAACAACCGGCATGGAAGCTATAGCATCGTAGACACGATGTATAGCCTCAGCAAGATCGTCTGGCATCCCCACTCTACATAGCAAACTCCTTCTGCACTCTACCGATACCACTCTTGGGATCGGCTAGCGGCTCCTCCTTTGAAAACTCGTCATTGGCCGAAGAGGGAACAATTTCCAATGAAGGGGGGAAAGGTCTTGCTAAGGGTGGATTTGTGATAGTTTCTAGGGCTGAACTGACTTGGTCATGAGGTAATTTGGAGAATTTAAACGGCGTCGTGGCTGAGGAGGAGATTTTCTTTGGTTGGGCAGTTACTTTGCTCAGGATGGATACCTTATGGGCTGGGCCGAAATGGGCTTTCTTTTTCTCTACCAACTTTGGCGGACCAGCGTTGAGCAGCTTCTCATTCGTTGCCAATATTGGTTGGGAGGTTGGGAGAGTTCGAATAATAGCGTGACTAGAAGAGGCGTTATTTACCTTAGTAGGGCACATATTTGACACCACAACTAATTCCTTTCCTTTACTGCTTTCTCCTTGCCCCTGTACGGACGAACTATCATAATCATTAGATTCCTCAGCAACATCCAAGATACGAAACCGTGATCCCTGATTGGACGTAGAATGAGTCTTGTCTGAGATAATATTAGCAACTGAATTTGTCCCTTGAGCACGATCTGGGACCTTCTCCAGTGGCACCATATGACCCTTGATATTTCCGTCTGCCATAGCAGCAGATGGATTTGACTTGCGACGAGAAGGAGGTTTTGTGACCTTCATCCAAGCTCCATAATTCTCTTTGGAAATAGTAGTCTCAAGAGTCGTCGTGGAGCTAACCTTTGGTTCAGAATTAGCCGTTTCCATTGTTTGTGACGTTACTCCCGTGGCCGAAGGACACTTGTCACTTGGATGACCTACCTTTCCACAAGCGTAGCAAAGCATACGCAACCCCTCGTATTGAATAGGTCAGACTCGCCCTTGAAAACGGAATTTGGCCAGAAGTTTCTTCGAGAGATCAATTTCAATGCCCATACGGACAAATTGTCCTCTGTCTGCCGACTTAGTAGTCTTATCAATTATAACTACTTTGCCGATTTTCTCACCCACTCTTTTAAGGAAGCCTTCATGAAAGTACTCGAGGCTTAAACCAGGAATGCGGACCCATACAGTCAGAACTTGCTGGTCCTCTGCATGAAAGGGGGAGAAGTTAGGAGTCCACCTTCGGATCATGAGATAGTTATCTCCAATTAACCAAGGGCCTTGAGTGAGCACCAGATTGTAATCCTCATCATTCGTAAACCGCAACACGTAGTGATCATTGTCAATATCTATCATGGACATGGAACCCTTAAGTGCCCACTTCTGTTCTAATCGACGTTTCAGCGTCATATAGCTTGGACCCTTATCAAACATGTGCACAATGAGAGTTCGGAGCCACGGAAGTCGTAATTCCCTTTTTTCAGCAGCCGTAAGTTTGATTGATGGACAGTTTGCATCTTCCTCATTTCCATCCAAATCATCATCTGTATCATACAGATCAGCCCGGTCCCCAAAAAGTGTGTGGATGTGCTTTTCCGGAGAAACGGGACTAGGGTTAGACCCTTTCTTGTCAAGAGAGATTAAATCTCTAAAGGAAACAGGTTTATTAGGCTTAGTTGTCTCCTGCCATGTAAGAGAAAGCACAACAGTTTTCTCAGCACTTGGTGAAGCATTGATAGCCATCAGATGTTGTTGCCCATGACCCATGACAACAGTGGCTTCCGATTTCTCCTTATCGTCGATCTCCATACTCTGAATGGACTTGGGAGTGGCGTCCGGCAGGTCCCCAGAGAGGATTCCATCACCGGGCGAAAGCGGAAGGCTGAATTTCTCTAGATCGCCGTCAGAGAAGAAAATAGGGTTTTACCTGGATTTTTTGATGTTATTCTAATTAACTTTAACATGTATATATAGTTTCAACATTTTTTATTAGAAAATAATCACTAAATTAATAAATATATATTTTATTATTAAATAGATGTGAAATTATTTTAAAAAAATAATATTTAAAACTACCTACGATTATCTTTTTTAATTAAAATTTTTAAAAACTATTTTAACGTTTACATTTAATTAAAATTTTTAAAAACTATTTTAACGTTTACATTTAATCAAAATTTTATTTTATTTTCTTATAAAACATTTTTTATTTTACATTACCATCATCATAAATAGTCTACCAACATTAATTTTATTTTTATATTGTATAAGAGGCGTGAAATTAGAATACGTAATATTGTCTAAATTCGTCTCTTTTTATTGTTTATCTAAAATTGTAGTTAATTTAATTATAAAGTTTTTTAACTTTTCTTTGGATTAATTAATTAAAATTTTATGATACATTAATTTTTACTTTAAATTTTAAATTTAATTATACTAGTGCCTTACACGAAAACTACACTGGTATGCCTTAAAATAGTTATTTAATAGGCCCAAGTATAAAATGTTATTGTCGGTCTAAATTGTTTTATAATGAATGGCAAAGAAGTATGGAACTGAATTGATTGTTTTATAAATTTTATAATAGTTTATTGTTATAAATATGAAAAATCCGTATTTGTTAAAAATGGTATCAAACCATACCTTGATCCATCACGAATTGGGAAGAGTTGTCATCCAAATTCCTCAACAAATTCTTCCCTGGCACACTTGATGACCCTAATCAAGCAAATTAAAGAGTTGGAACCGAATATCAATTGCAACAATGGAGCATGAAGCACAAAAATCAATCCCTAATTCATCTCAACGTTCAGTTTCTAGTTCAATCCCAAATTCATTTGAACCACCATCCCTGCAAGTCTGGTCTCCAATGTCCCACTTCCAATGCTAGCGTTTATGGCCTCTCTGGTGCACTGATTATCAAATACAGATTTGGCCGGTAATGGGATGAGATGGTTTTGTGCAAACAGTTAAACCTCAGGAACCCTAAACGAGGATACCTATGTGAAGGCAGAGAAAGGTGAATTACACTTCAGATTATATCAAAAGTAGAGAAATTTATATCAAAATCGAATTCATCATAGTGTTTATAGCCATGCTGTATGGAATGACATCTTGGTTTGATGTAATGGACAATTGGAGATGGCAAAGGAAGCTCGAACATGGCTACTGTTCAAGTTGAATCCCTCTGTACATAGTTTACAAGGATCAGCTGCCACTTTGTAGTCTTGCCAGGAAACCTCTCATTTTGCTGTTCAATTTTCTGCCCCTTGATGTACTTAAACTTTCGTTTTGATTAAAAAATAAATCAAAAGAAATGTCAAAAGGTGGACGTGCCGGAGTGGTTATCGGGCATGACTAGAAATCATGTGGGCTTTGCCCGCGCAGGTTCGAATCCTGCCGTCCACGTATTTTTTCCTTTATTTTGCTCATTACTTGAAAATCAGGTTTTCTTAATATTGTGATTTTTTAAATATTTAAAATGTATTTATACAGTTTTTATACTAGTTTTATTGTAACAAAGCCTGTTTGAGTGAGGCTCCTAAGTCTTATGTCACAATCGAACATCTCTTTTGGCTTGTTAGTG
The DNA here is from genome assembly GCA_002319775.1 of Fagopyrum tataricum. Lineage (NCBI taxonomy): Eukaryota > Viridiplantae > Streptophyta > Magnoliopsida > Caryophyllales > Polygonaceae > Fagopyrum > Fagopyrum tataricum. Next base: position 13,577,563 of record CM008283.1, on the reverse strand, counting down.
TTGTGACCTAACCTTGTTAGTGTTGTGACCTAACCTTGTACAAAATGTCAAAGGTTAGGTTGAGGAAGTACCTTTTGTCCAACAATTGTAAAACAAACCACCCAATACGAGTATAGTGTCTAAACCCAAATAAAAGATCAACCTAAAAAATATTAAAACATTCAACATCTTTAATTATTTTAACTTTCAAGACTCGTGAATCACCACTTAAGGAAAAATATTCGGTCCGAATTGGGTATTCTTCGATCTTGTGAGACTAATATTTTTGCAAAATACAAAGTATTGTACATGGATACAAAGTATTATATATACCAGTATAAAATAATGCATATTTGAATTAAATCTTGTAAAGTTTTAAGTAAGACACCGTTTGCCCATATTTTAAAACAATACATATATTTTCTTCAAATGGTTTGGTCGGAATTTAACCCGAATTGATTTGAACACACCCTTACCCATGCTTTAAAAGTTATTGTACTTAAGACTGAGCCTAATTTGTTTGGGTTGGTCTACCTGTGTCGATCCAAATTTTTGGTCCGGACCTTACTTTGAACAACCGTACTATACTATCACATGCACATTCAATCGTTCAGTATATTTTCACACACACGAGCTAGCTAAAGACATGTTTAAAAAAGTATAGTGGCTAAGAAAAATAAATATAAAAAATAAGCCTATTTTTTTCCCTTGCTCGGTAGTTCCGTCACCTTATACACATGTTTTCATCAATGTCATGATCGTGATAAAGATGAAAAATGAAATCCCTTGCCTTCTCTAAACAATGCGTCTTTTTATGCGCTGAAAAACCCTTTGAGCCTACAAATGTCACATATCGAAAACCAAAAATCGAATTCATGATTCTTCCGACCAAGAAGTGTTATTGGTTTCTTTTGTACTCTCTGGTGTGCGGAATCACCGAGAAATAATATAATTGAACAAACAAAAAAGACAACACACATAAGTTTATAGTGGTTCATCCAATTAAATTTACCTCCACTTTTCAAGAGGGATTTTATTGAGGAATTTCAGATTACAATGAGATGATAAACATATGATAGTTAGGTTATCTCGGATTTTTCAGATGAACAAATGATCACATAATCAGAATATTTTAAGATGATAGAAGACTAAGGGACTCCACAATATATAGGAACAACCTAAGTTTATACTTTTTTCTTCTTTTTTTTTACAAAAACAAGGTAAGCAACTAGAATAGATCATCTTCTCGAGACTCTCCATCCTATAGCATCCTTCCGGATGAGATCATCAACATGGTCCATTGATGAACTAGACACCATCTGATCCCCGAACCCTAACTCAGCCAACGCGTCCGCCACTTGATTAATCTCTCTAAACACGTGCCTAACTCTAACCTGACAAATACCAGCTAAGATAGACGAAATGTCAGACATGATCAAATCCAATTCCCAAGGCGGTTTCCAAACCCGATTAACTGAATTAATAAGAGTAAGGCAATCTCCTTCAACCTCAATATTTTTCAATTCAAGATCATAAGCTGCAACAAGTCCTTCTCTCAGCGCACATGCTTCAGCATGCAAGGCCGATATGTTTCCACATCGCCCAAAGCCAAGGGAGATCTTTATTGCATTATGATCTCGGAGGATAAATCCAAATGCAGATTCACCAGTTACTTTTTTGGAACCATCAAAGTTTAATTTGATGAAATCGTTCCCAGGTTTTATCCATTTAATATTCTTGGTTTTCCTAGTCCTCTTATTTCCTTTAACTTTTCCATTACTTTCTTTGTTATTAACTCTATTCCATTCCATAATTTGGTTTTTAACTAAAATGTCAATATTTTGCGGTTCTTTATTATTAAAGATTCTTTGGTTTCTCGCAAACCAAATGTTCCACCAGATCAGGACTAAGAACCTAAGTTCTGACTCTGTGAGGTTGGATCTTAACCAGTTTAATTTAACTGCAATTTTGTCTTTACTACCATTACACTGGTCGATCGCAATCCTAATTCTATTATATGTTATGGAGTCCTTAAGAAAGTTGCATTTAAAAAAATAGGTGATCAGCAGATTCATAATGAGAATTACAAAGGCAACAAGTCATAGGAACCGCAACTCTCTGCTTCTCTAAATTTTCTTTAGTTGGGAGGCCATTTAAAGACACCTTCCATAAGAAGTTCTTTACTTTAGGCAAGATATTCAGCCCCCAGATCCATTCATTATCACTGAGAGTCAGACCACTCCTAGAATAGATCGCATTCAGTGCAGATTTTGTTGAGTAGTTGTCATTTTCCGCAAGTTCCCAATATAGCCGATCCTGGATGAAGGTTTTTGGAAGTTGGTACACTAGAATTGAGGTAATGACATCTTGTGGGAGAATATTACTCAGTTGCTCATTAATTTTAATCTCATCCCATTTATTTTCAATAATATAGTGCTTAACTTTCAGTTCAGGGTTGATCAAGTTATTATTATTACAGATCTTTATCAATGGTTTTCCCAGGAGCCACCTATCACTCCAGAAGTTCACAGTCTTTCCATCTCCTACATTCCAACTAAAGCCCTTTTCAAATTCTGGTCTTAGTTTCATTAATTTTTTCCATTGCCAGGACGAATGCTTAGGCTTGTACTTCCAAAGGAGCTCACCTCTCAGATACTTTTCATTTATTATTTTAACCCAAATTTTTTCTAGCTCATTCAGAATCTTCCATAATAATTTCATTTGGAGGACCTTGTTCATGTTTTCCGCTTTCCTAATCCCGGTACCTCCAAATTGCTTTGGTCTACAAATTTTGTCCACGCTGATAAGCGGGTGGAAACCTGAGCCCTTATTCCAATAGAAATTTCTGTTAATTTGGTCTAGCTCCTTATGAATGCTAGGAGGGAGCATAAAACATTGCATGATGAAGTTTGGTTTTGCACTAAGATTTGCTTTGATCAAACTAGTTCTTCCTTCTTGGGACAAGGAGGACGCTTTCCATTTGGTAAGTTGTTGTTTGGATTTTGTGATGATATCGGCAAAAACGCTTTTCTTAACTTTTTCATTAATGATCGGGCATCCAAGGTATTTTTCCAGACAAGAAGAGCTTGCAATACCCAGACAAGTTTTAATCAGATTTATCCTAGGAGTATCGATATTATTGGATGTTTGGAAGCTTGACTTCTGAAGGTTAATTTTTTTGCCCAGATATTCTGCAGTAATCATTCAGGATTTCTAAGATCTTAGCCCCCGCACCCAACGAGGCTTTAGTGAAAATTATAATATCATCCACAAAGACTAAGAACGGAATATAGCTTCCTCTTTTCGAGATAGGGAACCCAATTAGTTTTTTTATTCAATTTGCATTCTTTTTAAATATTTCTTGCGAGAACCTCGGCACCTAAGTTGAACAACACAGGGGAGATTGGATCTCCTTGTCTCAACCCTCTGAAAGGGAAAATCAACTCAGAAGGGTTATCATTAATAAGGATAGAGTAGGATACTGTAGTGATACACTCCATTATCCAATTGACGAATTTAAAATTAAAACCAAATTTTTCTAGGACGGCGCAGAAAATTTCATGAGCAATTAGGATATTACCTTTCTTCATTCTGAATCCATGGAAAGTTTCATGAGCAATTAGGATATTATCTTGTATCGCTCTATTCTAAACAAAAGCACTCTGAAGCGGATGGATTAGTTTTGGGAGCACGCTTTTCATCCTAACCGCCAGGATTTTAGCAATAATCTTATACACCGTTGAACACAGGCTAATAGGTCTGAAATCATTTGTTGAGATAAGATTATCGTTTTTTGGGATTAGAGTGATAAAGGTATGATTAATTTGTTTTAGGATTCTACTTGAGTGGTAGAAGCTTTTTACCGCTTTACATACATCCTGACCCACAACTTCCCAATGGGACTGGAAAAACCCAGCCGACATACCGTCCGGCTCAGGTGATTTCTCACTCCCGATATGAAAGACTGCCTTTCTGATTTCATTAGTCGAAAATTGTTTAGTTAAGAAGGCATTATTCTCATCAGTGATTTCGTGGGAAATAACTTGAAGGAGCTGCTCTCTCAAGTTGTCGCTACCTATTGAAGCCTTAAATCGGTTTTTATATTCTTCAACAAATTCCTTACTAATATCTTCCTCTTTCCCGAGCCAAATACCACCGTTACTTTTAATACTATTGATTATTTTCCTATTTCTTCTACCAGTAGCTTTCCTATGGAAATATTTGGTGTTTTTATCTCCTTTTTCAAAGGCAGTAGATTTTGCTCTTTGACTCCAGTATTTCTGTTGGAAATCGATTAGGCATCCTCTTTTCCTTTCCAACCTGATAACCTTTCCATTAACAAGGCTACTAAATCTTCTGTAGTTCTGAAATTGTAATTTCTCTAGCTCCAAATCAACCTTTCTAACTTGATTATTAATATTTCCAAATTTGGTCTTACTCCAACTTTTAAGTTTCAATTTTGTCAGAGATAGTTTTTTACATAACTTGAACATGTTTGTTCCCGGAACATGCACCCTCCATGCCTGTTTAATGACGTTTTCACAGTCTTTCCTCTCATTCCACATCATCTCAAACTTGAACGGTTTATTTATGAACTTATGTTTTACTGAGTTTAAATTAAGAGAAATCATACAATGGTCTGAGGAGGAGAATGCGTGGTTCCAAACGTGAATCAGGTTATACTTGTCTAGAATCTCAGGATGGATTAGGACTCTATCAAGTTTCTCATAAGTATTATTCTCACCTTCTTTTCTTTTCCTCCAGGTGAATTCGTTACCCCTAGACACTAAGTCCAATAGATTGCAATCTTGTATCACATTATTTATTCTTTGAAATCTATTCAGACAAGGAAAAACACCCCCCCCCCCCCCCCCCCCCCCCCGCTTTATCTGAGTAATGAAGGATGTCATTATAGTCTTCCATTAACAAGCAAGGGAAGCTGAGATTTTTAATAAGGCTAATAATAACTTTCCAGAACTCATTTTTATTTTTCTCCATTGGTGGAGCATAGATAAAAATAACATTGCAAGTAAAATTGTTTTCACTATTAACATGTTCAAGAACTACAAACCTTTCCCTAGCATTCACAATTTTGATTTTCTCGTTAATAAGTTTAAATTTTTTTCCAAAGAAGGCATAGGCCTCCTGCTCTTCCAACAGAGGGAACAAAAAAGCAGTTATCAAAGCCCGCGCACTTCCAGCTATTTTCATTTGGTTCAATACTCGTTCTAATGTCGGCCAACATGATTATATCAATATGTTCGTTTGTTGTAGTAATTTTCAAATCCGTCCAGAAGTTCTTTTTCATCATACCATGACAATTCCAATAAGCAATCTTCATTAACAACTTAAATTAATCCCAAATGTTTCTTTAGGATATGTTCCATTTTCCGTTTTGCTTGAGTCAATGTTGAGGTAAGCTCTAATTAAAACTCTTAATGATACATCCATTTTTATTTGAAAAAAAATTAACTATAATTTGGTTCATTTGATAAGCAGAGAATAACTTCAAAATCAAAGGATTTGAGGTTTATTTATATTGTTTACTCTTACCCGTTTTCCATAGAAGAGACTGGACCAACCGGAATAAAAACGATTGAACACGTAGAACTCATAAAATTCTACGACTAGTTTCATCTTTGCTAAATTCCAAAGTATTATTACATCAAAGAATAAAATCTTTGGTTCACACCATACTGTACTATTCATACACTGACTCACTATGAGGTTTCCTCCCATAGGAAGATCACGGATTCTCAAACTATTCTTAGCAAGCCCAAAACACAATAAGCGTGGATAACTAAGTCTATTAACAGGCTGGAGTTCATTCATTATCATAATTTTTCGTCAAATCTGGGCTTCAAACCCAGACAAAGAGGCAATTTGGACTAAAAACCAAAGAGCAGCCCCGAGAATGCCAAAAATTTGGACCTTAATCACAGTTGTACTACTAAGCTTTGTATTTTCATTCAGTTTGCTCATTAAACTTTCATAATCAAACCAAGAGATGTTTAGTTGAGCACTACAGTCAATCCCACACTGTAATTGGTTCATTCCGAGGGTTAACACCCCTACTTCATTACAATTGCCATGAAAATCAGAACCGGAAAAAGGGAAAAGTGTCATAGAAGAATACACCCTCCTGAACGGACCCGCCCAAAGGGAACATAACAGAGTAATTTCGAGTTCCACAACATGATTCATGAATACACCTATGATTCGAGTCATAGATGACCAAAAACCAACTTTTATTTATTACAGATTTCATGGAACACGATTTAGGTATGTTACAATTCAACTGTTGGACACACCCTATATGATCAAATAGGAACCAAAGGCCAACAAGATCATATAAGATTATTTTGATAATATCATTTTTATGTTCTACAACCTTTCCCAGCATCAAAGATTCAAGAGTAAGCCATATACATTACATGAGATAGTTAATAAAGTACCTGAATGTAAGGAAATCAGGTTCTGTTTTCATTTTCAAGAAAAGATCCCAAAGTAAACTTGGACATGTCCAAGATGTATTTGCATCAGCCAAGTCGAATCTTGGCTTTTGTTCAACAGTGAACCCATCAGGGTTCAGATCAAAGCAGGAGCCACAGGGGGCCCCTCTAGTCGATTTGAGAGATTCGAAATTGTCTGATTTCTCTTTCTCTTTTCTCATGGACTTTTGATAGGATTTGGTATTTGTTTGTTTTCTTGGGTTCAAAACCGGAAGAATCCGTCGATTCGCCATCAACATGCATGAAAATCTCCAAACGAGATGACAAACACCCTTTCGCTGTAATCTAGAGATGGAGAACGAAACCGTTCGCCAACGGAACATGGCCTCTTCAACCCTCCCCTCACTCGTCCTTTTCAGCGGAAGTTTAACCAACGCCGATTTCTCTCTTCTCTTTTTCCTCTTTTTACGTCTTCTTTTCTTTCTTCCATTTTTGAGACGTACTTCGCCATGGATCTTTTGCTTTTGGAGTTTTGAGATTAGGAAGAACCTGATTATTGTACGGAAGGTCACTTTCTTTGGATCTGGGTTGCGGTTAAGGTTTTCAGGTTTGTTGATGCTTGGTTGATTTGGGGGAAAATGGAGAAGGCGCGTGTATCCGCGTTCTTCAGGCAATTTTCAGGGGTTTTTTTCATCGGGAGTTTAGAGAAAGTAGACTTTTTCCTAAGTTTATACTTGTTTATACTTAACAGGTTCAAATTTAAAGATATTTTTATATTTAACAAATTATCGCTGAACGTAAAGTACTAACTTAAACAGAAAAGGTTCAAACAAAATAAGCTCAATTCGAGAAATATCAAACACTCTCCTCGTCCTATATGAAAACATCCGTCTTACATCATGAAACCTACATATCCAGCTTCAGTAGAGAGCGCTAAAGAAAAGTTCTAGTTTTGGTGATCCAGTCGTGATATGAAAAAATAAAGAAAAGAAAATGTATAAGACAGTCCTAGTCGACGACGTTGAAGATGAGGCCTTTGAAGCTGTATTGGAGAAGATATGCAAATTTGGCTTTCGGTCCCTTTGAATTTGCAAACTAACAATTGAGTTTTGATATTGCGAAACTAACCCTGCCACAAATTTTTTTTGTTTATACCCCTATTTAAAATTTTATTTATTAAAAAAATAGTATTGTAAACAATTGATGATAGGGTAATATGAACCGTCAAGAATTGTTAATAATACATTTATGAACCGTCAACGATAGTTGATAGAATGATAGTATAATTATGAATAGTCAATAAGATACATATAAGGACCATCGACTATTGACGGTACAATTATAGACCGTAAACAGTTGTTGACAATACAATTATGGATCGTCGGCAATTGTTGGCAACACAATTATAAACCGTCATCAATTATTGACAATAGAATTATGTGCGTAAAATCAATAATTGTTGATTGTACAATTATCTACTATTAACAATCGTTAACGTTACTTTATGTATTGTCAACAAAAATTTTAAGAAAATTATTTGAAAATAATTTATTTTCTTTTTTAACTAGGGTTCGACAATAAAAAGATTGAAATTAAGATTTAGATTTCAAATTTATAATTTAAAGTCGGTTTACCGCCAATTTTATCATGTATTTAAAAATGTATATTTTATAAGTATTAAAAAAAAAGAATAACTAAGTCAATATAAATTATAAATATTTTATCACAAAAACCTTTTTGTGTCGTTTATTTTAAATATGATAGTGTTTTTCACTCAGAATACTCATAATATTTCTGTAAGAATACACGCGGCTCCATTTGAGATCATTTTCATGAAATTAAAAATCGACATCGAAGTATCGAACTATGTCATATATATATATATATATATATATATATATGAATGATAAGACTTTAAATAAAATTCCAGATTTATTAACGAATTTAATTTTGAGTCATTCCAATATCTAGATCATTTTGCTAAGACATTAGAATGAAATGCATTTTTTGTATTGCGACATTGTTACATTGGTTATTTATATACACTGTTAGTCAATCATTTCATGATAGCTTTCTAGCCAATTTTTGGAATGATCCCTAGAAAAGTGTCTAACGAGGAGCTGTATGAGGTGAAATTTTCATATATGGTTCTATCGAGTGGAAATATGGGTGACTTATCTATTAAATTTTTCATTATCACACTCAAAAAATCAAACTCTGCCTTACGTAAAGTTGTCAGACGTACGATTAACCTCTGAATTTGAAATCACTGTTTATATACCCGGTATTGGTCATAATTTAAAAAACAATTTGTAGTCATAGTAAGGGGGAAGGGTTAAGGATTTACCCGGTGTGAGATATAACATTGGTCGAGGAACCCTAGATGTCGTCGGAGTAAAGAATCGTCAACAAGGGGTTCTACTGTGTTGTAGATTCTTATCTAAGACTTGTAACATTTGATGATGCCATGTGAATTGCTAGAAACTTGTGAAGTGTATTACTAACCCAATAACGAAAATTTTTGAAGGGGACCGGGGTAGGCTACATCACTAAAATATATGTAATGAGTCTGGTTCATTTGCGAAGGTAGCAATTGGATACATTTTAACAAAATATATAATATAAATTTTATTCTTATTTTTATTTTTTTCATTTCGTTTTAATCTTTTCAGTTCAACCGATCTTTAAAACATATAAAAATGGAGAATAATAGCTATTTTAGATGCATGTAGGGTTGTGCAGAAATAACCCGGATCGGACCAGAAAATGATTTTTGGAAATTCCGGTCCCGATTCAAACCGGAATATATATATTTTTATGGTAGTCGTTTTTTTAAAAAATTTAATTATACAATTTTAAATAAAAACCATGTATTTTATGTACATATATAATAAAATCTGTATATTTTATAATTATTTTTATTAGTTTTCGTCAAAATATATTTTATTTTATTATTCCGATCCAAACCCGGTCCAGATTTATAAAAATTTTGGTCCGTCGGTTTGGACCGGGATTGGAAATTTCGGACCGGATGCCCAGTACATGTTTAATTTGATGAATAACTGAAATATAAGGGTTGGATGTTCTCGGAAAGGAGAGTAAGTCAAAGGTCAAAGATTCGTCCAAAGTCACTCTCACTCACAACATTAAAACGCGGTTCAGTGACTCACTTCCGCTTACTTCAGTAATCAGTCCCTTGCGTATTGGTTTTACCATGATACCCTTTCCTTCTTTCAGTACCGTGTTGGTCCATTCCCTTTTAAAAAACGTTATCCCTCTCCCAATTCTTAATTGAACACGATTTAAAAGTTTTAATGGAATAACTTATATTAATTAAATTTCACACTTTTTAAACATGATTCAAAACTCTAAAAGTCTAAATAGTTGAATATATAAATCACAATCTTGTTGGAATGGTAAGGCATGAAGCTTGACCAAATTTAACGAAGTTATATTAGCAATCTTATATATTATAGTTTATATGAAACATTTAACTTTCCCTTATATATTGCTCCAAACTCGATGAGGTAATCTTATAGAACATGTCTAATATATATGTTATTACATCAAAATATTAAAGTGTAATATATCTTATTATGCAGAGATGTTTACATGAACTTAACATTAAATCTAATCAAATTTCAACTAAAAATCAATTATCTATTAATGACTTAGTATTTTAATGTGGTATTTAGATTTTTCTAAAAAGTTTGAAATTTTTTTTTTTTACAATGTGAAGCTTCCTATCTTGTACAACCTACCTACAAGTAAGATAAGAATTTTAATAAATTTGTGTATATCCACATAAACCGAATATATAATTCATACAAATCCAAGAGACATACTTACGGGGTTGCACGTGTTGTGAACACACATCGTCGATTCAATCGGTGAATTTACGACGTTGGTTAATTCGGGAAGATGAGTGTTACACAATATAAGGTGGATCTGAGAATCGAGAACATATAAGGAATCAAATATATTTAAAACTTTGAGTAAAGTAAGCCAGTAAATTCGTATAAGTCATTGTTATAAATGTACAACAAGTTTGGATGTAAAATAACTTAATTATAAAAATCTCTTAATTTCACATATTTTAGGAAACAACATGTCAACATATCTATAAATATGAAATTTTAAACCTCTTAAAATAGACTATACAGAACTATGATCAAAGCTTATTATTGTTCAGTCATTAAAATGACTTACTTGCTTCTTTGTCAATCTTCTTTCTTGTAGTCGGATGGAAGCGATCATCCTAACCGGTAAAATTGTAGTTAACTTAATTTTATTACCCATACTTTATTTAACAGCCAACTTTACTACAACACCCTTAGCAGAGTATTATCAAAAAAAATTACCACCTGGCCATCGATTTAACATATGAGAAAAAGAGATATCACTGTATAATATTTTCTAATAATGAGCCAACAGATTATTGCTTGATTAATATACGCAACTACCCTAGGCACAACCTGAAGAACCATAAACAAACAAGGGGAAAAAATACCATTCTATTTTCTACCACCACATTCGTGAGTTCTATTAAGAAGATTCAATTTCAAGTAGTGATTTCCCATCAATAAAAATTTTATCACAAAAAAAGTAAGTCGTAATTCTAAACTTTAACAAGGATATCAAAATCATATTCGACAATTTAAAAGAGGGATACAAATGAGAAATGATTTCAGACCACGATTCCTACCAATTACAATCCACATAGACTTCAAAGACATTGTCCAAGAACCAATAAATAGATGAGCAATGTTAGTGATTTCTTTCAAACCCACATAAACTGAATTCACAAACCCTTTCTTTATTCAACAAAAGGAACTAAAACTAGGTATTACCTCACTTGTGATTGGTCTATGTTCAAAATCAACAAGCTCCCTTTTGCTACACATGTGGTTCGACATTGAAGGTCTCAATTTCATCAAATTGAAATGGGTGTTCCTCAGCCTGAAAATCCCGCAGACTCCCCACCTAAAAATCCTGCACGCCCCCCTACAACCCTCCCCCTGCAATTTCTCAGGCGGACCTCACTACAAATAACCTTCTCCCTCACTGAACTCAGCCACCTGGTATTCCATAGTAAATTCTTTATCATATGAACACTTTTCTCCTTGTATGTTGTTGTTATTAAATATGTCTACCAAGAATAGGAACTGACCTCCTCCAGTGAGGCAATTGTATACTCAAAATGGCAAAAAGCTATGCAAGATGAAATATCTGCCCTACAACAACAACACGTGGAAATATGGTGATCTTCTAGTAGATCGTAGAGCTATTGGCTCTAAATGGGTTTTCTGCATCAAGTACAACTCATATGGTCAGGTTGAGCACTATAAGACGTGTTTGGTTGTCCTATGCAACCGTCAACAAGAAGGCATTGACTATAGTGAAATGTTTGCTCCTGTTGCTAAATTGGTCACGATCAAACTACTTTTAGCCATTGTCTCTATTCATAATTGGGAGCTTCATCAAATGGATGTTCACAATGCATTTCTTCGTGGTGATTAGCATGAAGAAGTCTATATGCTTCCACCTCTCGGATTTCGAACCGCTTCTTAAGTTTGTCGCCTCAAGAAATCTTTGTGTGGTCTTTGTTATGCTCATCGAAATTGGTTTCACAAGTTCACATCTGCCCTTTTGAAATACAGGTTTTGTCAGTCCCTTGTTGATTACTCCCTTTTCACCTTCAAACGGTCAGGTATCACCTTTCATATTCTGATTTATGTGGATGAATAGATCATTACTACAACAACCCTGCTACCGTTCGCATATTTAAGGATTATCTTCATACTTGCTTTCACATGAAGGACCTTGGACCCCTTCGGTTCTTCTTAGGCATTGAAATCGTTCGTACTCCGTCTGGTTTATGGCTTAACTAACGGAAGTACACCCTTGACATTCTGGGTGATTCCGGTCTTCTTGGATGCAAACCTACATCTTTTCCGATGTTTTCCGATCATGATCTTCAATCGGATTCATCCGCCGTACTTGATGATCCTGAGAAACATCGTCGTTTGGTTGGACGTCTCATTTACTTGTCCATCACTCGCCCTGAACTTGCATACTTGGCTCATATACTTTCCCAATTCATGGTCGCCCCGCGATGTAGACAATGGGATGTTGCCTTAAAGGTTCTTCGTCACCTAAAGTCAGTGTCTGCTCAAGGTATTTTTCTTATCTCATTCTAGTGATCTTTGTATTCGTGCCTTTTGTGACCCCGATCATGTAGCTTGTCCTATCACTAGACGATCTACTACATGCTACTTCATTTTACTCGGTACCTCACCCATTTCTTGGAAAACCAAGAAGCATGCTACCGTCTCTAGATCTTCTGCCGAGGCTAAATATAAAGCAATGGAAGCTACTACATGTGAGCTTCTTTGACTTCACTCTCTACTAGAGTCACTCGGATTTTCGCACAAGGCTCTCGTGCGCCTCCTTTGCGATAATCAGTCCGCTATTTAAATCGCCAACAACCCATTCTTCCATGAGCGTACCAACACACATTGAGATTGATTGTCATACTATCAGAGAACAAATTCAATGCGGCATCATTCAGACACAACGTGTCCATGACACTCTTCAACTAGATCACATCATGACTAAAACTCTTGGTCCTAGTATATTCAACTTCTTGATTTGCAAGCTTGGAGTTGTTTCTTCCCCACCTCCAGCTTGAGGGGGAGTGTTAGGGTATAAGCTCAGTCTATTGGGCCGTATATTTGGACATATACCTTAATTTGTTAGTTTATTTTTATTTTTGGATTTATCCCTTTATTTGTTTGTTTATCTTTATTTGTTTTATTATTATCTCACCCTATATTCTTGTAATAAATAATTTGCTCGGTCAATGAATAAATCAATAATTCATTTCACAAATCTCTATAGAATTACCCATGGGAGATCGAGATCACTTTATTATACTCCAAATTGAATTTTCGGTTCTTTGACGAAGTCCAAATCATACATGTTTTATGATAAATTGATTGTTTGATTGACGCATTTGAAAAATTCGATACTCAACACCAATTTTTCTGATTCTAAACTTCCTATTCTCAAACTTTAATGATGCTTTAGATTGGAGACATACCAACCTAACCTCATTTCGTTTTTTTTATATTTAAAAACAGCAATGATTTGCTTTAAATGCTTTTTTAAGAGCGATAATCAATCCGTTTTTGATTTGCTATCTATGGGTGGTAGGGATCTACTGACCGGAAACATGCTCTTCATGATCTGCTTCGTACGGTCTCACTGCAACCTTCCGTGCTACTTCTATATGTTCTGATTAGGGATGTCAATGAGTCGGGTTTGGATCGGGAAGTCCCCTATTCATCCCCATCCCCGTTTAGTATAATGCCCTTCATCCTCATCCCCATACCCGTTCGAATATTAAAAATTGTCCCCGTCCCCGTCCCCGTCGGATATTCGTCCCCATCGGGGAATACCCATCCCCGTTTAATTTTTCCATTTAAAAACTTGTTGGATTTTCCCATTTAAAAACTTTTTGGGTTTTCCCCGTATAATTACTCTTACCCATCCCCGTTTAACTTTCAAGAGTTTGACAAAAATATTAATTTTGTTAATAAAATTTTGTAACTGTTTTGAGGTTCTTATTACTAGTCAAACAAATTAGAATACATTGTCTTTGCAAGACCGACAAAATTTATGTATATAATATACATTTTAATTGAAATGTTATCAAATAGGAACGAGTATGATACTCTTAAGTCTTAACGTACAAAAGTGTATATAGTATACAAACATTTAGTTCATGGTTACAAGATAAATTTCAATTCATATAATAATATTATACATTTTAATTTGAAATGTTGATGTAATTTAGTTGGTTGTTCAACACATCACCTTATCCAATATGTCAAAGTATAGGTTCATAAATTGTGTGTATATATTAGGTTTTGTTCGCTCAAGTAGGAATGTAGGATCGAGATTCGAAATACAAACTAGTATAAACTAAAATAATTATATCTTAATAACAATTTGATTACAGTCTCAAGATAAAGTGTTATATTATTCTAACATTTTAATTTTAGGATTTAGGTTGTACCGTCAAAATACAGCATGTAGTGTGCGATGCATTTGATCATCGCGATTTGACATTTACGAATTACGATGTATTCAAAATTTTCGCGAATGTGTTGTTTTTCTCGTATGATCGAAAATCAAATTAATATAGATTAGCATTAGCATGATTTACACACATATAATTATCAAAAAAATATTTAAACTTAAATCACATTTTAAAAAATACATTGTGTGTAAGTATGAGTATGATAGTAATCATAGTATGATACTCTTAATCCTTAAAATTCAAAAGTGTATATATAGTTTGAAATTTTAGCAATCATCGGTAATTTTTGAATTAAACACAATTCTCTGAAATAAATTTCGATTAAACTTAAAACTACAATGAAAGTATAATATAAATACAATTTGTTTATTTATATTCTTCGCGGAATTCCCGTCGGGGTTCCCCGTCGGATTCGGATTCGGATCGGGGAGCGGGGCGAATACCCCTATCTTCGTCCCCGTTCCCATACCCAAGCGGGGAATCAATTTTTACCCCATCCCCGTTTAAATTCTCCATCTCCCTCCCCATGACGGGTAATACCCGCGAATTTCGAAGAATCCCCGACTCATTGACATCCTTAGTTCTGATGTGGACTTTAGATATTTACGGAAAACTCCCATATATTGTGTTTTTATTTCTCTATTTCATCAATGATACGATAAAAATGATTTATTCTCATCAATTACAAACAAATAATAAGTTTAGTTTATAAATTCACCAGCCTATTGTTAATTAGCTTTAAAGTATTGAAATATCTAAATTTAGACGAGCATTATTAAATTTGGTTCTCTAAAGTGAATTTGACCTTAAATTAAAATAATGAAAAAAATAAGGTGTTATGTCATATACGGTGGACTATTATAATATTTGGAAAATGATGAAACCTGTGACATAATGTATCTTACTTTATGCTTGCAAATTGTAACCAATATATTCAAAAAAAAAATGATTATAAATATGTATTTATTCACGTTTGGATCATGCAATTTAGAGTACTTATTTAACATAAAACCAATTACATCTATTTCCCATGGTCTGTTATTATATATGAAGGTAGACTTCCTTAGAAGACATAACCCCTCGAATATAATGTTACAAAAATAATGTATTATATATGTAATGTATTATTCTTTTGGGGTGGTGGGGCGTATTATATAGGAGCATGTAATTTAGATGTAATGTATTATAATACGAAGAGCCGCCCTGCGTCACACACGTACCCTATTTGAGAAACTCGGATTCTAGAAGAAAATAAAGCAGAATGCTGTTTTGTTTCTTTCTATCAGATTCTTCTTTCTATAATATTTTGTTTTTATGTTATTCTCGCCATAATCTTTATTTCTTTTGTTTACTACCAGTCTACCACTCTACCACCACAAGGATTTCCATATAATATGTAAAAAAAAATTAAAATGGATTTTTTTAATCACATATTACCCTTAATTTAAGGGAAATAATACCTAACTAGTGTATAACCCGTGCTTTCCACGGGATTTTTTATAAATATTTTTTTAAAGTATACAATTACTCGAAGTTGTTAAAGAGTTTGATACAAAAATACAATTATAAACCAAAATAAGTTTTTAAAAAATGTAGATTATTTTCACTCTCATAAAAATATCATAATTTTGTGAATTTTGTGTGAAGAAAAAATATATAAAAAATTATATAAATTTGATTTAAATTTCTTATCCTTTCACTGAACTTGAGCCAATCCATTAGCATGGATGAGTAACATTATAAAACTTAATTGATTAAATTTATTTTACTCTGTTAATTGAGAGATGCTGCAATTTAACTTTAAATTTGGTCAAACTTAAATAAGTTGTATGTTATATATGATGGTAAAAAAATGTAGTTGTTGATTGGTTGTATGCACTACAAATGTTATTAATGTAATTGTTATGCACATACCATATATTATCATATTTGAAAATTCCAAATACCGCATGTGAAATCACTACAAATAAGTCCATCAATTGAACTACAAACCAATATACATACCGGATATATGAAAAATATAGAATGCACGTTGAATCCAACTCTTAGATAAGAAACAACAATATATAAAGATAATAATTTTAAAGGCGAAATTTAATTTAGAAGAGAATTGTCCAAAATAAATAAAAATGAACTATGATTAGACTGAATAAATAAATAGTGACGATTACTTTCAATATACGAAATTAAGATATACTTGTAAGAAAATTAGATAAGAGAATATAGAAATTAGATTTGTG
This sequence comes from Fagopyrum tataricum, assembly GCA_002319775.1. Classification (NCBI taxonomy): domain Eukaryota; kingdom Viridiplantae; phylum Streptophyta; class Magnoliopsida; order Caryophyllales; family Polygonaceae; genus Fagopyrum; species Fagopyrum tataricum. The sequence goes on along the minus strand of CM008283.1, from coordinate 13,560,788 downwards.
TTATCGTTTAGGGATTTGATTTTGAAAAAGTTAATTTAATTAGTGTTTATCACTAAACTCTAGGGCAAGTTTACTTCGTGTTTTGGTAAGTAAATGTTAGGATTTTGGTGAGCCATAAAATCATACCCATCCTTCTCCTACCTGAATTCCTTTACTACACTTTGTATTCTGCAGTGTCGATCTAGACGGATCTCAAAAGCTTTCGTTGTATGTGAAGATGTCAAAATTCAAAGATAATTGATCATATGTTAATCTTCCAAGGAGTTAAAAAAAAGACCTTGTACGTGCTATGCCAAACTTTAACCGCCGCAACTATTGTGAGCTTTAGAATCCAAACACGTCAATCTTCATCTTTAAAGCTCTAAACGATTTCATCTCTCGTTTTGATCTCTAAAAATCTGAATACACATGCATACAGTTAGCTAAGAGAAAAAGAAAAGAAATTCAAGGAGTAAACTAAAACAAATAGACGATGATTCAAACAATCAACAAATCAATCAAGCGAGGGAAATCTCAATTCTCTTAGAACCTTATCGCGTCACGCACGGCGATCTTTCCATTGATAGATAAGAGGGCTCCCCGTTGAACAAACTCAAAGCATGAGATAAAAAAAACAAAAACAAAGCGAAGACATCAAATGTAACTATATCGAGAAGAAGTGACGTTCGCCCTTAGTTTACAGATTGTGAATTTATAGAGGGATAGATGATTTTGACGTGGAGAAAATTGAATCAACCAACGTGAGAAGTATAAGGATCGGTTGGCTAAGAATCCTAAGATACGAAGATCAACTTTTAATCTCTTTTATTTGTTTAGTTTTCAATTTTGATCGGTGAAGCGATATTTTTGGATTAAAAAGAAGAGATATTGTTGGGGTAAATAAAAAAATTGGTGCGCTGCAATTTAAATATCCAATTTTAAAATCTTGTATTTTTTAAGTGTATTATCGCTCTGTTACATGATTTAATATTTTTAAATTTCAATTTGTTCAATTCTTTATTTATTTTTTTTTAAATTACCAAATTAAAAGAATAATTAGGTTTGGCTGAGATTATCTTCTAAAAATTTTGTTATCGATCTAAAACGAATTCAGACGTCATATTTTATGGTTGTGACAAATCTTATACAATCAAATCCTTGGTGATACTATCTGATACGTTATGAAAGACTTCGTGTTAATTAGCATGGGAAGTTAGATAATTAAGTTTTTATTAATACATTGATATATAATAATACAAATAAATATTTTTTATTAACAATTTTCGATTTACGTAAATCCATTTCTTAATAATTTAGATAATTAAGTTTTTAATTATTGGGATTTTAAACACTAAATTAAAATCAATTGAGATACAATTAAGATTTGATGAATTTCCGGCTAAATAGTAAAATGTGTAAACATAATCAGAAGTTTAATTAGTTTTTACAATTTTTGGCTCAATAGTAATATGTTTAAAAAAAATCGGAATTTCTTATAATTATTTTTTAAAATCCGATTTACAAAATAATCTTTTACTAAATTCCGTGTAAAAGAACTCGATTTGTTAAGATTTACACGAAATTTATAATTCTCAATTAAAAAAATAATTACAATTGAGTTTAAATTATGTGATATAGAAAATATTAATTTAAGTTATGCGATTTAAAATTCTGAATTTAAAATTTTTTTTGGCGGAAGGAAAATCCTGACAGTGACACGTGGCAATAAGTGCATCCGCTTTAATATGTACTAGTGTATTACCCGCACCTTGTGCGGGTTGAATTTTAAAAGATGTGATAATAAATGCCTCTTTTAATATGCATAACATTAGTTTGACACATTTTAAATCCTTACAAAAATACGGAATATTATAAAAAATGATATTTTATATTAATATTAAGGTGCGGGTATTAAAATGGGTCATTTAAAAATCACTTTCGTAAAAACAAAATAAATTATTTTTCTTAACCATTTTTATTTTTGATTGAAATTGTATTGTTATTATTTTTAAAATTTTCATTCAAAGTTAAAACTAAAAATTCCAAAAGAAAATATATATCCTCTGTAAAAAAATTCGACGTTATCTATAATTCATAGATTTGTTATGAATGTTAATTATAGATTTTTTTTTAATACTTGAAATTAGTTCACGTATTTTAACAAATTATTATGAAAAAGATATCAATATTATGATTCAAAATTTGACCTTTACCTATTATTCATAAATTCAGAATTTTCCAAGAAGAACTGTAGTTATCATTTTTTACAAAATAATTTGGAATTCAAAATTTTAATTAGAAATAATTACAACAAAATAATTCGATATAATGATGATATAACCTTGTATTCAAAAACTTTTTTGTTGAAATTTGATGTTAGTTCACGTATTTCTTATTTAAATTTGATTTTTTTTATAACTTTTTCTATTTTAAAACTTTACTTTAACTTGTTGAGGAGATTTTTTTTGTACCATCTTTTTAGAAACTGATTTGAAATAATTTTTAAAATTTTTTAATTTTGTTTAATTAAGAGATATTTTGCTGAAATTAAAATTAGTTTAAAAATCAAAATCCTATCATAAATTCTTTATTTAAATTACGTATATAAAAAAAATGTTTAGACTGACGTTAAATCTGGAGGCGACACGTGGCAGCAGAGGTCTGTAAAATTTTCGTTGGGCTGAGAAAAATTCTGGAGGCGACACGTGGTAATAGAGGCCTCTGCTTTAATATATATAAGATAAGATAATTTCTTAAATTTTCCAACCTTTGGAAAATATTAAAATTACATTTATTAGATTCATAATTCTTATAAATGGTACATTAAAAAATAAGACAAACAAATACAAATAAAATTTATATCCATAGATTTTCTTTTTATTTCACATAAATATTCGCATGTGATACAACTTAAAAACACCAACTTTCGTATGATGTGCGAGAGAAATAATGTTATACGCATATTTTTTGTAACGTCGTGGATATTCTTATAAAAAATGGTTGTGGATAAAAAAAGTATGAGTAAAAGAGAGATTTAGATGATATGTAATATTTATATAAACCATCGATATTGGGAGGATATCCCCCGTCAATGGGCCACGATCTAACTACCCGATTCGGATGTAAATCGACAAAGCCGATCGAACCAGGTGATCTACGTACCTCTTAAAAAAAATAAAATTTATATAAACCAATTGAATATTGATCTATATATGATTGTTCGTTTCTTAACCCAATCACTAGCTTACGCTATCATCGTTTGATCTATTTATGTCAACGACCCAAACGTGTCGACAATCCATACGGAAAGGAGTGTTTGCATGTGACTTATATATGGCTACTGAAATCACTTCTAATTTCTGCCGAAAAGATCGATTCTCTACAAATTATTTACATATCATCTATTTAACTGAATAAAGTCTAATAAATTATTTAAAATATCATTATTTATAAATTAATAAATAATACATTGTTTATAAAAAGATAATAGGGGTATAAATGATAGATAACTCGCTTTTTATATTCTTTTGAAAACAATTAAAACAATTATCTTAAATTATTATTTAATCTGTATTTCTAAGAAGTTTAAGAAATACTCCCCGAAATTCACTTAAGAGGAAGTCTATTTAAGAAGTAGTTTTAGACGTAGTCGTTATGCATCAATTTTTTTTATTCTTTTAACTTAATGTGGACCGACTGCGTTCAAAACCAATTTATCTTGTTATGAACGTATTACCATGTTTAGTTATGCAATACAATGAATACATAGTGTTTGGCTTTTATCCATTCGGAAAAATTAAGTGGTTTAGCATCGCAAAGAAAAGACGCAGCATGTGGTACTTTTGTATCAGTACAAATAAAATTGGTACTTTCACGTAATAAAAATACGATTCTTTCCTTATAACGTGATCTTTAGCCTAACTTTAGTTCATCACATGCTTCACTCTGCCACTCTGGTCTGGGACTAATATTTCTCAAACATTTGCGTGTATCAGCCAAATTGTCCTGTTATAGTAAAATCTATCATTACAATATTCAAAGCAATCAAATGACATTAAAATAGTGATTCTCTACATGTTAAATATCCTGATTAATGACATTGTGATTTATGTTAACCAATATTAAGAAAATATTTACTTGGTTAAATTGGTTAACTTTGGACATTAATCAACGAGATTACTATTTACGCGGCCCGAATATACCCGGACTGCGCAGTCCGAATCTACTGTCTCGTCGACTTTTTTTCGGCCGTTCAATTAACCTCACTCATAACCGATCTACTTTTAGGGCGAACTATTAATATTGTCAATTCTATGCTTAAATATCAAAAGTCAAAACTTTAAATTTTTCCATCTTTTTGTAAAAAGTTATAGCAGGGCCAAAAACTTCTTATAACATAATAAGTTTTCAATGTGATGAATACAAGTGCGTGCTAACTACCTTATCATATTTCTATTTAATTTTAATAGTCTTATTTAAAACAAATCAAAAAAATTATTGTATGTGAATAAAAACATTATTATTATGAAAGTAAATCAAAAAAAAAAAATTGTAATGGTTTAACGTTTCTTGAAGTTTTGGAAATAGAGTCCGTTCAATTGGGATGAAAATAAGAAATGAAAGATTATTTCATGAATTATTTTACTTAGTTCTAAGATATTTAGTGTTTGGTTAATAAGAATTATTTCGATGACGATTATTTAAGAGGATTAAATGCGAAGAATTTGAATCTTTTTGCAACGGATTATATTTATGAGCTGAGAAAAGATAACGATTTATCTACTCTACCCTTCATCTTCGAAAGATTTAACAAAATATATCTAGTAACCTTTTTTTAGTATTTATATCCATAAAAATCCTTTATACCAAACCATACTATATTTTTTCACCTCCTTAACTCATATACTATTTGACCTCTATTCCTCTTCATTTTCATATTCAACTCCCATCTCATCTTCATATACGATAATCTCGTCTTACTAATCAGATCTATAATTTTATCAAATCCAACCAAACATAAAAACATACCACATCTAATAGGAAAATAAAAATTCCCAATGTCTTGTACAAATTTTTTTTTTAGACTTATCATACTCTATACTACATAGAAATCTGTTACATACATTCTAACTTATATTATGAGTTATATCGTGTGGATTGACTATAATGTACGTAATGTTAGTGTATTGATTTAACTGATTTTGAGTATCATATTTATAAATCAATTTAATCTATTAATTATAAATAATACAACATTTATAAGTTATAGCCGAATACAAAATATAAATAATCTCTTATTTGGTTTTTATGGATCAGCTTAATAACTTAAAATTTTGATAATTATGATACATAAATTCTAAATTATAATATAGTAAATTAATTGACTGGTAAATTTAAAAAAAGCTTATAAAAAGTGCGGATAATTTTTATTTATTTTAAAGATGAAAAACGGTTAGATTGGTCTACCTCTTCGAGGTAGTCCAACCTAAAGCATCCTTACGGATAAGAACACAAAGTTCGGAATTTTCAGAAAAATTGATATTCGGGGTCGAGATTCTCAAATGGATCAACCGGTCGGATAAAAAGTGCTGATAATAAATTAGAAATAAAGCGAGAATTAAGAAGACGGGTGGAAATGGAGTACATTCGTCCACGGCGATGGTAATCGCTAGCATCATCATAAAAGAAAAAGAAAACGAAAAACAATATATTATATATAAAAGGAAGTAGACCCCACACTGCAAAAGAGAAAGGAGGAGGAAAGCGTAAGATGATCTCCATTATAAATCAAAATAAAATACCCACCACCACCAATTTTATACTCTTACATATCAGAATGTCTCTTTCCGTTCGTCCAGTGTAATAATCTCAATCTTCCCAAAGGCCATATCCTCCCTTCTCCAGATCAATCTATATATATATAACCATTTTCGAGTCTTTTGTATATTTTCCCGAGAGATCTCTTTGCCCCCTGGGTTTCTTTGTCTTCAAGGGTCTTTTATCATCTCCTTTGGCTCCTCATCTCTGAAGATTCAAGAAAGGTATGCTCTTTTGATTGTTTATCATAGCCCCTTTTCAATTTCACTGGTTGTTGACGGGGTTTGATTTTAGGGTTTGGTTGAATTTCATTAATTATTGAACTCACCTAATGTTTTAATTGATTAGTGTTCTGCACAAATCAACGATTTTAGGGTTCAGAGATCAAACCCATCTCTTTCTTTCCCTTGTGATATTTGATTTGGTGTGAATTCACTTACGAAATCTGATTCTAAGGAGCGTTTTAGGTAGAATGAATATCGCAGACTTTTCGGGTCTGTTCATTTTGGGTTCAATTTACGGTTTTCTTCACTTACTGTTATTAAATAAGTAGTCACAGTAATCAATTCAATTAGTAAGTAGTTGATGGAGTGAGCTTGTTTAATTTTGTTGTTGAAGTGCCGTAATATCCGGTATTTATCTTCCCTTCCACACGTTTTCGTGACAGAGGCAGTGTTTGTTGATCTACAAATCTGAAAGACAAACGCGTTTTTGTGTTTTGTCGTTTTACCCTCTTTCTAGTTCTTACCCGCACACAAATAAAAGAAAATCCAGCTCACCGTTTTTCTATATTATATCATTGAATATCAGACTAAAGTTTCGTGACTCTGTTTGAATATCAGTTTATGCTAATGTATCTTAGTGAAGTTTATTCTGTATAAACCAATCTTCATCATTCAATCTTGCAGATCTTCTGTGGTTGTCCAAGAATACAAAAGAATCAATAGTTCATCCTTTTTTACAACTTTGGTTGCTTATGCAAACGTCTCAAGACCACCAGGGTTCGGGTGGTGTCCACAAATTGTACCACCACCAAACACCCTATTGCCTACCTGACCAGTTTGAGATTGCAGACACCAGCGCGGTATCTGCACCCGACAACATGAGCTCAGGAACAGCATTGTCTTATGGGAATTACAACGACGGGTACTTCACCCTAGATTCCGGTCCAGCACCCACAATCTATAACGTCTATGATTCTCCATCACTCAGCACAGCTTCTAACAGAAGTGCGTTTTCTCCTCACTCGTACATCTCAGACCCGAACCACTCTTCTGAACACACTAGTGGCTCGCCTGCTAGCGGAACATCTGTAGTTGACGACGGTCATCTTAGAAACAAACTTAAAGAGCTTGAACTCTCCTTGCTTGGTCCAGAAGCTGCTATGGACATCGATAGCCATGTCTTCTTGCACGCCAACACGGATTTGAAGCAAGTACTCATTCTATGTGCTCAAGCTGTAGCAAATGAAGATATGTTAACAGCTGGAAGATTAATGGAGACTTTGGGGAATATGGTTTCCATCTCAGGTACTCCGATTGAGCGGTTAGCAGCGTATATGTTAGAAGGCTTAAGAGCAAGACTCGAGTTCTCGGGTTTCAACATCTATCAAAAGCTAAGATGTGATCCTCCTTCTAGTACAGAACTCCTGACTTATATGCATATCATGTATCAAATCTGCCCTTACTACCAATTTGCATATAAGTCATCAAATGTTATCATCAGCGAAGCAATGGAGAACGAGAATCGGATTCACATCATTGATTTCCAAATAGCAATGGGAACTCAATGGATGCTATTCATTCAGTCGGTCTCCAAACGGCCAGGTGGGCCGCCGACTGTTCGTATAACAGGCGTTGACGATTCCAACTCAGCTCATGCCCGAGGAGGAGGGCTCGAGCTTGTAGGTAAACGTCTTGCTCAAGTTGCTGAATCTTGTGGGGTCCCATTCGAGTTCCATGAAGCAGCCGTATCGGGTTGTCAGGTTAAACAAGAAGATCTTGTTATAATCCCAGGAGAAGCCATAGCCGTGACATTTCCTTATATGCTTCATCACATGCCGGATGAAAGCGTAAGCACCGAGAATCACCGAGATCGGTTACTACGTTTAATCAAGAGTCTCTCACCTAAAGTCGTGACGTTGATAGAGCAGGAGTCTAACACAAACACAACTCCTTTCTTTTTAAGGTTTATGGAAACCTTGGATTATTACACAGCAATGTTCGAGTCAATTGATGTAGCTCGTGACAGAAACGACAAACAGAGAATCAATGCTGAACAACATTGTTTGGCACGCGACATTGTGAACATGATTGCTTGTGAAGGCGAACAGAGGGTAGAAAGACACGAGCTTCTTGGTAAGTGGAAGGCTAGGCTTTCAATGGCTGGGTACACTCAATGCCCACTAAGCACATCGTTGCACGATCAGATCATGGAACTATTGAAGGAATTCCATGAGAATTACAGGCTCAGATACTCAGATGGATCACTCTATCTCGGGTGGAAGAATCGCTCACTCGGAACATGCTCTGCTTGGAGGTAACATTTAATGTTCTGTGTTTAGCTACAGCCTAAGATCTAGAAAAAAATGACATGTAAATGTGCCTTGTTGTGATTCCTTACAAGTGATGCGAAAATGGTGTCTGTAACTTGCCAAGTAGAATGATTTTGACACCCATGTACTCGCAGTTTGTAATGGCTGACGATTTTTTGATTTGGGCTGGGATAATGTAGTTTGCACTAGTTCAATTATGTTATTATGCTTCAAGACATTGCAAAGTTGTGGTACAAACAGTCCTTCCGTTTAACGAGCTAATCTGAACTTTGGTTATTTTTAGGTTTTAGCTAAGTGTTAAAAGACTATTCTAATCCGATTAGCATTGCATCTACTTTTTTCTATGATTTCAATAATTGTAGGCGCCAGAGTTTTATCATCACACGACCCTCAAACTTGAATATTTTGAAATTGACTTTTATAGAAACACTCTGATATAAACTCAAGGGATTCAACACTAATCTGCGGAGACTCAAAACCGTGAAGAGCTTGCAATTACATATCAATTCGGTTTATGATGCGCCCTTGACCACTATGACCGCAGATGAAGAGGACGATGCTTTGCGGGTTCGCTCCGATGGACCGCTCACTCGTTCCCGAGCTAAAGCCATCGCCCAAGCTACCGGCTCAATCATCCGACGCACCGTCACATCACCTGGACCCGTTAGTGGCATGCCATGTCACCACTCCACCATGGCATAGGCTTCCGGCGCCACGTCATCAAGCTAGCATATTATTATATTTTGCATTTTAAATAATTATAGACTTTAATTTTCGGAACATTAATTCCGGAACTTAATTCCGTGAGTTAATTTCCGACATTGATAGTCTAGACCTTTGGTTTCGGGAGTTGCCCCGACTTTATTTCCCGCCTTTATTTCCGTCATTCAATTTCCGACTTTTGGTGTAGCCTTCATCCACTATATAAGGGATGCTTGACTTCACTTGTAAATCATGTTCAATATTAATCAAGTTATTTGAAGGAAAATCCTCTTTCTTGATTTGGGCATCACTTCCTCTTCCATCCCCTCAAAGTTCTTCCTTGGATCAAGTCTTAGATCCAAGAACTCACATTCGAGGATTCTTCTAAAGAATCAAACTCTCAAATCAACTACAACGTTTGCTCGATCTCTCTAGATCGAATCAAACCTACGCTTCCACCTCCATTTCAATCGCTCCCGCCCTACCAAACTTCTATCAAAGTTCTCATTTGCACATCAACAACGAGTAGTCGAAACTCTAGCTTGGTCTAGATCCGGCGTTCGTCCTTCAACGATTCCAAGGACGCATCAAATTGGCATCAGAGCAAAAAGAAGCTAAGTTCTCTTTACTCTTGTTTTTGTGCGTTATATTTTTATCCTTCTTTGCCTTTGTTGTTCTTCCCTTCTTGAAGATCTTCAACTTGTTCTTCGTGTTCTTCGAAGTTTTCTTGGATTTTTTTTTTCTTTTTTCTCACCAAACAAATTTAGGAGATAGTTGGTTTGCCATCAAACCATCTATCAAAAACAATTTGTTCTTCAACCGACCCAATCCGACAAGTTTGTTAATCGATTTTACCAAATTTCTTGGGATTTTTTTGTTAACAAATTCGGATATCTTGCATTTTGATATTCAAACAAAAACAAAAATCAAAACTCTTCAACAAAGCGGATTTGTTTCCAAAGTGTTTCATCTCTTGCATCAAAAAAGTTGCAAAATTCAAAAAAAAAAAAAAAAAAATACAAAGTGAAAAGACGTCCGGCAAACCGGTCCATCCAAAAAAATCAGATTTTACAAAACGGTCAAAGACCGAAAGCAAGCAAAGCTTGCCGAGTGAACAATCCGTCCATCTTCTGTCTCTCCATTTTCTTACATACGTGCAAAATATCACTTGTTTATTTGTGTGAATTGGTTCAAATTTTGTTGGATTTGCCTACCTTGCTTAACCGCCAAACGGCCTTCCCAAAAGTAGAACCTTAACGCACTTGAACTTGGGTAACGTTGACTTAATTCATCACCTTGCTCATTTGATTGCTTGCATTTGTTTGTATTCATTTGGAATCATGACTAATGTGGATATAGAAAACTCACAGGATGCTCGTGAACGAGAAAATGCCTCCTTATCCGAGGAAGTTGTTAGTCTAAAGCAACAAATGGAGGAGATGAGGGCACAACTTTTGGCCCTTACGACCACTCCACGCCCCGCCCCAAATCCAATTGACACCATGGTCGAGACTTCCACGTCCGACGCTCGTCGGAAGGGCAAAGGTCTTTTGGGAACCGACCCATCTCAAGGTCTTAGGCTTGCCTCAGTCATCGAAAGCCAAACTCAACAAGACGGCATATACCACCTCAATGAGACCGAGAACAATAATGGCCCGACTCCGGATGATCTACTTTATGTAGATACAATGGATCGGAACAAGCGTTTCGAGCGCAATCGTAAACGGTACGGATCGCCCCCACCTTTATCTAATGCACATAATACTAACCGTCCCATACAGGAAGAATATCGGCACACCAATCAACAAGATCGTCATCCTCGACGTTCCGGTAATGATCGATATGAGCAACGCCACCAACGACGTAGCCGGCGTTCATCATACCGCGACTATGATGAGTATGACGAGAGGGACGATTTTGATGAGTTCTCCGACGATGAAGCCAACTTGGAACGGGTGGCTCATGTCCGTCCATGGCACCCACCCGTCCGAGATCCATTTGAGAACCAAGACCGAGGAGAAGAATGGTTGCCTCCTCCTAACCCACCAAGGCATGCACATCAACGAGCCCATCATGATGATATGCCACCGCCCCGCCCGGATCCCTACAAAGCTCGTAGGGAAGGTAAAGTTAAATTTCCAATATTTTATGGGGAATATGATCCTTGTGTGTTTCTTGATTGGGCACAGGACATGAAAAGGGCTTTGAAGCATTGCCACTATGAGGAGTACGAGAAGATCGAAGCGGCAACCTTGTACTTTGAAGGCGATGCAAAATCTTGGTGGAACCGGTATGAACACGTCCGTGAAAACCGAGGATGGGAACCGGTTGCGACGTTTGATCAACTGATCTACGTCATGACAAAGAAGTATGTCCCCGACGACTTCAAAAATGATATGCGGATGCAAATTGCCGAGCTCCAACAAGGCAAACTCACTCCGGTGGCCTACTTGCCCAAGCTCGAGGACATGCATATGAAGGCCGGCATCTCGGCCTCGCCCTCCGCCTTACGCACCAAGTTCATGAGTGGCCTCAATCCATCAATCCGACGACCCCTTGAGATCGTTCCATATAGGGACTTGGGAGCTTTGTGTCATGCGGCCATGAAGCTTCACAAGCAACAACAAGAGACTCCAAAATACTCAAGGTATAACTCCTCTCCAAATCAATACGCTTATTCTACTAACACCCGTGCTCGAGATGTATCTAGTTATCAAGAGTCCGGCGCCACCAAAGGAGCCCAACGGATGGTCCAATCCACCCGACAAGCGGATACCGAGAGGGCACCACAACGTGGTCCCAATGTCCCGGCACAAGTGCCTCCCGCCCGCACCCCTCAAGGACCTCCACCGGCGGCACGGCCAAGAGAGCCCGTGTGTTATAAATGTAGCGGATTCGGTCACGTCCAACGTGATTGCCCGAACACAAAGCGTGTGTTGTTTGCCAATCCCTCATATGAAGATGAGGAAGATGAAGAAGACGGCGATATCATCATAAAGGATGACCAAGACGCCGACCCCTACTACGGCATGGAACCATGCGACGAACAAATGGCTTGTGGCCCGGCACAACCCGGTAAGTTCGCCCTTGTATCTCGTAGAATTTTAGCCGTTAAGGAATTTGTCCCTATTAACCAACGCGAGAATCTCTTTCACTCTCGTTGTTTGGTCAATAACACTAGTCTCTCTCTCATAGTTGATGGGGGTTCTTGTTGTAATATTATCAACGAAAAAGTGGTAAAACACTTTAAGTTGCCTACAACCCCCCACCCAACACCTTATGGAATCCAATGGATTTCCGATAAGGCGTGTGACACCGTCACACGAAAAGCTTGGGTGACGTTTTCCATAGGCGGCTATGTTGATAAGATCCTTTGTGATGTTATCAAAATGGACGCCACACATGTATTATTAGGACGACCATGGAAATTCGATCGCCGTACATTCCATGATGGTTATCTTAATAGATACATGTTCCAATATAATGGAAAACGGGTCACATTGTTGCCTATGACTCCACATGAAATATTAATTGATTACGCGGAATGGAAGAGGCAACAAACCATTGATGAGACCACTACGCCGGTAACATCGGACCCTCCTAGGAGTCCTTCCGATGTTGTGGGTGCTAGTACTTCCGGATCCCGGAACACCGCCTCTAGTAACCGTGCTATTGAGTCTAGAGGTAGTAAAGGAAGCATCGTCCCAACGAATGCAACTTTACCATCTCCGGAACCAATAATCAAAGGCCGGTGTGAGCCGAGGGTACTTTTCGCCCGGAAACATGATGTGACACCGGTCAAGGAAGGCAAGTTGCCATGCTTCTTACTTGTTTCTTTTTGCTTATCTACTTCCAATGACCTTAGTAATATGTCGCACGAGGTGTCTACTTTGTTGTCTGATTTTCAGGACGTCTTGACCGATGAACTGCCACCCGGCTTGCCACCGATCCGTGGAATTGAGCACCAAATCGATTTGGTGCCCGGCGCGTCTTTACCCAACGGTGCCGCTTACCGTGCAAGTCCGGAAGAAACTAAGGAGCTACAACGTCAAGTCCAAGAGCTCCTAGACCGGGGATATGTTCGTGAGTCACTTTCACCATGTGTCGTGCCGGTCATTTTGGTGCCCAAGAAGGACGGGTCTTGGAGGATGTGTGTCGATTTCCGAGCCATCAACCAAATAACCGTCAAGTACCGGCATCCGATCCCGCGCCTCGACGACATGTTGGATGAACTACACGGCGCCACCGTGTTCTCAAAGATTGATCTCCGGAGCGGGTATCACCAAATCCGGATGGCCGAGGGTGACGAGTGAAAAACGGCTTTCAAGACAAAGTACGGTTTATATGAGTGGCTTGTCATGCCGTTTGGACTCTCCAACGCCCCATCAACGTTCATGCGCCTTATGAACCATGTCCTTCGCCGGTTTTTGGGTAATTTCGTAGTTGTTTATTTTGATGATATTTTAATTTTTAGTAAGTCTTTGGATGAGCACATCGGACACCTTCGCCAAGTGCTCGAGTGCCTTAGACAAGAACAATTATTCGTCAATATTAAAAAAATGTGTCTTTTGTTCCGACACAACTATATTTCTTGGCTATGTCGTGTCTAAGGACGGACTCCGAGTAGACGAATCCAAAGTTCGCGCTATTCGGGAGTGGCCTACACCTAGTACGGTCACCATGGTCCGAGCCTTTCTCGGCTTAGCGGGCTTCTACCGACGCTTTGTCAAAGACTTTAGCTCGGTAGCAGCGCCGCTTCATGAGCTCACTACTAAGGGTGTCACGTTTGAGTGACATGATACCCATGCTTGAGCGTTTGATGCGCTCAAAGACCGACTTTGCAATGCACCACTACTCCAACTCCCAAATTTCTCGAAAACCTTCGAGGTGGAGTGTGATGCATCTAATGTTGGCATTGGGGAGGGGGTTCTTCTCCAAGAGAATCGGCCAATTGCTTACTTTAGCGAAAAGCTTTCCGGTCCACCACTCAACTATCCAACCTATGACAAGGAACTATATGCTTTAGTTCGTTGTCTAAAGACATGGCAACACTACTTGTGGCCGAAGGAGTTCGTGATTCATTCGGATCATGCGGCTCTTTCGTATCTCAAGAGTTAAACTAATTTGAGTCGGTGCCATGCAAGTTGGGTAGAATTTTTAGAAACCTTTCCTTATGTCATTCGGCATAAGAAAGGAAAAGAGAATGTGGTAGCCGATGCCCTTTCTCAGCGATATATCCTCTTGGTGCATATGGACGCCAAGATCCATGGCTTTGCTCTTATCAAAGAGTTATATGCCACGGATCTTGACTTCAAGGATATATTTGCCAAATGCCTTGACCTCCGAGAGCATGAGACCTTCTTTATTAATGATGGCTATTTGTTCCGCGCGGGAAAACTTTGTATTCCGCGTTCGTCCATACGCCACTTGTTGATAAAGGAAGCCCATGAGGGTCGTGCTCACTTCGGTGCTACCAAGACTCTCGCCGCTCTCCAAGAGCACTTCTTTTGGCCGAAAATGCGCAAGCATGTGACACGGTTTTGCACAAGTTGCATAACATGTCATCATGCCAAATCGCGTCAAGGTCCGGATGGATTGTATTCGCCTTTGCCTATACCAATGGGACCTTGGGAGGATCTTTCTATGGACTTTGTAGTTGGCTTACCTATGTCCAAACGAGGCAACGACTCCATTTTTGTGGTAGTCGACCGTTTTTCCAAAATGGCTCATTTTATCGCGTGTAAGAGCACCCAAAATGCTAGCGATGTTGCCACATTATTCTTTAACAATGTGGTGCGCTTACACGGGATACCACGTTCCATCCTTAGTGATCGGGACGTGAAATTTGTGAGTCACTTCTGGAGAACGTTGTGGGGAAAACTTGGAACCAACTTGTTGTTCTCAAGTAGTTATCACCCCCAAACCGATGGTCAAACGGAGGTGACCAATCGGACTCTCGGTGCTCTACTTAGAGCAACGCTTAGGAACAACCCACGAAAGTGGGAGGACTTAATTTCGGTTGTGGAGTTTTCATATAACAGGTCTAGGCACTCGGCAACTAAACTCTCACCATTTGAAGTTGTCTACGGCCTTAATCCACACACGCCATTGGACTTCACACCACGTCCACTCAAGGACGGTGAACACATCAACGCTGCAAGTCGAGCCGCCTCAATCATTGAACTTCATGAGCGGACAAGAGCACAACTCCAACGTCGTGCCGCCCAACTTGCCGAACAACGCAAAAAGGGCCGTCGCGACATATCTTTCGAGCCCGGCGATCTTGTTTGGCTCCACTTAAGGAAGGAGCGTTTCCCATCTCGACGCAAGGGCAAGCTATCGGATCGAGGTGATGGCCCTTTCCGGATCCTATCACGACATGGTCCAAATGCCTACAAGTTGGAGCTTCCGGATTCCTACGGCGTGCACCCAACGTTCAATGTCAAGGATTTAGCCCCTTATGTTGAGCCCTTATTTGACGACGGTGAAACGGGGACGTTTCACATCCAAGATGGGGGGACTGATGCGCCCTTGACCACTATGACCGCGGATGAAGAGGACGATGCTTTGCGGGTTCGCTCCGATGGACCGCTCACACTTTCCTGAGCCAAAGCCATCGCCCAAGCTACCGGCTCAATCATCCGATGCACCGGGGCATGCCATGTCACCACTCCACCATGACATAGGCTTCCGGCGCCACGTCATCAAGCTAGCAAATATTATTATTATTATATTTTGCATTTTAAATAATTATAGACTTTAATTTTCGGAACATTAATTCCGGAACTTAATTCCGTGAGTTAATTTCCGACATTGATAGTCTAGACCTTTGGTTTCGGGAGTTGTCCCGACTTTATTTCCCGCCTTTATTTCCGTCATTCAATTTCCGACTTTTGGTGTAGCCTTCATCCACTATATAAGGGATGCTTGACTTCACTTGTAAATCATGTTCAATATTAATCAAGTTATTTGAAGGAAAATCCTCTTTCTTGATTTGGGCATCACTTCCTCTTCCATCCCCTCAAAGTTCTTCCTTGGATCAAGTCTTAGATCCAAGAACTCACATTCGAGGATTCTTCTAAAGAATCAAACTCTCAAATCAACTACAACGTTTGCTCGATCTCTCTAGATCGAATCAAACCTACGCTTCCGCCTCCATCTCAATCGCTTCCGACCTACCAAACTTCTATCAAAGTTCTCATTTGCACATCAACAACGAGTAGTCGAAACTCTAGCTTGGTCTAGATCCGGCGTTCGTCCTTCAACGATTCCAAGGACGCATCAGTTTATCTTTCCCGATTGCTGGATTATATACAGATCGAGTTTTAGAGAAAAAATAGGATAACTTTAAGGGAAGTATAGGAACCGGATACCCATGTATCCGTCTCAAATTTACGACTCATTTTGGGTAAAATTTGTTAGAGATTGTAAATAACCGTATTGACACTTTATGAACACTATAAATCAAACTTCTGACCCAACAAGTCGGATCAATCTTAATCTTACCTCTATTTGTTAGAACACGTGAGTGACTATTAGTCTCTTACCTACCCATAATTTGTTGGAGTTGTCCCTACTTGAAAATATAAAAAATAATAGATTGTTTGAATGTCGCCCACTTATTTTATAAATTGAGTATTATTATTTATATTGTGTAGAATACAAGATATAATAGAAATTAAATGATCATAAATAAACTAGCACACAAGTTTATGGTACTTGTCACAAAATTAGCTACCTTCGTTGAGAGATTTTATCAAAGAGTTTCGAATTATAGGTAAACTAAATAATTCGGAGTCATGAATAAAAAAATACAATATTTAATCACAAAAACTAAATATGATCGATGATAACCAAATATAAAACCAAAACCTAAATGTCCAAATAAATGACAAATGATTAAAATTGCGTTGTTGATAGTTTGATACCATACTGTTTGCGTCGGGATACAATCTATCTCCCCTACCTTTAGTGAGGTGGACCTAAACAACCTAATATACGAAGCGTGATATATAACTCATATCAACAATTTATAATATGCAGCAGTTTGGATTAGTTCATAATTTCAAACATGACAAAGAAACAGATGGAGATCATCCTTTTGAACATCGTACTCGGTACTTTTTGACATGGGAAGGAGAATAGGGAGAAGTGTCCATAATTGTCTTTTTAAACCCCAAATTGATGTTTTTATGTTCATTTATTATTTTACGAAAAAGGAGATGGTGCAGAATTTGAATTCCTCTCTTGACCACATATAGAATTATAAATTCAAAGAGATTTTAAGGTGTCCAATTGAAGGGATGTTGTTTGAAAATCCGTCTTGAAATATTCAGTAAAAACTTATTTATACGTGGGTTAAACTCGGGTGATGGATGCAATAAATGATGTGATGAGTTAAATACGGATGAGTTGTTCGTATCCTATCACCTGTAGGGATAACAATGGATCGGATGACGGGTGAGTGACCTTAACCGTCATCCGACCATCACCCAAAATTGTTCACCTCACTCGAACAACCACCAATTAAGGGTCTCACCCACATCCATCGGATGAACATCATTCAAAAGAAAACGTGACGGTGCACTCATAATCATGCACATGCACGAGTGATGGATGTATATCAAGCATTATAAGCACGTTCATGTTCATGCACATTCATGTTTTGGTTTAACAATTTATGAAAATTATCAAAGAAAATAATTATAAAGTTGTTAAGAAAAAGATTTTTTTTTTTTTTTTTTTTTTGAATTTATTCTCGTATTTATATTTCCTTATTGATGTTTTTGGTTTGGTATATTTCCTTATATTGTGTGATTTATTGCCTTATACGGAGATCTCTTTCCCAAAAAATATTTTATTTTATTTTTAATTTATTCTTCTACTAATTTTATATGAAACCAAAACATTTTTTCTTGTCAAATATTTTTCAAAATAATCGCGTTTATTACACAAGACAAATCCAACGTACCTAAAATGGATAACAGGCCCAAATGAAACGGATCTAGAATGGGTCTATAGGCCCAAATGACTGACCAATTACATAGCTGGACCCCACTCCACCTGAAGACAGAGAAAATCGCCACAAAGAGCCGCATTGTTGCTCTGATCGAAACGGTCGAAGAAGAAGCATAAAAACACCAACCCACCATTGGCCTTCCAACGTGATTGATCAATCTCCATCCTCTCCCCCTTCACTCTCCAAATTACAATCTGACGATGCAAGAACAAGAATGATTTCCCAGGCATGATACCAAACCCTCTTCTTTCCCCTGCATTTGCTTTTTCATTTTAATTTGTTTCCCTATTTGATCACATTTCCCGAATTTCTCAATTCTGTAAACCCTAACCTCTAATTCGATCGAGAATTTCGCATTCAATTGATGAAATCACTGGTCGTTGCTTGCATCGAATCGTGGTCATGAAGCAGTCTCAGTTTTCAATATCCGCCACACTCTGATCTGCTTGACGTGCGCAGGGACATGCAAAATGGATTTGAAGGTTGAAGGCGGAACGACGTCGGATATGAGATCTGCTCAGAGAGAAAGGGAGAGGGAGAGACGGAGGTTAAGAGATCGACAGAGGAGACAGAACATGAGCCTTGAACAGAGGGAGAGACACCTAGCTAGACGTCGGAGGAACTATCAGCTCCGGCGAATGAGAGCTGAAAATGCCAAGGCTGGAGAACATCAAACTCAGAATCTGACACCTTCTGGATCTCATGATAACGTGGTTGATCTTGCTTTGTATAACGATTCTGGAGCTGATGTTTCTTTTGATGGGCTACAAATCACGGAGAAATCAGGCTCCACAATTGACGGTTAGTATCCAAATTACAATTCATGTTAGTCTGTATATGCTCAATCTTTAATTTGTGATTTCATATTTAAGATTGATTTTATGTTCAAAAAAGATGTTGCTGGTGAAGTAGAAGGAAATCAATGCGCAGGAAGGCTCCGAATGTATCAGATAAGACAATTGGCTAGATTGTTGCACACTCCTGCAAGTGATCAAAACACAGTAGCAAATGCAAATCCTTCCGAAAACCGTAAGAACATCTCGAAATTCTTCCAATTTCTCTTTCGGTGGTTTTTGAGTTGTTAGAATAACTCTGTATTGTGATTTCAGCTTCAGGCGGAAGACGCACAAGGAGGCTGCCTTTGAGTCACATTAAAAAACTGGCAAGGTCACTGAAATCAGACAAGAGTTGAGAGAACGGAAGCCTGTAATGATAGTTTTTTTTGGGTTCTTTTTAAGTTGTTGATGGATAAGATTAGAATTCATCTTTAATTTCATAGTTAGACACATCATACAAAAAGTTCAAAAGGAATCAACATGATTTACAAGACATGATTTATACAATGGTTTTTTTGTCTTAATTATAAATTTGGGTTGTTTTTATACAATCGTTGTTTTGAATAAAATAATATTATAATATATATTTAAATATTTGATAGGGTATGACGCTGGTGGAGGTAGGGTGAAGTTGTAGATAAAATTGAGTGAATCTAATTAAGTGGATTAAGTTTATTTTCTTTTTCTACAAAATTTTATGAACTTTACCTAAGACATTTTAGCAAAAGCCTGTATACATGAACCTATGGGTATAAAATAAGGTATCAAATCTTCATATTAAATGTTTATATTTTTTTGATACAATAATTATTTCATAATGGTCTCCAACTTTACCATGTAAGGTGTCATTAAATTTTCAACGTTCCGATCCATATTAACTAAACACATTATGATATTATTTCATTATGGTCTCAATCTTTGGCTAAATTCTACAAAGATTTATGAAATTTTTAAAAAGTTAGTCTTTCCATCCTTTACATGCAATGCACATATGATACTTAATTTTTGGCAAATCTTTTCGTAACTCTTTTGATCTCTTTAGTATTTTCTCATTGATGGTCTTCAACTTTAGGTGTTGTTTATTGTTTTAATACATTTAATGACGAGTAAGAGAAATAATAACTAGGTAACCAACTTCGCAATATTTTGTGGATTTTGGAACTTCATGAGAACATCATAGAGGCTCTTCTTGAAACAATCTCACCACATATTATAAATTTGCCTTCTATTTCGGTATATATTTTTTTTAAAGAAACGAGATTTGGGGTACTAGATAATTAAACCTAGTAATTTAAGAAACCATTAAGACGGTAAACGAGAGACACAACCAGACGCTAGAGCTCCATCTATCGGTTGACGATCAAAGAGCATTATACCTGATGAGATGAGACAAAACGAGAGTGCGTATTGGCTAATTGACTCCCCGGAAAGCTTACTTACTATGAACTCCATCAAATGAGTGGATAAGAAACATGATATCTCTGGTCATGATTTCAACTTGTCGAGGGCTTTTTAATCCCAAAGTACAGTCGATTACATTAAGGTTATCCCCTTCGATATTAATTTTTCGGTGATCTAACCCTTTTAGTTTGTTTAGACCTTTTAACATGACCACTGACTAGGTTTTAAAAATCGGCATACTTGGGACTTTTTCATAGTCTTTAGAATTAACCCTTGTCGTTAAATCTTGGATGATGAGTCCAAACACAAAGATCCATTATTTAACTTGAGCCATTATAATTAATTGAGTTTGACAAAATCAGTCTTAGGTCTTGTCCATGTGAGATTCTTTATTTTCCTTGTGCTTGGTAGTTATATATGGGTTATGGCGATACTTACTTTCTTTGGATTCAATCCAACTATTGATTTGATGCATGATAAATTCTATGATTTTATTGTTCTTATGGTAGTTCTAACTAGAGAATGAAATGAGAAATAGCCCACCAAGTAAGAATTGAGATTTAGATTCTGGGGATCAGGCTTATCCATTAAGATGTTTACTGTATATGTTGGACACTGATTGCTCCAAGTGATTTCGTTGTAATGATCACAAATTTGAGTAAACTTTAACTAAATGAATGAATCGAGAAAGGGCACTCTCAAATTAAATTAGCCAAGACCTACGGTTTTGGTGTTGACAGAAAGCACATTCTTTTGGAGCCGTAATGAAATGTAACGACATTAAAAATTATCAAAATTAAAGCTATATTAGTATTTAAAAAATATCTTTTTAAATCGGGCTATTTAAACAACTCATGTGTTGATTTAATCTTTAATTAATTACTATAGACGGCGATTTCCAAAGCGACATTAGAAATATCTTTCTAAAATGTAACAACATTAAAAATTATCAAAAAAGCTATATGAGTATTTTAAAAATATCTTTCTAAATCGGACATATTAAACAAACTCATGTGTTTGATTTAATCTTTATTTAATTACTATAGACGCGATTTTCAAAACAACAAAGAAGGCGACACACCCTACAACCAAGAAACTCTTTAATACCGACGCTACTCTGCTATTATCAAACAACAACCACTCAAAAGTTTGAATCCCGTGCCCCCTAAAGGATCACGACACAAGACAAATTGCCTGATTTTGACATCTTTTGGAGTCAGATGTTGTTTTGGATCCAACGAGTGGAAAAAATACTTCTATCCTCTAGGAATCTAGTCGAAATATGGGAAAGTCCAGATTGCATTCCTTAATAGAGAAGATTTGATGCCGGTCAATTATGGTACCATTTGACATTGATTCATTCAAGTCTTGAATGCGCCTTCGAGCGACTCTATTATTGTGAAACTTCTAGGATGAATGATTTCAACACGGCTGCTTTTGAGAAAGACGTTACGTCTTATTGGAAACATCTGGATACTAGTCTATCATTGCATTGCTGAAAAGTTCTTCCTCTTTCGTTTTGATAAGGAGGCGAGAACATGCCTTGAAAGCCCTAACGAGTGGACATGGAAGTTGATGTTTTTGGTCATTATATGCACATATAATAGTGGATCCCCCTTTGGTCTGTTCTCTTATAATAATTTTTCTACAACAGAGGTATGGATGCGTATTATCGGTGCTTCCGCTTCTCAATGTATAACAATAGTATGTGGAAAGTTATTGCTTCGACATCTGAGTTCCGTTGCGCATTAATGAGAATACCTTAATATTTTCCAAAGGATGTTTTGCCACGTGCTTTGTATTAGGATGGATTTATCCGTCGCGTTGAAATGTAAAGTGATGCTAAATCGGGAAATAATACTAAAACTCAAGTATGAGAACTTACATACTATCAATTTTGGCGTGTGGATGTTATGGTCACCTTTGGGAACAATATTCCACACACTACTCAAGATGAGTACTCATGAGCCTGAGGAAGTGTTTGAATACTTCGGAGCATGTAGGAAATAGTAGTGATGGAGTAGGGGGTGGAGGATTTGGAAGAAATAAAGAGATCAAAATACTCATGGAAGATTATGACCATGGACATGTACCATGGATGGTAGTACCTCGTAAGCCTAAACACAATAGATGAAAAGTAGCGTGTTTGACTGAAGGCGGAACTAAAAGTTATGTTGGGAGGCGTAACGTTGGTCCGAATGTGGTGAAAATAACATATAAAGGGAAACAAATAGTCAGATCAATCCATAAGGGTCTATGTCACTAAATACAAGCCAAGGAAGAAAAATATGAGGAAAGGGCCAAAAAGGTGGGAAAATCATTGTATGTAACAGTAGGGTCACACATTGGTTCCATAAGTGAAG
The DNA here is from genome assembly GCA_002319775.1 of Fagopyrum tataricum. NCBI lineage: Eukaryota > Viridiplantae > Streptophyta > Magnoliopsida > Caryophyllales > Polygonaceae > Fagopyrum > Fagopyrum tataricum. Next base: position 13,538,117 of record CM008283.1, on the reverse strand, counting down.
CACAACTGCTACAACATGTTCAATAAGTAAAGATCCTTAGTTGAGCCCAACTAAAGGATGTAGTTTTATTGTTCGGGGTATTGCATGTTGTAGAGTTGGAGTTATACCTAACTCAAAGTAAGGACAAGGAAGATGTGATGGATACAAATGGCAAGGTGAGACTCCACACTCAAGTCTTGGTGGTCCCGCATACTCAACCTTTATGGTTGGAGTTGGTGTGGACTTCCCATAGTTCCTAATGATAGGTCTATAATGGATTTTCTTTGTAAATATTGAAGCCTAGTTTCCATAGATTCATGAGGTATTTTCTTTGTTAATATAAGCCAAATCTCATTGTTTTATTTGAACACACCAAGACTTGTGACCGGTTAGGTTTTGAATTTGTAGATCATGTGGAGTTATTGACCATAGTGGGGGTGGATATGTTGAGATTCTCTTGTTTGTCCAATATTGGTTATCAGAAAGGATCAACAATTTATTTATGTTCTAGTTGGGAAAGATTATTTTACCTTCCATTTATGCGTTTTATATGCCCCTGTATATACCACTGACCCACAACATAGAGAAAATGTTTCGGAGCTTTCAACACTCATGAGTGATACAACTTTTTCATTTCTTATTAGTGAGGACTTCAATGTTATTTTCTCGTTAGATGAACGAAGAGAGGTTCCATGAGGCTCTCGAGCTAGCTATTGTTAATTTTGGGCATTGGATAAGTGATAATTAGCTAGTGTATTTGGATTATCAAAGAGCCCGGTATACCCGGTATAGGGAAGAGAGTCTTCGACTTGATTGCCCAAATGACTTGATAATTAGATGGTCTATCGGGTAGGATCATATGGGTGGAAGCAATCGTTCAACACCTACCTCGGCTTTCTTCGGATCATAACCCGTTGCTACTTCGTTTTATGGTAGGAGTATGGGTGATCTTTGGATGAGATCCTTTCATTTCCATGAATATTGACTTACACATCCCACATTTGATCTCCTCTATGATTACTGATATGTGTGGAAAAGACTTGCTCCATTTCTTGTTGCGCTCCATAGACTTCAACGGGTCTTAAAGCGGTGCAATATAATAGAGCCATTTTTGGCAATATTCAGGAGATATAATTTGCCCTTCTAAAAGAACTATGGGATTTTTGGCATTATTCAAGTTAGATCTTGTGATGGAACAATAAGAGATTTATAGTGCCACAAATCGCACCAACAATGGATTACGAGTGACGACATTAATACTTCAGTTTTTCACTTGTCTACGGTGATCCGAAGGCAGAGAAATCGGATCGAAGGGCTCAATTTGAGCGACAAAAACTAGTGTCTCGATCGAAACTTTTGCAGAAGCATGCTACAGAAATTTTTAGGGAGCTTTATGGCCCTATGAGCTTCTCTCTACGTAGAATTTAAACGGGAGGATTCCCGTTACCGTCTATTTTAAAGCATGCATAATTGATTAGTCCATTTGAGAACCAATAATTCTACCAAAATTGTCAAAGAGATGGGTGCATTAAAATCACCGGAACCATATACTTCTAGCCAATTTTTTTTATCAAAACTAATGGGGCTTTGCGGGACCATCTCTTATTAGGACGTGCCGGTAGGTTCTTCGATGATGGGTTCCTCCCGGCTTTGACCAATGATACACTATTGGTTCTTATTGGTAAGATCTCTACATATGAAGTGATTTAAGAGTTTAGACCGATCAATCTCTATAATATTTGTTACAAAATGATTTCAAAAATCCTTGCTAATCGCTTGAAGCAGGTGATCGATGAGCGATTTGGTTAGCCTGATGCAAAATTATTTTGTTCTAGGAAGAATAATTTCTGATTACATGATATTAATTTAGGAGATGATTCATTCTATGAAGTGAAAGAAGGTATAGAAAGGTTTGATGATCTTGAAAGTTTATTTAGAGAAGGCCTATGACCGCCTTCGATGGGAATTTGTGGTGTATACGCTCCATGAGTTGAAATTACCCCAGAATTGGATTGACTGGATAGCTCGATGTCTCTCTACTAGTAGTATGAGTGTCCTATAAAACAGTGAGATGTGTGCATTCTTCCCTGTGACTAGAGGTCTATAGTAGGGAGATCCTATTTTTCCTTATCTGTTTGTGCTATTCTTAGAAAGACTGGGAAATATGATTGAAAAAGCCGTTGGGTGCTCGAGATGGGAACAATAAAGCTTTTACGTTGACGTCCTTCTATCTCGCATCTATTTTTGTGGATGACATTCTTCTCTTTGTAGAAACCTTTGTGAACAAAGTTTTTATCATCAAACAAGTTTTAAATGATTTTAGCGAGGCCTTGGGTCAGAAGATCTACATGGATAAGTCTCGTACTTTTGTTTCATCTAGGAACTTACTTGAGTATCCCTTTATTACATGAAGTGGCGGCGAGCGAGAATTTTAACCCATTGATTTCTAAAGTGACTTCCCGTTTAGCAGGTCTGAGATCGCGTTCTATGAGTTTGGTGGGTTGCTCTACTCTTGTGAAATTTGTGTTGTCAACCATCCCACTTTATCATATGCACACTATACTTTTCCTCAAGAGTGTGTGCGTATAATTAGATAGGTTGTATGTGTAGGATATTTCTATGGGGAATTTTGGGGGGAAGAAAGATGCACCTCATTTGGAATAAGATATGTCATCCAATTAGTGAAGGGGATCATGGATTGAGGCCGGCGATCGATTCTAATATGGATCTTATAAGTAAACTAGGGTTGAGATTATTCGCATGTAAGGATAAACTTTTTCGAGATTTATTCGTGCCAAATATTGGGATAATGAAAATCTTTAGTCGGGTGTCTTGTTGTGCAAAGATGACTCATCAATTGTTTGGAGAGGTCTTACGGAGGGGTACAATAAGATAATTGTTATTAACCTGGATTGGAGAGTGTTCAACGGAATATATATCCTTTTTTGGAGGAATAAATGGTTGATTGAGAAACCGTTAGAGAGCTTCAACCTTGTCCTTTATCCGACTTGTTGGATTTGAATTTACATGTCAGTGATTTATGACCCTCCTCGGGGGTACGTGGGACTGTAACTATTCGTGTTATGATCTCAAACTTGTCCTTTATCCGACTTGTTGGGACGACCTTATTTGAGAAACATGATAGTGAGGATTAATTGCATCAAATGGTTTGTGGACAAGAATGTTGTATTTTTTGTATCTTCTACGTATACCTTCATCCATAGGAGTTCTCATCAGTTTAGGGTTCGCGAATAATTATTTTCTCTTGTTTGGCGTATGAAAGTTCTTGAGCGCATACAATACTTTGGGTGGTTGATGTGATGTGATGCGCTAATGACCAACAATGAGAGGTTTCGAATGCAACTTACGACTAATTTTGAGTGTAGCGCTTGTTAGAAAGTGGAAGAGTCTCCCATGCATGGGTCCAAGCACTATATGCATGCAAGTTCTCTTCGGAAGGCTATAGTTCCTCTTGCCTAACTAGGAATGTCCTTTCAACTGGAATGGGATCACTGGATTTTCGAAAACTTAGGGATCAAGAAAATTACATGTACGGATATTATTTGGAATGTCTTGTTCATTACCGTTGTATGGTGGTTATGAAAGTGGAGGAACACTTGTGTGTTTTCTAGAGGAGATGAAGTGGTAAGTAAGGTGAGTTTTATCCGGGCGCTCTATTAGGAAACAATTGTTGCTTTCGAAAAGAGGGCATGTTTCAACGAGAGTAATCCAAAGTAGTAAGTTCTAGTGCGATGGTTGAAGCCTCCGAGGGTTTTGGTCAAGATTAATACCGATGGAGCTTCTAGGGGTGAGGATGGATTGGTGGATGTAGTGGGTATTATTAGAGATATCGATGGGTTGTGGTTGAGAGGGTTTGCGGTTAACATTAACATCACCCTTAATCTTGTGGGGAATTTATGGGAATTGACACATGACCTCAAACTCGTCTTGTACGAGGGATTCCAATTATTGACTCTCAATTCGTTTCAGATTGTATTAATAAGGTGCGAACTCTTCACATCCGTTATCTAGCATGATACTGAGGTACACAAATTTTCTGTTCCGAGATTAGATTGTTACGCTCCGTCGTATTTTCCAAAAAGGTAATAAGGTGGGAGATTTGTTGACCAATTTTGCCTCTCTTGATATACAGTGCATATCTTAAACACACCTATTTTGCGTGCTTTGTTGCTTATTACAATGACTTATTTGGAGAGTTATTGTTAATCATTAGTATTAGTCCTTAATTAGTCATTAGTGTTAGTCATAAATATTATCCGTGCATATTTTGTAACCGTCAATGATAAGAGATTTACATTACAATTAGTATAATATATTTAATATACTCTCTTACTGGAGATTATATAATTAGTGGAAATTTCTTTTAAAATAATAATTAGTGGAAATTGAGAAATTTAGAGAGGGTAGCACATACAACTATACGAGGCTTCAACAATCTCCAAGTTCTAAAGTGATCACTTTGTTATTTTATTAGTTTTTAAAATTATTTATCGAATGCATATAATTTTTTGTTTATTCATAAAATCTATCTCCTGCTTACGATAAGAATTTTAATCTAAATAATTACTCAATATTCTATCTTTTTACAATTTAAAAACACGTAAAAAAGGAAATTCGTCTTATAAGACTTGTATAAATAATTGGAATATATATATATATATATTACAACCGGAAGGATATCCCTAAACCAAGAAGAAAGAAGAAAGAAGAAAGAAAGTGACCATTAAAGATTCACCATGGAGAAGATGAGCAAATCTCCATTAGAGGCTGCACATACCAGTAATCTTTTTCTTTCCCTTTGTGCAGACAACTCTTCAAGTTTATTTTCGAATTTCTTGAAATTGTATATTTTGATTTTTTGGATATGGATATAGTTGATAAATATACAACATAAAGGTTGAATCTTTTTGTAATTCTTCACTGCAGATTCATTGTATGCTAGAGATTATTTTTCAAGTACTCATGGAAGGCCGATGTATATGAACAAATTGGAGTGGCATTCGCAATCGCCAACGCCACCAAGGCGTTATTCGGTTCAAGAACCGATTGGTTATTATTCGAGAATTGGGGCAAGTAGCAGTAACTATCCCTCTAATTTCACAACCAGCTCTCCTACGAAGACACCAATTCACACATCCGGAGGTAACTTTTTTTGTTTACTTTCTCTAAAAATTTAAAATTGTGTTAAAAATTTTAAATAGTAGAATGTGCATAAACTTAGTTTATGGTTTATAGCTTATCTTAAATTCAAGAGTTTTTGTTTAAATCAATCATAAACTTATTTGTAAAATGTATTACATTTTGTTTTGTAGTTAAAACGTCCGTTGAAAATGTTAATTTCACACTCCGAACTATTCTTTTGGAGAATAAGTTAACTCAAACCAATTTCCTAGATTGGGATAGGAACTTGAGAATTATTCTTGAGTTTGAGGCCCAAGAGAATGTCTTGGAGAAATCTGTCCCCACACTTACTTCGACCTCTTCTGAAGAGGAAAAGCACGTCTATAAATTGGCATATGATAGGTCACGTAACGTCACATGCTTGATGTTGGTTGCTATGGAACCTGATCTTCAAGAGAGATTTGAGGATCAAGATGCCTATACCATGATAACTAACCTTCGAATTATGTTTAAGGAACAAGCTAGGCTTGAGAGATACTTGATCTTAAAGGCTATCATGAACTGCAAACTTGACAAAGGAAAACCAGTCGGCCCGCATGTGTATAATATGATAGGCTTGTTTGACAAGATGGCCAGACTCGGTAACGAGTTCAATTTGGAGATGTCGACGGATATGATTCTCAACTCTCTTCATGATGGCTTTGCATATTTTTGTTCGATGTATCATATGAATGGAATGAACAAATCCTTGAACGAGCTACATGTAATGCTCAAGACAGTTGAGCAAAACACTATGGATCACCCGACGAAGGATATTCTAATGGTCAAAGCTAAGAGATTCAAGAAAGGACCCCTAAAGAAGCATCAAAATGAAGGGAAGGGCAAGCAAGTTGCTCAAAATAGGACCAACACTCCCAAAGTTAAGGTCGCAGCTAACCATGATTGTTTCTACTGCAACGGAAAGGGGCACTGGAAAAGAAACTGCCACAAGTATCTAGAAGATAAAAAGAAAGGGAACGTCTCTATTTTAGGTATATATGTTGTTTCAATTTTGTCAACTAATTATAGTTCATGAGTATTACATACTGGATATGGTTCTCACAATATTTCGAATGTTTAGGGCTTAAACATTAGAAGAAAGATGCAGAAAAGTGAGGTGGATCGACGAGTTGGAAACGAAGCAAGGGTTGCTACGTTTGCAATCGGAGATTATAGTCAACCTCTACCTTTTAGCTTAGTTGTGTAACTTAATGATATATTTGTTTTCCCTACATTACTATTAACTTAATTTCAAATTTTATTTTGAACTTCAAGGGATTTAATTTTATCATTAGTAATTATTTATTTTTCAATTTATAATTTTTTTTTTATGTCCAAACTAACATGAATAGTGGTGAATTGCTAGGTTACATAAAATTGAACATTTTTCAATAGAACTTAATAACCTTTATTGTGACATCATCATGTGATGATGTGAGTGGCTTTGAGGGTAAATTAATCGGAAAGCTTTCATAGCTCAGTTGGTTAGAGCACCCGTTTAGTAAGCGGGAGGTCTTGAGTTCAACTCTCAATGAAAGCAACAATTTTTGCTTCGTTTTATCTCTTTTCCTTTTATTAATATTTATACTTAAACCCTATCAAGAAGTACCTAGATTGTGGATTCTACTAAATCAGTGAAGACACTCTGTCTTTAGTTGATGAAGCAACAACTGACCAAGATGGCACTTCTTGATAAGTTCAAATATTTTGTGCACAAAGGACTTAACCAAGAAGCAATTTCTCTATTTCAACATAATCAAAAGGCTCACCATGAAACCATTAGTTACATGCTCCCTTCTCTCATCAAGGGTTGCTGTCATTCTCAATCTTTTCATGGTATCCTTCAACTCCATTCTTTTGCAATCAAATCAGCAGCTATTACCCACCTTGTCGTGTCCAATTCACTGCTCACCGTGTATTCAAAATTCTCCCATGTACAATCTGCCCGCCAATTGTTTGATGAAATGCCCCAGAGAGACACTATAACTTGGAATTCCTTGATAATGGGACATATCCAGAATGGGCTTTTTCTTGAAGGTCTTGGAATGTTTAAGAAAATGTGTGCAGTTGGGTATGTTCCAAAACCAGAGCTGATAGCTTCTGTTCTGTCCATTTGCTCTAGGATCAACGGAGGCTTGAAATTTGGGAGAGAAATTCATGGCTTTGTTGTCGGATGTGGGATAATGATGATGCCACAATCTGTGTTTTTATCTACAGCACTCGTTGACTTGTATATGCATGGTTCAGAATCAGACTTGAAAATTGCTCTCAATGTATTTGGTCAAATGGAGGTCAGGAATGAAGTTTCATGGACAGCCATGATAGGAGGGTTTGCTGATAAAGGACTGCAAACGGCACTTGAATGCTTTAGAGCAATGCAAGCTGAAGGATTTAAGCCAAACCGGGTAACACTTATTTCAATAATTCCAGTTTGCACTAATCAGGCGAAAGAGATTCATGGGTATGCTTTCCGTCATGGGTTTGATTCTGAACTTAGCTTCTCAGCAGCACTTATGCACGCGTATATCCAGTACAGAGGAGCATCAAAGGCTGTTAATAAAATAATGAAGAGAACCTCAATGAAAGACATTGTCCTGTGGACAACAGCCATTGAAAGCTGTTCTCGTAACGGGAAACTCTTTGAAGCAATCAGGCTTTTCAATGAAATGAGATTAGAAGGGATAGAACCAAATTCCATCAGCCTATTAGCAGTGTTATCTGCCTGCACAAATCAAGCTTCTATAAGGATTGGAAGAGTAATACACGCATATGCTTTCAAGTGTGCCCTAATCATAGATATTTCTGTGGGAAATTCACTTCTTAACATGTATGCAAAATGTGGTTCACTAACAGATTCAAGTCAAGTATTCGAAGAACTTACCACAAAAGATCCGATTTCATGGAGCTCACTCATTAATGCATATGGAGTATCCGGCCAAGCCAAGGAAGCTTTAAAAATCTTCCACAGAATGAAGGTAAGTGTAGAAGTTGACTCGGTTTCTTTGCTTTCAACTCTATCAGCTTGCAACCGAGCTGGGCTAGTCAAAGAAGCTCAGCAGCTTTTCAAGAATGCAGTAGAAGAGGGTAAGTGTAAATTAGGTTTGGAACATTATTCATGTCAAATTGATCTTCTTGGAAGATCAGGGAGGTTAGACGAAGCTTGTGAGATGGTTAAGCGAATGCCCATGAAACCAAACACTAAAATTTGGAGCTCATTGGTGTTGGCTTGTATTGATCATGGAAAGGTGGAAGCTGCAGAGGAGATGGCTCGTCGTGTTATTGAACTTGAGCCTCGAAATGCAGCTAGCTACTCGTTGTTGTGTATGATCTATGCTAAATCTGGTGACTGGCAAAGGGTGGAAGCCACTAGGAGATTAATTAGAGCACATGGGTTTAAAAAGACCCGCGGATTTGCCAGGATTGAGCTCGAAAATGTTAACTTGTAAATTGTATAAACTAGGCTGCCTGATTAACATCCCAATTATGCAAGCTGATACATAGTTGCATCTTATCAATAGATTTCGACTCACATGTAATTTCACTTGGTGTGTTTGAGTTTTTGCCAATTTTGTATGGTGTGTGTTTTTTAGTTATCAGTTGATTGTTCCTGAGGAGTTAAACTCTCTGTTACTGGTTTCTATTCAACTTTTTTATGAGAAAAAGTTTCAATTTAACATTGGTGGTTTTGACTGTTTGATCGAGTTAAGTCGTTCATTTGAACTCTAACGAAGTGTTCAACTTTTTTTTTAATTAGGACAGAAATTTGATTTACCATTTCGTGTTCCTTGTTATTGAAAATGGCACACAGCAAAAACTACCAAAATTTACTAATTCAGGGACACCATACAAGATTATAAGAACACTTGAGAAATCAGGTAAAATTGACAATACTAGATATTCTGTAGTTAGAAAAGAAAACAAAATTTGAGACTAAGTATAAACATTCCGAGACTTCTAGGACCAAATCAACTCTTTAGCAGAAAATGTCGATCTAAAGCAACAACATTTGGCTGTCTCAATTGGCCTTAATACATATTAGCAATAATGTGCGCTTCAACTACACTAATCAGTTCAGTCTGCCTCCCTTCATTATTCCTCAAGGTGAAGTTTACCACACACCTCATATTGAGCAGTTGAATTTGTATCAAGCACAAGATATTATCTTCATCAAGGCCAGTCAAATCTTTTCTCAGGATTATCCTTCCCTTTTTCTCCTGAAAAAAACACACAGCAATTGTGCAATGCCATTTAACAAATAAAAAGAAGATAAAGGGGGATTGCAGTTAGAAATAGTGTATATACAGCTATGAAAATCATTTGAAAACTAAGTAGCGTGTAAAAACCAATAGAAACCGGTTAAAACTTATTAGTTTCGATCAATCATAATCTCTTCAACATAGTATACTGGACAAAGCAAACTACAAGCTTATTCATATTGACATACCTCATCACAAGCCCTGAAAGTGAATGATAATTTGAACGAGCAATTACGTATGTATCACTTTTCCCAATAACAAGTCTGCCAAATTCCATAAACAAGATGAATTAGCAAACAACCTCAGCCTACTTACACATGTGCAGCAAAACCATGCCATGGGTACACTTCCTTAGTACTATCCACCATACATCAACATATGAAGTGACTGAATTAGAAGAAAATAAATACCTTTAGTTTTGGACAGCATTGTTAAAATTAGGGATTCACCGGACCTAGCTGCACTATGGTAGGAATGCTGTAATTTGGAAGTGAGTGTATTCATAAGGATCATATCCGTGGATCAGACTATGTATCACTTATATCAGGCATATATCTAGAGCATCCTTTAGGGTACCAGACAACTCTACAAGCAACTAAGATACATTCTCAGCTGCATTGTGTGTTATCACCATAAAAAAAAAAAAGAAAAAAAAAAGTGAACTTTGTTATGGAATTCAATCCTGCTATATGCAGGGTCCTTCTTCAATTGAGAATCTCTCATTGACCCCCTCACCTCGCCCACATTCCTCATAACCCATGGGCAGCATAAGCATTCGACAAGACAACATACTTCCCAGCATTTTCTGGTTCCAATTCAAATATATTTTCGGCTGAAACCTTGAAAAGGTCAACATTTCCATGAATTCTGCAAGCCCCAAGCAAAGACCCCGAATAACCGGATGATTCGTGAATTGAAATGTTTTAACAAATTCATAAGCCTCTTCTAATCTTCCAGCAAGGCCCAAAAGGGAATAAGTCTGTGTATGCTTTCTTTTCTGTGTATGCTTTCTTCAAGAAAAAGGGAATAAGTCTGCAACCCGCTGTTAACCCTGAGTGATACAGCAACTGAATAGCCTGACATAGTCTCCCAGCGATACACAAACCCTTTAGTGTTTTATCCAACCGAAGGGATCTTTCCACGAACTCAGCCTGAAAACTGAACTAATTAACTTGTCAGTTACAATAACATCCCAGAGCGGTATACCAATGATGTGCGACCAACCTCAGATTTTAGCGGTCACAACTGAGCACTAATCACTATGGTATCTCTGTACATGAAATTTTGTTTGTTCCAGTTGATCATAGAATTAAGCAACTCCTCAAACGTACAAATCCTTGGACTAAGCTGAACTAGAAGCTTTATGTACCAAAATATATATTCATAAGCCATAAACTGAGTCCTGATTTTGAATGATGACAACTCAACCAACGCCCAAGATCCTATTATTCCGATCAATCTATAATCCATATTGGGTTCTATCCACACTCCTGCTAGAAACAACATGAGCCAGTCAACAACCTCCAGTACATTTTATACGCAGCAACATCGGCCATCGGATAATACGATGGAAAATTTATGCATTTTCCAAAGGAAGAAGTACAACTGCAGATCTATTTAGTCTGGTCCTTTGGATATTTTTTTGGATTTGTCAGTTGTAGACAAATACTTGTAAGTTGTAAGTTATCTGACAGATCAAGGCACGTAAAAGTGAACGAATTTTATATGCATCAGACTATATCTCACTAATATCAGGTAGATATCCAACATCCATTATCGTGCCAGATAACTCTTCAACTATACGAGCTACAATCTCAGAACATTGATGCGTGTTATCACGCATGTAAAAGAAGTGAACTTTGTTGTGGAGTTCAATCCTACTATACCCAGGATCTTTCTTCATTTGCATCGACCCCCAAACCTCAGCTGCATTCCTCCATAGCCCTTGAGCAGCATAAGCATTTGACAATGCAAGATACTTTCCAGCACTTTCACTATCACGTTCCAATTCAAAGAATCTTTGAGCTGAAAGTTTGACCAGGTCAACATTTCCATGAATTCTGCACGCAGCAAGTAAAGAGCCCCAAACAAGTGGATGATCCTTGAATGGTGAGTTATTAACAAATTCATAAGCCTCTTCTAACCTCCCTGCACGGCCTAACAGATCAACCATGGCAGCATAATGCTTCACTCTAGGTTGAATTCCATAATCCCTTTCCATTGACATAAAATGCTTCCAGCCTTCGTTAACCAAACCTCCATGGCTACAAGCACTAAGGACAGCAAGGAAAGTAACATAATCGGGTCTAAGACCTTCAGCTACCATTTCATTAAAAAAACTCAAAACCTCTCCAACTTTTCCATTGTGTCCATAACCAGATATCAAAGCTGTCCATATAACTACATTCTTATCCACAGATTCCTGAAACACCCAATGCCCATCACAGGGACTGCTACATTTGAAATACATGTCCATTATTGCACTACTAACCACGACATTGCTCAATAATAGACATTTTATCCATAAACCATGAGCCTGTCTACCTTGATCTAATAAGGCTAATGAGGCACAGGCACGGAACACTGAAGAAAAAGTGAATTGATCAGGACTCACACCATTGCATATCATGTCATTATATAGATTTAATCCTACTGCTTCAAATCCCTTCTGGACATGACCAGCAATAATTGCATTCCATGAAACTAAACATTTCTTCTCAGATATGTCAAACATTTTGCACGCAGTTTCAAGATGTCCAGCCTTGGAGTACAATATCAACAGCTTGGTTTGTAGGTACTCATTAGGAGCAAACCCAACAACAATAATATGTGCATGAACTTTTTTCCCGAGTTCATATTCTTTCGTGTGTATGCATTCTTGAAGCAAAAGAGAATAAGTCTGCGAACCCGCCGATGATCCTGTCTGATACAGCAGCTGAACTGCTTGCTTTAAACTCCCAGATATACACAGATCCTTAAAAGTTTTATCCATCTGAACAGGGCTTCGCATAAACAGGGACTGAAAACTGGAATAATTAACTGGTCAGTGACAATTACATCCAAAAGAATTATATCAATAATGTGCGACCAACCTCAGATTGCGGGGGTCTCAGCTTAGCACTAATCACTATGGTATCTCTGCTAAAGAAATTTATTTTTTTACAACAAGAATTATATTTAAACGAAAAATGGCACTGACCTACATTGCAAACTTAGTTCTAACGGGACCTCCTTCTAACCCCAAAAAAAAAAAAAAAAAAACACTTAGTTCTAACGAAAACCCCTGGTTTTACATTACAACACACACTATTATCCACAAGGCCCAATACACCAAGAGTCGAAGTAACTATCCTGATTCTCAGTTCTTCACCTGTCTGCTTACCTATATGAAATGAAAAGCATAATATGTCTACTCAATATACTTCGTAGCCAAAACATTTCCAAACCTGCTTGAGGTTGTTTTTGGATTGAGTCAATACATGTGTATTTTAACTCGTGTTTTTAATACTACAGCAGAGAAGCTAAAAATCAAGTAGCTACCTTTAACTCGTATCCGAATTGGACTACATTTGCCAAACTTTGCTACGATAAATATAAAATTGTTTTAAAAAAAAGGACCAAATGTATCAAACTTTGCCAGAATAAGGAAGGATGGAACAAACTAAAATGGAATGTATTTCAGGAGTGAGCAGGCGATAAAAAGCAAGGAGAAAAGGTGCGAACCTGTCATTGTTCCACTTGGATTGGATACGGCGAACGAGAGATGCAGTCTTGCCGGCGAACATCGGCTGTAGAGTAGCGTGAATCTCACCAAAAGGAGAGAATTAAGGCAAATCAGCTCGTGAAGTATAACGGCGGCTGGGAATAAAGGGTATAAGAACTGACAGGGACCGCAGTGGGCAACGAAAATTAGGGTTTATGCCGATGAGAGTGCGAGGAAAGAGGAGGGAAAGACCAGGGAATCGAAGGATTAGATAGAGAATTTGCATCTCTATCTAATTTGATTGCAGGTTGAGACTTTGTTACAGCGCCATAGAAGGAAGGAGGAGAGAGCAGGTTTTGAGGAAATTGTTCAGATGATAGTTTTGGCTCCGGAGGGAAATCGTTGAAAATATAGATTGAAATTTCTAATAATTTTGGAGAAATTGGCAAGTTGTTTTTTTCTAAACAAAAACTTTCATTACTTAAATATCGTATTAAATATCGTCTGATGATTCAACTTTATCCGGTTGATAAGACTTGTCCTATGTCCAACTGTCGTAAGTCTTTAGGTATTTTTGGGAGCATGCGGTTCATTGTGAAGAGCTTCATGGTTTCAAATATAGACATGATCTTGTCCGTGATGTTTTATGCGACGTGTTTAGGAGAGCGGGGGTTTCGGTTAAGAAGAAGGCACTTGTGACCTTTTTGACTGATCCACGTGAGGGAAGATCTATGTTGAGGCCGGCGGACGTCTTAGTGTTTGGATGGATGAGGGGAAAACATGTTTGTATTGATGTGACAGGGGTTTCCCCACTGGTTGGTTTAGGCAATGGGCCTTTTGTGGTGGATAAGGCAGCGCTTAATGCAGCTTCAGCTAAGGTGGCTAAACATGAGAGGGCTTGTGTCGAAAATCAACACGTGTTTCTTCCGTTCGCTTTTGACACTTTTGGTTTTATTGCGCCCGATGTTGTTGAGGTTCTTAAGAGGGTGCAACGAGTCTTACACGGTAACGTTATGTCTCCTAGGTCATCTGATGTTGTTTTTAGGAGAATCGGTTTTGCAATTCAGAAAGGGTTGGCGGCGTAGCTGGTTGCCCATCTCCCCCTAGCTCGATGTAATTAATTTTTAAAGTAATGATATTTGGATACAATATTTTTTTAAATAAAAAAAATAAAAAAAATTACTTAAACAAGGTCAATGTAGCTACTTACGGAATATTGGCCGACTTTTTCTTTTTTTTTTAATAATTAAAAAACAGACGAATTTGTTGACAGAGGTGTACAATCATATTGGATTTACGATTTAAATGTAAGATTAAGTAAAAAGTAAATAGGTTTGATAACATATAAATGTCATCCCTAATTAAGCCAAGAGATGACCGTAAGAGGCAGAAGAGTTGATTACGGAAAGCACAATATGTGTATCCGATTCCACATGAACTCGAAAGTGATCCTGTTTCAAGAGTAGTCTTGAAAGCCATTCGAATAACAAGAAGCTTCACCATTAAAGTATCCTAGTGCTATTTAGTTGTGTAGTAGCAACATATAAAATTAGTGTTTGTGTTCCTTTCTCCACGGGACCTTCAAATGACCTCATGTCGAAGTGTTAAAGTCATGTATCAAGTTTTGGACCCGAATCATTTTATTTGGCCTAATAAGGTCGATCGACATTATAGGATCAAATCGAGTGACCCACTTTGACGTCAATTATTTTAATCCTTTATCCTTTTGATTGGGTTGAACTTCCAACTCGTCCAGTTAGATGTTTTTGTATTTATATTTATCCATTAGGGATATTTATCAGATCAATTGTTAGTTAACCAGACAAATTGTTTTGGTGATGTTTAATTTTAAAGCTGAATCGTATCTGCTTGCATGTAATGAATATGGTAACTTTATCGTAAAAAAAACTCTTAAACACACGGTTAAGTTATACATATTTTACCAAATTACAAAGTATCTACATATTCATGTTATATCAAGTTAGTATGAACTTTTATATGCCATTTTTTTCATTATAGAATCGCCGAAGTTTATAAGACTTCATTGGAGGCTTCAGAAGGTTTTGTTGCCCGATGTAGAAAATCTTAGGCGTCACCGATTCAGAGGGAACGTCACTTCGGAGCTGTGCAGATGAGGGTTGAGTGTAACAATTGCTTGTTGATCCTAATGGACTGCAGTGTAAAAGAATGATATTGGTTGCACTAATTGTTCGTTTGCAAGTGAAGCCCCTTTAAACGAATTAATTATATTGTTGGTAGCTATAATTAACTTAAAAATTTTCATAGTTTAGTTGGTTAGAGCACCTATTTAGTAAGCGGGGAGGTCTTGAGTTCAACTCTCAGTTAAAGCAACTTTTTGCCATCTATTTGTATATTACTCACCCTCACTTTCCTCTACATATTTGGTAATTTTAATTATTAATATGTAATTTTAATTATGGAATGATTGTTTCAATTATGACTTACTTATTTTATTTTCACACAAATTTTTATGGGTGAGATTGGGAAGTATGTAGATTTTTTATCAAGAAAACAAAGTGTGTAGGCAAAATTTTATGAAAACACTAACTTTGTGAAGAACTTTCTATTTGTGGAGGGACTCAACGTTATACTCTGTTACCCAACTTTGTTACTCAACGTTATACTTTGTTACCCAAATTTTCACTTATGTTACCCAACTTTATTGTTACCCGATCTTAATACCCAACGTTTTACATCCAAATTCACTTATGTTACCCAACTTCGTTGTTACCCGATTTTAATACCCTACGTTCTACATCCAAATTCACTTATGTTACCCAACTTCGTTGTTACCCGATTTTAATACCCAACATTCTACATCAAAATTCACTCATGTTACCCAACTTCGTTGTTACCTGATTTTAATACCCAACGTTACATATACAACTTCACTTCGGTTACCCAATTGTAATATCCAACGTTCTATATCTAACTTCACTTCGGTTACCCAACTTTGTTGTTACCCGATTTTAATACCCAACGTTACATATCCAACTTCAATTTGGTTACCCAACCTCGTAGTTACCCGATTTTAATACCCAACGATACATTTCCAATCTCACTTCGGTTACCCAATATTAGTTAATCGATTACTATTGTTCCCCCTCTGGACAGTTCATCGGCTTAGTTTTTGAAAATTTATTATGATGTATTTTAACTTTTGTGTTAACCAACAATTTTCAAAAGGTTAGCTTTTACTGAGCTCTTTCATTTTTGCTATGCAGATCTTGTATTAGGTTGTTTGCAATATGCAGTCTAATTTGCAACCCATTAACTAAGTTCCAGTAAACTGTATTGTTATGAAATTCATGGTTTGGTGTAAATTTTCAACAATTACTATTTTTAAATGAATATGAATTTTTCCCTCCCAAGTAATTGCAGAAATTTGTATACATCATCCTGTTCAATTTCTGATATTTTTTTACGTGGGTTGTGTATCTGTTCAATGTAAAGACTGATTAATACCACATTTTGTTTTGGTTTTTTCCTAAAATGGCACTAGCGATTATGTATATTATTACTAGTGAGTTTAGTTCACTAATGAAGTGAAAGAAGAATGTTGTACACATCCTGTACAAGTCAGCTTGCATTTATGGAACTGAATATACATTTGTCCAAATTACATCAATTCACGAGTCTATTGAGTAAACAGATTTGAAGCTGATTCTTTCATGTTAGTATCAGACGAAGTATGACACCCAAATATTTGAATGACTTCTCGGTTCTTCCAAGCAATGGTTCTTCTCTTCCCTGCTCCAACTCTGCACTCAACAAAAACAACAACCCTTGCTGCTATGAGCTTTACGTTGACAGATAACTACGACAAGTGAATTAAGGATCTTCTTTTTCACTGCTATCACTGGATCTCCATCTTGTCTCACCCTTCCGGCTGAAAATCTTCAGCCATAGAACCATTCTCTTGACTACAAGTGAACAAACAAAAGTAGATAGATTTTATAGCCAAGTTAACTCAGGTTCAAATTCAATGGTGCAAATATACATCTATTTGGCTCATCCAGCTTGCATTCTTGTTCGGGGGATCCCCTCTATGATGAATCCATTAGAACATCCCTCCTCCAACCTCTTAGTTAACAACCCAAATATAATATCCTCTGGGACAAGCTTTCCTTGGTTTACAGAGCTCTCAATCTGAATACAGAATGCAAAGTATGAAAAGACTGTTGGATTATATACTTGAAATACAAGAAGATAAAAAGGAAAACAGATAAGAGGGACTCCATGCTCCTTGCCAAAGTAATGTAGCCAACCTAAAATTTTCAATCCATAAATAAGTTGATTTATAGAGCTTATAAATTTCCTCACAAATTGAAACTACAGAAATGCCAGATACACATAACCAAGTAATATCAAATTTTCAACAAACATTGTTGAATTGAGGGTAAATATAGAAAATTATAGGCTTTGTGCAAATTAGATCATATTAGAGGGCACTATGTGTGTTTTACCCCCACAAACTATCACACTAGTGTCTAATCCTAGCAAGCAGGTCATCTATCAAGCTCATATCAGACATTGAATATAGGAGTGAAACGGATTGCGCTTGATTTCTTACAATTTTAGTTTATAGACATACCCAACCAAACAACACATACCTAGAACGAAATTGATTTCCACAAGCCATGAAATTTTCAAGTATCAATAGCAAAGTCATGAACCATAAACCAACAATGTCACGCACATAGAATGTGCCATGAATGTCCTATCTTATAATTTGAAATTGATCTCTTGCAGAAGGAACCTCATCTAGTATGAGGAACAAGTACACATGAAGGATTTAAGGAGTTATGACAAAAAGAAGATATTCACCTTTTTCTCTGCAACCAATCTCAAGTTAACCCAAAATACATATGTAAAGAGCAGCATTTACATCACTTTGTTTCATATCTCTGGTCACAGCTTCCTTCGCATCATCTTCATTCCACCCTTCCTAACCTTTCCTTGCCTGTAATAAACAAATGAGACATCAAAACACAAACTCATGAACTGATGTGATCAATCAAGCAAAAATTCAAAGAATTTAGCACATCACCTCATCCTTTATTGCCAGAGAGGTTGACTGACTTGATGAAGCTACAAAATCCACCTGTTTTTCCATTACAAGGTAAACCAACAATTTACAGAAGCTAAAGGCTTCACATATAAGCAGATAGGAAAACATAAACAAAAAAGCACTCAAAATTCTTCAGTAACAAGACAACTTCATACATATCTGCAAATAATATGCAATTAAGAAATAATTAACAAGAATGATTAGAAAATATAACAAGATCAGCTGCAACAAGACGAATATACAAATCCTGACCACCTCCATTAAAAGTCCTCATGTCCTTAAGATCTCCCCTCCACATCACATACCCACGCTCAAGCATGATTTTCCCAGTGTAACAAGAATGTCAAATATGAATACAATCAAGGCATTTTATAACTCATTTATTTTTGACAAGTTTAAGCTCAAAAAGGTTATGTTTGATTGTTTGAGTACCTTGTCGACATCCATATGGCTTGCTAGTGCAGCACCGACAGTTGGTCCAAATCCATAAACTACATTTAAGACACCAGGTGGAGCTCCAGCCTACCACAAACAATTACAAATCATGTTTCATTTTGAACAGTGAACTGAAAAATGAAAGAGAAAATTGGAAGACAGCAGTTTCGCCACAGTACATACCTCGTGCAAGAGTTGGGACATGAGGAGTGAGCTCAAAGGTGTTTGCTCAGCAGTTTTCAAGACAGCAGTGTTACCACAGGCTAATGCAGGAGCAACTTTCCAAGTATACAAGATGAGAGGGAAGTTCCAAGGAACAATCATCCCTGAGTTTAATCAAAGTGAAATTCAATATAATTAGCTCATGTCTATTTTAGATCTATTATGTATCAAACAACACTTATCTTCCAATATTATCCATGTGCTATTAAAGCAAGGTCAGTTGGATTTGGCATTCAGAAGATGTTACTTAGTACAAGAACATGCCAACCCACATAGAACTACTACTACCGATGGTATACTGAGTTTAATTAAAGTGAAATTCAATATAATTAGCTTATGCCTATTTTAGATTTATCATTTATGAAACAACACTTATCTTCCAATATTACCCATGTGCTATTAAAGCAAGGTCAGTTGTATTTGGCATTCAAAAGATGTTACTTAGTACAAGAACATGCCAACCCACATAGAACTACTGCTACCGATGTGTCACATAGAATACTGAACCTAATTGAAGCAAGATCACCACATAATGGAGGAAAAAGTGAATAGAAGGAGGCAATTTTCTGTTGTTATCTCATCAGTGTTTATAGTTCCCTTGTATTGCTAAGCTATAAATACATTTAGAAGAAGCACTAGATGGGTTTTGGATCAAAGCAGGAAATTGATTTCAAATGCCAAGGAAGAATTATTTATTTATCTTACAGGCTTGGTTATTTGAGTCACAGGCACAATTTCAGAAAGGAACTCTTGAGCAGCCTCAACCAAATTGAATATCATCACACGTCCTTCTCGAGCATTAGAATTTGCCTTAGACAAGCCGATTAAAAAAGAAATTTAGATACTTCCTATGACAAAACAGGTAAATGACACTTGTTTGATTTGCGAAATAAGAGAATGCAAGCAATCAATCATAGCATTTGAACAATACAGTCAACTACATAGGTAGCTAAGAAAGGACTAATTTTTCCTCCAATCTCTACCTAGTTCGAAATCGTCCAAATCATGTTAGCTGACATGGATATTGTAACAATATATCAAACATTTTAACCGATACATCACAAGCAAAGAATTCGATGGCACCTGATCATGAAGCAGAGATAGAAGATTATCAGCATCATTTTTTGATAAACCTTTCTCTGGACTAATTTGAAGTTTCGGGCATATGTAAGGATATCCAGACATGCACCTAAATATTGAAAGGGTAAACCGAAGGACTTCTTCCTGAGCATGACAGACACTTTCAACTGATAAATGGATACTAAGATGCTTGAAACATCATCCAAGATTATCAAATTAAGAGAATTTTGATAGGGTCCATTTAGATCTTGATTTGAAAAAACCTTAATCGCCCAAATCAGAAGAAGAAGACGAAGAAAGCGGCTCTACACAACTCCATTAACGATCCGAAGTATGAAAAGGAAGCAACAAACAAGAATCAGAAGGAGAAGACGAATAAAGCGGACGAGCGAAGAAGGAGGAGACGAGAGAATCGCCCAAATTGCCAGAGAGAGGAGAGGGGGAAAAAATGCAAAAAAAAAAAAAAAAAACGTATTTATAGGTACACAATTAATTCCGTAATTAATTCAGCCTACACACTTTGTACCAATGTTAAAATTAATGCATTTATAACCCATTTATCTCAATTTTTATTTTAAAAAACAACCAAAAATAAACTATTGAGCTAAATATTTGAATATATTATAGAAAAAATTCATATTTCTTAATTATAATGTATAATATTCAATTATGACTTACATATTTCTTTACTATTCTTCTTTTGGTAAAATAATATGAACCACTAGAAATAATGCAATTTTTAATGATAAACTCATTTATGATGTCTCTGCTTGTGTTAGTAGATTAATTGAGGAATAGGGCAGTGATAACAACAAAATCCAAAATCATTCCGGAATAAAATCAACGATATAAAGTCAAAAATATCAAAATGGATCAAACTTGACCAAATATTTATAAAAATCAATTTTGCTGGATCAAAACGAAACAATGGTAATTGCACTTTTGGCTATATTATTAGGGACTCTAATGCCAAGACTATTTCCTACCGTTATGGTAATTGTGAACTCACCTTTTCCCTTCTTGCCAAGACAATAGCTTTGAAACATGTCACCTGTGGAAAATTGAACTTATTATCTCTTATATCTCTATTTGTGGGTCACGATGCTCCTTTGCTAATGTCTCTCTCCCTTTTGAAGTTATTGTACTCATATGTAATGATGATTTAGGATGTTCCACATCAATACGTAGATCATGTCTTTTCCGTTTTTGTCCTTGTATAAAAAAAGTATTTCTTTATTAGCACGCACAAGATACGAAATATAAACTAAATTTGATTTTAAAAAAAAACATTTTGTGCGCATGGAAAAAAGTTGCTCGGTGAAGTATTGATCTCAAAACATGAGGCCCAAATGCCCAGATTGACCCATATTTCATGTTCAAATTGTTCTCAGTTGGCAACTGATCGATTGGGCCAGATGCCCGTAAACAAGGCCCAATTCTTTGCACATCGCGTTGTACCTCGTATACTATAAATTTAATCCATCACAATATTACTTATTTTTCAATAATAAAATGAATAAGTTATAAATAAAAGTTGTGGGATAAAAACTATCTCACTCCACTGCAAGCGTATAAAAAATCATTATATAAAGGGTAAACTATATTCTATTGTCAAATAATTTCGTATTAAATTTCAGTTGGCTTATATAATCCGGCCTACGTTTCACGTGGTATTAAAATGGTTGATATGAGTTTTAATTAATTAGGTTTGTAGATAAGATGTTTCGCGGATATGTGTTAAAATTATTCCGTTCAATTGACTTAGGCAGTTTTATGACGTCAGAGTCAATTGAGTTAGAAGGTTGCACTTGAAGGGACATATAAAAATTAAAGCTATCTCATAATTACAAGGAGATATAAAATCTAAGGTATAAGGTAGGTGATATACTCTTCCTAGACTTTTGTGTGTTGGACTCAAACTAAACGTCCATGTGTACTTGAATATGCTAAATTTCGTGTTATATTAGCGTAGAATTTATCTTAAAATAAACTACAATTCGTAAATATCTCATATAGATATCTTTCAATGATTCCAAATTTCCAATGGTTATAGTCTTCGATGTAAGCAGCAGCAGCAGCATTTGCCAAACATCATGATTTGTATAGCACACCAACTACATCGCAAGAGAAATGAAAAAAAAAACTTTTAAATATTAGGTTTGAATATCCATATTTATTTATATATACTAAAGCAGTCCGTGAATTTATATGTGGTACTCTGATGAATCCACGTCATTAAATTTATATTTGACACATTTTGGTGAATCAGCGTCATTAAGTTTACAAGTTTCAATTTTTTTTGTTAATTTAGGTCTCACAATGTTAAAACAAATTATTTTAAATATTTAATTTACAAAATTATTTTAAATATTTTACTAACTAATTTTTTTATTAGTCCCTCATATTATTAATTGATCTTTGATTATTTTTAATTTAAAAATTAAAATAGTTAGAATTTGCAATCTAATTTTAAAGATCTTAACATTTTATCAACTTCTATTTTTTAATTTTCAACTAAACTATATACTTTTTGAAACTTAAAAACTTTATTTTAAATTAAATTAAATTTAATTTACTTATATTTTCTTGTCTATTTAATTTAACTTTTTTACAACTTATAAACTTTCTTGTCTATTTAAACTTTTACAGAACTTAATATTTTTATTATTTATTTAAACTTATAAACTTTATTATTTTTTAAAATTTTATAGATCTACAATATTTATTATTTAAACAAATTTTTTAATTTTTTTTTATCCAAGATATTAATAATAAAATATAATATAGATGATTTAGGTTTGATGTTTAATCTATATTAATATATGGATATGACATACTCTATCCTAAAATATATATAATATTTATAACAAAATGCTAACATAATCAAAACATAAAACATCGTAAAAATAGTTAAAACTGGTATAATATAATTTTCTAAATGCTTATCATGAAGAATATAATTATAATTTACGAATGTTAAAAGAATATTAAAATTCAACTCCGGAAGGTTTAGGTTATAAAATAAATAAACCATTATTATCATATTTGATGCATAAATTTTAATTATTTGAACAAAATAAACATAAAAAATAGCACTATTTAGTTTGTGGAAACTAAGGCGGAAGTTTAAAGGTTGCGTTAATGGACTGGGTTTCTTAATATCCGTACAAAAAATATCTAGTACGAGATTATAAATGAGAAAATATATCTATTATTAAGATTTTATCTATTTTGTAAATTATAATTTGGTGTGATATATTTATATTTCATAAGCCGTCATATATTACTCTCGAATATATATATATATATATATATATTTTAATAGTCATAAAAGTAATTTATTTTTAGGAAAATCTACATACGTAAAGTCTAGTTCGGTAAAAACACACGCTTATTTTTCTCAAACGAGCATCCGTCCATTCGTTCTTCTTCTTCTCCCAAATCTCATTCAAAACTCCAACAACAAATTCTTTTTTTTTTGGTAAAAGGAGAAGAATTTCCGCGCTTAGAACGCTTTATTAAAAAAGAAACTACAAACGTGTAACACGTGGGAAAGCAACTCCCCTAAGATCCTCAAGAATAAGAGTTCTAACACAAAGCGGAGGATCGCTAAAGACAGTAGTACCAAAATCGCAAGAAAAAGCAAGATTGGCAATCGAGTCGGCGACTCTATTACCCTTCCTAAAAACATGGCCGAAACTGATAATCCAATCCCGGGTAATGAAGCCTTGACACCGAATCACCAGGCTAGAAAGAGGGTGGTTGCAGGGAACCCCTTTCTCAATGAAGCCGAGGACCAACATTGAGTCTACCTCAACCATAACTCTTCGGATCTCCAACTCCCATGCTAACTCGAGTCCATGAATAAGCCCCCACAACTCAGCCGCCGGGGCAGAAGCAATGCCCAGATTGGCCGCCACTCCGGCCACCCAATCTCCACCATCATTCCGTATAACCGCACCAGCAGTAGCAATGCTCATTTCTCCTCTCGACGCTCCATCCGAGTTAACCTTACACCAACCTGGCTTAGGCTTATTCCACCGGATTAGCTTTTCCCGTTTCTTCCCAATCTGAGCACCACTACTAGATACAACATACTCAACATTTTCCTTGTATCTTTCAAAGAGAAAGGCATGTTTATCCCTAACAATATGACCCTCACTGAATATTCTCGCATTATGCCACTTACAAATCCACCAAACACTAACAGCAAACATAACCTTCCAGCAAATATCCAGAGAAGACACCATTCCCACACTAACATTCTCGAATATCCAATCTTCCCATTCTAACTCAAAGAAGGTTCTATGAAGCTCCATGGGAATCAAGGCCCTCCATATTGGCTTGACAAAAACACAATCTCTCAGCACATGGAGAAGAGATTCCTCACAATCCGGACAAGCCAAACACTGCGGTGAATCAGCCAAATGTCTCCTGGTTCTCTCGACATTCATAAGCGGCACACCCCACGCCAGTTGCCACATAAATATCGAATTCGCTCTTGTACCTTGATTTTCCAGATCTCCGTAAAAAGTTTTTCGCTCACTCGGCTAGACCCCCGCCTTTCTCTGAAAACCTTGTAAGTCGACGCAACCGAGAATGAACCTGAGTTGGTGTGGATCCATCGACGACAATCAAAAGCTCCACCATCCGCAAGTACGTTCCTTGCAACAACCTTGAGCAGGCTAGTGTTATTCAGTCTGCAGGAAAGATAAGGCCAGTTCCACCCCACACCTTGCACATGCACCTCGCAGACCTACAGCTCAAGCTCCGACTCAGACAGAGGCAGTTGACAATGCTCCCTCAAAGACGTATCATCAACCCATTTATCACTCCAAAATCTCACCCTTCTCCCATTCTTAACATTCCACCCAAGGTTCGGCGCAATGACATCGTTATAACTCCTCACAATACCCCTCCATAGATTAGTACTACCCGACCTCTCAGGAAGACGAGCCGGCCAAAGTTTTGTTCCCACGTTGTACTTATTCCAAAGCACCTTAGCCCACAACTGATCTTTCTTCTCAAATAACCTCCAACTCAACTTACTAATAATAGCAAGATTAGCATCCGCTGCCTTACGCAAGCCCAACCCACCCTTTTCCCGTGGTTGACAAACTCTATCCCAATTAAGCAAATGAATCTTACGGTTATTACCTTCACTACCCCACAAAAAGTTCCTGCTTAACTGGTCCAAGGCGGACGTGATACTCACCGGTAACACCATAGTATTCATATAGTACAAGGGCATGGCCGAAATAACGGAACGAACCAAAGTTGCCCTACCTGCGAGGCTAAGTGTCCTAGCCTTCCACCCAGCTAGACGAGAATTAACTCTCTCAATAAGGGGATTAAAAGTAATTCTCGATGCATGCTCATGTAATATGGGTATCCCAAGATATACCCCTAAATCCCTAGTACAAGGAATGCCACATAAACTACTCAGTTGGTGATCCAAGTCTCCCCTGACATTATGAGAAACAATGAGACGGGATTTTGCTAAGCTAACCCGTTGCCCCGAGGCCTCACAAAAATCATCTAAAATGCCCTTCACCACCTCAAGTTGTGATACAGACGCTTCCGCAAAAAGCAAGATATCGTCCGCAAAGAATAAATGAGAGATAGGCGCCCCCCTGGACAACTTCATGGGTTTCCATTTGTTACTAATAACCGCCCTATCAATCCAATGTCCCAATCTCTCCAAACACAACACAAACAAGTACGGAGAAAGCGGATCACCTTGTCTAAGACCTCTAGTCATGGCAAAAGAAGATGTCTTTTCCCCATTCCAAAGCAGCCTCATAGATCCCGTTGAAATACATGTCTCAACTCTATCAATCCATTGTTGAGGAAGACTCAGATCTTGCAACGTATCGATCACAAACTCCCATCTAAGCCTATCATATGCCTTTTCAAGATCGAGTTTAAGGATCATCCACCCCTTTCTTCCCTTTTTCTTCTTCATAGAATGAATGGCTTCCTGGACTAGCACAATGTTGTCTGAGATTAACCTTCCCGGAATGAAACTGGCCTGCATAGGACTCACAACCAGGTTCATGATATTTTTCAATCTATTTGAGAAGATCTTCGTTATTACCTTATGGTAGACGTAAGCTAATCGGCCGGAACTGTTGAATTATCTCCGGTTTAGCTACCTTGCCAATGAGCACAATGAGCGTTTCATTCGTAACTTGTGGAAGGATACCATGGTTTAAAAAATTCATTATAAAACCAATGAGAGACGGACCCACATGATTCCAGAGCTTTTGGAAAAACACGGGTTGAAAACCATCCGGTCCAGGAGCTTTGAGTGCGCCCATCCCCATAACCGCGTCCTTGATCTCTTCCTCAGTACCCCCTCTACTCAAAAACACCTTCTGATCTTCAGATAATTGTGGAAAACCGCCCCTCGGAAGAAGCGACAGCGGTCCAAGGTCATTTGGTCCATATAACTCCCGAAAGAAGGAAACTGTATGTGACTCCAGTAAAGCACGGTCAAGGCACCAACTTCCATCCTCAAACCTTAACGCTTCAATACGATTCTTGTTTCTCCTAACGATAGTTGAGAGAAGGAAGAACGCCGTGTTCCGATCCCCACAAGCAAGAAGCCACTCTTGTCTAGATTTTTGACGTCAAAGCATTTCCTCTTGTAACATGACCAAATCAATATCTGCAGTAATCTTCCTTTCCTGGGCAAGAAGGATATCCGTAACATTCACAGCGAGATCAGCGCTAATACCATCCAATATGTTTAAAAGGGCATCTTTGCGTTCTTGAATATTTCCAAAAACGTTTTTATTCCACCGACTTAACGCAACCTGGAGTTTCTGCAGGGCCTCGGGAAAGGGTAAGAACTGACTCCATGATTTCTCAATTAATCCCTCGAAACTCGGGTGTGTTAGCCAAGCCGCTTGGAACCGAAAAGGGCGTCTCCTAGCATCTCCTTGGAAAGGTTTGTCCAAGTAAAGGAGTAACGGGTTATGATCGGAGGACAGCCTAGGGAGATGTCGAACCACTGCTTCCGGCCACCTTAATTGCCCACTCGGTGAGACCAAGACCCTATCCAGCCTTTTCATAATTCTCGTATCAGTAGAATTCCCTCGAGCCCAGGTAAACGGCGATCTCTGATATCCTAACTCCAGCAAACTATTTGTATTAATCCAAGAACTGAAGTCCACAGATGCCTGCCTAAGCCTTCTAGTTCCACCTTGGCTTTCCTCTATGCTCCTTATCACATTCAAGTCTCCTCCAATAACCACTGGAGTAGAAGAATATTGAATAATCGAGGTTAAAGTATTCCACACTTCCCCTCTCTTACTCGGATCCGGGCTAATGTAAGCAACAATGAGCTGAAAGGACGAGCCCCCAGAACCCACACAAGCATGGATAAATTGCTTATCCTTCCTAACCACTTTAATATCACAATTCTCCCTTATTCCATAAAAGCCATATCCCTCCACTTTGGCCTTCTGCCTCAACTCTACTAAAAGAATCAAAACCCATGCGTTCACATATACCATCTACTGCCACTCCCGCACAATGCGTCTCAAAAAGAGCAACAAAACAAGGCTTGTGTTTTCGAATCATGTATCTCATAGATCTCCAGAAGCTAGGCTTAATAGTTCCGAAGCAATTCCAAAGGATACCAATCATTAAACTAAGTGAAGATGGGGTTTGTCCAACCGGACTAACAACTCTTTGAGGTCGAAGCTCCCACAATCTGAGCTTCATTCACTCCCCCCCAAAACATCTGTTTCCATACTATCCATATTATGACTTATCTCAGAACTTGGTGCCCTCTCAGTTATAGAAGCTACATCACAATGACTAGCATTAAACACCACTTCCTTATGCACTGCTCGATTGAGGATTTTGACCTGTTTCACATCTTTATTCATCTTACCCTCAACTGACCTCGTCTTCTTCGGTCCAATCTTTGAAGGCGTAACCGGTTCGACATGAGCAACCTTCACAATATGCTCCCCGACCTTAATAGAGCTGGATCTATTTCTCTTTCGGTGCTGATGCCTCGCAACATAATCTGCCCCAGGCACCATCTTTACTTGTTGGTTTTGCTTCTCTGGCTCCTTTCCATTCCCTGCCTGCTTTCCCATTCCACTACAAGGCCCTTCTATACTCTCCCCTAGTCATGTATGGTTACCACCATATTTAGCTCTCTGCAGGCTCTTCTTCATTGGAACTATCATCCACGGACCATGCCCACTCTCTCCCACTACTTCTCTATTCCCACAACTCACATCTGTTGAGGCATTCTCAGTAGCGGCCACTTCCATATCAGTCTGGGAAGCCCTCTTCTCACTCTCACCATTTTCCACCGCTAACTCAGAGGTTTGACCCTCCCTCCTAACCGGTACGTAAACACACTGTTCTTTCGTGTTTCCATAACACCCACAATCAAAGCAGATAGTATGCAAATTTTCGTACTCCAGCAAAAGTCTCTTACCATTCAAAATAACATCACCTTTCAATGGTCTTGTTAGATCGACACGAACACAAACTCTTGCAAACCGACCTCTAGACAAGCTAAGGGTTTTCAAATCAATCCGAAGAGGAGCCCCAATGGCCGAAGCAATAGCATTCAAGACCCCTCTATTGTACATTGCAAAAGGAAGTCCCGATATACGAACCCATACCCCCGTAGAAGTAATAGATGACGTCATCGGATCAAAAGATGCATCCCATTGTTGCATCATCAAGTAATGGCCATACATCTTCCATGGACCACTCGTAAGAGCATCAAGCATGTCTGCTTCCTTTTCAAACCTCACCAGAAAAAATTCATTAGGAAGATCTAGTACCGACCATCCCCCTGCCGGTTTCCAGATGGCTCTCAAAGTCCTTTCAAAAGCGTTAAAAGAGATCATAGGGCCAAGTAACTTCACCACGATAGAAAATCTCCATGGAGCGTTGAGGACCTGGACCACTTCAGAGGCAATAGTAATGGAAGGGGTGGCATCAACGCCCTTAGGATATTCAATTAGAATTTTCCCCGATTCTAGTAGGTTATCAGGCAAAATTGGTAATCTGTTCCAAGCCGAATTACCAAACAACATCGTACTCCACGAAGGAGGAGCAGGAGGGCCCCCACTGCCTTCCCCTTGCACATACGAATTAATTGGAATCTCACTTTCCTGCGAATTTGGAGTAATTAACATTGGCAGAGGAGCATCGGGATTGGGCGCCGCAGGGATGGCCTCGGGAATCGTCTCTTGAATCGCCTCGAGCGCCGCACTAGACATCGGGATTAGGGTTTTGAGCGTACTCCAACAACAAATTCTACCTACTAGTTTTTCATTCATCCCTTCAAACTGATCGAGACAATGACAGATCATACACTTTAAATAACCCTATTTTGCTTATTTCCCTGCATGATTTTAAGAAGGTGAGAATATCTAGCGTCGAAATTAAACAAACTTACACTCCAATGTATAAGGTTTATGGATTACTACCCACTATACTTATGTGTTGAGTTAGAAACCTAAAGCACACGTTATATTGGTGTTGGTCCACCGATGCTTACACTTAAAGGGTCCATGGAAATAAGAATATATGAACCAGAGATCGATTCTCCTTTTCTATAATATATAAGGTTTAATAAAATTAAAAAAATAAAGTACTTAATTACTTACGATAATATTTATCATAATATACAAATACAATTTAATATTTATATATTGTTTACCAACTAAATTATAGAAGGGTCATCGCTTGCTGACTATCTCATGTTAGTACAGTAAAGTATTATGTCTCATTCACTCCGTATTAATCACACCATCTTATCATCGTCGTTCACCTCTCATTTTGCGTGTAATTTTCTACGGTAACTATACAAGTCAAATTAAGACAACGATTATATAAGTCAAATTAAGACAACACTATAACAGTAGCTGGTAATCTTGTGCATAAATACTCAAGCCTTGTGAACCATTCTTCCATCCAATTCCCCTACTTCAAACCATCATTCTTTACTTTTAATCATCATGCCTACTCCCAGCAACCCACTTGAGCCAAAACCTACTCGTCCAGTCGCAAATTTCACCCAAGGTCCTTGGCGCAACCAATTTTTCGATTTCAAACCTGATCTTAAGGTATATATATATATAGTCCTGTGATGATTCTATAATTAAGTTAATTACTTTGGTGTATTCTCAAGTACGTAGTCAAGTGTGATGGAATATACTCGTGCACGAATGCATGCATGCACATGCGTATATATACTACATGGACTTACAAATTAAATGTGTTTATATTTACATTGGTAATAATTGTTTGTATCGTGTGCATATAGGAGATTGAAGCCCTGCAAGAGATAGCTACGAAGCTTAAGGTGGAAGTCAAAAGAGAACTACTATTTGTTGTTGACAAGCCATTGATTGAACAACTGTATTTCATAGACTCGGTCGAACGACTTGGTGTAGCCTATCACTTTGAAGAGGAGATCAATGATGCTTTGCAACATCTATATGAGGTTTCGACCAACTCATCTTCTGATGATTTGGTTCTCACTTCGCTTCGCTTTCGAATCTTAAGACAACATGGCTATAAAGTGTCATCAGGTATATATATACATCGGCCGTGATATTTGTTTTCGCACAAACCTTAATTTATATAGATATATAAGAAGAGAAACATATGTGAACCTTTTTTTACGGTAAGAACTAAGAATAAAAGAAAAATATATATGATCAAAACAAATCAACATGTTATTGAATTTTCTATATTTGTGGACATTAGTACGTGCATGATCATGCGTTTTATAGTTGCACAATTGTGTGCCTACTTCCTCCATAATTGTGCAATTAAGTGTGTTGTCACGTGCTTGTGAATGCATGATCGTGTGCCCCTTACTGCATGTTCGTGTACCTGAGTTTGCAGTTTGAACTACAGTAGGGAGTAAGAACACTTCATGTACACACGATCAAACAAAACCAGTGCCCCATATTAATGGGGGCTAATGAATTATAGCTAATGAGTCACTATAATTATTTTTACATGCAATTTATACACTTATTTTTTGTATATGATTGAACAAGATATCAATTTTTTTACAATATCTCAAACATATATTTACTCTCTCAAATTTTATAAACACGTTCATTTTTCTAAACAAAAAAATCCATATAATGATCGTTATTTTTTTTTTTTCCATAAACATGATCCTAACTATATATATATATATAAACAATTTTTTTAATAAACGGTGTTTTTTAGTTTCGAATTTTGATTCATATGTCATCTCTCATCTGATTACCAATTTAACTGTCATGAATGTGTAACGGCCATGTTTTATATATTATAACGAACGATATCATGTAACTACCGATCGTTAATATTTTTTGTTCAAATAGCCAACCGTTGTTTTTTTTTAAAACTATAACGATTGTGCTAACAAACTGTCATGCTAACTAAAAAAAACTTATCAATAGGTAACGATTGTTAACCCATGCTAACGATCGCAATACTAGTGGGGAAAAAAACTTAGCGATTGTTACGTACGCGTGGACAAAAACAAGCTAATGATTGTAAACTAATACTAACGATACTTATTGAATGGTCAAAATTGATCTTGTTCATATAAAATCGAAATTTCAACCATAAATAAATTATATTGTTACCTTAAATATCATTATATTTATGGCTAGTGAACATTATAAATTTATCTTATGAAACTCCCTATGAACACTTATCAAGGTCATATCCGTCTAATATTTAATTTAAGGGATGATAGATCGATGTTTTTATTTTTACTATAAAAAAAGGTTCCCACTTGACTGTGACCGTACACATAGGGTTGAGTTTTAGTAAAAAGGGGTCTTATAATAAAAATAAGGAGGGTTCACAATCATTGGATCAAATAACAAATTTTCAAATATAATATGCTTTTTTTTTTCAACTAAAAGTGATTCAACTATATTCGAAATTGTTCAAATATGTCAATTGTTCAACTATATACGAAATTGTTCAACTATGTTACCACTTTATATATCTAATAAGTTTTAGTTGAACAAATACATTATATATTTGAATTATTTTTACTTGATCCAATGATTTTAACCCGTTCCTACTTTTAACCGTAGACCCTTTCATGTGATCAAATCCTATATATATATAAATATAAATATAAAAGTTATATATATATAACTTTTATATTTATATTTATATTATGCGTATAAGTATTGATTGGTCTATATTATATATTGTTATAGATGAGTTCAAGGAGTTTCTAGGCTCAAATGGAATGTTGAAGGAGGAGTTCACAAGTGATGTACAAGGCTTGTTGAGCTTGTACGAAGCCTGCAATGTTAGAATTCATGGAGAGACCGTACTAGATGAAGCCCTTACATTTACCAAGTCCATATTAGCCAAATTCATTGATAAACCAGATCAATTGAGCAACCCTAAGCTGGAAGAGCGCTTAAGCCATGCGCTAAAGAAGCCTCTTCACAAGAGGATACCCCGCTTAGAGTGTGTACGCTATATGCAAGTCTACGAGGAAGACGATCCTTTGCATAGCAAATCACTCTTGAAATTTGCAAAAGTTGACTTCAATTTGCTCCAAGCATCTCATAAACAAGAACTTAGTGAACTCCTTTCCAGGTAGAACCAATACCAAATGGTAGATAACTTTTGTGTACGCAAATCAATACTTGTTCGTTAACTTAGATGATTTTCTTTTGTTGTACGCATTTGATATGCGTACTTAGTTGGTGGAAAGGCATTGATGCGACTAGCAAAATGCCACAAAGAGACAGGTTTGTGGCGTGTTTCTTTTGGGCTACGGGTGCGTGTTCAGAGCCTGAACATTCTATTGGAAGGAAGGTAGCTACCATGGGAGGTCAGATTATTACTTCAATCGATGATATGTATGATGCTTATGCAACTCTTGAAGAGCTAGAGATTTTTACTGAAGCTGTTCAAAGGTAATTGTTTTCTACATACGTGTTTGCTCAGTTAACAAATCCTTGTATATACGGTACTTTGTAGGACGGTTGTTGGCTCGGGCTCGGTTCGGACTCATACTCGGTCATTTGAATAATCAATTATAGTATAAATACACTTTAAATTTCGATTCAGAATTAGATTTTATTGATTAAAGCTTGAATCAATTAAATTTCGATTCAGAATTAGATTTTATTGATTAAAGCTTGAATCAATTGTAAATAAACTGAAAATTAACATGCCAAACCTCAACTCATACAACAAACTTAAAGCCGATTACCAAGTAAGGTTTTTATTTAAGTAGACTATTTAAACTCGTCTAGTTTAATTCCAAACGAGATGGAACATGATCATATTAAATTTTAGTTCATTTTACTAGAATTATACTCTTAGAAGTTAGTCTAGTTATTAATGGATCCATGTATATGGATACAGGTGGGACAAGTCGTGCCTAGATGAACTCCCCGAAGATATAAAGTGGGTCTACCAAACCCTAATTTTGGATTCTCACGAAGAAATGGAGCGGTTGCTTGCTCCTAAAGGAAGATCGCACTACGTGCACTATGCAAAAGAAGAAGTATGAATGCATTCCATGTAAATGTATAAGATTTTTTTTATAATAAAGTGATACATTTCTCTCGATCGCTAATGAACTTGGTTTCGTATATACTTGACATATTTAGATGAAAACTTTATGCCGTCACTACATGGCCGAAGCAATCTCGAGAAACAAGACATATGTTCCGACACTCGAGGAGTTCACGGAAAAATACTTGTATCAAAACACTGGCTATGTTGGAGCATTCGTGTATACCTTGCTTGGCTTGGACATGGCCACCGACGCCGAGTTTCAATGGCTTCGTGCCCTTCCAAAGTCCGTCAAGGCTTCATGCTACATCCTAAGAATCCTTAATGAAATTGGGGGTAAAAAGGTAATACTTGTATTTATCAACATAATGAGTATGGATATATATGGTGTTTACGACCTCTAACCAAGTTATTATATATATATATATATATATATATATATATATATATTTATATAAACGCTCCATAATGATATAATATTTGCCCGTACGCGTAACCATTCTTGTCTGAATGGATACATACGTTGTTTTTTAAGATTTGTAACATTACTACATGAGCTAACCCTATAAAGAGTATTATTTTGGTGGTTAATATGATTTTGCGTGTATGTGGGGACTACATAGTTTGATGGAGACAGGGGGGTTTCATCCTTGTTCGTGAAATGTTACATGAAGGAATATGGTATTACAACATATGAAGAAGTCCGTGAGAAGCTATACAAAAAAGCCGACGAATTATGGAAGGACATAAACGAAGGTATGATCTTGCCAAGTGAAGTGCCTCATTCCGTGTTTAAGCATTGTGTGCTTAACATGAGTCGTGTGGTCGAGATTTTATATGATGGAGGTGAAGACGGTTTTACTGTGATCAACCAAGGCACTGTAAGGAACATCCAGAGTTTGTTCATAGATCCAATTCCCTACTAATCATGTTGTAGGGCTTCATGATCTATTGAAAAAGATGCATATGTAACATCACTACATATGTTATATTACATTAGTAAGGACTTAATTGCTAGAAGGCAGTCCCATATAAGAAAATTAAGGCCTAAGCATCGATTATGCTAATATCGAGCTCTTATGAATTATCTTGTATCCGTTTGCATATGATATATGAATGTTGTTGTTTTCATGTGGTTATTAAATTAGTGAATTATGGACATGTTCGATGAAACGAATATTATCGAAGAGAAGTTGAAAATTAAGTTAAAGTTGAAGAGGAAAAATGAGAATTAAGATGAAATATAATTAAAGTTGCTGAGTGTTTGGTATAAATATAATTGTTATTAGTATCATTCAAATTAGCACAATTCAACTCTCAAAGAAGTCTCCTATTTAGGGTTTACAACTGAATTATGCTAGCCTTCACTCGTTCAAATCTATCCGGTCACGCACCATTGATTCTCTTCCTTTCTTCTTCCTCTTTTCTTTCTCGTTAACTCTTATCTTACAATGAAATAGCGAGCATTAATATCATTCAAATTAGCACATTTTACGATAATCATTTTATATTATCTATCTCTTTATCTCTTTGAATTTAATAAACATATAACTTTGGTATATTTCTCTTATATTCTTATTACGGAAATTTACAAGTTGGTTTATGTAATTACAAGCATTTTAGGCATTTGCGGAGCACAAATAACTCATCTATATTTAAATGTCTTGATACACACTAAGGATTTCCTAGAGTTAAATGAAGTTAAGGTCAAGACATAATTGATTGAAGTCCGATAATGAAGTGAAGAGCATCGGAGGAAAGTGCATAGTGCTAAATTGGGAACCACTTCATTGGACGGCCCTCTCTCACTTCTGCATTAGATCTTGGAAATGATCCATTTATTGTAGCGAAGATTAAGGAGCAATTATGGCCCGAGCCCACGCCTTAGGCCCTAGAGGTAGTACGACGGCCCTATGCTCGACATGCTCGTATCAAACGTCTTATTTAGTTTCCTTTGTTTCTAACTTATCTTTAGTCCGATCTTATCATAATAGAAGATGAGATCGAGTAGATTTTGATCCTATCTTAATAGAAGATATAATAGATATGAGATTTAGGTTTTCCCAACTCTTTTCGGACCTTTTAAAAAGGTTCTTCATCCATTAGGTTAGATATCTTCTCTTTCCGCATTAACGAAGTATTCGGAAAAATCTTGTATTATAGGTCAAACGACCCCTAACCAGGTCAGACAACGCCTCATTATGTCGATCAATAAAAAACCTGCTTACCTGTTTTGAGGTATGTGTGAGTAATCTCTTTTTTCTATGGTTTGGTGAGCCCGACTTGCATTTATCTATGATATTGGACTGATTCTATGTATTGGTTGTATGTCTATGTGTTATGGTAGTATTAATTATACTATATGTTCCGCAAAGGGTAACTTGACTTTAAGTGACAGCGGAGTCCTCACACCTCAATGCTTCGTTTGATGAGATGAATCGGAAACCGTCTTGGGTATGTGACAATCATGGTGACAACATCAATGTGTTGTATGCAATGACCTAAACACAGGTGACAATCAACAAAGTTATCTTTACATAACTCTAGCATACTTTCGATATTGTGGAATTGTCAATCGAGATCTATTATATTCATGTTGTGGTGATCTGAATTCATAATTGCTTTATCTCTTTTGCTATCTGTTGTTTGGCTATTATCCACTTCAAACATGATTTCGAACATTCCGAAGATCCAAATTTTCTCCTACCTTTTTGTTCTTGCTTTATCTCTTTTTGTTCTTTCTTATAAACTGTTTTACGAACATTCCGAAGATCCGAAGTAACTCGATCCGATATCCCGAATTAACCCGACCCGATAGCCCGACCTGAAATAACCTGAGTGCTTAATGGTACAATCATTGGTGTATTATTATTATTATTTATTACGCATACCTTCGATATATTATTATATTTTTAAATATTTATTACCTTTGGGGTGACATTTTATTATTAAAATATTTTTCTAGGTTTAATACATTAATACTATAATTAAATAGAAAATTATAATCAATAATATTATGGGTCGTCCAAGAGGATCAAGAGCCCAAGAGTATATATTGAGTCATATATTAATATAGCCCATCCATTAGCTCACAATAAAGTTGATAATCCAAAAATATTTTATCAAATTAATATATTCGAGTAAACTTATTACAAAAAACCACTTCTTATTTACTCATTTATTAACTTAACCATCTATTATATTTCATTTTCATTTAAGTATTCCATATTTATTATCCGTATCCCAAAGTAATTAGTTACTTTTTGGTGGACCCATTAAACTTGGATGGAAGACTGGATAGTCTATTATCAACAAGGTGGTTCGTTGTTAATAAATTATAAATATTGAGTGGTTAAATGAAAATAAAAATATAAGAGGTGGTTAATTGAAAAAAAAAAAGAGTAAAAAAAGAGGTGATTTTACGTAGTTAATTATAAATCTTAGTGAAAAAATCTAAATCTAAAACTTACTCTAACCCGCCTCAACCTAGTAACCCAGAATCAACCAGACAAATTGCCCGACCCAAAACCGACCCAAATAAAGATGTTAGGCAACCCAACCCATTTTTCGACGCAACTTGAACATAACTTGACATGACTCAAACCCGATTGACCCTCCCTAATTGACACTTCTACCTAAAGCCATTAAAAACCGAAGTAATCCAACCCGAATGACCTGAACCGAACTAAACTGACATGTTATGATCCAAGAACCGAGGCAATCTAACAACCTGTATTGACCCGAACAAGTGATATCCGACCCAAATCGGTCCTACCCAAAACAAACTGCTAAAAAGAGAATTTATTTTGACCCGACCCGTTTGAACTTGAGCCTGTTGTGACCGACCCGAACCAGACCCGTTGGCCCGTTTGACTCCGCTACCGAGAATCAAACTAAACCGATCCATTATGACCTGAGAATCAAACTCAATCGTTCCGTCACAACCTAATAACCGAGGCTACCCGATAACCCGTTTCAACCCGGACAATTGATATCCAACCCAAACCGACCCGACCAGAAACAAACTGATTAATAACCAAGCTTGTTTTTTATACGACCTGTTTCAACCTGAGCATGTTGTGACCGGACCCGACCCCGACCTGTTGGCCCCGTTTGACACCTCTAACTTCTACGAGTCGTGTAAGTATTTGCAAGACATGATGTTAACACTTCAACCTCATCTCATCAACCTCATCTCATCGAGCATCATCTCCTATCTATCTTTATTTGTTTTTTATTCGATTGTTTTGTGTTGTGTCGAGAATTCATTAAGGGATTGTGGAGGAATATACATATTAGACATGTCATGCGAGAGTAAGAAGAAGCATGAGGAAGAAGGTAAAAACATTTGAAATAAATTCTTTAGAAGGGTAAAATTAAGATCAAACATTTTCATTTTTACCTTCATCCCTGTAACCGTAAGGGATGTTCATCCCTGTAATGTAGGGGGTGTGGTTTAGGGCTATGTAAAACTGAACCGGATCGGACCGGTTTTTTCCGGTCCGGTCCCCGGTCCAGGGATTTTGAAAATTCCGGTCCCGGTTCGATTCCGGCCTAGGTCGGAAAAGACTGACTTGGACCGAAAATTATTTATTTTTATTATTTTACTAATTTTAATTTTATATACATTTAAAAATCAAATATATTGTACTTGTACATATTTATAAAATTATATATATTTTTAATATGTTTTTTTATTTTATTTTTGCACAAATATATTTTTTTTAATTTATGTTCCTTAATTCCGGTTCGATCAGGTCCGGTCTGGACTGGATGCATAGTCCTAGGTGTAGTTGATGAAAAATTAAAAATTAATAAACTTCAATATAATTATCGCCTTCGTCATCTTCATTCTTTTACGTCGAAATAACTGATACAAGACTTAGAAGTTGAAAAAGTTACTTCACTTTTAATTTCCTTCTCTTAATTGAGACACCAAACACACCTTATATGTATGTTTTCATGAACGGGTCTAGGGAGTCTCTTTGATAATCTTGCCTTTTATATATATATATATATATATATATATATATATATATATATATATATATATATATCACATGTAAAGATCATAAGACGGATGATTAGGATATAACTTATTACGTTCGGTGAGGATTAATCATAAAGTCAATTGAAATAATAAATTTGTTTATCAACCTTATAACTAAACTATTAGTTTTTTTAATATATTATTGATTTGATTTAGAATACACATTTCAAAAACACGTTTTTAGCTGTAAAAATTACCCGTTATTTTCATAATTTTGCAAAATATTATCTTCTATTCGACCTATTCGGAAGGAACGTAGCTTCAGAGTTGTGTAGGGAGAGTGAGAATGTCAGTAACCTCTTTTGAGGAGGGTTGAGTATTATAAATGGAGATTGCTTGATGATCCTAATTGACTGCAGTGTACAAGTTTTATATTGGTTGTAGTAATTGTTCGTTCGAAAGTGAGGCCCTTCAAACGAATATTTCTAATAATTATTTAGCTGAAATAAGTCAAAAAGCTTTCATAGCTCAGTTGGTTAGAGCACCCGTTTAGTAAGCGGGAGGTCTTGAGTTCAACTCTCAATGAAAGCAATATTTTGGCTTGCCATTTTATGTTAACGTTTTATACTATTAATAATATAAGCTGATGGTTTGACCGTTTTCAATTGAGTATTCATCTTTTTTTATTAGGAAAAACTTTCAATTTAGTATTTCGTGGTTTGATTGTTTAATTGAGTTGAGTAGTTCAATTGACCTTCAATTAAGTAATCGACTTTTTTAATTAGGAAAAACCTTCAATTGAACATTTCGTGTTCATCATCAATGAAAATGGCACTCAACAAAAAACTATCTGAATTCAGGGACACCATACAAGACTATGCTTTCCTCCTCAATCTTTCACCAATACTAGACATTCAGTAGTTAGAAAAGAAATCAAGATTTGAGACTAAGTAGAAACAATCCGAGACTTCTAGGATCAAATCTATTCTTTAGCAGAAAATGTTGATCTCAACCAACAACCTTTGGATGCGCCATTCAAATCTTGCTGAGGTTGTACATTTGAACCTTATCTTGAAGAACGACCTGCGGCATTGATGAACACTTGTACACTGGACACTGCGTAAGCACAGAAACTATCTTCATCAAGGCCAGTCAAATCTTGCTGAAGTTGTTTGCTAATTCATATTGAGCAGTTGGGTTTGTCAAGCACAGAAATTAACTTCATTAAGGCCAGTCAAATCTTGCTGCAATTTTGCAAAGTTTATATTATAATCAGGATTATCCTTCCCTTTTTCTCCTGAAAAAAACACAACAATTGTGCAATGCCATTTAACAAATAAAAAGACAACAATAGCAACCTGTTAAAATTTATATGTTTCAATCAATCATAACCTCTTCAACATAGTATCCTGGACAAAGCACGCTACAAGCTTATTCATATTAAAATACCTAAGCATAAGCCCTGGAAATGAATGCTAATTTGAATGATAACAAGTCTGCCTGATGCCAAATGCCAAGCATGTATCAATTCTCTGAATAAAAAGTCTGCCAAATACCATAAATAAGATGAATTAGCAAACAACCTCAGCCTACACAGGTGCAGCAAAACCATGCCATTGGTAAATTCCAATTTTATGTTTTGTTCAAGGAAGCTTAGTCACAAATATTTTTGTCCGGGTCTTATGATATATAAATAGAACAGATATGAATCCTAAATCAAGTTTATGTATTCAATGAAGGAAATTAATCACATTTTTTGTTTGGTGAGATGTAATCTTACCTTTATTGCTTCAATTGGCTTTAGATCGCACTTCCTTAGTACTATCCACCATACATCAACATATGAAATGGCTGAATCAGAAGAAAATTAATACCTTCAGTTCTGGACAGCTTTACTAAAATTAGGGATTCACTAGACCTAGCTGCACCATGGTAGGAATGCTGTAAATTAGAAGCGAGTGCTTTCATAAGGATCACATCCGTGAATTAGACTATGCATCAGTTATATCAGGCATATATCTAGCATCCTTTAGGGTACCAGACAACTCTACAAGCAACTGAGATACATTCTCAGCTGCATTATGTGTGTTATCACCCATAAAAAAGAAGTGAACTTTGTTATGTAGTTCAATCCTGCTATATGCAGGGTCCTTCTTCAATTGAAAATCTCTCATTGACCCCCTCACCTCAGCCACATTCCTCCACAGCCCATGGGCAGCATAAGCATTCGACAAGACAACATACTTCCCAGCATTTTCTGGCTCCAATTCAAAGAACTTTTCAGCTGAAAGCTTAACAAGGTCAACATTTCCATGAATTCTGCAAGCCCCAAGCAAAGAACCCCAAATAACCGGATGATCCTTGAATGGCAATGTTTTAACAAATTCATAAGCCTCTTCTAATCTCCCAGCACGCCCAAGAAGATCAACCATAGTTGCATAGTGTTTCTCTCGAGGCTTAATTCCATAATCCCTTTCCATAGACAGAAAGTATTTCCAGCCTTCACTTACCAAACCACCATGGCTACAAGCAGTAAGAACAGCAAGGAAAGTGACATAATTTGGCCTAAAACCAGCAGCAGTCATTTCATTAAAAAGATTTAAAACTTCTTCAACTTTTCCATTATTGCCATAACCAGTTATTAAAGCTGTCCAAGTAACTACATTCCGATCCAGAGATTCCTCGAATACATGATGGCCATCAATAGGATTGCTGCATTTGAAATACATGTCCATTAATGCACTACTAACTACAACGTTACTCGAAATTTTACATTTAATCCATATACAATGAGCTTGTCTTCCCTGCTCCAACAAGGCTAATGTGGCACAGGCTCGGAAGACTGATGCTAAAGTGAACTGATCAGGAATCACACCACTGCATCTCATGTCACGGTATAGATTTAATCCCACTTCATCGAAACCCTTTTGGACATGACCAGCAATAATTGCATTCCATGAAACTAAACTTTTGTCCTCAAGTTTGTCGAACATTTGGCATGCAGTTTCCAAATGTCCAGCCTTGGTATACAAGATCAACAGCTTTGTTTGTAGGTACTCGTTGAGAGAAAATCCAACAACTATCATTTGTGCATGAACTCTTTTCCCAAGTGCGTATTCTTTTCTATGTATGCATTCTTGAAGCAAAAGGGAATAAGTCTGCCAACCCACTGCTGACCCTGAGTGATACAGCAACTGAATAGCCTGCCATACTCTCCCAGAGATACACAAACCCTTTAGTGTTTTATCCAACCGAATGGATCTTTGCAAGAACTCGACCTGAAAACTGAAATAATTTACTTGTCGTGACAATTACATCCAACAGCAGTATACCAATTATGTGCGACCAACCTTAGACTGTGAAGGTCACAACTGAGCACTAATCAGTATGGTATCTCTGTACAAGAAACTAACTTTTTTGTAACAAGAATTAGATTAAACAAAAAATGACACTAAACCTGTTTTGCAAACTTAATTCTAATGAATAATCCTTGTTTCACATAACAATACAATACCATCCCACCAAGATCGCTTACCTAAATGAATTGAAACGCATAATATGTCTAATCAATGTACATCGTATCCTAAACATTTGTCGTCCTGATTTAAGTTGTTTTTGGATTGAGAACGTACATGTTTCAAAGTCCTTTTATTGATATTGAATTCCTTAATCCATTATCAAAGAATAAAATCACCTGTACTTTGAATTCGTGTTTTTAATACTACAGCAGGGAAGCTAGAAATCAAGTAGCTATCTTTAACTCGTATCCGAATTGGACTACATTTATCATACTTTACTGTGATTAAAAAAAATAAATGAACCAGGAATCAAACTTTGCCAGGATAAGGAAGTATGGAAGAAACTAAAATGGAATGTATTTCAGGGGTGAGTAGGCGATAAAAAGCAAAGAGGAAAGGTGCGAACCTGTCATTGCTCCAGTTGGATTGGATACGGCGAAGGAGAGTTGCAGTCTTGCCGGCGAACATTGGCTGTAGAGCAGCGTGAATCCCACCAAAAGGAGAGGATTGAAACACATCAGCACGTGAAGTATAACGGCGGGTGGGAATAAAGGGTAAAAGAACAGACAGGGACAGCAATGGACAGCGAAAATTAGGGTTTAGGCCGGCAAGAAGGCCAGGAAAGCGGAGAGAAAAACCAAGCGAATCGAAGGATTTGATTCTTGTAATAATTAACATGTCGGTAGAGAATTTGCATCTCTATCTAATCTGACTGCAGGTTGAGACTGTTTTACAGGACCATAGAAGGAAGGAGAAGAGAGCAGGGCTTTGGGGGAATCGTTCAGATGACAGCTTTGGCTTTGGAGGGAAATCGTTGAAAATATAGATTGGAATTTCTAATAATTTAGGACAAATTAAATACAAATATCATAAGTTTATTCCCTTTTTGATCGATCGTTGTAAAATTGGCACATGTTTCCACACAATTGCGACCTTTCAATAATGTTCCTCCTATTTACACAACTTGGCAAAAAAATTTCCAGATTGTACTTATAAGGACTATACATTTGCATATTTAGTGGCCACTTCAGTACATACAGCCAATTTCGCCATAGCTCGGTCCGTCTTGACAGACTTCGTCAAGGTGAACTTGGCTCTTTCACCGTAAAACTCTCGACCAGTTTAGCTTAGTCAAGAATATAAACCAAGAACCATCTTGTATAGAACATAGAAATAAAAAGTGTTCAACTAGGTATTAAGCAATCTGTCAGGATTTCTAGCCTAATCATGTTATATAGTTTTTTCTTTCAATTTTTTTTCTGAAAAGACCATATTATATAGTTTTGTCAGGATGAATGAAGAGCATTTCAAAGAACGATACTTTGGTACATAGAACTAATAAGTTTGTTAGTTCCAATTGATCATAGTATTAAGTAATCCTCAAAAGTATAAATCGCTTGACTAAACAAACTAGAAGTCTATGTATCAAATCGGGTTTGATCGCAACTCAATTAACTAACGATCAAAACACTATTATTACGAACAATTTTTATTCCAAATCAGGTTTGATCGCACCCTCCTTCTAGAAACAATATGTGCCGGTCAACAATTTCTGGATGATAGGATGGAAACATATTTCTTGCATTTGTTAGGTGTGACAAATACTTGTAAGTTGTAAGCTATAAGAAACAAAAATTTTCAATCTCTTCCTACCAAAAAAAAAATCTTTCAATCTCCGACATATTAACAATTTATCATGCTTGGATGTTGCACAAGTGAAAACTAGAATTCACCTAAAGGTAAATAACTGGAATTCAATCAAAGAAAAACAACAAAAAGGTCCAACTATTAGCATTCACCTATTTTATCAATTAAAAAGGAAAATTTTCGAATAGTGTCTCTGTATATATTTTTTTAAGTTTTTCGGACTGTGTCCAAGTAGTTTTTTTCAGTTTTCGGATGGGATTCTTTCTACCATTCATAAATTAATATATTAAGAAAATACAAAATAGAAGTCATTCATTCAATAAATTATCTATACCTTTAAAATGACTATTAACAATCACTAGCAAAAAAATTATTATCTTTTTTCCTCAAAATGTTAACTTATAAATATTAGAAGGATATAATCCAAAGAAGTTTAAAACTCACGGACATCATCCGAAAACTGAAAAACCTTGTGACAAAATACGGAAAAGTCAAAGTAAAAAATACTATCCGGAATTTCCTTTTAAAATTGAGAGTTTCAAGATTCTTAAGGTATTTAATGTTCATCTAGTCCAGACCGGACAAGAAATTTGTTATTGGTCCAGTCAAGACCGGTCCGAACATGTTGGGTCAAGTTTCTTTATATTTTGTGGGTCTAACAATGAGCCCTATAAAAAATTGACAAACTGGCCCGGTCCAATATTAATTTTTCAGTTCAGGTCCGGTCCGGTCCAAAATCTCGGTCCGGACCATAATTTGAACAACCCTATCAGGTAGATATCAACACCCATTATCGTGGCAGACAACCTTTCAACTATTCGAACTACAATCTCAGAACCTTCATGCGTGATAACACGCATGAAAAAGAAGTGAACTTTCTTGTGGAGTTCAATCCTACTATACCCGGGATCTTTCTTCATTTGCATCGACCCCCAAACCTCAATTGCATTCCTCAATAGCCCTTGATTGAGCAGCATAAGCATTTGACAATGCAAGATACTTTCCAGCACTTTCACCATCAGGTTCCAATTCAAAGAAAGCTATAAGTTCCAGGTCAATAGTTCCATGAATTCTGCACGCAACAAGTAAAGAGCCCCAAATAAGTGAATGATCCTGTCTGGTACAGAAACTGAACTGCTTGCTTTA
Organism: Fagopyrum tataricum; assembly: GCA_002319775.1. Classification (NCBI taxonomy): domain Eukaryota; kingdom Viridiplantae; phylum Streptophyta; class Magnoliopsida; order Caryophyllales; family Polygonaceae; genus Fagopyrum; species Fagopyrum tataricum. Next base: position 13,493,320 of record CM008283.1, on the reverse strand, counting down.
ATCTCCCTGATATACACAGACAGATAACTCAAGCCTCTTTGATATTATTGTTTCAATCATTGGTCCAAAATTCTTTTAATTTCCTATCTTTATTTGAGTAATTACTTCAAAAATAATTATCACCCCCACTAATCAACTCAACCTTCAAACCGCCCAACATAAATGTCAACTTTAAACAGGCTGTTAACAGATCATCAGCGTCATCAAGAATCTTCAAAAGAGGGCTTATGTTTTTTCACGACAAGCATAAGATTCTCGAAAAATTTAAACTCTAGCCAAATTGCAACAACGACCCTCCTTTTACACAACACAGCAAAAATAAAAAATATCAAACAGTATTACTAGGGCTAGGTACTCCAATTACAATAGCCCCAAATTGGATTAACTCTGGTAAAAATTAAGCGTCATGCACTAAACAAAGCGACAAACAAGAACGAACCTGCCATGGCCCCGCTCGGATTGAACCAGGCGACGAAGACCGGTGGTCTTTCCCGCGACCATGGACCCCCCACAGATTAATGAATCTCACCATAAGAAGAAAAGGATTGGGAGAGAGAAGTAGGGTTTATGCTGCGGATTTTAAAGATAAGTTTAGGGTGAGGACTCGGACACTGAGGTACAGATCCATCAAAGGGAGATTTGAGGAAGACGAAGTGATAAAGGGGATGGGTGGCGAGAACGACTGAGCGTCAGAGGAGTGTTTTGTGTGAGATTTGGCTTCGGAGGGAAAGTCAAACGAATCTCTCTTCGCATGATGTAATCAGAGCCGTCAATTGTTTTTAAAAAGGTTTTTTTTTTAACTTTTAAATTGCAAGACTTTTAAATCTACTATATCTATCTATATACTAAAGCAGCCCGTGAACTTACACGTGTCACAGTCTGATGAATCCACGTCATTAAATTTACACGTGTCAATTTTTTATTATCAGTCCTACCATGTCAAAATAAATTATTTAAAATAATTTATTTATAAAGTTATTTGAAATATTTTACTAACTAATTTTTTTTATTACTCCCTCATATTATTAATATCCTTTAATTTTTTATTATTTAAAAATCGAAATAGTTAAGATTTACAATCTAATTTTAAATATCAACTTTAATTTTATAATTTTTGATTGAATTTATTTGTTTATATTTTTAACATAACGCTACTTTTTTTTATAACTTATAAACTTTACTTATTTATTTAAAAGATCTTAATATTTTTTTAATTATATTTTTATTATTCAATTAAACTTTATTTTTTCAAAAATTATAAAGAGTAGTTTTTTTAAACGATTAACAAAAATATTTCTTCATTTTTATAGAAAAAAAAATTAAATTAAAATAAATTTGTTTTTTTAGAATAAGTGTTTTTTCATTTTAAAAAAAATCGATTTTAAAATTCAATTTTTCAAATCATTTTTTTTTGAAAAGCATCGAATTTAAAAATTATATGGAAAAAATAAATTTTTTTACCATAATAATAAAATTCAATATTTTTAAAACAAACATCAACTTTTTAAATAAAAATTCAAATATTTTTAGTAAAATTTTATTGTCATCTACGCAAAAGTTTTTTGCATAAAAAAAACCTGGAAAAAAAATAAAAAAAAAGTTTCGATTGTTTTTTATAAAAATAAAAAATATTTTACTTAATTTATGACTTTTAACATAAGAATTTATTTTTTAAAATTTCAATTTAAAATTTTATTTCAAATATTTTACTAACTAATTTCTCAATTAATTCTTCATACTATTAATTGACCTTTAATTATGATAAATTTAAAATTAAAATAGTTAAGATTTGCAATCTAATTTTAAAGTTCTTTTAACTTATATTATGTTATTTCGGTTCAACTTTTTTATTTCTAAAATTTATAATCTTTAATTAAAATTTAAATTTATTTTATTTACTTATATTTTTCAACTGAACATTTTTTAAATGACGTTGCCCTTTTTAAAAAAATTATAAAATTTATTTTATGTTTAAACTTTCAAAGATATTAAAACTTTTAACTTAAAATTTTTATTTTCAACTAAACTTTATTTTTTTTGAAACTTATAACTTTTATTTTCTAAATTCAGATTTTTTTTAAATGATTAACAAAAATATTTATTTATTTTTTATAATAAAGAAAATTTTAATATTAAATTTTTTTTGTAATAAGCTTTTTTTCTTTTTTTCGAAAATATTCAAATATTTTCGAATGATTTTGTATAAAAAAAATCATAAATTATATTACAAATATATGGAAACAATCAAAAAATAATTCAAAAAAATATTAATTTATATTTTTAAAAAAGGACTTTTTAAAAATAAATCAGATATTTTTAATAAAAAAATTTTCTACATTCATACAAAAGTAATCAAAAAATCAAAGATTTTTTTTAACAAAAAGTTTTATTTTTTTATAAAAATTAATAATATTTTACTAATTTTATGCCTTTTTAATTTTACTATATTTTAAAAAAAAATCCACATTACACTCATAATCCTACATTTGTTAATGACATGCGAAAAAATCTATTGTCAAATCATCACCAAAGTTTGAATTTTTTCTAGAAAAATAAGTTATATTATTTTTTTTATAAATACGTTGATAGTATGTATCATTTTCAATAATTTTTAAAGTTATTATTATTTTGAGTGAATTGATAATTGTTATTATTTTGACTTTTAAAGAAAATATTTTTAAGTATATTTATTATTTTAATAACTTGACATAGGCTATTAGTCTTATCAAATGTTAGGTAATCCACTTTTTAAATTTAACTATTTGATATTGTAATTTTTAACTTAGACATGCTACTTATATTATATAAATTTTTTTCATTTACATTTTAATATATTATTATTTAATATTGCTTATTTAAATTTTATGCTTTGTTTTATCCTTCTTTTTTGTTAGCATATGTTTTACACATGACTTCTTATATATCTTATATATTAAAACAACCCGTTAATTGATACTTAGCGCAGTTTTGTGTGGTCACTTCATCAATTTTACAGCATCGTCTATTCGTTAATCCACATCACACACTCTAACATTTAATTTAATAAAGTCTAATCATTTATGGGATTGATACTAACTTTGACATTCGAGTATCTAATATTGTTCTAGATCCTCTTTTCCGATTGTTATTGTAAGATTTGGATTCTTCCTTGATTTCCATTCATATTGTGAAAAATACAACCTTACAACAAGTATCACATAACAATTAAGTCAATTCTCAACATAATAAATTATCAAACATTTTTATGACATGCAATTATCGTCTAACGTCTTGTGCAGGGCACGGGTAAATATTGTCCTGGATTCCTCTTTCCCGATTGTTATTGCAGGGTTTGGATTCTTCCTTGATTTTCATTCATATTGTGAAAAATACACCCTTACAACAAGTATCACATAACAATTAAGTCAATTTCTCAACATAATGAATTATAAACATTTTTATGACACGTAATTATCGTCTAACCCGTGTAGGACACGGGTATTAAAACTAGTATAATACTAAAACAGAAGCAGATTTTGCCACATGTTATCACCACATTAAGCCACTTAGGATTTCGCCACATGCCACCACCACATTAGGCCACCTAGGATTTTGCCACATGTCACCACCACATTAAGCCACCTAAGATTTTGCATATATCTTATTTATATTTAGTCAACTGTTTCTATTTTTATTTTATTTTAGTTTCTTAGTTAAGAGAATGACATATTGACATGAGATATGAAATATATAAAAAAAGATTATGACATAAACAAAAATAACTTTCTATTTTTAACAAACGTTATACTATTTGTGTGTTAGAAGATTAAATTATAGAGATTTTTTTAATTCAAGTTATTTTTAGATCAAGATATATGATTGATCATTTAGTTTTTACATTTGAAATAATTGTATGTTTTGAATATAGATAAAATAATTTTATATTTGATAAGTAATACTTTTATTTATCTATTTATTTATTTTAATAATCAATTTATTTTTCTTAAATATATTTTCTTAGAAAATTGACAAAGCCAATTATTACTTAAAATAGAAATACTTAACAAATCTATTATAACTAATAAAGATATTATATTATTATTCATATATCTTATTAGGACAATTTTATAATAGCATAATCTTATACAATTTTCTTTTAGAAAGTTTTTAAATTTTAACAATTAAATTTTAATTAGTTTAATAATAAGTTTTTGTTTAAAATATAAGAAAATAGGTTAGTCAAATATTCTAATAGACTATCTCTCATCTACTATATATAATACCAAAACAGAAATAGATTTCGCCACATGTCACCACCACATTAGGCCACCTAGGATTTTGCCACATGTCACCACCACATTAAGCCACCTAGGATTTTGCATATATCTTATTTATATTTAGTCAACTGTTTCCATTTTTATTTTATTTTAGTTTCTTAGTTAAGAGTATGACATATTGACATGAGATATGAAATACATAAACAAAAAAAGATTATGACATAAACAAAAAAAAATATTCTATTTTTAACAAACGTTATACTATTTGTGTGTTAGAAGATTAAATTATATAGATCTTTTTTAATTCAAGTTATTTTTAAACCAAGATATATGATTGATCATTTAGTTTTTACATTTCAAATAATTGTATGTTTTGAATATAGATAAAATAATTTTATATTTAATAAGTAATACTTTTATTTATTTATTTATTTATTTCAATAATCAGTTTATTTTTCTTAAATATATTTTCTTAGAAAATTAACAAAGCCAATTATTACATAAAATAAAAATAATTAACAAATCTATTATAACTAATAAAGATATTATATTATTATTCATATATCTTATTTAGGAAAATTTTATAATAGCATAATCTTATACAATTTTTTTTAAGAAAGTTTTTAAATTTTAACAATTAAATTTTAATTAGTTTAATAATAAGTTTTTGTTTAAAATATAAGAAAATAGGTTAGTCATATATTCTAATAGACTATCTCTTATATGAATATTCTTATAATAGGTTTGTTTCAGTCCGTGCAAGACACGGGTACTAAGCTAGTTATATTGAATAACATGATTTAAAAAACTTTTAGTGAAAAAATAACTTGTAAAACTATCAAAATTTTAAAAATTAATATTTGCAATAATTTTACATTTCATTAAAACATTGACATACAAATATTTTATAAACCATAACATAGATAAATTGTTTTAAAAATAAACCAATACCTAGGTTCAAAGTGAAGGCAATCGATATTCAAAGTGTTTTACAAGAATGAATATTAGGAGGGGGGGAAAATAGGAAAGTAAGAGGATTTTATTCCATTGACAATGTTAAGTATAAGTAATCTCGACAAAACCAACCACTATAAATGGTTGTGATGCCTTCGAGTAACATGCCATTTTTTTTGTTTTATAAAACAGCCAACTTTGAATTAGATTTGCAATGAAAATAGGCTCACCAAAAAGTAAAATTCTCTACGAATTTTTATTTCTGGTTTGAGTTGGAAACCTCTTATAAAAGTTCTTCGTTATATATGAGAATTGTTAAAATACCATATTTGTAAATGAATTTATTTATTTTAGATTTCTTTTAAAAAGTTAATAAATAATTTTATTATAGAATGAATTAGTGTCTTTCTTACCATTAGATTATTGGGTCATATACTGATTCGTGCGTATTTGATATCACTTTATTTATTAGTTTATCTTTTATATTGTTTTATTATTTACTTGGTATTAGAGCATACAATTTCCAAATACACTTTCTTCTAAAGAAATCCTAAAACACAACCCTAGATGCGCCGTCATCACTGACGGCGGTGATTGAGGCGGCGGCTAAGCCGGCTATCCCGCCAACCAACCGGCGTTCTACCGTCAAAAAAAGAAGAGGGGGAGGTTCATCAAGTCCTCATAGTAACCCAACATAGCATATATTTCTTCTACGGTTAAAGGTGATTAAATATATCTCTCGACTAAAAAAATTACGTTTAAGTAATTTTTGGTGAAAGTTACCTTTTGTAATACTTTTGAACGAAGTTAAATTTTAAACAAATTTAAATGACACTGCCTTAAGAAATATATTGTCCAATTAAACCCTTTATATGTATTTTTTTAATCAATTTTCGAAGATGTTATAAATCAATTTGACCAAAATATTCTTATTTTAAACAAATTTTTAATTGTATGCATTATCTAAAATGTTTTTTTAACCAAAATAATTAAAATGCATGTTTATGTTTGGTTGATTGATGGATAGAAAAACTTATAAAAATAATTATTTGAAAATTTATTTAAAATAAATAATTAAATACAATAAACATATTTCGACTCGAAGCGATGAAAAATAATATTATTGAACTGAACGAAAAAGTTAACAGAAGATAGGATAGATGGTAAAATTCAAAGAATAGTGTTTTCTCATATAGATTATATAAAATCCATTCTTTAATTATAATATCTAATTTTCATGGATATAATAATTTTCCTATATTACTCTAATTTTTTATTTATATAGTAGATCTATAATAGTGGTTTTTTCAAATAATTATTTTTAGAAGTTTTTCTACCTATCAATCAACCGAACATAAACATTTGACTATTCTACATAGTGTTAATAGAGTTTTGGAGACGATTGTGTCTAAAGTTGTCATGAAGGGTGTGTAAGGATATGAGAGAATATCTGAGAGATCTCCAATTTGGTTTTGGTGATCCAGGTGGTGCAGATGTTATTTTACCTAGTGTTTGTTAATAAAGTTTTGAGTGAGCGTTATGCCGGTGGTTCTCTGGTTATATATCCTGACGGTGGATTTTTCCAATGTCTTCAACCTAGTTGATATGACTATTTTGCTTAGGGAGGTTAAAGAGATACACCCGTCTATCTCCTCGTTTCTCTTGTCTTGCACCCGTTTCTGCATAAAATTAGGATAGTTGCAAGCCTCTTCTACATACTGATATCTTGACGATGATACAATTATTGGTTGGTCTAAGGAAGTGGCTAGAGCACTAAATATCATTTGAGAGTTTGGTCCGGCTTAAGACCTCGAGTTGAATGTTTGCAAAACCGAGCTCTTATGGCTTTCATGTGATTGGTCGAAACTTAGAGATGGACTTTTCCCACATGGCATTGCATGGCCGACGTCGGATGTTAAGTTGTTGGGTGGGCCAGTGAGCAGAGATGAGGGATTTTTTAGAGAGCTTGTTATGAAGAGAGTTGTTAAAGCGGTTCAATCGAGGATATTGTAGCTTGTGGGACCCTTTATTTGGAGCTTTTTAGTGGAGGCTTGCTTCTATGCCTATTCGTTTTGGGGCTTGGATTATACTCTACTATGGAGGCGTCTTCATTTGATTTTTTTTTTTTTGAAAAAGATCTTCCTTTGCTTTTGTTGCCTCTAGGGCCCAACATTGGGTCCTTCAAGACCACATTTTGCGGGATAGTGGAGTAGTGGATACGAGCTCTGAGTTTTATGGAGCTTTGGGCAATCTCCAAGCTTCCATTTCTTATTTCGATATTTCTCTTTTTATTGTCAAGAACACTATTCTCCCTAAATCCCAACACGATTTGGCGAGTGCTCTTTTCTGTAAGACCGTGCAGGAGTTCGAAGTTGCTTTTAATTTGACCCTTAGATAGAAAGCGGTTTTCAAATGTCTACAATCAACAAATAACCAACATTTCCTTCTTGCCATACCCATTGATGGGCTTGAGCAATGTATGTCTCCAGTTGAGTATTGCTCGGTACTTTATTATCGCCTTATGATTCCTCTATACCCAGTTGATGAGGTTTGCCCTATGCCCAATTGTCGAAGAGTTTTAGATGATTTTGGAAGCATGTTGTTCATTGTAAAGAGCTCGCTGAGTTCAAGGATAAACATGATTTAGTCCGTGATGTTTTGTGCGATGTGTTTAGGAGAGCGGGGTTTCGATTAAGAAGGAGGCACCATTGGCCTTCTTGACTGACCCACGTGAGGGAAGGTCTACGTTGAGGCACGAGGATGTCTTGGTGTTTGGATGAGTGGGTGGAAACATGTTTGCATTGATTTGACGGGGTTTTCTCACTGGTTTGTTTGGGCATTGAGTCTTTTGTGGTTAGTAAGCATCGATTAATGTGGCTTCTGCTAAGGTGGTCTAACATGAGAGGGCTTGTATTGGAAACCAACACGTGTTTCTCCCGTTCGCTTTCGACACTTTTAATTTTCTTGCGCCCGATACTTGTTGAAATTATCAAGAGGGTGCAACGGGTCTTGCATGACAATGTTATGTCTCCTAGATCTTCTGGTGTTGTTTTTAGGAGGATCCGCAGAATCGCTATTCAGAAATGATTTGCGGCACAACTTGTTGTCCATCTTCCTTCTAGTTCGATGTAAATTATACTATTTTATAAATTTTTTTTACTATACCTGAAATATTTGTCATTTGTTTTTTTTATTTTATTTCATATAAATTTTTGGTTTTTAATTAGGATTAACTTCAACATTTATTTTAATGTCAAATCAATGTTATTTTTAATAAATTGATTATTGATTTAATTATATTTGTCTATATAATTATGTAATAATTTTATCTAAATTAAGAAGTATGACTTCCTTTTTTAACATTACAAATATTAATATACAAATATTGTTTTGATATCAACGTTATTTACGATATAAAATATTTTCAATTCAAATTTTACAATTTACATATGAGATGCTAAGTTAGTATAATCAAAATAAATAGGTGAAAGAGTAATTGCAATAAAGTATTCAATTAAAATTTTGGGGTTCATTTTTTTTGAGAAAAAAACTCCATTAGTTTAACATTAGCTTATATTTTCTGATGATGCGACATTCATGTGATAAGTACTAATGATGATTATAAGCAATATATTATCTGATTAAGCTAATAATGACAAATTAAGAACACCTACTCTTGTTTAGCCCATTTCAATTATTAGTTTTGATATTTTCTACAGAATTATCAAGGAATTTTTAATAGCCATATGATAAAACTAGAAAAATAAATGAAGGCTTTGGAGAACGTGGATTAGATAGGTTAACTAATGATAATCTCAAAATAATTCTTAAACTATTAAGTAAAGTATACTATATTTAATAATTTATTAAGTTTCAGCTAAAATTTATCGTCTTCAAACAGTAAGTGCAACAACCTTTTTATCATATTATATATATATATATATATATATATATATATATATATATATATATATATATATATATATATATATATATTAATTAGTTATTGGAAAATTTTGGATGATATTATTATACTTTTTTCGAATTATGTTAAAGGGTTTTTTAATTTGTAAATAATGTCTCTGAATTTTAGATCTTTTGGATTTAACCTTTTATCATTTATATATTAAAATTTATTAAAAGTTTAAGAAAATATAAAGACTGATATTCAAGAAATTATCTATAAATGATAGAAGTATATAATTCGAAAAAGTTTATAAATTATGAGGTACTATCCAAAAACAACTAAAAAAAATCCTTTATTATAATCCCAATAAGTTATGTGAAAGTATTATTTTTTTTTGTTAAATTGTTTAAATAAAATTTTAATAGTTTTGTAAAATATAAAAATCGGAATAGTACAGTCAATTTATGTGAGAGTATAATTTTTAAAGTAAATTTATCAAAAATATAGAAGTAAAAATATTTACTAAAAATACTCATACATATTGTATGTGAGCCTTATGAGGTTAAGAAATGATATATATATATATATATATATATATATATATATATATATATATATATATATATATATTTATTTATTTATTTATTTATTGTGATTTTTTTAAAAAAATCCTCTAGCCCATACAAAACACATCAATATTTAATAAATTAATCTAGTTCATGGAACCAAATTGAAAACCTTTGAAAGTATATATTTTGATTAAAGGATTAATCGTATGAGAATAATGATTAAGAGGATTAAAGTGATAATTATTGAATATATATTAAAAAAAGAGGTAAAGTGTGAAGGGTGACAAAGAAAGGTAGCTAGCATTCCTAGCAATTCATGAATGTAACGTAATTGCATGTGAGCATAATACTCCTTAGTCCTCACACCTTAACTTAGCCTCAGTCCAACCCATATGCGTTACGTTAATATTCTCATGAGTTGTACTCTATTTTTTTCTCCTTTTTTTTTTTTTTATAAACAAATTTGATATGAATAAACTAGTGATGGATCGCAAACCTAAACCGTCGGTCGGTTTAAGTTCAATCTAAATCGTCGGTTTAAAATTAAAAATTTGTTACGCTCGGCGCCTAAACCGTCAGTTTGTGCCAGTTTGAATGTTTATTTATAAACTTTTTTTAAAAAATGCCAAAATCGGTGGTTTGGGTCGGTTTAAACTGCCGGTTTGGGTTGGGTCAAACCGTCGATTTATGTTTTTTTTACCAAATCTAAACCGTAAACCCCTCGAAACCTAAACCACCGATTTGGCCAAACCGGTGGTTCGAGGGTTTGGTTCAAACCGAACCTAACACTAGAATAAACAAGAAAAACCTGGAGTGTCAAATAGACTGAAATATCGATGAACAAATAACCTTTATACTATAGAAGATTAAACAAAAAACAAAAAACAATACAAACGAAAAACTCAAAGGTAGTATTCAACCAACCTAGTCAAAAAAAATCGGACTGCTAAAGGCACACCATTACTTTACAAAATGCAATGTTTGAATGCATTTCGGTTGCGTTGAACATTTTGAAACTCAACCCATGCCGATTGCATTGAGTATTTTCAACTTCAACGCAAGCCGCCTGCATTGAAGTTGAAACCCTACTTCACGCGACGAAGTGCGCTTGCCGCCACCGCTTAGTGCGAACATACGAAATGGGGAAAAAACGAAACGCCCTAATTTTTGAACGAGAAAAACACTTATATCCCGCTCTTCAATGGATCCTCCAAGACATCCTTACCAAAACGCCCTTTGACCGCACTCGAGTTACATTTTCTTTTATTTATTTTTTGTGTATTTCTCTTTTTTGCAGTTCTTGTTTCGTTTTTATCGTTTTAGATTAGAAACGGAATATGATAGACAGAATCGGAATAGGAATCGAGAACTTAGTTTAGTTTAGAAAGGGAATAGGTAGACGGAATCGGATTTGGAATCAAAAACGAGAAAAATGAGGAAAACGAAAATCGAAAAATTGTTTTTTTTTTAAGAAAATCAACATGTTCTTCGTTGGCGAAGTACAAGTTGAGCTTACCTTCAACGCAAGCCAACTGCGTTGAAGCTGGCGCTTAAACACATACGCTTGATAAAACAGACGCGTGTGTTTAAACATTTAATTTTAAAAAAAAAATTGTTCACTAATATACACAGTGTTGGGGACTCGGAATTTTTATAACTCTATTAATTTTGAAAATCCACCTTAGATCGTTGTCGAGCAACAAAGACGATACACACCTACCGCTTTTGTACGACGAGGCGATCACCCACAACCTACTATTGTGACGGAGCCTACAACATACCCCGCTTCGATCCATTCCCTCCCTATTTGAGCCCCCCTTCTACTCAGCTCGGATCACTTCCTCATCGAAAGGCTCGGTTTGAGTCAGATGATGAGGACACAATTTGCACACCTCCTACTCGTGCTCCTGCCTGTGCCCCTACTATCACCCCATCCGAGTCCCCATACACTACATTGGTTCTCTACACCTCACCCTTTGCTCATGCCCCTTCTTCTACATTTAGTTTTCATGCTTCCATGATAACATTATTTATCGAGCTAGTTTAGTCATGCATTTAGGTAGATTTCCCCTTTCCGCATGCATGTATTACCCTTATTTTGTGTCATTTATACTTGTTTTGTTCTACTTTGCAAGAATATATGTCTACACACGCTATTTGTGGCTTTGTAGGTGATTTGGCGCATTTCGGAGCTAAAATGACGCATTTGAGAATCAAGCCTTGGAGGGGATGCATTAGAGCAAGCATACGTGCACGGGAAAGGACGAGCAAATCAAGCTAAAGGCATGAAGGACGACATAGGAACATCTCAGACCTGAATCTCGTCCCGAGATCCTTATTTATGGACGAGATCAACACAATAGAGAAAAATCTCGGTACCTATCTCGGCCGAGATTTTCACCAAAGTAAACCGAGATTTCCAGACGCTGAAGAAATTGAAATCAGATCCAAAATCTTGGGGCCGATTAACCCGAGATCCCACCGAGATTCTACCCTGAGCGTGATATTTTATTTACGGACTTTTTTCCTTTTTAGCCCAACGTCTTTTGGCAAGGGGTTGTGTATAAAAGAAAGCCCTGGATTCATTCCAAAGTGTGCGACGGAGAGTTGCCCAGAGTGCCCGGCAGAGACTGTGAGTGCCAGAGATTTTGATTTTACCCTAGAAGGGAGGAGTCGTCTCCTACCTTGTCGTTCTTCTTCATTCATCGTTTTTCTTAGTTCTTAGTAGTTTAGATAAAAGTTATAGACTTTTGCATTCAGTTGTTGTTCGGAAACATTGTTGAATCGAGATTTATTACATCTGTTGGATTTATATTCATAAAAGCTGAGTTCTTTCTTTCCCTTCTTTTGTTATTTCCTTTCATGAACTGTTTGTTTTCCTTAGAACTAATTTGTGATTTTGATATGATGATTATTGGCTAGAACCTTTGTGGTTTAAAGGTGAATAGAGATTTGTTTATGGCCTGAATTATGATGGAATAGATTGTACTTTATATTTGGTTTGAATTGCTTGAAGCCCTAATGGTTGGTTGGGACATAAGTTTTGAGACTTCCCCGGTGATATTCCTCTTTGATACATAAGTAGATTAACTATATGTAATAGAGGTGAAAACCTCTATTGGATTGAATGTGCATGATTGCTCTCTTAGTTATGTAATTCCCGAGACTTACCCGGTAAGGGGTTACTTGATCCTTAGTTAGATAATCCGGTTTGTACTGAATTTTCTCCCTAGATACCTTGAGACTTACCCGGTAATAGGTAGTTAGGATTGGAACTAGATGATCTTGCAACTTACCCAGTAATAGATCATTAGAGTAGAAATGTTCATCCATGTTGCTTTTCTTACCAATGCTTTGGAATTTATTTTGAGTCCAAATGTCATCAACAATGATCTTGAACCCTAGAAATCCATTTCTTTTCATTAATTTGATTATCTTTGTTTTATTTGCTTTATTAAATTGTTCTTGATTGAAAGTGACATTCAATTGATACTAAACCAAAATCTTCAAAAAACATTTGATCTTCTTTCCCTTATCTTTTTCAATATATTTCTTAGTTTAGATCTATATTATCCTTAATCATTATTGCAAATTAAACCACATTAGTCCTTGAGTTCGAGCTTGGAATACTTGCTCTACTTCGTACGATCCATACACTGTGGGTTCGCTACTATTTAGGGAATTATTACAAGTTATAAATTTAAAACTATCTCTCGTCTTTTGTGAACTTGTGAGTTTTTGTCACTATTGACACGGATTCATAGGGTCATAAATCAGCGAACATTCCACATCCACTCTTTCATGCGCATCTTCTTTATCCCACGCACCTTCTTCTTCTCACACACCCTCTCCATCCCACACACCATCTCTTTCTCACGCACCCTCTCCATCCCATACTCAGACCCACACCACACATGTACCCAAAGTTATGGCATCATCTTCTAGTACTCGTATTCATTGAGGGATTGGTGGCTCTCATAGGGCTCGAGATTTGCTGATGGGGTACACCGACCATAGGGTTGCCTCTATGTGGATGGGTGAGCTATGTTACTAGATTTCAGCGATGATTGTGAATGAATGTATTTTCTCATGTGTCACAATTATTTTTTTCAAATGGTTTGCTCTAGGCATCCGGAGTGGATTGACTGGCTTGGAGACGTTTAACTTCTCCGGTTTGATCACGCCCTCTATCATGCCTTCGTCGAGCGGTTGTAAGAGTCGTAGTCTTTCAGGCCGAGACCGGACCTTGGCCGAGATTAGCTTTGGCCGAGGTTGGTCTTGCCGCCCTGTAACACCCCGAATCCGTAGGACTCGAGGCGCTACTGGGCTAGGATCTCACAATGGATCCTGACCCTAGCCTGACAACAACTTCACTGAACCTTACAACAAGGCACTAACAGATTAAAACAAAACATGAAACTGATATAAATATATACATGTCAAAAGAGTATACATGGTACTGCTGAGTACAAAAGTCAAATCAAAGGCCGTACACACGATAACAACCCAAAATCCCACGATAAACGCCCAGTGTACGGAACCCTCAGCAGATCACCCCACTGGATCACTCCTCAGTCCTCCTAACCTGCGAAGGAACTACAACACGGTATGAAACCGTTAGCTAACTATACACATATATAAGAGAAGCAAGAGCACAATCACACATCATATAAACGATAACAACTCATCATGGTATCACACATTCACCCGGTTTATTATCTTTAATAAGTGAATCAATCAATCGTATAAAACATGTATATATATGAAGATAGGTGACACGAGGAATATGATCCCCGCCTCTGAGTACTCTAACCAGCTGGGGTAGTATCAGCACACCTCCCGTGTACCCTGTGGGAATGGTGAGGGCCTTCCTTTATACCAGTACTGGCCTGACTACAGAGAACCTCCCAGACTCCACGGCGGGATGAAAGGGAAAGGTTATCACAGGCACTACGATGGGCGGTCAGTATAATAAAGATAGGTCTGTGACCATCATAAACATAATCATACTCGTAATCCTATTCCTAATCATGCTATAAAGCATATAGCAAACACCACTCAAGCATACATCCAATATAAGGATAGTAGCTAAGTAAGTCCTATGGACTTACCTCGATATCAAAAGAACTCTCGAAGATAAACCTCAGGAACGTCTACTCCAACTGGAGGACAACTCAGCCTATACAAGGCACACATACACGTATCACAATCCTATCACATCAAGGGTCACACCTAGACCCAAGGGATCCATATGGGATCAATTCCAACTCGTAAACCTCAAAGCCGTAACCGGCATAACTATATCGTACTCAACTCATACCTAGCATGCTACTACCACTCATACTAGGAAAGGAAAGGGAACTACCCATCCATAGGTAGCCCCGGAACAAGACGCACCTGCGTAAACAAAGGATGCAGGACGGAAGCAGGAACCGCGGGCGCGGCGGGATGTGGCCGCGGGTGCGGCAGGATCTAGACGCGGGCGCGGCAGGGTCGGGACGCGGGCGCGTCAGTGTTCGGGCGCGGGCGCGTCAGTGCTCGGGCGCGGGCGCGTCAGTGCTCGGGCGCGGGCGCGTCAGTGCTCAGCGCGGCCGCGGCGACTACGCAAAACTCGGTTCTGCAGTCTTTCTTCGTTTCTTCAGTTGATCACTACACTTCTTTCTCATCCCCAGCAGGTTCAACATACACATAACACAACCATCAACACCAGCCTAATCATACACCTATCCCTAAGCTAGAATGGAACCAAAAAAGAAGAGAAGAAGAGGAATCATACCACAAGGCTGATCCAAGGTTGCAGGAAGGTTCAACTGGCCACAAGGCTGGTTTCTCAGGCCCAACAACTCAAGCTTAGCTTGCACAAGCCAAAACACCAAAGGTCTCACACAAATTCTTCCACAACCAAGAACAAGGTCCAAGGGAAAGCAAAGGAGCTAGGTAGCGTGGAGAGAGAGACTGAAGAAGCAAGTGAAAGAGATGATCTTAATCATCCAGCAAAAGAAAAGGTAAAGAGTGAAGCAAGTCAACAAAGTCCAAGAAAGCGGCTGCAGGCGGCGGGCGCGGCGCGGCAGTGTGCAGGCGCGGGCGCGCCAGGACGCAGCACGGCGCGGGCGCGGCACCTCACAGCGCGGCCGCGGCAGGGGCAGATCTCGGCCAAGACTAATCTCGGCCAAGGTCCGGTCTCGGCCCGAAAGACTACGGCTCTTACACGCCCCGCGGTGAGTGGCGCCGCCCCTGCGGCTGCTTGGACCGCCCCCGCGGTTTCCGGCGGTTGCAGTCGTTTTTGTTGACCTTTGTTGACCTTGCTTTACCCTTTACTTCACCCATTCTTACCTTTGGCTGATCAAGGGTTTCTTCATCCTCTTGCTCCAGATTCTCTCCACGCATCCTTGCTTCCCTTTGCTCCCCTTTGATCTTGTTCTAGCTTGGAAGAGTTTGTGAGAGTTGGAAGTGTGTAGTGCTTGTGTAAGTTGTCGCTTTGGATATGCTGGGCTTGGAAGCCAGCCTTGGTAGCAGTTGAGCTCTCCTGCAGCCTTAGACCACAAGTGTGGTAAGGTTTCTTCTACTCTCTTCTTTCTTTCTTGCCTTCCTTCATAGCTTAGGATTAGATGATTGCCTAGGCACGTTTTGATGCTGGTATGTGTATGTATGTGTTTGGGATTGGCTTTGGATGAGAGAAGACGGGAATTGATCACGTGAAGGACCGAGGAGAAACGCAGAATCACGCTCTGCGCAGTCGCCGCTCCCGCGGTCGTGAGTCACTGCCCCCGCGGCGACATTGTCTAGGCGCTAGCGTTGTGCCAACGGCCGCCCACGTTCCGTGTCACCGCCCCGCGGCCACATCCCGCCGCGCCCGCCGCAACCACCTGCTTTCGCCCCTGCGTCCCTTGTGACCCGCAAGTGCGTTTTGTCCCGGATCTACCTCAGGCTAGGTAGATCCTTTTCCTTCCTAGTATGAGTGTTAGTAGCATGCTAGGTGCGAGTTGAGGTTAGAATGAGTTGAGTACGGAACTGTTATGCCGGTTACGGCCTTGAGGATTACGAGTTGGAATATGATCCGTATGGATCCCTTGGGTCTAGGTGTGACCCCTTGTATGGATATGTATATGATGTATGCGTTATACCTTGTTTAGGTTGAGTTGATCTCCAGAGCGGAGCCGAGTATTCTGAGTCTGTGACTCCCGAGGTTGAGGTAAGTCCATAGGACTTACTTAGCTGCCCTCCATATATTGGATGTGTGTCTGAGTGGTGGATGTTATGCTTTATAGCCCGTATGATATATTGTATTACCGACGTATGGTCTATTGACTGCCCATTGTAGGGCCGTGACAACTTGTCCATTCATCCTGCTGGGAGTCTGGAGGTTCTCTTCGGGCAGGCCCGTATGGCTCAGTGGGCCGGCCACCTGCACCACTCCCATAGGGTACACGGGAGGTGGGACCGGATCCCATTCCAGCTGGCACCATTCCCGAGAGGCGAGGGTTATATTCCTCGTGTCACATACGTTCATATTGAGTTATTATTTATACGTTGTATGCGCCGGACTATTATTATAAGATAATAAAATGGGTAAATGTGTGACAGCATGTTTATATGTTTAAGTTCTGACGTGTGCATGTGCTCTAGCATCTTCCTTTGTATGTGTTTGGTTAGCTAACGGTGTAATGCCGTGTTGTAGACTTTGCAGGTTAGGACACTGCAGAGTGATCCAGACGGAGCGATCTGCTGAGGGCTCCGTACACTGGGGTTATACTCGTGGATGGGTATTTTGGATATGTATATATATATGATATGTTTTGTTGTACTCAGCAGTTGTATAAACCTTTTGACATGTTTATATATCAGTTTATGTTTTGGTTTTAATCTGTTTGTGCCTTGTTGTAAGATTGGTGAAATTGTTGTCATGCTAGGGTTAGGATCCATTGTGAGATCCTAGCCCGGTAGCACCTCGAGTCCCGCGGATTCGGGGTGTTACAAAGGTGGTATCAGAGCCCAGGTTGACAACAATGGCACTTGTAATCTGCGATAAAGGTCGAATAGATAAATAAACAGAACCCGAAAGGGGTCTGACTTTTCAAAAGGTAAACCTCAGGAACGTCTACTCCAACTAGAGGACAACTCAGCCTATACAAGGCACACATACACGTATCACAATCCTATCACATCAAGGGTCACACCTAGACCCAAGGGATCCATATGGGATCAATTCCAACTCGTAAACCTCAAAGCCGTAACCGGCATAACTATATCGTACTCAACTCATACCTAGCATGCTACTACCACTCATACTAGGAAAGGAAAGGGAACTACCCATCCATAGGTAGCCCCGGAACAAGACGCACCTGCGTAAACAAAGGATGCAGGACGGAAGCAGGAACCGCGGGCGCGGCGGGATGTGGCCGCGGGTGCGGCAGGATCTAGACGCGGGCGCGGCAGGGTCGGGACGCGGGCGCGTCAGTGTTCGGGCGCGGGCGCGTCAGTGCTCGGGCGCGGGCGCGTCAGTGCTCGGGCGCGGGCGCGTCAGTGCTCAGCGCGGCCGCGGCGACTACGCAGAACTCGGTTCTGCAGTCTTTCTTCGTTTCTTCAGTTGATCACTACACTTCTTTCTCATCCCCAGCAGGTTCAACATACACATAACACAACCATCAACACCAGCCTAATCATACACCTATCCCTAAGCTAGAATGGAACCAAAAAAGAAGAGAAGAAGAAGAAGAAGAAGAAGAGGAATCATACCACAAGGCTGATCCAAGGTTGCAGGAAGGTTCAACTGGCCACAAGGCTGGTTTCTCAGGCCCAACAACTCAAGCTTAGCTTGCACAAGCCAAAACACCAAAGGTCTCACACAAATTCTTCCACAACCAAGAACAAGGTCCAAGGGAAAGCAAAGGAGCTAGGTAGCGTGGAGAGAGAGACTGAAGAAGCAAGTGAAAGAGATGATCTTAATCATCCAGCAAAAGAAAAGGTAAAGAGTGAAGCAAGTCAACAAAGTCCAAGAAAGCGGCTGCAGGCGGCGGGCGCGGGCGCGGCAGTGTGTAGGCGCGGGCGCGCCAGGACGCAGCACGGCGCGGGCGCGGCACCTCACAGCGCGGCCGCGGCAGGGGCAGATCTCGGCCAAGACTAATCTCGGCCAAGGTCCGGTCTCGGCCCGAAAGACTACGGCTCTTACACCTCACCCTCCTAAAAAGAAGTTTCGTCCCGAAACTTGCACAACTCAAGAAACCTCTCGGACTCGAAAGCCGAGGTACAACTCTCTACCGGAGGAATCACCTCTCCGTCTATAAGGTATCAACCTATAACCTCAAAATCGGCATGGAAGAAACATCATTTCCAGCCAACTATAAACATAATCCAAAGGCATAGAGGAAGCACATCTCTAGCCAAAACGTATCTATAACAGGAAGGCATGGAGGTAGAACATCTCCAGCACTACTATGTCCATCAAAATAGCATGGAGGAAAGAATCATCTCCAGCTAAACCTATCGTATCGCAATAGCATGGAGGAAAGAACCATCTCCAGCTATAACAATAATCATACCAGCATACAAGATCTAATCAGATCATAAATCACATCAAGCTAGCATGAACAAAACACAACATGGCATATAAGCACGTACACACATAAACAGATAAGACTCACCAAGCTAGTACTAAGATCTACTTGGTGATCCTACTGATGTATCTAACCCAGCATAGAACTCTGGATAGTTCCTCTGGATACTATCCTCAGTCTCCCATGTAGCCTCCTCAGGTCCTCGTCTCGACCACTGTATCCTCAACATAGGAATGTCCTTCGAACGTAGGCGTCTAATACCTCGCTCTAGGACTGCAATCGGATGCTCTACAAAAGTGTGGTCCGGCTCAACCACTAAATCCTCATAACTCACAATGTGTCTCGGATCTGGTATATACTCCCTCAGCTGAGACACGTGAAACACAGGGTGAACACCCTCTAATCTCGGAGGCAAGGCTAATCTGTATGCTGCACTCCCAACTCGATCCAGAATCTCGAACGGTCCGACATATCGGGGACTCAACTTCCCCTTAATGCCAAAACGTTTAACACCTCGTGTCGGAGACACTCTCAGCCACACATAAGGCTCCAACCCTGAACTCTAGAGGTCTACGCCTCCTGTCAGCATAAGACTTCTGACGGCTCTGTGCAGTCAGCATACGCTCTCTAATCAATGCTACCCGAGCTACATCATCCTGAATCTGATCAGGCGCTAAATCACTCATACTGCTCCGCTCATCCCAACATAACGAGGTACGACATCTCTGTCCATACAGTGCCTCATATGGGGCCATCTCAATAGATGCATGCCAGTTGTTGTTGTAGGAGAACTCAACAAGCGGAAGATGATCTGTCCACACCTGTCCCCAATCCAACACACAAGCTCGCAGCATATCCTCCAGAGTCTGAATGGTCCTCTCTGACTGACCATCTGTCTGAGGATGAAACGCCGTCGTAAAATGCAAACTCGTCCCCAAGGCAGTCTGGATCTGCTGCCAGAATCTCGAGGTAAATCGTCCATCTCTATCTGAGACGATCGTCCTCGGTACACCATGGAGTCTCACTATATGCCTAGTGTACTCCTCAGCTAATCTGCTCACCGGCCACGTCTCTCTGATAGGAAGGAAACGTGCCGTCTTCGTCAACCGGTCCACTATAACCCAGATGGCATCAAAACTCCGACTCAATCTCAACCCGGTCACAAAATCCATGGTGACGTCTTCCCACTTCCTCTGTGGAACAGGAAGTGGATGAAGCTCGCCCCCAGGTCTGAAATGCTCAATCTTGACCTGCTGACAGGTCGCACACTGTGCTACAAATCTGGCTACATCGGGCTTCAGCCCTCCCCACCAGTATATACATCTCAAGTCCTGATACATCTTACTCATACCTGGATGTACAGAGTAAGGGGTATAGTGAGCCTCCTGTAAGATCCTCTGCCTCAGCTCTGTATCAGTAGGTACACAGACGCGACCACGGCGTCTCACAACTCTGTCTGCTCCAAGCAGGAACTGTGGTGCCTCGTCCCGAGACATCCTATCTCTAATCCTCTGTAAGGTCGGGCAGGTTTCCTGTTTCTGTCGGATCTCGTCCAACAGATCAGGAAGAACCTCTAAAGTACGCAGTTGGGCATCCTCATCAGGAAACTGGATGTCCAACTCTAGCCAGATCAAATCTCTCTGCAACTGGCGCTGAACTGTCAATCTCGCAATCGCCTGCTCTCGAGGCGTCTTCCTGCTCAGGGCGTCGGCGACAACGTTCGCCTTCCCTGGATGGTACAAGATCTCTAAATCAAAGTCCTTAATCAGTTCGAGCCACCTACGCTGGCGGTTATTCAATTCCCGCTGCGTGAAAATGTACTTCAGACTCTTATGGTCTGTGAAGATCTGACACGTAGCACCATATAAGTAATGTCTCCAGATCTTCAGTGCATGAACTACCGCTGCCAACTCCAGATCATGAGTCGGGTAGTTCTCCTCATACGTCTTCAGCTGTCGAGACGCATATGTAATAACTCTACCTCGCTGCATCAAAACAGATCCCAAGCCTAGCTTGGATGCATCACTGTAAACCACAAAGTCCTCAGTACCCTCTAGTTGTGCCAAAATAGGAGCAGAAGTCAAACGCCTCTTCAACTCCTCAAAACTCTGTCTGCACTGATCAGACCACACGAATCTGGTAGTCTTCCTCAGTAAACTCGTCAGTGGACGGGCAATCACAGAAAAACCCTCCACGAAGCGTCTATAATAACCGGCTAGGCCAAGGAAACTACGTACTTCCTTGACGTTCGTCGGTGTCGTCCAAGCTGCTACAGCCTCAATCTTCGCTGGATCCACCTTGATCCCATCAGCTGAAACCACGTGACCCAAGAATGCTACTTCTGGCATCCAGAACTCACACTTAGAGAACTTAGCATAAAGTTCTCTATCCCGCAAAACCTGCAAACAGTCCTCAGGTGTCCTGCATGCTCCTCACTGCTACGAGAGTATACCAGAATATCATCAATAAAAACCACTACAAACTGATCCAGGAAGTCGATGAAGATACTGTTCATCAACTCCATAAAGACGGCTGGGGCATTCGTAAGCCCAAATGGCATCACTACAAACTTGTAGTGGCCATATCTGGTCCGGAACACTGTCCTGTGCACATCCTGCTCCCTCACCCTCAGCTGGTGATACCCGGAACGCAGGTCAATCCTGGAGAATACAGTCGCTCCCTGTAACTGATCTAACAAATCATCAATGCGCGGCAGTGGATACTTATTCTTGATGGTCACCTTATTCAGCTCTCTGTAATCAATGCATAACCCCAGTGATCCGTCCTTCTTCCGTACGAAGAGGACAGGTGCTCCCCATGGGGACACGCTAGGGCGAATGAAGCCCTTCTCAGCCAACTCCTCGAGTTGCTTCTTCAGCTCCTGCATCTCGACAGGCGCCATCCGGTATGGGGCCTTCGAGATGGGTCTCGTACCAGGCTCCAACTCGATACTGAAATCCACACTCCTCTGAGGCGGCAAGCTGGACGGCTCAGCAAACATATCAGTAAACTCACAGACCACTGGGATATCCTCTAACGCTGGACTCTCCCCCTCCTTCATGGCATAACACCAGAAGGCCTCGCAACCCTGTGCAATCAGTCTAGCTGCCCGTATAACACTGATAACTGTGCCTACCTTTCCAAGGTCCCAACCTCGGAAAACCTCTATCTGACCTAACTCGGTAGAGAGGGTAACAGTCCTCCTACCTACATCTAATACTGCAGAATGTCTAGCCATCCAATCCATACCTAGTATAACTTCCTCATACTCTAACGGCATGACAAAGAAGTCAACTAGTAACACTCGGGTCCCTACAGTAATGGGACAACCGTGAATCTCACGGGTACCTCTGACCCTACTACCATTGGGTAGCCCTATAAGAAAGGGCATCCCCTCAACTGTATCTAATCCAAGACGCTCGACACAGGCATCAGAAATAAAAGAGTGCGTAGCACCAGTATCAAATAAAACTCTAACAGGTAAACCATGAATCAGAATGGTACCTGTAGCCGTAGGTGCAGCTGGCTCCTCTGCACTTCTCAGCTAAAAAACACGACCTTGCGGGCCTCTGGTATCAGTGGTGCCTCCACCACGGCCTCTGCCTCTACTCGGCAAAGGAGCAGATCCCTGAGTCGTAGGGCGGTCTGGGACTCTCTGTTGTCCCTGAGTCTGCTGTTGGGGTGGTCTCTGCCCCCCTCCTGGTACACTGGCAGGAGTAGAACCCTGCTGTGATGCAGCTCCGCCCTGGCGGCAGTAAACAGCTCTATGGCCCTGTCGGCCACAGGTAAAACACGTCACCAGTGGTCTCGTACACTCGGGCTTCAGATGCCCTGGATCTCCACAGTTAAAACACTGTCGTCCCTTCTCTGTAACCGGTGCAGATACAGAACGACCCTGACGTAGCTGGGTACCCCCAACACTAGCAGCTCCAGCAGTACCACTGGTCTGCCCGGTACGCTGTCTCTTCTCAGACCTCCCGGTCTGAGAAGCTCTCCTCTGTCCAGCTCGCTCCCGCTCATAATCGGAAGCTCTATCCTGATAGTCCATCAAGGACTCACAATGAAACCCGGCCATATAGGTCCTGGTGGCATCCCTCAGACGTCGGGAAAACAGATATACATGCTGATCAGCAGCAGGGGCCGCTGGTCCCAGCAAGGCCAGCTCCTCCTGGAATCTCTTGATGGCCTCAGAAACAGGCACATCATCAAACCCAGCCTCCATGAAATCCCGCAGTTTCTCCCTCCTCAATGAGGCAGGGCAGAAACGCTCTCTAACCATCTTCTTCATCTGCGTATAACTGGTAACCTGTACTCGTACAGATCTCCACCAGTGTTGAGCTAACTCCTTGAACAGACTCTGTACCAGCTCTATCTGTCTATCAGCTGGACATCGAATAGACTCCAGAGCTGAGTCTACGTGTCCTAACCAGAGCTCAACCTCTAACCCCACACTCCCAGTGAAAGGGGGTACTCCCATCTGACGAAATGCCTTCAACCAACTGTCTGGTCTGGGCCCTCTATGCTCTTCCCGAACCGGAGGAATCTCAGCAACAGGTACCTGTACAGCTGGTACCTGAGTAACGGTATGGGACCTCTCAGATGGTTCCTCCTGTGCCGGTAAATCTGGGACACGTCTGCCGGCTCTGACAGCCTCCTCTACACGTCTGATATGAGCCTGATACTCTGATCTACCCATAGAAATGCGACAAGAATCAGCAGACTGGGCTCTCTGTGACCCCTGTCTCTCAGCAGCCTCGTTCCTATTCTCAGGAACGGCACTCTCGGCAACTTCCTCATGTACCCCCTCTGCTGCGCGTGGATCAACAGCAGGAACCTGACCTCGTCCTCTACCGAGAGGGGGTCTACCTCTACCACGTCTTGCTGCAGGGAGGGCTCTAGTCTGAACCATCTGCAGAAGACGTAATCCTAGCTTAGAAGGCTATATATATGCCGTATGTATATATCAAATCAATCATGACAGAATATCTATATATAAACTGTCGAGATCTTCAGAGGGGCGATGGTTCACGTACACGGTAACCCAAAACATTTGTACTCATTTCGAAACCAAACCTTTTAAAAGTCAGACCCCTTTTCGGGTTCTGTTTATTTATCCATTCGTACTTATTGCAGATTACTAGTGCCATTGTTGTCAACCTGGGCTCTGATACCAATTTTGTAACACCCCAAATCCGTAGGACTCGAGGCGCTACTGGGCTAGGATCTCACAATGGATCCTGACCCTAGCCTGACAACAACTTCACTGAACCTTACAACAAGGCACTAACAGATTAAAACAAAACATGAAACTGATATAAATATATACATGTCAAAAGAGTATACATGGTACTGCTGAGTACAAAAGTCAAATCAAAGGCCGTACACACGATAACAACCCAAAATCCCACGATAAACGCCCAGTGTACGGAACCCTCAGCAGATCACCCCACTGGATCACTCCTCAGTCCTCCTAACCTGCGAAGGAACTACAACACGGTATGAAACCGTTAGCTAACTATACACATATATAAGAGAAGCAAGAGCACAATCACACATCATATAAACGATAACAACTCATCATGGTATCACACATTCACCCGGTTTATTATCTTTAATAAGTGAATCAATCAATCGTATAAAACATGTATATATATGAAGATAGGTGACACGAGGAATATGATCCCCGCCTCTGAGTACTCTAACCAGCTGGGGTAGTATCAGCACACCTCCCGTGTACCCTGTGGGAATGGTGAGGGCCTTCCTTTATACCAGTACTGGCCTGACTACAGAGAACCTCCCAGACTCCACGGCGGGATGAAAGGGAAAGGTTATCACAGGCACTACGATGGGCGGTCAGTATAATAAAGATAGGTCTGTGACCATCATAAACATAATCATACTCGTAATCCTATTCCTAATCATGCTATAAAGCATATAGCAAACACCACTCAAGCATACATCCAATATAAGGATAGTAGCTAAGTAAGTCCTATGGACTTACCTCGATATCAAAAGAACTCTCGAAGATAAACCTCAGGAACGTCTACTCCAACTGGAGGACAACTCAGCCTATACAAGGCACACATACACGTATCACAATCCTATCACATCAAGGGTCACACCTAGACCCAAGGGATCCATATGGGATCAATTCCAACTCGTAAACCTCAAAGCCGTAACCGGCATAACTATATCGTACTCAACTCATACCTAGCATGCTACTACCACTCATACTAGGAAAGGAAAGGGAACTACCCATCCATAGGTAGCCCCGGAACAAGACGCACCTGCGTAAACAAAGGATGCAGGACGGAAGCAGGAACCGCGGGCGCGGCGGGATGTGGCCGCGGGTGCGGCAGGATCTAGACGCGGGCGCGGCAGGGTCGGGACGCGGGCGCGTCAGTGTTCGGGCGCGGGCGCGTCAGTGCTCGGGCGCGGGCGCGTCAGTGCTCGGGCGCGGGCGCGTCAGTGCTCAGCGCGGCCGCGGCGACTACGCAAAACTCGGTTCTGCAGTCTTTCTTCGTTTCTTCAGTTGATCACTACACTTCTTTCTCATCCCCAGCAGGTTCAACATACACATAACACAACCATCAACACCAGCCTAATCATACACCTATCCCTAAGCTAGAATGGAACCAAAAAAGAAGAGAAGAAGAGGAATCATACCACAAGGCTGATCCAAGGTTGCAGGAAGGTTCAACTGGCCACAAGGCTGGTTTCTCAGGCCCAACAACTCAAGCTTAGCTTGCACAAGCCAAAACACCAAAGGTCTCACACAAATTCTTCCACAACCAAGAACAAGGTCCAAGGGAAAGCAAAGGAGCTAGGTAGCGTGGAGAGAGAGACTGAAGAAGCAAGTGAAAGAGATGATCTTAATCATCCAGCAAAAGAAAAGGTAAAGAGTGAAGCAAGTCAACAAAGTCCAAGAAAGCGGCTGCAGGCGGCGGGCGCGGCGCGGCAGTGTGCAGGCGCGGGCGCGCCAGGACGCAGCACGGCGCGGGCGCGGCACCTCACAGCGCGGCCGCGGCAGGGGCAGATCTCGGCCAAGACTAATCTCGGCCAAGGTCCGGTCTCGGCCCGAAAGACTACGGCTCTTACACGCCCCGCGGTGAGTGGCGCCGCCCCTGCGGCTGCTTGGACCGCCCCCGCGGTTTCCGGCGGTTGCAGTCGTTTTTGTTGACCTTTGTTGACCTTGCTTTACCCTTTACTTCACCCATTCTTACCTTTGGCTGATCAAGGGTTTCTTCATCCTCTTGCTCCAGATTCTCTCCACGCATCCTTGCTTCCCTTTGCTCCCCTTTGATCTTGTTCTAGCTTGGAAGAGTTTGTGAGAGTTGGAAGTGTGTAGTGCTTGTGTAAGTTGTCGCTTTGGATATGCTGGGCTTGGAAGCCAGCCTTGGTAGCAGTTGAGCTCTCCTGCAGCCTTAGACCACAAGTGTGGTAAGGTTTCTTCTACTCTCTTCTTTCTTTCTTGCCTTCCTTCATAGCTTAGGATTAGATGATTGCCTAGGCACGTTTTGATGCTGGTATGTGTATGTATGTGTTTGGGATTGGCTTTGGATGAGAGAAGACGGGAATTGATCACGTGAAGGACCGAGGAGAAACGCAGAATCACGCTCTGCGCAGTCGCCGCTCCCGCGGTCGTGAGTCACTGCCCCCGCGGCGACATTGTCTAGGCGCTAGCGTTGTGCCAACGGCCGCCCACGTTCCGTGTCACCGCCCCGCGGCCACATCCCGCCGCGCCCGCAACCACCTGCTTTCGCCCCTGCGTCCCTTGTGACCCGCAAGTGCGTTTTGTCCCGGATCTACCTCAGGCTAGGTAGATCCTTTTCCTTCCTAGTATGAGTGTTAGTAGCATGCTAGGTGCGAGTTGAGGTTAGAATGAGTTGAGTACGGAACTGTTATGCCGGTTACGGCCTTGAGGATTACGAGTTGGAATATGATCCGTATGGATCCCTTGGGTCTAGGTGTGACCCCTTGTATGGATATGTATATGATGTATGCGTTATACCTTGTTTAGGTTGAGTTGATCTCCAGAGCGGAGCCGAGTATTCTGAGTCTGTGACTCCCGAGGTTGAGGTAAGTCCATAGGACTTACTTAGCTGCCCTCCATATATTGGATGTGTGTCTGAGTGGTGGATGTTATGCTTTATAGCCCGTATGATATATTGTATTACCGACGTATGGTCTATTGACTGCCCATTGTAGGGCCGTGACAACTTGTCCATTCATCCTGCTGGGAGTCTGGAGGTTCTCTTCGGGCAGGCCCGTATGGCTCAGTGGGCCGGCCACCTGCACCACTCCCATAGGGTACACGGGAGGTGGGACCGGATCCCATTCCAGCTGGCACCATTCCCGAGAGGCGAGGGTTATATTCCTCGTGTCACATACGTTCATATTGAGTTATTATTTATACGTTGTATGCGCCGGACTATTATTATAAGATAATAAAATGGGTAAATGTGTGACAGCATGTTTATATGTTTAAGTTCTGACGTGTGCATGTGCTCTAGCATCTTCCTTTGTATGTGTTTGGTTAGCTAACGGTGTAATGCCGTGTTGTAGACTTTGCAGGTTAGGACACTGCAGAGTGATCCAGACGGCGCGATCTGCTGAGGGCTCCGTACACTGGGGTTATACTCGTGGATGGGTATTTTGGATATGTATATATATATGATATGTTTTGTTGTACTCAGCAGTTGTATAAACCTTTTGACATGTTTATATATCAGTTTATGTTTTGGTTTTAATCTGTTTGTGCCTTGTTGTAAGATTGGTGAAATTGTTGTCATGCTAGGGTTAGGATCCATTGTGAGATCCTAGCCCGGTAGCACCTCGAGTCCCGCGGATTCGGGGTGTTACAAAGGTGGTATCAGAGCCCAGGTTGACAACAATGGCACTTGTAATCTGCGATAAAGGTCGAATAGATAAATAAACAGAACCCGAAAGGGGTCTGACTTTTCAAAAGGTTTTGTTTTTGAAATGAGTACAAAACATTTGATCCATGACTCATTCCCACCGACAACTGCACTAGCATTCGGATATTTGATATTGTTGATGAAAGCGGCGTTGGTAGTAGATAAGACTACGAACCGTATACGGTCATGGGTGATTGACCTCGTAGCCGAATCATCCGATCATGAGATGATTGGCTCGTATGTTGGGGGTAAGGATTTTATGTTGTTTGTATCGGCATATTGGTATGTCTTCTCGATCTAGGTTGAAGACCATTGATGGATCGACCTCTCTCTCTCTCTCTCTCTCTCTCTCTCTCTCTCTCTCTCTCTCTCTCTCTCTCTCTCTCTCTCTCTCTCTCTCTCTCTCTCTCTCTCTCTCTCTATATATATATATATATATATATATATATATATATAATCAATAAAATTTTATCTTTTGCAAAATATAGGCATGAATATATGCACACTTTTTCTCTCTTTGCGGTCCTGCCGCCGTAAATGTTAAGCATTAGGGATCTTCATGTTCACTTTGAGGATTTCGATCCCGAAGACCCCCACCTTGACGCTTCAATGGTTGACATCTCTACATCACCAGTTAGAGGAGATGAGACTAGAGTACGTCAGGTTTATGCCATACGATGACCGTCTTTGGACGTTGACGGAGAGTTTACTATCTATAGATATAGAGGCACCATCTGTATTGGTGACACTTATATGCCGGAAAAAGTTGTGAGACAGTTTGGGCGTATATAGAGGATCCTTGGCGTGCGTATCCCGGTGACCATGCAAGAGCGTCTTGTTTTTGGGGAAGAGGTTACAAGATTTGGTATCATCGGTGACACGATAGGTGGTTCATGATACTTGAGGAGGTCACACACTTCTCATTGGTCAACAAGAGTTGGCCCTTGTCCCATGGGTTGTAGTTGGTGACATGGCGTGGTTCTCTAATTGGAGTCACCCGTACCTCTTTCTGAGGTCAGTTGCACAACCACCTCCTAAGGACCGGCCACCTCTTGTCCATGTTTTTGACACTCACGTAAAATAACTAATGTGTACATGTTATCATTCCGCTCATCTATTATTCAATTTCTAACTATTTGTTTTTGTAAATAGCGTTTGCATGTCCTTGTTGGTAGGATCCGAGATATGGTACGTGACTGTGGTACGCATACGGCTGATACGATAGTGGATGAGTTGCAGCGGCTTGTTGACGAGGCAATGAGCCACCGGCCACCACTTGATCCTTCTCAGGTCCGAGCATCGTAGTAGTGACACTTATGGCGTCTATCTTTTATTTTGGGACAATACTTTGTATTTAGTCGGAGTATGTATGAGATTTTGGTTGGATTATTATGATACAATTATGATGTTATGATATTATGTTATTATGGTATGTAATGTTATTATGTTATTCCATTCCGGTTACAATATTTCTTCAGCTCCATTCAAGACTTTCTTCTAGATTTTAGGAGAAGAATTTTAACATTCATGAGTAACCAACACTTACTTCAACTTCAACGCAGTCGCCCTGCGTTGAAGTTAGAAATTTTGAACGAAATTGGAGTGCGTTAAAAATTCAACACAGTTGCACTGCGTTGAAGTTATGATGTTATGATTTTATTTGTATACGGAAGAATTATTTTTATAGTAATTTAAAATGAAAATTAAGACATTTTATTATAAAGAATCTTAGATATATTTTGTGACTGTTTACAGAAATAATTTGAAAAATAATTAGGTTACTAAATATTTTCAAAATAATTTGTAGTTTATCGATTTTTTTTATTTATTTGTAAAATTATTAATTAGTAAACTAAATATTTTCAAAGTACCATACAAATTTGTTAAATTATAAACTGATAGATTTCATTGAGTCATTATTGATATGTAGACATTGCACGTTCGAACGCTTATGCGAGTTGAGCCTAAATCTAACACATTAGTCCAACATGGTCCATCCTAAAACCAATTCACCACAGAAGTAGTCCACCAATCTTGTACATATACTTATTTCAATATTATTAACGTGGGAACCATAATCCTCTACATAAACATATTTTATTTTTATTTTTTTATCTATCAGAACCGAGTTTGTAAGTTAGTAGATACGATTAATGTACGTGCAATAATCTATTTGGCATAGATAAATGATCTCATTTTAAAAGTACCATACAAAATTGTTACATAACCATATGTATTTTTAAATCAGGGAGTTAGAGAAGATCGTTGATTCATCTCAAACTATTTTTTTGGTAAAATATATCAAAATTGAATCACAAACGGGTAGGTTTAATAATATAATCACTAAAATAACATTAATTTATTTGAATTGAAATGTCAGAATCCAGTCA
The DNA here is from genome assembly GCA_002319775.1 of Fagopyrum tataricum. NCBI lineage: Eukaryota > Viridiplantae > Streptophyta > Magnoliopsida > Caryophyllales > Polygonaceae > Fagopyrum > Fagopyrum tataricum. The sequence goes on along the minus strand of CM008283.1, from coordinate 13,462,772 downwards.
GACTGTAAAATCCCAGCTTTTTATAGATTGTTCCTCAAGTTTTGGGAAATCACATAAAAGCATCTACATTTTTTTGTTTGAAAACAACATCAACAAAACAATTCAATAAATAGATACAACTAGCAGGAAATTAATAATTTTATTGGGTAGGATTTTCATGGAGATTTCCAAGTTTATGACAAGTCATTTATGCCTTGCCCCCACATGAAGCAAGAAGACATGTTATGAGTTCCCACTGATAATTATAATTTAATTAAATTATATATACCCAAAGCTTATTTTAATATTATTGCTATTTACTTGGTTGCCGTGACTACTGTGTTTATAAAACGGACAGCTCTTCGTAAATCTTTGAACAAGCTTCCACATTTTCCCCCACAAAATATATACTAATTTATTAATAGGTTTTCTTTTTGTTTTTAGGAAATTAGATATATTTTTTTCGAAATACACGTAGGTATATCAATATTATATAATTAAAAATCCGTAATATGACTCAGCCAAGGTATTTCTTATCTGTCTTTCTTTCTTCTATAAAAAAATATGGTCTATTACAAAGTACTCTTGTAAAAGAAAGGGCATTATTCATGTAATATGAACTAGATTGGTTTCTAATTTATGTGATTATATGAATATACATCAATATTGTGTACTAAATTAGCCTATTATGTAATACTCCAGCTAATCTAAATAAAAGTCACTTTAGCTTTCAACACAATTTAAAAATATATTTATTAAATAATTTCCCTTTTATAACTTTTATAAAATACACGTATAAGTGTATACGATATGACGCAGATCAAGTGCATTCATGGAAAAAGAAATTATATTGGGACGCATGCCGAGTGCTATCTATACTATAGAGCTCGGGTATTTAACACAATCACAATACATCATGTTATATCGTGTAAATATAATATCCTTAAATATTTACAACTTTTAAACCAGGAATGATAATTGGTCGGGGTGATGGGTAGATGTATCACTTTCATTATCAACTCGTCACCTAAAATCTTTACTTGATTTGTAAATTTTATCACATGTACTTGTCGGATGGATAGGGTGAAACTTAAACTTTTTTTAAAAAAAGTTAATATTCAACCAAAGTTTTAAACAAAATAAAATTATGCAAGATAAGATTAATTATATAATTCAACCCGCTTTAAGTCTGATATAGTTGGGAAAAAAAACACTTACACACTAAAGTATTAAAATATTTATAAGAAAATTAGGAGCTCTAGAGTCGTGAAATTTTAATGTAAATTTATATATTATTAAAGTATTAAAATATGTATACTAAAAATATTTTTTCGAGAAGAATGAGCTACTAGTGTTTTTCTATTAGGGTTAATACAAGCTAGGCCCTTGCTAATATATAACATATTTTTAAATCTAAAATAAATTAATAAAAGGGGCATAAGGAGAGATGTCAATGGTTTGGGTAGTGGATCATTGTATCACTTTTATCAACCGAACCGTGCTGCAAGTTCACCCGGAGCATCACCCACCAAAGCTCCCTTTCACCCTAAACCATAACCGCGGTTGATCGGGTGGGTCGGGTTTTTTCAGGTTCAACCGGCAAATTAAGATTGTAAACTGTAATTACTCTTTTTTACTTTTTTTTTAAAAAAACGCATATATGGTAGTCGTTAATTTAAAAAACAGCATCTATGATTGTTAAACGAACCGTATACAACAATTCAACAACTCGTAACAATGGTAGTCATGAATTTAAAAAAATGCATTAACAAATAACAATTCAACGTTCAACATTTAACAAACAACGTACATTCGACAAAACAAATAACTCATCAATTCAGCAACACTCAACATCTCTCCGCAACGCAACAACTCAATAGACAACAACTCGGCATTCAACAACATAAAGGGCTCAAGAGTGTGGAGGTGTGAAAGTGTTGGTTACGTTACCTACGAGTCTAAACTTAGGGTTTACTCTTTGGAAGTGTGGACTGGAGGCGTGGAAGTATGGAAGGTGGGAGAGTGGGAGCGTTCTGTGTAACTTGAGTAAACTTAAGACTTAGGGCTTGTAAAAGTTAAGATTTATTTTATTGTATGTTATCTTGTCATAATTGAATTAAAGTTCGGGTGAATATCGGGTGAACATCGGTTGAATGTCAGGTCGGTTGATGGCTCAGGTGATGGTTTTTAAAATTCTCACCCTAAATCATAACCGGACCATCAACCATTCAACCATCACCCGCATTCCAACCGCATTTTATCGGATTTTCGACCATTCGAGTGGTTCGGATTTTCGGGTAACCACTGGTTGCGGGTGAGATTAACGTCCCTAAGCATAAGGGTAAATTGAAAATAAAACCCTATAAAATCCCCTCAATCGCTAGTTAGTAGCGCATTCTTTGTCTCTTGTGTTTATCTCGGTCGCCAGTTAGGGTTTCCGGATCCCAACGAAGTATTTGCAGATTTGGATCCATCATCGCTGACCATCATTAGCCGAGCAACTGAGGAAAACGAGTCGACTGTAGATTCCGACAAAAACGAGTCAATTACAAATCCCGACAAAAACGAGTCAACTATAGATCCGCCGTAAGGAGCCGTCCTGTGCTAATTCGCTAAGACTGTTGACGTCGTCTCTTCTCTCTTCAATGCGAACCAGTAGCCGCTGCAAGGAGTGTCGTGGAGTTCTTCGTTGCGAACCAATAGCCGTTGTTGCAGTCGCCTCTTCGCTATTCGTTGTGAACCAGTAGCCGCCACAAGGGTCGTCGAGTCCTTCATTGCGAACCAATATCGGATATCTCCATTCTTTTGGCGGGCACCATTGCTTCCGGAAAATGTCGACTGCTCGATTTGCTTCCGGGGGCGACACAATCTGCGACCGAAAGCAATGTTGGAAGAAGCACTCCCACATCCCGATTCGGTTAGGGTTTCCACACATTTCGAGTAAATTACAAAAAGTACACCTATATTTTGTAATTACGTTAATGGCCGTATTTTTTGAATTTTCAAAAATACCCTTAAAAGTATAATTACAAAAATTGACCTAAGTTTATAATTACGGAAAATATTCCAGCATTTATAAATTACAAATGGGCACCTATATTTTTGGACTTGTGTAACTCGATTGGGCTTGGACTTTGAGTAACTCGATTGGGCTTGAACTTGTGTAAACGACGGACTTTTGGGTTTGTGTAACTCATTTTTGGCTTGTGTAAATATTGAGCTTTTGTAACTCGATTTGTCCTTATGTAATTGAGAAATCCTTTTGGGCTTGCGTAATTGAGAAATCCTTTTGGGCTTGTGTAATTTGGAAATTGTGCATTAATATTGTATATTAACAATCGGTTATAAGTATAACTTTACAAAAAACAATAATAAAATACACAAGTTTAATTAGTTCAGCTAGTATAAGGCAGGGGGAGGGGCTTCCATTCAAAGTTCAAAACTCACTAATTACGTATTTTAGATTGGATCTGAATTGAAATTACCAATGAGCCCTTTCAATTAATCTTTATAAATAAGCCCACTTGACGCTACATTAGACAAAAAAGGACTACTTAACCAAGTCACCCAAAAGAGAAGAATATAATCTTATGCATTACTAAAGTTAAAAATATTTATTAAAACGGGTGATGAGTGTGATAGTAGATGCGGATGATGGGTATAACCGGTGGATCTTGAGTTGTTCACTTGTACAACCCATCCTACCACCGTTGCACCACCCGAGTTTCGCCGCATGCTCACATATTTTTACTCGATTTTTGGGAACGGCGTTATCCCTTTTTCATACTAATAAGGATATAATTTGATAGAGAAATAGAAAACTGAAAACAACAATTTTTTATAACACTGTTTTTTTTGGGCGTGTTATATACACGGGGTTGAAATTATTTGGTACCGAATATATTCGCTTGGCGCCAGCGTCCAAGTTCGGGTGCCAGCGTAAGGTGTTGACGCTTTTTTTTTTGGAACAAGGTCAATCACTGATTGGAACTTGTTGATGCAATTACATAGCAAACCAAAAATGTTACTTAACCAAAAACGGCGAGAAAGGGGAGTAGTTACTTTGACAACTCATAGATTCTAGTTGTACATATACATTTGATCTACAAAAGAAACATACATGTTAATGTCAAGGTTTGAAGATGGAGGAGTGTAACGTCGCCATAGCATTCGGGGGAGAAGGATGTCTGGAGAACGGCAAGAGAGGGGAGCAATTACTTTGACAACTAATAGATTCTAATTGTACAGATACATTTGATTTACAGAAGAAACATGCATGTTAATGTCAAGATTTGAAGATGGAGGAGCGTAATGTTGCCGTCGCATTCGGAGGAGAAGAATGCTTAGATAACAGCGAGAGAGGGGAGCAACGTCGTCGTCGAGGAGCAGCGTCGCCGTCGTGGAGCATCATCGTCTGCAGAGGGTTGGGAGCAAAAGTCTCGCGAAGGAAGCCCGGAGAGAGGGGCTAGCTAGGGAGAAGCGAGGGCGGGATGGAGACGGTGACGGAGGAGAGTGTAAGGGTGCAAAGAGGATGAAGGAGGATCGATAACCAGCGTAGAGAGGGCGGCGGCGATGACACTCAATGAACGACTAAGGAAGTTAAGCACCGACGATTGGATTTTAAACCTAAAATTAGGTTTAGGGCAAAAACATTTTTTTTAATACAAGCGGTGGCTCCTTGCACCGGTGCCGAGATTATTTTATTTAAAAAAAAACAGGCGCCGCCGATGTTCATTGAACTCCATCGGAGTGCGTACCTTTTTGTCGTTAGTAAAACGATATTCGTGTATTTAGCTTTTTCGTTTTTTTTAATAAACTAAAACTTATCAAAATTTAAATGTTGCAGTATATATTCTAAGAAAGAGTAATATCGAGCAATAGATTTGTGGAGGTTTTAATTTCTGAATAAACTCCAATGAGTAACTAGTTAAAAAAATAAGATGATAAATATTTTTTCAAAATGTTATAATAAAATACAGAGTATTATACTTATCGATTCAATGTCCGTTTGTTTGGAGTGGTGAAATGGAAACGCAATAAAATCGGTTAAAGGGAAGGAAAGTAATAGAAATAATTAGATTACTTTTATGTGTTAAAAAACCTCTAAACAAACATATTATTTGATTGATTTAGAATTGATCGATAACGCTTCCAAATGAGTCACAATTGGATGGACTTTCAGATATTCAACATTTTATAAGGAGGTTATTTATATATGCAGAAGAGTTTTTGATATTTTAATATACTTTGTTGAGACACTCCGATAAAATTAAATAAAAAACTGTTTTTCTCTTTGATCCATGCAAGTTGAAAATCCTATTATCTTAGAGGAGATTTTATTAATGTCTGAATTGGGTAACTAACCTCTTGTAATAATAAGTTTTTTTGTTTGTCTTTTCCATGAATTTTTGAGAAGTTGTCCCTTTTCACTATCTTTTTATTCCTAATTTTTATCTTAAACTTAAATAGAAAGAGGACAAATCCTAATAAAATTAGTAGATAGGACAAAAATTTAATTAAATTAGTAAGGGTAGACTCTCCATCCAATTTTCTCTTTATTAATTTAGTTTAAGACATCCACTCAACAATAAATATAAGATATTTTTATAAAAGTTTATCCAAATTTAATATTCTTTCCGATTCTCGATATTTGACATTACATAAAAAAAATTACACGTATTAAGAAAATTAAAAAGAAGAAAATGTAATATTAATTGATACACTATAATATATATTAATTATTGTAGCGCGTGATTTTCACTAATTTTTCTTTTTTCACTTTAAATTGTAACACGCGAAATCACGTTTGTCAACATTTATGTTAAACTGTATTTTGATTATCGTTAGACTTTATTTAAAAATTAATTGAAATTTTCGATAAATTTGTAATGTTTGATAAATTTACGCTGTGACTTTTCGTTATAATAGTATCATCCACTTTTCCTTATGATTTGAGGCTACCCTTCTACTTCAATTTTTTTTTAAAGATTAGACCCAACAAATTTTCAATTTTTTTGGTTGTTGCCCTTAAACTTTAAGGTTAATCAATTTTCATCATCTAATGTAAGAACACCCCTTATAATTTCTATTTACCAAACATACCTAAGAATTTTGGATTATTACATCCAAATGAAATACTTTTTTTTTGATACAAGATAAGCAAAATAGGTGGATCAATTTCTAAAAACCGGTCAATCTATGACATCCTTTCGGATGAGAGGCTCCACATCGTCTGGAATGTCATCGTCCTCTTCTTGCGTAAAGTGTCCATGCTTAGCAAGCTTATCTGCCACAACGTTGACTTCTCTAAAAACATGTCTAACGCTCGGAGAAGGTATACTCGCGATCATGACAAATATGTTTGAAATGATCCTGTTTGTCTTTCATGATGCTTCCGGATCTTGTTGATCCAAATGAAATACTTTGTTTACCTCACTCCTATTTATGACAAAAAATATAGAATTTTAAAGAGAATGAGAGAATAAAAATAGTGAATTATTATTGAAATACAAAAAAGTTTATGGACATAGAAAGAAGAATAGGAAAATGGAAATAAAAAATAAATAAAAAAAAAAAGGAAAAAAGACAGGCACTTATAATTTTTGAAATAAGACATAAAAACTGGCAAGTCACCATCTTTCATCGTCTCCTCTTCTACATGAGAGGACAGCCAAAGCTACCTCTCTCCATTCTCTCTCCCTCTCCCCAATCTCTCTCTTTTTTTCTCTCTTAATTATTTATAATTAGATTGCTAAATCCATTTTTGCGCAGATCCTTCCTCCTCAATTTTCCCTTCTTTGTATATTAATCCTTCCCCATTTCCATCGTCAATCGTCAAGCCTTGTAGAGAACCCACAACAACTCACAGGAGAGGAGGAAATAGAGAGAGAAAAAGGGGTGCCCTCTTTTGCTCTCTTTGTTCTTGTTATGCCTCCTCCTCTCAGATCTTGATTGCATCCTCTTACCCTCATTATTCGTTGTTTTTGGTAATTCTTACATCGTTTTTTCTTCCCCAATTTCTATTCCTGCGCCGCTTTTCCGATTCTTTTGCTCTTTGTTTATTTATTATTATATTGTTTCTCTTCGACTTTTTCATATTTGAATGTTTGATTATCGATGAATCGATCTAATATCTATGGATTCAAACACGCAAATACTCCAGAAAATGCGTGATTTTTATGGATTGCGATGATTTGGCTTTGTTGTCCAGTGGATTGAATTTTTTATGCTCTATGATGCTGCATTGAATTGTGAAATCTGTGGATGTTCAGTTGGAATTTGGATCCAAATTGGCACGTCTGTGCTGCCGGGGGTTTGAATTGGATATTGATTTTACGGTTTTTATTTTGTGTTCGAATTTCTATATTTATGTATGGAGGTCGGTGATATTGATTGCCTTGCAGTTGCAGATCATCGATGGAACCGGGGAAGCTTTTTGTGGGTGGGATTTCGTGGGACACTAACGAAGACAGGCTGAGGGAGTATTTTGAGACTTTTGGAGAGGTTGTGGAAGCTGTGATTATGAAGGATCGGAACACCGGTCGAGCTCGTGGTTTCGGTTTCATCATCTATGCTGATCCTGCTGTGGCAGAGAGAGTTGTCAGGCAAAAACATATGCTTGATGGTAGAACTGTAAGTTACCTGTCATCTTGGAGATTTGTTTTACAATTGTATGTAGAAATTAATGAATACACAAAGACAATCGGACATTATTATCACACGGGATTATAGTAGGAAATGTTTTTTGTATTTATGTAGTTTGTCAATCAGAAATTTATGAGCAAAGTAAATTTAGAAATTCTAGCCAATTTCTAGGGAAAAATGATTCTTATTCCATAGAGCTAAGTTCAACTCACCTGCACATTAATCTGTTGATACGTTTGATCTGACCGAATAATGGTTTGATTGAAGCAATTAAAGCCATGATTGAAAATCCAAGAATAATTAATGCTCATAGTGCTAACTATAAGAATCTTTTGCCATAAAAACCACTTATGTTTGCCATTGGTTTACTGTTGCTGTTAGGTTGAGGCAAAGAAGGCTGTGCCTAGAGATGACCAACAGGTGGTGAACAAGGTTGGCAACACTAGTGTTCATGGATCACCCTCACCAGGTCCAATCCGCACAAAGAAAATATTTGTAGGAGGTTTGCCATCCACAATAACAGAGAGTGAATTCAAAAGGTATTTTGACCAGTTTGGAATGATCACTGATGTTGTAGTTATGTATGACCACAACACACAAAGGCCAAGAGGCTTTGGATTTATCACTTATGATTCTGAAGAAGCAGTGGAGAGAGTGTTGATCAAAACATTTCACGAGCTTAGCGGGAAAATGGTTGAGGTCAAGCGTGCTGTTCCCAAAGAGTTCTCGCCTGGACCAACCCGTGCTCAGCTTGGTGGAAATTATGGCCTTAATAGAGTTAATAGCTTTATGAATGGATACAATCCAGCTTTATTTGGAGGGCTTGGAATGCGAATGGATGATCGGTTTAGTCCAGTATCAGTTGGAAGAAGTGGCTTCCCGTCATTTGGACCGACTTCTTATGGAACACCGCTGATTAACGAACTGAGAATGAGTCCTAACAGGGAAACTTTGAACTTAGTATCCAATATGGGATATGAAAGAGGACTGCCTGCGTTTTACGGCGGTGGAAATGCCAAAAGGAATGATAACTTTGCTGAGTATGATGGAACTGATGTTGGTTCAACATCTTGGAGCTTGTGGGGAAATGGGGGTAATAATGCAAATACTACATATCCTACAAACTCAACTACAAGCCCATTAAATGGATTTAGAAGCGGAGAAAACTCATCTGGGACTTTCAATAGAATTGAAGCTATTTGGGGATCTTCTCCCGTTAATGATCATAATGGTAGGATCGGTTCTCCTAACAACCTTCGCAGTCTCAATTATGGTCGCTCGGATGTTATTCTTGAACCGAGCCATGGAAACAATGTACTAGCTGGATCATCATTTTCTGCATCAAATGGTAGTTTTGAGGCCAATAATCTCCAGGATCTCTATGATGGCAATGGTGGACTCTCTTGGCTTACTTCATCTCCCGAGTTTAAGGGGCCCACTTCATTTGACCTTGGACTAGGAAATGCAACTTCAGATGTTCCTCACAAAAACCCCGGTTTATGCTGGTAGTTGTAGAACTCTCCTAGAAAACAAATAGAGGTAAGACAACTCTTTCTCCACTTCCTCACTGTCTCAATTATGTGCATTTTGACTCTAGATCAGCATCATATTCGCAGACATTTGTTTTATAGGACATAAGTGATCATCTGCGGGTCACAAAAGCTAGTAATACTCTATTAGAAAAGAAACAAACATTGTCAAGTTGATATTGAAGCTATCGAAACAGGAATGTTATGCACTCTTAGTAGTTAGTAAGGTATACAATTTTTATGCACTCTGGGTAGTTAGTAGTTAGTAAGATATACATTTTTCTCTGACTTTTTTTATAGGACATAAGTAATCATTTGTGGGCCACACAAGCTATTAATACTCTATTAGAAAAGAAGCAACCGTTGTCAAGTTGTAACTGCAGCCATTTAAACTGTTATCTAAAACTAATAATATAATATACATAACCTTCTCAAAACACCCTTGAATGTCGATTTATTGCTTCCTTTTAGTTCATTCTTGCCTGTATATTCATTAGCAGAGTAATACTTTTATAAGACAAGAGGCTGAGCTTTACATGGATAAACTTGTCCAAACAACCTAGAGTATTGAAACCTGCAATACAAATCTGGAATAGATATTGTTGTGAAAATAAATACGCTTTCTTGATTTGAGAATTGAGATGCTTGATACACGATGTCTTGAGATTGCATTGCCTTTGATGTTGCATTTACACACTCGTCTATCATATTGGGATTGAATAAAACTTATCCGAGAAAGAGAGAACAAAAGAATGGAACATAATTAGTTCATCTGCCAACTGCATCGCCTTTGCTGTTTCCATATTAGTCCATTTCTTCACTATACGGTGAAAAACTATAGCTGGTTTATAATAGCATGATATTTGTCATTGTTTTCCTGCAGGATTGCTTACTAGGAATTCCGAAAATACATTATTAGGTTTACGACAACCGAAAAACCTCAAAAAAAAAAAAAAACAATCTGGCGAAACCAGTTGAGCTTTACTGTAATTCTGTTTCGATAGAGAAACCGTCGGGGTTTAGAATTTGATCTGATTCCGAGCAGTTGGCGTAAATTGAATCACAGATGGATTAATTCATCAAGTTCCATGGTTGAAGCTTTTGTTCATATAGGATTACACCCTCTCTCATATTTTCATCTTCTGTTGTATTTTGTTGAGATGTAAATCACAATCACATGCCATGCATCTCTCTCTTAATGTCATATTACTACACAGGGAAGAATTTGACAAATTTTTTGTCCTTCTTACCTTGGAACTGAACAAGTTTTAGTGTCAGCTTAAGCTGTCAATTTGTTTCTTTACAAGTGATGTTTTTAGTGGATCTGTTCAACAACACTACTATTACTATTTTCTGATATTCTGTATGTCACTAAAACTTGTTCAGTTATGGTTTATTTTCATGGGTTTGGTTCTCTTTTTCCCTTCTATGTGTTCCGGTTTAGGCTTATTGACCGGTATAGCTAGGCCCGATTTGTTAGGGGTGTTTCCCTTGATCTTTGTAAGTTCAATAGCTTGATCTTCATATGAATAGAAATAATTACTTTACCCCCTCAATGCTTTACAGTATCTACGTTCTTTAGTTTTTTTGCTAGTTACCAAAACAACTTTCGCCATTTACGTCCCAATCGGAATCCGCCTTTCACTCGCACCACAAATATGTCTCACCGGGCGTCATTTATGTCCTGTTAAGAATTCGCCTCTCACCCACACGACGAAGACACCTTTCGGGCACACTGGGATTGCGCCAGACTCATTGGGACCGCATCCCGTACCCTAATTATTGCAAATTTTCAACGTTGTTCTATCGCTCATAAATCTAATTCGATGAATTCAGTTTTGGGTACACCATATATCTGCTTTCCAGACTTAATGAGAATGTGTCTTCGGGGCTCAATAAGAATGCGTCCTATATAACAAACATAACCAACATTCAAACACACTTGCGGTGGGAGTGAGAGACAGACTGGTGGTGCATCTGGGATCCGATAATGCATTTGGTTTAATTGTTTCGTAATAAATTGTCGGTGTGACTAAAACCACTCTTATGGTTTCTTATAATAAACTAGTGCATATTTTATTGGGATGTTTCATTTTATACCAAACTTGATGGCCGGTGAGAATGGGAATCCGGACATCACCTTGTCCCTTTCACTTTTTTATGTTCTTTATTTAGAATATTTGACTTCTGAATTTTATAATCATAATTAGATGAAAGTACTTTTGGTGCCTTGCATAGTTGCATAGTGGGAAAATTGAATTTGAATAATTAAGGGTTGGAACAAAAATTCCCAAGTTAACGAGTTAAAGGAACTAATGTTTTTAGGCTTATTTATGCGTGTTAATATTGGTCAACATAAATTTGTTCGATTATAATTATATCCAAAATTTAGAGAAATGAATTTTTATTTTATTTTCATGCATTTTTGTTCCCATAATTTCTTGTGACTGAAACTGTAGTAAAAATACATATATAATACCTTTTACTGATATGTTAATATATTATTATATAATAATAGATGTACAAATTTTGATTCATGAAATTATATTCTTTTCTCCTCAAAAAATATAGTATATGTGAGAATTTTCTTCAATTTTTTTAAAAAAACTTGAAAAGTAGAGAATGATAGTTAATTTTACATTTGATCACTAGCTTAATACTTGCATGTCTTGCAAGAAAATTATATAAAACTAAATTATAAAATTATAGTTAAATATATATATATATATATATATATATATATATATATATATATATATATATATATATATATATATATATTATAATGCAGAATGTAATTTTACATTTCACCATTTGATTCGTCTTTAAAAATATACATTCGCCTTGTAATTCACCCGTAGTCTTTGTCACTTGTAGTCGTTGGTGGACGGGTGTATCCAAATTTTTCGGGCGAAATACTTGGTTTTTAGAGCTAATATTCAAACAATTAAAATAAAGTGCAGACTTGCAAAATAAATGCATTCCATCTCAACCGCTCACATGATTAGAATCTTATCTTATATTATATATATTAAAGCGGACTCACTTTTTGTCACGTGTCGTCATCAAGATTTTCCGTCCGTCGAAAAATATCTTAAATACGTAATTTAAATTAAGATTTAATATTCAGAATTTTGAAAAAACAAAACAAATCATATAACAAAATAAATAAAAAGATTTTGTAATCTATATATTTCGTTAAAATTGGGTTCAAAATTTTCAGCAAAGCATATTTCTAAATTATTTTAATAATTAATTTTAAAACTCAAATTTTGATTTAAGAAAATTGAAACAAAATATATGATCTTTTATTTTTATTTTTGTAACTTTTACGTTAGTTGAACAATTTCATATTATCTACTTATAACACTTTTTTTAAATGAAACTTAAAATTTGGATTCATCCAACTTTGAAAAATAAATAGATTTGAAAACAATTTTTTAAAATCATAATTATAAATTGAGCTTGACATTGAAAACAAAATTTCATTCTCTCTTTTTTATTTTTTTAAGTATAACATAGAATTAGTTAGTACATTTTTAATTAAATTAAAAAATATATTTTGAAAAACATATTATATTATTGATCTTAGATAAATAATTTATAAATTAAAATATTTCATATTATTATCTACTATAATAACTTTTACAAATTGAAATTTAAAATTATTTTTTAAAAAAAGTTGTACTTTGTTTAGTTAATTTGATTTAAAAATACAAGCCCGCACAAGGTGCGGGTATTACACTAGTATATATTAAAGCGGACGCACTTATTGCTACGTGTCGCCGCCAGGATTTTTCGTCCCTCAAAAAAAATTAGAACCGTAAAATTTAAGTTCAGAAATTCTTTTAAAAAATCAATTATATTAATAAGGGTGATAATTGGATTAAAAAAAAAAGTTTGTTGACTACTTGACAACTAATGGACTTTATAGTGCAAAAGATAAAATAAAAAATTGCAAAAATAAATAAAAAATAACTATTTATAATAATGATAAATATTATAATCAGTAAAAAACAAAAATAAATAAATAAAGTCAAACACACAAAAAATGTCAAAATTTATAATCGAAATGTTGAGGGAAAAAAAACAAATCAGGTAACAGAATCCAAATGAAAATTTAAATATATATACTGTAAATAAAAATTTTAAAAATATGGTTAACGTGGGATTTATATTTTTCAACAAACCTTATCTCAAATTGTTTAATCAATTTAAAATTTCAGAATTTCATATACCAAAGTTGTAACAAAATTTTTGATCTGTTAAAAATAAACCTTTTAAAATTTGTACGTAAAAAAGATAGAAGAAGTTGCTACTACCCTTATATTTCCCTGATCTTAAATCTATTACTTTAAAATTTTGGCAATGTTGATTTACCGAATCTGAAAAACTTAATAGTTTTCGGAACTGAAATATTTAACCGATCTATAATTTCGAAATATGTTAAAATAAAAATTTATTAAAATTTAGTCCCGCACAAGGTGCGGGAATTACACTAATAATAAGTATTAAAGGAGAGCCCTTATTTGTCACGTGTCAATACCAGATTTAATGCAGCCTAAAAAAATATTTTAAAAAGTTAATTATTTAAAGTTGTTAATATATATTATTATCGAAACCCAACAAAATCTTTTATTTAACTAGATTATTAAAAAAATGGGTTTAAATAATCGGATGTTTTTAATAAATTTTATTTATTTATTATTATTATTATTATTGTTATTATTATTATTGCCTAAATAAGTTAATTTAATCAAAGAGTGAATCGGATTTTTTAAATATTTTTAATAAGTTTATTAGCTAGATTATTAAGTAATGGGTTTATTAAAAAAATCGTAAGCCAAAAACTAAATAGCAAGAAAATGATCATTAATCTTTCACATATTCACGATCTGCAACATTAAATTAAAATAACTAAATATATATATTTTTTTGTAACAAGAATATCATATAACGTTTTTTTCCCTATTGTAATCAATCGGCTTTTTATTTACACTGCGTATTTTCAGCCCTACATAAAAAAAAAGGCTAAATTTTTTTATAACAAGAATATCATATGACGTGTTTTTTTTTTACAATTTTTTTTGTACGTGATCTTTTTTTGACAATTTCAATTCTTAGTTTTATATTTTCAAACCCTATCTGCTTTTTTTGTTACTAATAAATCTACTATTTGTTTTTTTTCTTAATTTATAAAATCTGAAGTTAAAAAAACTCTATATAGTTATTGAATTAACCTCCTTTTAAAGTTCACTAATCTTATTAAAATAACATCTAGGATTTGATATTTATCTATTATTTTATATATATTAATCATTAAGTATGAATTGATACAATATATTCTTAAAATATATATCAGGTTCAAGTGATCAAGTTCAAACAAAACAGAAAAAAATTAATTGATACCATAATTTGATACTAGGTGAATAGAAGATGAATCTGTTTCAATAGGCTAAAAAATCATGATGAAGATTACGAAGGGATGAATAGTCTATTGAATTGGGAGATTAGTTTTCTTTCGTATTATGAATAATAATATGTTAGATGCTTTTTGATATTATAGATAATTTTATTTATTTTTTGTTAAGCTGTTTTGCTAAGCTTTAACGTGAAAATATAATATTTATATTATAAAGTATTACATGTCACAAATTTATATATAATGAGTTTTTTTATATTGATTTTAAAATTAATAAATTGTGTTAACCATTTATAGGAATTCTTTTTTATAAATTCATTCAACAATTACATATTTTAGCCTATTTATCAATTTTCACCACTCTATATATATATATATATATATATATATATATATATATATATATATATATATATATATATATATATATCATTACTATATTTTAGCCTTATATTTAACATATATAATATTTTATGTAAAATTAGATTTAATTATTATCACATGATACTAATGTAACCTAAAAAAGTATTCAACTCAAATAGATTTAAACAAATCTCGTGCAAGGTACGGGTAATACATTAGCTATAACATAAATGCAAAATAGATAACATAATTCCAAAACATAAAAAATATTGAAGTGTAAAGTCATTAAATCAAGTAGCAATACACAAAGTTGTTTTCAACTTCCATTAAATTTCAAACCAACAACTCTCTTAGACTCGACTCTCTAGTAAGGGAGAAGATCATTAAATAAAAAGATAACAATTATTTTTTATTTTTTATTTTTTATTTTTTTCTGATTAAAACTTAGGATGGGAGATAGAGTCGGAGTTCACAAGCGGGTTGAAGCCGGAGTTTACAGGAGGGAAAGGGACCAGAGTCATAGTTTGTAGTAGAGCTAGCAATGATGAACCCGATCCGAAAAAACTGTCCGATCTTCCCGATTCTAACCCGTCCGACAACTAAAGAAAATATAAAAATTGTATATTAGAAACCCGGCCCTATGTGAACCGATTAAAACCGAAACCCGACACAAGTCAACCCGAAAATGACCGTTACCTGATTAGACCCGAATAAGCTAGCCCGGCCATGAACGAAGCCAAAAAACATCTAACCTTGAGTAACTCGACAGATTGAATAACCCACAAAGAAATTATCCAAAACCCGAAGCTACCCGACTTGAAATGATGCATGAACCTAAAGTACTCTAGCTCAAATTGATTTGTGTACTTGTTATAACTTGAATTGAATCTAAGAGTCCAAAAATAGTTTTATATAAAGAGAATTCATGTCTTTGTATTGAACATTTATTTATTAAATCTTACCCCCCGTTTGGTTGTAACTGCGGAAACGGAAACGGAATGGAAACGAATCTAGTCCACATATGTAGCTTGTTCATGGAATCATTCCGGTTGGTTTCATGCACAATGCACTTCATTCCTCCTACTTTGTTACCCTATAGGGTATTAAAACTAATCAAATTCTACTACAATTAGTTCAAACCACAAGGAATGATTCTCAACAACTTTATGAATAAGGGTGTACGTATGGACTAGATTCGTTTCCATTCCGTTTCCGTTTCCGGAGTTTAAACCAAGCGGGCCCTTAGTTTATTGGTAAGAAAGTCATATATGTAATATCCGGAATTTTTCATTCCGGGAACTCGACTCGCGGTTACCGAATTTACGAGTAAACGGAACTTAATCCGTTTTTAATACTCCTACACCATAATGGGCCTGATGGTTTATTTGCATCTCTCTTTTTGGGCCTTAAACTCTTCTTAACCCCTCTATTTAGTTTGGGCCTAAACTAACTTCTCTTCAGCCCATTAACATAACTCATCCTATACACCGAACAAGCCCACACCCAGGTAAAGCAGAGATCGGAAAGGGTCTCACCGACTTTCGCTCCTTCCTATCCTTCTTCAACAGACGTGTACGACCCTGCAGAGAGCGACGGCCAGCTAGGTGTTGCGGCTGCTGCACATGTGGCTTCCCATACCGCTGTAACTTCCTCCACAAATCTAGATGGTACGGATCGCACTATTCTTGGTCCTACTATTTCAAATGATCAGTGGTCATCATTATATCAAATGTTCCAAACGTATCCCACCTCCGGTTCTACGGATATTCATGCCGGTAACATTTCGATTCCTAAAATCCTTAATAGTGGTGCGTCATTTCATACGACGGACACAAAATCTTTTTTTTATTTTTTATTTTAGCTAATATTCATTATGTTTCTCCTTGCACTATTAAATTGCCTAATGGCTTTTTAATTCTTGCAAATCAAGCAGATCTTTTTTTATTTTTTATTTTATCTAATATTCATTATGTTTCTCCTTACACCATTAAATTGCCTAATGACTTTTTGATTCTTGCAAATCAAGCAGGAACGGTTTCTTTTTTGTCTAACTTTAGTCTAAATAATGTTATGTTTGTTCCTCATCTTCATTGCAATCTTCTTTCAGTTCAATGTCTAACATCTTACGTTTATTAATAAATTGTGTCTTCTTAAGGACCACAACTTGAAGACATGATTGGATGGGGTGATGCGAAAGATGGTGTTTATTGGTTGCGATAACTCAATCCACATCCTCCAAATCTGAGTTTGTGTAATTCCGTGAGGTCCGATCCGGCGGGTATTTGGCACAAGCGATTGGGTCATCCATCTTTCCAGATTTTACATTTAATTCCAAATATTTCATCAAACTTTAATAAGTGTCAGTTTCAACCGTGCGATGCTTGTCATACGGCAAAACAAATACGGTCTTCTTTTCCTATTAGTCAAACTCAAACTTCTAGTATTCTTGAACGAAATAACACTTGGGATCTTATCACTCTTCCTACTAACAAGTCTTCTATAGGTTGTAAATGGGTGTTTCGGGTCAAATACCGTGTTGATGGTTCCATTAAACGCTAAAAGGTTATCTTGTCGCCTTAGGGAATCGCCAAGTTGAAAATATTGATTTCTTTGATACTTTTGCCCCTGTCGCAAAACTCGTTTTTGTCAAAACGTTTCTTGTAGTTGCAGGCATCAAACAATGAGATCTTCATCAGATGGACGCACATAATGCGTTCTTGCGTGGTGATCTACACGAAGAAGTCTTCATGACCCCTCCTCCTGGTTTTCCTTTGTCCCATTCTCGTCAAGTCTATATGTCAAAGAAATCACTCTACGACCTCCGACAGGCTCCTTGAAATTGGTTTGGCAAACTCGCCTCCACTTTACGTAAATATGGTTTCAATCATTCTCTTGCAGATTATTCTTTATTTTCGTATATTCGATCTTCCATTTTCGTTCATGTCTTATTTATGTAGATGATCTTATCATTGCTGGAAACGATTATTCCTTCATTACTTCTTTAAATCTTACTTACATGGTTGCTTTCATATGAAGGATCTTAGATCTTTAAAATCTTTTTTGGGTATTGAGATTACTAAGACACCGATCGGGTTATATCTCTCTCAATGGAAGTATTCCGTTGTAACGCCCGGAATTTTATTCCGGACTTAGAGCGCCTTGTAGTTTATCCCGTAGTTCCGAGATGCCGAGTGCCGGGATTTATTCCAAAAAAAATCCCCAGCCGACTCATCTTTTTCCGCGTTCCGACCTTTCGTTCCGGGTTAAAATAACAAGGGGTCATTTCCGACCCCTCGGTCCGTGGTGAGGGACAAGAGGTCAGTTGACCCCTTGATCCCCACACCCCCTTTTCAGCCTTATGTCCCCTCCCTATCTCTCCTCTCCCTCTTTCACGTCACTTTTCCTCCACTCTTCTTCTCTTCTCTTCTCTTTGCTCTTTCTCCATTGTGATTGAATCTCTTGCAACTCTTGGACCGTGGACAGCTTGGAGAGGTTCCAGATCTGTTGTGGGAAGCTCCTTCCTCTCCCTCCCCTCTCTTCTTTGCTGTTTTCCCCCATTCTTCTTCCCTCCTTCATCCATGGCCATGGATGAAGATCTTGAGGAGTTTTTGCTCAACTCTTTGCATGCATAAGTTCTTAGCTCGATTAGGTCGAGGAGAGGTGCCTAAGACCAGTGGTAGGTGTTTGGAGAAGATCCAGCAAGAAAAGAAGGACTTTGGAGCCAAGGATCCACGATCGAAGACGACGTTCTGCATAGAACCCGCGGGGCGGCTCAGCACGACCGCGGGAGCGGCCAGCCGCAGGGGCGGCTCGGCACGGCCGCGGGTGCGGCTCGGCACGCCGCGGGTGCGGCTCGGCACGCCGCGGGTGCGGCTCGGCACGCCGCGGGTGCGGCTCGGCACGCCGCGGGTGCGGCTCGGCACGCCGCGGGTGCGGCTCGGCACGCCGCGGGTGCGGCTCGGCACGCCGCGGGTGCGGCTCGGCACGCCGCGGGTGCGGCTCGGCACGCCGCGGGTGCGGCTCGGCACGCCGCGGGTGCGGCTCGGCACGCCGCGGGTGCGGCTCGGCACGCCGCGGGTGCGGCTCGGCACGCCGCGGGTGCGGCTCGGCACGCCGCGGGTGCGGCTCGGCACGACCGCAGGGGCGGCGCCAAACACGCGACGCAAGTCCACCGCGGGTGCGGCTCCTGGTTCCGCGGGGGCGGCTTCTGTGTCCGCAGGGGGGGCGCCAGCTTGACTCCGCGGCTGCGGTTTCTGCAACAGTAGGCTTCTCCTCTCCTTTCCTCTCCGTTCCTTCCTTAGTGTTGTTTTTGAATCATGTTAGTAGCATGCTTAGGATGGCCTAGAGTAGCTTGAGAATGTTACTTAGTGGTTGTGAACCTAGGAGCCCCTAAGGCTCGATGTAATTGTTGGATATGAGCATGTGAGCATGTTGGACCTTCTAGGCTAGCTTGTTCCTCCTTGGTTGAGGATTAACATCTTGTGATTATGAACTGTTGTGGGTTGTTTCATGGCTAGAATGTGATGAGTACTTGAGACCTAGGATGCATTCCTAGCTTGAGGGTTAGGTGATCTTGCATAGATCACTAGAGTGAAGTCTAAGACTTCTTGAGAGTGAGTATGTATTGATGTGCATATCTCTTGTGAGCAGGTAGTGGGCTTCCTCCTTAAGGAAGCAAGAGTGTGGTGATTTGAGTGTGGTGACGAGGTAAGTCTCCGGACTTACTTAGCTCGTATTTTACGTATTAGCATTGATGTGTGTTTGGTGGTGTGTGTTTATGTTCTTGTTATAACAACTAAACCGGTAATTAGGACCACCGACCTTATATATTTTGGCCCAAGTGTATGATAACGGGCGGTGACATCATCTGCCTAGCCCTGCGGGAATTCTAGGAGGTTCTCGGCGACTAGCCCGGCGGGTTAGATGGTTGGGTGCATCCGTACCATTCTTTGCCGGTAAGTAGGGACCGAGGTGAGACCACGGTGGTCTCAGGTCACAAACCGAAGTTGAATTAGAACGGGATATGACTTAATAATAAAAAGATAATAAACCGGACTTGTGGGCTTTATGTTATGTGATATGTATGTGTTTGTGCCTTCGCCTCTTTTCTAATGCTTCGAATATGAGCTTACGGTTTTAAACCGTGATTGTAGATGCCTTGCAGGTTAGGGACGCCGCCGAGTGAGGTGGAGGAGTGGATAGCGGGGTCTCCGTACATTATAGGACGGGTACGTTTTTGGGTTATGTTTTCATATCGTTAGTTTGTGGATGTTGTTGTATGTTTTAGATTTCCGTATCGGAGTTACGTCGTTTTGAGGACTCGGCTGAGTTTTTACTTTGTAGTCTTTTTTTTTACATTCCGGTTTTCGCATACATTAAAAACATTTTGAGTTTTGCCTTTCTTTTGAAAATCCTTGTTTTTAAATGTTGGGTTTTCAATATATGTTTTGATTTGTGGAATTCAGTAATTGATGCAATCAATAGAATTTATTAGATAAAGACACTCATATTTAAGTTGTGGAGACACATACTTCTTGGGTGTTCTTCCCGTGAAATTCGATAATTGATGTAATGTTGTTTTAACTAGTGTACTTATTGTTTCTAATGCAAATTTCGGCCATGTTATGTGCAGTTGGAATTCTAGGAGACTAAGTTTCCGTACGTCATCTGACAATAAAATATGCTTACCACATGAATTGGCCAAGAGTCTTAAGAATATGGCTCCTCTAATATGGATGGTGAGTACTTTGAATGAGGTTGTTATACGCATTGTTAAGTGGGCCTTTACAGATTGGAATCTTTGGAAAATTGGCATGAAAGTGAAAAATGAGGAATTAGTGTTGTATAGTTGTGCGTTTTTCCGTTGTCTAATAATTGTTATTTCTGGGTAACTACACTATCTGTATGACATATTTTGCTTCTAATAGGAATGAAATTTATACATTAATGCTTTGACATTTTTTTGGTTTTAGGTGTTGGACATTCATGGAAAGAACTGTGAGGAAAATATATTTTAGCCAATTATTGAGCATAACATCGTGCATGACATGGTATATTAAACAAAGAAGAAGGTATTTGGTTTTATTGTACGTCGTGATAAAAAATATAAAAAAAAAAGATTGATTGGTTCTACCGTTCTGCCATGGCCGGAGTGATTTGTGGGTTCACTGCGCCATGAACCTAGAACTTCCAGCAGAGAGTTTTCAACATTATGAGTTGGGTCATGTAAGATAACTATATAGACAATTGAGACAGTGTTGGCATAATGAGCAACTAAGTTGACTAATGAATACATTTAAAGAAAAGAGTAGTTTATTTATATTTCTTCGAGCAATATATGTTTCATGATCATATTCTCTGCTCGGTTGATGGTTGAGACAATGTTGGCAGCACAAGCAAATGAGTTGACTAATCAGGACATTTAAAGAAAACGGTAGTTTATTTATATTTCTAGAGCAATATATGTTTCATGATCGTATTTTCTGTTTGGTTCGCCTTGGGGTGATTAATCTATTGGTATTGTATCAAGTTTTGTATATGTGGCCTTTAAGGACTTTTGTGATGGGTATTGTCACGCTTCATTATTCAATTGCTCGTGACTTTTTGTCACTAATCGAGTCTTTATTTACACTTACATCTTTCTTCTGCAAGAGACTATTGAATTTGAAAATTAAACTGTAAATTGAAACCTACGTTTATCTGCTTACCGTACATCATATAGTATAAATTTAGCATAAGTCTGCGCAAAAAGATATAGCATTCTTCTTTGAACTTCTTTGAGCTTTGTTCCTTCAATCTCTTGAAATTACCTACCATAAAAGTGGAGTTAATAAAAGCCTTAAACACAGGTAAAAAAAAGAAAAAGAAGAGCAATATTTGTTTTCCCATGCAATCAGGCATATTCAACTTTGTGCCAACAATTAATCTTCGATTAAAAATGAGGAGCTTTACAACTATGTTATATCATCGAGTATTATTGGTCATTCAATAATTGTAATAATCGAATGTTCAGTCTCTCACTTATGTAAGCAAATATATTTCACATGGATTTCATACACATATTTATTAGGAAAAAAAGTTATTATTATTTATATTGTTATTCCTTTTAAAAGAACACACGGGAATCTAGACAAAACCGGTAAACTCGAAAACTTTGTCCGATTTCTACCTCATCTGCACGCTTTTGCAACGCGTGCATCGCACGCGTATGCAACTAGTATATTATATATATATATATATATATATATATATATATATATATATATATATATATATATATATATATATATATATATATATATATTCCTTTTCCTATCAATAAGACACTTTTTTGATTCATATTTTTCTATAGTATAGCCGGAGATTACCCTTAAACGACAACCATCCTCCCTCCTACCTCCTCTGTGCAACAATAACAAACACGTCCTCCTCCACTTTCACCTGCTCTTTAACCATCTACCCTCCATTCTCTCCCTCCCACCTCGCTCTGATCGACCACAACTCAAGCCGACTCCCTTGCCACTGAAAGACAAAAGAAGAGAGTCAGAATTCATCCTCGATTGATTTTTGCAAATCTCTCCTCCTCTTCAGTTCCTAGGCAACAATAGCAACATCAAACCTCAACCATTTTGGTGATACTCACGAGTATACAAGAGTTTGCTTCAAGCCATCCATTCCACTCCCTTGAACAACCCTGTCACCACAACCCTTTTGTAAACGACAAGAGCGATACTAGGGGACTTCTTCCTTGAGCAATACCGACGAGCTGCGCCTCCTTTCCCATCGAACTGCTTTGTTATTGATCCAAGTCGGGTTAACGAGCATCTTTCCCCTTTCTGGCGACCGTGGTAATATGAGGTGAACTTATCTCTTTCCCTGCCCTTCTTCCCGTTGATTCGATTTGGTAACCTCGCCTTTCTCCTCTCTGGTGGGCGTTCTAGTTGAGCAATGGTCCTTTGGCGGTGAGGACATCAGTAGATCGAATGTATTCTCCACATTGCTCTCCCGGCTGTAGTGAAAACATGTAGCTTTAAAACCCATCTCGATCCTTTAATTTTCACGTACACGGAAGGTGTTAGTTAGGTTATTTCCAAGACTCGAACTTGACTCTATAAGCTATAGGAAAGTGTCCAGTGTGGAGGCTAGGGAGATTCAAACTTGGATTTGTGGTTCTCTTGGGTTTTAGAATTTTGTGATGCCAATGGGAATCGAACTCAAGACTATATGCCTAGAAAATCAAGTTTTGGTGTGCAACAGGGATCGAACCCACAGTCAAGTGTTTTCTTCCTTTTATTTTTGCCCGAAAAATCTGTGTAGAATAATAACTTTGGAATCATATTTTGACACCTTAGAATCATCGGTTATGGTTGAAATTTGGATATGTTAGATTGATTTTTAGGAGTTTGGACGCTTCCATCTCGGTCTAGTCATGGCATAGTATACATAGGTTTTAATTCATAATTTTTGAGGAACGTTTGACATTGTTAAATTGATCGAGGTCAAAGTAGCGGGTTTATCTAGTGGCGTATAAGGCGTTCTTTAAGGTTTTCCTTCGGGAATCGAAAGTTCAAGAAACTTTCGAACTCGTTTAGGATCGTTTTATGTACATAATAAGTTGTTGGATGTTTTCCGGAAGTTTAGAGACTCGTTTGACCGTTTTAAGGAAATTCTAGGTTAAAACCGTAATTTTCTTAAAAGCTAAAGTTTTTCCGTTCTTTCTTTCCAAAACTTTCCGAATGGTCTAGAAGCTTCTTAAAAGCTAGAGTTTTTCCGTTATCACCAAGTTGTTGAGATCACTTACGGGCGGACCGGGACTTATCGTTAGTTGGATTTCGGACTAGTGCAGGTAAGTCTTATGACTTACTTAGCCAGTTATTCCTTGTATTGCTAGAGTGGTGTATGTTGAGTGTTTCTTAATTATAACTTGACTAGGACGACGTTACCCTTTTATTAGACTCAAGTGTATGAATAACGGGTCGTAGCATCACTGCCCAACTCTGCCTAGAGACTGGAAAGTTCTCTGCGACCAGAGGCGAGGTTCGGGAGATCCTCGCGCTACAAAATAAGTTGAACTAATAGAAGTGAATCACCTTAATCAACGATAATAAAATGGTGTGAGTGCATCTTGCTAATTTGTTTACTTTCCGCTATGTTATCGATCCTGATATGTATAATTTATATATTCACGATTGATAATAATAGTTTAGAGGGTGTTAGAATATACATACAACGATTGTTAAAAAAAATAACGATCTCAAATTCATTAATCCTTTCAAAGATATCATAAAAAATTAAAATATACAAATAACGACTATTTAAAAAAACTAACGTTAAAAAATTGTTAAAAAAACGTTACAAAAAATAACGCTAAAAAAACGATCCTAAAAAACGAAAGGAACGTCCAAAAAAAATAACGAACCTTAAAAAACGGAAGGAAAAAGAAATTGACGTTCAAGTTTTTTTTAATGGATAATCTTTCAAATTAATAGACAACGATTTCTAAAAAACGGAAGTTATAAAGACAAGACGATGAAATTACCAAATGCAAACCTAAAACGCATTTCGAATGCGTCACGGTACCACATTGCGAATGCACGGCGCGTGCGCAGTGTGTAACTATGGCAAAATTTCTTTTGAATTCAGCTAAAAAAATTGACGCATTGCGTTTGTGTTTCAGCATCAGCATCAACAAGAGCTGGTTCATTTATCTGAACGACGCCGTTTTCTTGTAGTACGAAGATATAAAATGTTAACCGAGAGATAACCCTAACCTTAATCACTCTCTCACCTCTCTTCTTCTATCTTGCCCCTCTCTCTCTCTCTCTCTCTCTTCTCTAGCCTTGCTTCGGGTGATCTTGAGCGAAGGGCATCGTCTCCTCTCGAGGCCGTTGCTTTGTTTGAGTATTCTTCACCAACAAAATGTGAGATAGAGCATTGGTGCCTTTGACGGTTGCTAGCTTGAAAGTATCTGCGTATTACAGATTATTGAGCACGAGGAGAATCCTTGGATTCTCATACTCGTGTCTTGTTCTTGTTCGTTTAGACGTTCTTTCTACTTTTACTCTTTTATGCTTTGGTTTAACGCTTACGACACTATCATTGTAACTCATGTTTGGCTTTAGCTCAAAACTAGTGAATTGGATCATATCTGAGATCCAAGGATGTAGGAATTGTTCCGAACCTCGTCAACAAACTCCTTTGCGTTTAAACTCTGTTAATGAATAAATTAATCATTCTAGATATTTTTTTATCTTGTGTTTTCCTTAAAGATCTGTTATACGTTTTCACTGCTAAAATAACAAGTTTTTTCAAAATAAGTTTCTCCGCTAGTACAAGTTAACTAAAGGTGACATGACAATATAAAATGATGTTGTGGAGAGATTGAAACACTTGAAATAGCCAACTTTCTTTCCTTAATAGTATATACAATTTCTATAATGTAGTTTGTTGGACATGTTAATTATTTAATGGTTTTGGATATTCAAAGAACAAGGAATTCCAAGAAGCAAATCAAAGTAGAGAAACCGTGATCAAATTTTATTAGATTGATCTAAGTACATGTAGATTAGCATGATTTACAAAATATGGGAGATGATTAATCTTTATAACCAACAACTAATTTCTAACTGTTCATTCGATGTATGTGTTGATGAGGCTGAATTTGAGTAGTACGCAGTCGCTAGACAATGAAATAATCAGTGCTTGCTCCATTTCTCTAGCTACGCTATGCTGAATCATAGAGATCACATACTCCATAAAAGCCGAGTCAAACCAAACTCCTCTTCCTCCAATCTAAGGAGTTCAACTACATATTTGAGGTATGGCAAAGGAAATGTAAAATGTCTTTCATCAGTTGTGTAGATGATAAAAATGGTCCTTCTTTGGCACTGGTGTATTCTTTAAGTAGTTGATTCTAAGAAGTGAGATCCTATTTCTACTAGCTATTGCAAGCTTTCATCACTTCCTAATCAATTTGACAAGTTTCACAAAGAAAACAATTTTGCTAGTTTTCGTAGCCAACTACAACTCAATTGCACTTAACCATTTAGTTGGTGTTGCTTCCTCATGAGATGTGCACAAGATGTATCGTTTTCACATATCAAACGATTTGATTTTTGAGTCTTAAACCCATGTAAATTTATTGTCTCATTTTCAGTTGTAGAAACCGGTGTTTTCTCTTGGCCCTTCGTTCTTCATTTCCCACATCGAAATAAGTCAAGTGGAGATATGTGCATGGGGTGTATAAGATAAAAAGGAGAAACACCAATTTACATACTTACCTGGACGGGGTCAATGAGCGATCATCAAGACTCGTGGCCTGGAACAGTGACCTCTATTGCACCTTACGGAGGGGTGCCGGCCCAACATCTACCCAAGTGGGAGAGTGTGCATCATAATTTGTTACTGTGGGGCCTGCGCTCGCGCGGCCGCTATCCTATTCAGTTATAAAAAAATTTTTAAGCCCTTGTCCTCTTGGTAGTTTAGAGTTTTTGTAGATGTTTGTCATAAAATCTTTTTAAACTCTTTATCCTATGGTATAAATGTTTAATAATCTATTTGCTATGGTTATCGCATATTTACTACATAGCTTGGAGGTTTTTCATAATTTATTGTGCATGTCTAAAGACAGGAAGACTTACACAAGACAATTCTTGTTTTCGCAGCTAAAGATCATTGCATGTCAACATTTACCTACTTCACGGTCATACAAACACACCAGTCTTCCATATATAGCTATTGAGAAGGGTAAAAAAATTAATTCCTTGTTGATTTTAATATATTTTTTTGTGTTCAAAAATACTAAGTTGTAGGTTGTATAAGTATTCAACCACGTATACTACTAATATTTTATCACCTAATATGAGACTCGAGATAAAATTTGTACATGACAAGCTAATTTGGGTGACAAGAAGGATTATAAGTTTTGTAGAAAGAAATGGTCAATGATGGATCATCCTAAATGATGTTAACATGATTTTAGCAAACGTAACTCCATCATGTTATCATGTATACAAGTTCATTAATACAACATTTAAACGACTTAACTCTGACAATGTTGCTACTAAAATAACTAGATTTATCTAAGTACATGTAAGGTAGCATGATTTACAAAATATGGGATATGATTGATCTCTTTTAACAACAACTAATTGATAATTGATCATTCATTGTATGTGTTGAAGAGGGTGAAATTGATAGTAGCTAGACAATGACATAATCAGTGCATGCTCTAGTTCTCTAGTTGCGCTACGTTAAATTATAGAGATCACGTACTCCATAATATCCGAGTCAACCCAAACTTCTCTTCCGCCAATCTAAAGAGTTCTTTTACAATTTCGGGTTTGAGATATGACAAAGGAAATGTAAAATATCTTTCATTGCTGTGTAGATTACAAATTGGCCCTTCTTGTGCACTGATGACCTCTTTAAGTTGTTGGTTCTTGGAAGTGAAATCCTCTTTTTACTGCTTATTGCAAGCTTTCTTCACTTTCTATTCAATTTGACAAGATTCACATAAAATACGATTTACGTGGTTTTGGTAGCCAACTGAAATACAATTGCACTGAACCATTTAGTTGGTTTTGCTTCCACGTGAAATGTGCACAAGATGTATCATTTTCACATAGCAAACATTTTGATCTTTGAGTCTTAAATCCATGTAAGTATATTGTCTCATTTTTAGTTGCAGAAATCGGTGTTTTCTCTCGGCTCAATGTTCTTCATTTCTCACATCGAAATAATTCAAGTGGAGACAAGTGTACGGGGTGTATAAGATAAACAGGAGAAACACCAAATTATATACTTACCTGGACGGGGTCAACGGGCAATCATCGAGTCTCGTGGCTTGGGACGGTGACCTCCATTGCACCTTAAGGAGAGCGCCGGCCCAACATCTCCCCAAGTGGGAGAGTGTACGTCATAATTTGTTATCGTGGGGCCCTGCGTTCTCGCGGCCTTTATCTTATTCATTTGTAAAAATAATTCTAGCCCTTGTGCACTTGGTAGTTTCGAGTTTTAGTAGATGTTTGTCATAACATCTTTTTAAACTTTTATCATATGATATATGTGTTTAATAATATATTTGCTATGGTAATCTCATTTTTTTTTGGTAAACGGTAAATTCATAGATGTGAGAAAAAGTAAAGCTTAACCGGGACCAAAATAGCCCTGATTAAACCTACAAAGCGTAAGAGTACATCAGAGTAAATTACAAAGGGCTAAAACACAATGCCCAAGTACTTCAGGTAGGCATGCAAACCTACTGAACGTACCATCTACCATCAACTGACTATAAATAAAACAAACAAAATCCCCATGACACTGTCTATGAGGCCTTTCCACCTTCGGCAAAGCCATCAGCAGACAGGAACCCTCATTAACCATACGTGTGCCTAACTATCGGATCAAGGTATCATTCACCTTCGGCAAAGCCATTAGCAAATGGGTCCCTAGTCCGGAACAAAGAATCAAAGCAAAACAATAGTACAAACCAAGAGCAGAATACAACTCTGGTATAACAAACATGAAAAGGACTAAATCTCAAACCTCTCGCCAACCCTAGAGGGAAGGCCTCATGGAGTAGTCTGTAAACGTGTCCTCTGATCATCCGTACCAGGATTTTAATGGGTATCCTATTCCGGTCAAACATCAAGGCATTCCTGGAATGCCATAGGTAGTATATTGCCGAGAAGGTAGGTCGTACATCGGCTCTCGTAGACATCTCTGTAGGCATCCGGAATCCCTGGCATACCTGTCTCCACACCTCTCTTGTATAGGTACAACCAAAAAACAAGTGGTCGTGTGACTCACCCTCTAGGCCACACCAATGACAAGTAGGGTCTATGTTCAAGAAGTTTAGTCTATCTCTGGTGGAAAGGCGTCCAAGAATCGCCATTCAGAGGATGAATCAGTGCTTGGGTGTATTGCCCGTATCCCATACAATCCTGAACCAGTCAACCTCCTCTCCATGCTCTCTGATCATATCATAGGCCTCTCTTACTCTGAACTTGCCACCAGGGCAACAACTCTCAAGGATCTCTTCCAGCGTCGTCTCCTGGTCCACAAAGGTGGCTGCCTCGTCTTTGGCTCCGATGATTGCCTTCACCAGAGGCGAGTCACATCGATGGGCCACCCAGTGATCTTGCTCAACCACCTGCAGGTATCTGTGGTGAATCCACCTTACCCAGAGGTTGTCCCTCTTAGCATGAATGTGCTAGTAGTACTTGCACATAAATGCCGAGTTCCAACACCTAAGGTTAAGGAGATCCAATCCACCCTCTCTCCTGGGCATACATACCCGTGTCCAAACTACTATGGGCCAACTCCAAAGGAATTGTCTGCATAATCCTATCAACTTATCAATCACCAAGGCGGGAACTGGCAACAAAGATAACCAGAAGCTCTTTGTACCCTGTAGGACCGTTCTGATCAACTCAAGCCTTCCTGAAAAAGAGAGATGCCTCTTGTTCCACGCACATATATGCTTCCCAATCTTGTCAAGGAGAGGGGAGTAATCAGCCGCACGCAGGACATGAGGTGCTATCGGAATTCCCAGATATCGGAAAGGAAAAGTTCCCGTGGAGAATCCCGAAAGCAAAGTTAGATCATTTACCTCTGTCTCGGAAACAGAGGCAAGGAAAATAGAAGATTTAGGGAGACTAACTGCCAAGCCTGAAATCTTCTCAAATCTGTGTAAGTAGTCCATCAGGATGCTTACAGACTGGGCGTCTCCTCTACAAAAGAGGACGACATCATCTACGTACATCAGGTGAGAAATCCTAAGCTCCTCACAGTGTTGGTGGAAACGGAACTCAGGTCTAGCCGTCTCATATTTACTACATAGTTTTGAGGGTTTTCATAATTCACTCTTCATACCTAAAGACTCAAAGACTTGCAAAAGAAAATTCATGTTTTCGCAGCTAAAGATCATTGTTTGTCATCTTTCACATACTTCATCGTCATACAAATTTAAATTGTAGTTTGTATAAGTATTCAACCACATACATTATTAATATCTTATCAACTAATATTAGACTCGAGATAAAATCTATACACGAAAAGCCAATTTTGGTGACAATAAGGATTATAAATTTTGTAGAAAGAAATGGACAATGATGTATCATCCCGAATGTTGTTAACACGTTTAAGAAAATGTACGTAACTCCACCGTGTTGTCATGGATACAAGTTCGTTCATACAACATTTAAACTACTTAACTTTGACATTGTTGCTACTTAAAGAACAAGTTTTTTCCAAATAAGTTCGTTCCTTAGTACGATTTAACCAAAGGTGACATGACAATACAAAATGATGTTGTGGAGAGATTGAATTGAAACACTTGAAATAACTTGATGTCCTTCCTAAATAGTATATAAAATTTGTATAATGTAGTTTGTTAGACGTGTTCATTTTTAATGGTTTTGATATTACAAGAACAAGGAATTCCTAAGAAGCAAGTCTCAGTACAAAAACCGTGATCAAATTTGATTAGATTTATTTAAGTACACGTAGAGTAGCATTATTTACAAAATATAGGAGATGATTGATCTCAATTAACAACAACTAATTGCTAATTGTTCATTCAATATATTCAATATATGTGTTGATGAGGCTGAATTTGAGTAGTACGTAGTAGCTAGACAATGACATAATCAGTGCTTGCTCCATTTCTCTAGCTACGTTATACTGGATCATAGAGATCACATACTCCATAAAAGCCAAGTTGACTCAAACTGATCTTCCCTCAATATTATGAGTTCTCTTACAGATATAGATATTTCACATATGACAAAAGAAATGTAAAATGTCTTTCATCGGATGTGTAGATGACAAATTGGCCCTTCTCTGGCACTACTGAATTGTTTAAGTTGTTGATTTTTGGAAGTGAGTTTCTATTTCTACTAGTTATTGGAAGCCTTCTTCGCTTCCTATTCAAATTGACAAGTTTCACATAGAAAACCATATAACTGGTTTTCGTAGCCAACTGCAACTCAATTGCACTTAACCATTTAGCTGGTTTTGCTTCCTATTGAGACATGCACAAGATGTATCATTCTCAAATAGCAAACGATTTGATTTTTGAGTCTTAAATCCATGTAAGTTTATTGTCTCATTTTCAGTTGCAGAAATCGGTGTTTTCTCTCGACCCTTGGTTCTTAATTTCCCACATCGAAATAACTCAAGTGGAGATAAGTGTATGGGGTGTATAAGATAAAGAGGAGAAACGCCAAATAATTACATACTTACCTGGACGGGGTCAACGAGGGATCATCAAGGCTCGTGGCCTGGGACGGTGACCTCCATTGCACCTAATGGAGGGGCGCCGACCCAACATCTCCCCAAGTGGGAGAGGATACGTCATAATTTGTTACTACTGGGGCCTGCATTCGCGTAGGCCCTATCCTATTCAGTTGTAATTTTTTTTATTGGACCCTTGTGCTCTTGTTAGTTTAGATTAAGTAGATGTTTGTCATATAATTTTTTTGAACTCTTTATCATATGATATTAATAATCTATTTGCTATGGTAATCTCATATTTACTACATAGTTTGGAGGTTTTTCATAATTCACTTCAAATACCTAAAGATGCGAAGACTTGCAAACGACATTTCTTGTTTCCACTGCTAGATCGAGATCATTGCTTGTCATCTTTCACCTACTTCATGGTCATACAAAACACCAGTCTTCCATATGTAGCTTTTGAGAAGTGTAGGAAATTAATTCCTTGTTGATTTTAATTACTTTGTTGTGTTCAACAAATTTAAATTGTAGTTTGTATAAAATATTCAACCACATATACTACTAATATCTTATCACCTAATATGAGACTCGAGACAAAATCTATATACGACAAGCTAATTTCAGTGACAAATAAGGATTATAAGTTTTGTATAAAGAAATGATGTTGACATGATTTAAGCAAATGTAACTCCACCGTGTTGTCTTGAATACAAGTTCGTTAATACAACATTTAAACTACTTAACAGTGACATTGTTTCAAATAAAAGAACAAGTTTTTCAAAGTAAGTTTCTTCGTTAGTCAAGTTAACTAAAAGTGACATGACAATATAAAACGATGTTTTGGAGAGATTGAAACACCTATACGTCTGAAATATTCAGTTGTCCTTCCTTAATGGTATATACATTTTGTATAATGTGTTGGACGTGTTCATTCTTTAATGGTTTTTGAAATTAAAAGAACAAGGAATTACGGCAAGCAAGTCAAAGTAAGAAATTGTGATCAAGTTTGATTAAATTTATCTGAGTACACGTAAAGTAGCATGATTTACAAAATATGGGAGATGATTGATCTTTATTGAAAAAACTAATTGCTAATTGTTCATTTGGTGTATGTGTTGATGATGTTGAATTTGAGTAGTAGTAACTAGAGAATAACATAAATAGAGCTTGCTCCAGTTCTCCAATTGCACTATACTAAATCATAGAGATCCCATACTTCATAAAATCCTCGTCAACCCAAACTCCTCTTCCGCCAATCTAAGAAGTTTTCTTATAAATGTAGATCCGAAATATGACAAAGGAAGTGTAAAATGTCTTTTATCGGTTATGTAGATGATAAACCGGCCCTTCTCTAGCATTGATTTACTCTTTAAGTTGTTGCTTCAAGGAAGTGAGATCCTCTTTCTACTTTCTACTACAAGCTTTCTCCGCTTCCTATTCAATTTGACAAGATTCACATATAAA
The DNA here is from genome assembly GCA_002319775.1 of Fagopyrum tataricum. Lineage (NCBI taxonomy): Eukaryota > Viridiplantae > Streptophyta > Magnoliopsida > Caryophyllales > Polygonaceae > Fagopyrum > Fagopyrum tataricum. The sequence continues at coordinate 13,430,132 of CM008283.1, read as the reverse complement.
AAGATTTATCTGTTTTGGTACCCAACTACACTAAACCATTTAGCTAGCTTTGCTTCCTCGTGAGACGTACACAAGATGCATCATTTCACACAGAAAACGATTTAATTTTCGAGTCTTAAACCCATGTAAATTTAGTGTCCCGTTTTCAGTTATAGAAGTTGGTGTTTTCTCTCGGCCTTAGGTTCTTTCATTTCCCACATCGAAATAACTCAAGTGGAGATAAGTGTATGGGGTTAAGATAAAGAGGAGAAACACCAAATTACATACTTACCTAGAAGGGGTCAAAAGGCGATCATCAAGGCTCGTGGCCTGGGATGGAGACCTCCATTGCACATTATGGAGGGGTGCTGGCCCAACATCTCCCCAAGTGGGAGAGTGTACTTCATAATTTGTTACTGTGGGACATGCGTTCGTGCGACCCTTATCCTACTCAGTTTTTTTCTGGCCTTAACTTTTGTTCTTGGTAGTTTCGATTTTTAGTAGATGTTTGTCATAAAATCGTTTTAAACTCTTTTTCATATGGTATAAATGTTGAATCATTTATTTGCTATGGTAATTTCATATTTACTACTTAGTTTAGTGGTTTTTCATAATTCACCATGCATACATAATGACACAAAAGACTTGTAAAAGACAATTCTTTTTTCCGCAGCTAGAGATCATTGCATGCCATCTTTCACCTACTTCAAGATGTAGAAAACACCAATCTTTCGTATGTAGCTTGAGAAGTGCGGGAAATTAATTCGTTGTTGATTTTAATTTATCACCTAATATGAGTCTCGAAACAAAATTTGTACACGACAAGTAAATTTATGTTACAAGAAGGATTATAATTTTTACACGACAAGTAAATTTATGAATAATAGGGATTAAAAACATGTTAGAGATTAAATAATTTACTTGTTTTACAAAGGCTAAAATTTTAGGGATTAAAATATATTATTTATATGCTATCTACATCTACAAAATCTATACACTAAATAATAATGAAATAAACTTTAATTTTTCTAGGCGTATAAAAAATATGTAACCTAGAACTTCTGCCCATTTGTTCTCCAACTCAAAATTTTTGAATTAAGTTAAAAAATACATAGTTAATAGCAAATCAAAACAAAAGTATGAAGAATCTCAATTGTTTGGCAGTTTCTCGATTATTATGTAGTGGTCACTCATGTTCAAAATCCATGGTGATTGCTCGTCATCATCTGTATCCTTGAGATTAGTGGTAGCATGGATTTACTTGCTTGTTCAATAGGTCATTGAGAGAAACAAACGTACTCGTTCCTGAAGTGAAGCCAAAAACAATTACAATTGCATAAAATTTCATACATAAAAAGCAAGTGAAGAGGTGAAAGAATCTATTTGAGGATTCCTACTTGTTGATGTGTTCAACTCTTTTTTACAGAAAAATAATATCACCATTAGATGATAGTAGATATTCATAATTAAAAGGCTTTTAATTTACTGAAGATGTAAATACAAAAATTCAATAGAGGAAGGTAAAGGCTTAAAAATGAAAAAATGCAGATCATCCACCATGGGTATGATATGAGAAAAGGTTTAGTACTTTAGTAAGGCTTACTTTATATAAATGTGTGATCGAGAGGTGTATGCACTAAGAAGAGTAGTGGGAAGACCTAAACGGTAATTGGCATTGAGAAAGCAAGAAGAAGAAGAAGCAAGCAGGCAGAGTCTCTTAAAAAGGTAGGCGAAACACATACATATATAGAAAAAAAAAATATTTGGTTAATGGAACTTGCTCCGAAAACTTAAACTTTTAAGAACACTTGCTTCCTCTTTTGCTTTTGTGGCTTCTAGGGCCCAATCTTGGGACCTTCAGGACCACATTTTGCGGGACAGTGGAGTTATGGATATAGGCTCTGAGTTTTGTGGAGCTTTGGGCAATCTTCAGGCTTCTACTCCTTAATCCAGTCTTTTTGTTTTTGCTGTCAAGAACACCGTCCCCCGCAAAGCCCAACAGGTTTTGTCGAGTGCTCTTTTCGGTAAGATTGTACAAGAGATGAAAGTTGCCTTCAATTTGAACCCGAGACAAAAAGCGGTTCTTAAGTGCCTTCAATCAGCGCATAGCCAAGATTTCCTTCTTGTCATACCCATTGATGGGCTTGAGCAGTGTATGTCCCCAGTTGAGTATCGCTCGGTCCTTAAGTATCACCCGATGATTCAACTTTATCCGGCTAATGGGACCTGTCCTGTAACACCCCAAATCCGTAGGACTCGGAGTGCTACTGGGCTAGGATCTCACAATGGATCCTGACCCTAGTCTGACAACAAATTCACTGAATCTTACAACAAGGCACCAATAGATTAAAACAAAACATAAAACTGATATAGATATACATATCAAAAAGATGATACAGAGTACTGCTGAGTACAAAGTCAAACCGAAATCCGTACAATAATGATAAACCCAAAATCCCACGATAACGCCCAGTGTACGGAACCCACAGCAGATCACCCCTCTGGATCACTTTGCAGCTCTCCTAACCTGCAAAGGATCTACGACACGGTATAAAACCGTTAGCTAACCATACACAAATATAAGAAGATGCTAGAGCACAATCACATATCAATAATATTAACACCTCATCATAATATCCCACATTTACCCGGTTTATTATCTTTAATAAGTCGAATCACTCAATCGTATAAATAGATGTATATGAAGATATGTGACACGAGGAATATAATCCTCGCCTCTGAGTACCATATCTAGCTGGAGTAGTATCAGCACACCTCCCGTGTACCCTATGGGAGTGGTGAGGGTTCTTCCCGTATACCAGATCTGACCTGACTACAGAGAACCTCCCAGACTCCACTACGAGGTGAAAGGGAAAGGTTATCACGGCCACTACAATGGGCAGTCAATATAACATAGGTCGGTGACCATCATAAAGCATGCATACTATAAAGCATATAACAAACACCACTCAATCACACATCCAATATAAGGATGACAGCTAAGTAAGTCCTATGGACTTACCTCAATCTCAGGAGTAAACTTAACCACGATCAACTCTCCGACTGGTCCACTCCAAACTGGAGGACAACACGGCCTATACAAGGAATACATACATATATCAAACTCCTATCACACAAAGGGGTCACACCTAGACCCAAGGGATCCATAAGGATCATATCCAACTCGTAAACCTCAAGGCCGTAACCGGCATATCTATATCATACTCATCATAAACCGATACCTAGCATGGTACTAGTTCCCTCATACTAGGAAAGGAAAGGAGCTACCCAACTATGGGTAGTCCCGGAACAAGACGCACCTGCGTGATCAAGGGACGCAGGAGCGGAATAGGTAACCCGCAGGCGCGACAGGGATCAGCCGCAGGTGCGGTGACACGGGACGCAGGCAACGCAGGCAAGGCGCTGGCGCTGGCGCTGCGGCACGTCTTCCGCAGGGGAGGCGGCTTCTAGGCGCGGGGGCGGCCTCTGTGCAGAACGTAAACCCGCGGCTTCTCTTCGGCTCTTCACGTGATCAAATCACGTCTTCTCTCCATCACAATCACACACATGCCACAACATACACATTCCATCATCATCTTATGTCCAAACATCTAATCCTAAGCTAAAGAAATGAAACCCAAGAAGAAAGAAGAGAAGAGGAAGAAGGAAGCTTACCACAGGTGTGGTCCTAGGCTGCAGGGAAGATCAACACACACCAAATCTGGCTTCCAAACTCAACAACACACATCATTAGCATCAACAAACACCAAGGTCACACAAAGCTCTCTTCCAAACTCAAGAAACCAAGACAAGGTCAAGGGAAGGGATGAAGAAGCAAGAAGGACGTAGGAAGCTGAAGAAAGAAGTGTGAAACCCTTGCTCACGAACCCAAGGAAAGAATAAGAGGAAGAAAGGTAAAGCACGGTCAAGGGAGTCAACAAAACCGGCTGCACCCGGCGGAAACCGCAGGGGCGGTTCCATGAGCCGCAAGGGCGGAAACCCGCAGGGGCGGCAGTCAGGCCCGCGGGTGCGGAAAGTCCAATCTCGGTCTAGCCAATCTCGGCTAAGGATCAAGAGTCGGTCCGAAAGAGTAGGGCTCTCACATGTCCTATGCCTAATTGTATTAAACATTTAGATGTTTTTGGGGATCATGTTGTTCATTGTAAAGAGCTTCATGGCTTCAAATATAGACATGATCTTGTCCGTGATGTTTTATGCGACGTGTTTAGGAGAGCGGGAGTTTCGGTTAAGAAGGAGGTGTCCGTGGCCTTCTTGACTGATCCGTGTGAGGGAAGATCTACGTTGAGGCCGGCGGACGTCTTAGTGTTTGGATGAATGAGTGGAAATCATGCTTGTATTGATGTGACAAGAGTTTCTCCACTGGTTAGTTTAGGCAATGGGTCTTTTGTGGTGGGTAAGGTGGCGCTTAATGCAGCTTCTGCTAAGGTGACTAAACATGAGAGGGCTTGTGTCGAAAACCAACACGTGTTTCTTCCGTTCGCTTTTGACACTTTTGTTTTTCTTGCTCCCGATGATGTTGAGGTTCTTAAGAGGGTGCAACGGGTCTTACATGGTAACGTTATGTCTCCTAGGTCATCAAATGTTGTTTTTTGGAGAATTGGTTTTGCAATTTAGACAGGGTTGGTGCAACTTGTTGCATATCTCTCCTCTAGCTCGATGTAATTAATTTTTAAACGTAATAAGAAAATAATTACTTTTAAATTTGAAAAACTAAGATAATAGTCAATCTATAAAAATTATTGTAAAATCAAAATCAAATTTGTTACAATGAGATAATTCGGTTAACAGATTTTAAAATAATGGATTTACCTGTACAAATCTCAAATATTAAAATATTGACATAATCAATTAACAAATTTATTTTTAACCAAAAATTCCAGAATATTTGCTTTTTAAATTTCTGATTTTTCCGTATAAGATTTAAACAGGATTTCAGATTTATTTCGTGAATAAATTAAGTTTTGAATTTAAAAAAAATTAGGCTGACGTTAATCTTGGGAGCGACATGTGGCACACATACGACTTCCGGATGCGTGATGCTTTCGAAATGCGCTTCCGGTTGGAGTTTTGTAAATCCATCGCCGTGTACTTAAAATCCCTCATTAAAAAACATAAAGTTCAAAAATACAAAATTAGACTGTGATATAAAGTAACGATCGCCAATATATTAAGCAATCATTATTTGGTTGAATATTATTATCGTAAATAAAATCTTATTTATTGAAAAAATATATTTTGATATTTATTCAGTGTTTCACGCCTATGAACGCTTGTAGTGGTACAATAGCATGAACGTTCATTTAATAATTGATGACTGTAATAGGTTCTTACTTTTTACCGTAAGAAAAGTTATCACTTGAATCTAACTCTATATCTATATATAGGTAGAGATGGGGCCGGTTCATACCGAACCGCCGGTTTTTAAACCGGCTCAAACCGCCGGTTTAGGTTTTGCGGTTTAGGTTTGGGCCGGTTCAAGGTTTAGGTTTCGGTTTGCCAAAATCTTTTTAAAAAAAGTATTTAATGCCCAAACCGGCGATGAATTTACAAGCTTTTAGTGATGCAACTAATGTCATGAGTTGCATTTACACTCCAACTTCTTGTAGATTTTTAGAGATTGCCGTTAACGTTTCCGAAGCTTTTCTAAAATATTTTAACATACCAAGCCTTTTAGATTGCATATTTGTAATGAAAAATAAATGGCTTAAATATTATCATGACATTCCAATGATTTATCTTGTAACTGCCGTTTTTTATCCTAGACTTAAACTTGATGGGGTTTCATTTATTGACCGCTTATTATGATTGTTTGTCTTTAGACTTATCACAAGAAAACATTAATGTTTTATAACATTATGCAACAAGTTAATACCGAAATTGGAAAATTGCTTAGTACATTTGAATCAAGTGCTAGTTCTTCTTCTACCACACCTAGTCCATCTCCCTCTTCTACTTCATCTTCTTCTCTTTCAATTGCACAACAAATTTTAGCTAAAAGAACAAAAACACCCAGACATTCATCTTTAAATGCGGAATATCAAGATTATCTTAACACTTGTTTTAGTTTTGATAGTGATTTTGATATTTTGGATTGGTGGAAGAGACTAGCTCCCAAATATCCAACCTTAGTTAAAATTGTATGACAACTCATGGCCGTGCCCGCATCAACGGTTGCGGTGGAGCAAGAATTTAGCCAAGGCGGGAACGTTCTCGGTCACAAGAGAACTCAATTGAAGCCCGAGAAGTTGGAGATGCAAGTTTGTTTTCAATATTGGATAAGGGCGGCGAAGCGGAAACAACGGAATGCACCGGTGTACGACTCCATATCGGATTCCAACTTCGAAGACGCCGGCACTCTTCCGAGTCTGAGGCCGAAAGGTAAATGGGGTTAAAAAAAAAACTCGAAAGTCCGAAAAAGGTAAGTCAAGGTAAGAGAACTGCGTGGGCTTTGATTCCTCTTAACCCCGAGAGGATACGTAGGTAACCGGAAAATCGGTTCAGGCCCTTTTTTTTTGTTAAATTGTATTTTTGTTTGTTTTCTTTATTTAGTATAAATTTTAATTACGAGTTTTTATATGCTAAGTTTTTTTTGTATACTAAGTTTTTATATTTATATACTAAGTTTTTTTAAAAAATTATGCATTGTTTTTAAATTTTTTTTATAAAACCGTGGCTAAACCGGCAAACCGCCGGTTTCCAATGTCACGGTTTTGGTTTAGGTTTTCAACCCATATAGGGTTATGTTCAATTGAAAAGGAATTTTAAGGTCAAAAGTAGGAAGGATACACTATATGTCAATTGTTCAAATATAACATGTATTTGTTCGAATATGACAATTGTTCAACTACATGATCAATTGTTTAACTATATTTGAAATTGTTCAACTATATGGCCGATTGTTCAAGTGCTAATTCATATGTCCAAATTTTCATTTATAACGTGTATTTGTTCAACTATATTCAAAATTGTTCAAATATATAACCAATTGTTCAACTATATTTGAAATTGTTCAAAACCCAAACCAATTTTTGGACACCGTTTGAGGTTGATTAATTGGACAATGTTGTATATAGTTGAACAATTTCAAAGTTTAGTTGAACAACTTAACATATAAATTAACACTTTCTCATCAGTTGAACAATTGGTTATATTGTTAAAAATTTGAACAATTGACCATATAATTAAACAATCGGTTACAACTCTTGATTCGAAATAAATTTTAGTTGAACTAATACATGCATGTTATATTTGAACGAATATATATATGTGTGTGTGTGTTTTAGTCTGGTAAGGAGGCTCATTATGAAAGGAGTAAGAAGAAATTTTGTTCATTTTTTTGTATACTATGAGTTCATTTTATTTTGGTATCACTATTCATTTTTATAGAATAAAATTTATTTTTAAAAAATTATAAAAAATGAACTCGATAGTACAAAAACTAAACTTAGACATGAACTTAAGAGTGCATTCGTGCTCTTTAATCAACTTAAGCGAATTGTTATATTTTGAATAATCAACTTAGGCGTAAACTTAGGAGTGCATTTGTGCTTTATTAGTTTGAAATTAAGATGGTTTTACAAAGAAAAAAAAATCGTGTTAGTATAGATGTGGACAACATTTGTGCTCATAAACATGTATATAATTAAGGTAATTGATATATTTTGTATCTCATTAGGAAATAGTCGATTGTTCAATGTATTTAATCTTGTGGCTTTTATATATATATATATATATATATTCATTTCTTACCGTAAAAATAATTCTCATCGTAAAAGTGATTCCATGAGAACTTGTTTTACAGTACGAAAAAATAATAACTATGTATCGTTAGATTAATGCAGGGACGGTTCAGGTTCATCGTTTATATACGAATGCGGTGATATGTGATTTATTATAGAGAATGTGCATATAGGAATATATTATATGGATAGACTTATGAAAAAAATAACCTGATATAATAATCAAGGGCACACACAACCATCACTAGCGTCGTCATTAATTCGTTCTTCAACTTAATCGTCATTCGTGCTTCAACATAGGTACTTTTTCTGAACTTTGTGGTTGTTTAATCTTTATATTCTTTGTAGTATATGACAGGATTATTGTTAGTGTATTGATCATCATGCATGAAGATTGTGAATATTATGTGTATATTAAATCTATGTTGTTGATCGATTGACACGGTTCTCCTCTGAAAGGATATTTTAGGTTATTAAAAGATAGACCAATTTAACTGTTTTCTATTTTTTTAAAAAGAATTTATCTGCAAACTGAATCGTAAAATCGGTTAGGTTCAAATGATTTATCCAAAACCGATTAACAGCCATAAAATATAGTCACGAAGATGTCGTCTACTTTCAAATCATCCTATAATTCGCTTAAAATTTTATCATGTTAGTTGGATTAAAAAGCATGAACTATAAACTGGTTTTAAAATAATTTAACATGAAAAAATAAATATATTTTAAAAAGATTCCGTATATTACGAGTTAATTTAATCATTAAAAAAAATAAGTCAGTAATTTTGATATGTGCACTTCAGATTCTGTAATCTATCATTGTGGATAGACTCGAACATGATAAGACTGCATGAACTATAGACTGGTTTTAAAATAATTTAACATGAAAAAATAAATATATTTTAAAAAGATTCCGTATATTACGAGTTAATTTAGTTATTTAAAAAAAATAAGTCGTAATTTTTATTTGTATACTTCAGATTCTGTAATCTATCATTGTGGATAGACTCGAACATGATAAGATTTTTTTGTAGAGATTCTCTGTAGTTAGTTAGCGCTTATTCTACTATTTATTCGGATTTAACCACCTCCGAAAACCCATCAAAATCCATAAACTTTCATCTAAGGTCAGTTTTCCATCCTCATTATCAGTTAAACCCAATCATCTTCAAGAATTATTGTGTAATTTTCGATATTTTCAGGAAGAACTGCTTGTGTTCGAGATCAAAGATGGTGGAAGGAGGAGTTACTGTAAAAGTTGGAAAAACAGAGTTCACAGAATGCTTCTCAATCGTCTTCAAGAATCTTTACATCCTCAAGCTCGCCTTGTCCGCCGGCATCGGAGGCCTTCTCTTTGGCTACGACACCGGTAAGTTCATTACTTTAGTCATTCTTCGTTTACGACTCCACTGGACTTCTTATGTGTTGGATTTCCGTTTTCTTAGGTGTGATTTCGGGGGCACTGCTGTACATCAAAGAAGACTTCAATGACGTCAACAAAAACACAATCCTGCAAGAGACAATAGTATCAATGGCGGTGGCCGGAGCCATCGTCGGAGCCGCTATTGGAGGATGGCTCAATGATTTCAAAGGACGAAAGCCGACTATGATGATTGCCGATGCTCTCTTCTTTGTTGGAGCTCTTGTCATGGCATTCGCGCCTGTCCCGAGTGTGATCATTGTAGGAAGGATCTTCATTGGGTTAGGTGTGGGTATGGCTTCCATGACTTCACCTCTTTATATATCAGAGACTGCTCCTAGTCGGATTCGAGGTGCTTTAGGCAGCACCAATGGCTTCCTCATCACCTTTGGACAATTCTTTGCCTATCTCGTCAATCTAGCCTTTACCCAGGTATGATATCATCAGATTGATATCTAATATCATCAAAAGAACAAAAGATATGAACTTTTTTATGTTCCAGGTATGGACACCAAACATACCGTGTCAATTACTCTTCATAAATTGATTGACTAGGGTTTGTATTTTTTGCTGTACTGAAAGTAGTAATTGGAGATTACTATTTGGTTTTTGTCACTAGATAGTGAATTTGTTTGGTCTGTAGACATCTGAACTGATTGATCGATATTCATCGTTTTGCATTCAATTATCTTTGCAATTTCAACTGGTTGATCTGGTTTATGTTGCATGTTGCTGTTGGGATTTCTGAATCTGAGCAGCAAAGAATCAAAGGGTATCGAAAGAACAAAAGATATGAACTTTTTTATTTTCCGGATATGGATTCCAAACAGAACCTAAAGATCAGCGTTGACACTTTTTTTATGTTTGGGGATAGAGATACCAAACAGACCCTAAAGATCAATGTGATGCAGGTTCATGGAACATGGAGATGGATGCTCGGAGTTGCTGCAGTTCCTGCACTCCTCCAGTTTGTACTGATGTGGATGCTACCGGAGTCTCCCAGGTGGCTTTACAGGAAGGTGAGTAATATTTCGTTTTCGAAAATAATTTTACAAGAATCCAAACTTACATTAATTTTCTCACAGGGTAAGGTTGCTGAAGCAGAGGCAATACTAGCAAAGATCTACCCACCTGAACAATACAAAGAAGAGGTAGACTCTTTAAAAGCCTCGATACAAAGCGAGATCATCGAAGAAGGCGAGATCGCAGACGCAAGTATATTCACGAAAATCAAGAAAGCATTTGGAAACAAAATATTCAGAAGAGGCCTAATTGCAGGAGTAACAGTACAAGTAGCACAACAATTCGTAGGAATCAATACAGTAATGTATTATAGTCCCACCATTGTGCAACTCGCCGGTTTCGCCTCTAAACAAACCGCGCTCGCATTGTCACTCATCACATCAGGACTCAACGCAGTGGGATCGATCGTGAGCATGCTTTTGGTTGACAGATACGGAAGGAGACGGTTGATGATCGTGTCGATGTTCGGGATTATAGTCTGTTTAGTAGTGTTATCTGGTGTGTTTTATGAATCAGCTGCAACTTCACCTAAAGTCAGTTACTCTGAGTCAACTCGTTTCGGATTAAACTCGACATGTCCTTCGTATTTGACTGCTCCGAATCCCGGCCGTTGGGATTGTATGACTTGTCTCAAGGCTACCTCGGATTGTTCCTTCTGTGCAAACTCCGGTAACGAGAGGCTACCCGGAGCTTGCGTATCTCAGACAACCGAAATGAAGAATCTTTGTAAAGGCGAACAGAGAACGTATTTCACAGAAGGATGTCCGAGCAAATTAGGGTTTTTGGCAATTGTGTTGTTAGGAGCGTACATTATTACTTACTCGCCGGGAATGGGAACAGTTCCATGGGTTCTGAATTCCGAGATCTATCCTTTACGGTACAGAGGGATTGGCGGCGGGTTTGCTGCGGTGGCGAATTGGTCTTCTAATTTGGTGGTTAGTGAGACATTCTTGACATTGACTGAGAAGCTTGGTTCGGCGGGGACGTTTCTTTTGTTTGCGGGCTTTTCGTTGATTGGATTGGTTGCGATCTTTTATCTTGTGCCGGAGACTAAGGGGTTGCCGATTGAGGAAGTGGAACAGATGCTTGAGAAGGGGTTTAAACCGACGGTGTGCTGTGGTGGTGAAAGTGATACTGATGCTGAGCAGGGAAGGAGTACATAAGAAGACAAGGTTTTTTTCCCGTATATAGTCCTTTCTGTTGAGCTTTACTATTTATGAAGACTCACAGGAAGAATAAGCACATTTTTTTAGTGACTATGAAACATTATTTGAGTAATTATGAATCAATTCTAGAAAGTTTTAGTTCAATGTTACACTACTCATGGGAATTATTTTGACAATTATTTCGGTATTCGTATAATCATATAATTGTGATTCCTTCTTTTACATAAAGATATTGAAAATCAGTCTCATATCATATATATTGATATTAAACATAACCATGTGGAATTGAGTTTTATTACTATTTCACACATAAAATACAAAATGAATTTTATTGTTAACCAGATCCCGAAGTTTATCATCAAGCAAAGATACGGATATTGATAAAATACAAAATCGAATTTTGTTGCTGCCCAGGATCGAACTGGAGACCTTTAGTGTGTAAGACTAACGTGATAACCACTACACCACAGCAACTTATGTGGTTATTTAAGTCAATTAGTTTACAAGTGTCTGTACATGTTTTCCCCTTGTTTTAGTCAAATTCATTAATAATATCCCGTCTTTGATTAAAACTACAAACATTTACCCCCCGTTTAGTTGTAACTCCGGAAATGGAATGAAAATGAATTTAATTCACATATGTACTTTGTTCATTGAATCATTCTGGTTGGTTTCATGCAAAATGCACTCGTTTCCTCCTACTTTGTTACCCTATAGGGTATTAAATCTAATCAAATTCTACTACAATTAGTTCAAACCACAAAGAATGATTCCCAACAACTTCATGAACTAGATTCGTTTTCTTTCCGTTTCCGTTTTCGGAGTTTAAACCAAACGGACCCTTAATTAGAATTAACTAAGATAAATGACAGTGAAAGATCAAAAGAATCTTGCATCAACTCTTTTATTTATTCATTTTTTAAAAAACTTAAAAGCACATTATTAACCGCTCAACATTTTATTCCCATAACGACATCCACATCATTCATTCATTTGCTTGGTGGGAAGAACTTCCTGGACCCTGGTGCATGTCCCAAGCCGACACAGTAGTTGTTCCCTTGTCAAAGACCACAAATGTACAAGTATAAGATCACGGTAGATCTATTGCTTGCTAATTTGCTAGTGTCCACGTAATTAAAATCCATTTTCTCCATAAATGTCTAATTTAATTAATTAAAAATTGCAGAAGTGCATTTTTAAGGTACGGTTTATACATTCTGTACTTTTAATACACAATTTATACATATATATTTACATAATTTTTGCACTTTGAGAATTCAGTTTCATGATAACAAAACTCATCACCATAGTACTTTTCATCTTAACAAGGAAGTGAAACGAGACTAAAAATGAGCTGATTATTTTACTGCTCTTAGCTTATAACAGCTGCACTAAAAAGAGCTGCATTTTCACTGAGCTCATGTAATAGAAAACAAAACCACTCATGTATCTTCCCCTCTATTGATACAAATTATGGTTGGAGAAGATTCAAGATCGCGATGATAAGGAAATAGATCAATACGTGATGTGTGAGGCAACGTTGTTCAAGAAAGCTCTTTCGGTTCAAGGACGGCAATTTCATGCATCACATGAGCTTTATCCTGCTCGAACTGCTCATCCTCTGCAATAACCAAAATAATCACACATTAACGGAAATCGTCTAGACAATTGGATGATTATAGGGTTTAGTTATCCTTTTTGCATTACCTTTATCGGGCTTTAGATCAGCCAAAAGACGAAGAAGCTTGGTCTTATTTGCATACACAATGTTAGCAATATCTGGGGGCTTGTTCTGATTAGCAACAAACAGCTGTCAACAAGTCAAAGAGCTCTAGTCAACACTATATATATACAGAGAGTAGATTATGTAGACTGTACATGATCGTTAAAGATATGTTACCTTGAAAACGTGAAATGATTCTAGTTGGATGCTCTTACTCGATTCCTATACAAAGCAGATATTAACACCAACTTTGACAATTGATTCATCGCCATTCAATATAATACATCAACTCACATTCATTTCCATTAGAGACTAAGTACTACAAATAAACCAAACCACTTCATACTTGAGGGATTTACATTTTCCAATATGGAGAAAGTAGCTCTCGAATCCTTCCATCTAACTTATTTTCCAAATATGGTATCCAAAACCAATCTGTAAATATATGAAGGTATCAACTGTCAAATTCTAGAAAGTGGTACATACCCGAAGAAGATTCATAAGTATCCTTAGGTTATCCCGTGAAGCAACATACTTTGTCATTGTGGCAGAATTGCTACGGTCAAGTAACATATCTCCCAGTAGCTTCAATATAGATAAAGAAAGGCATAAATCAAGAAAAGTAGATAACCATACAGTAATACCTTTGACAGAAAGAGGTCCAGAAATCCAACACAAAGTGATCCAGTTGAGATTTGAGATATTAAAGAAAGAAAACTTTCTATTAGTCCCAAGTAAAAATCATGTACCTTGATCGCATGCCTTCTTGTAATGTAATTGCTCGACTCAAGCAGCTTTGAGTTATACTCTGCAAAAAACTGATCCCAGTACAAAAATTAAAATTTCACAACATACCAGAGGCTCCAATCACATAATAAGCAGTCCAAGATAACTAATATATATATATAAAAAAAAAAGGTCATTTAATAGTTCCTTAATCTAGGAACTTGGTAGTAAATCATGCAATGTGATATACATATAGCTGTAATCAGAATAGAAGCTTTCGCACCACATCATAATTTCTTGAGAGAAATTCTGCTACTGTAGATTTATGCCTCGTCAAGAGTTCCTGCATTGACATGCAACAGTTTTATCATAATTGGAGAAGAGAATATATGATCAAAGAGTAGTAGAAGCAGCAGTTCTTGAAAGCTTCTATACAAAGTTGGCAGGGCAAAGAGAGGCAACATTATATAATCCTAGACCTTAAAAGTTGCTCCCGCATCTGCAGCAATATCAAAGTTTGGGAGTTGAATGTAGTCAAAAAATTTCCTAAAATGCTCAGAATCCAGTACATATCTGCAAAAGGATACAATGGAGTTATGGAGATTAATATTAAATATGCACTAGGAAGAAAATGCAGCATTCGAAATCTGCACTAACTCCTCTAATGCTAGTGGAAAAACTTAGAATGAAACTGGAAAATAACAAATCCGGCAACAGATACACAACCATAAATTAAGCATTGACCAGTATGGAAGTTCTAACTAAAAAAACCTAGCTAATTCTTTTTAAAAGATATTGCAAAGGTAACTACATTTTGCAGCAGAACACTCAGATATATAAAAAAATCACGTGGAATAAGTGCCTTACTTTGCTACAATCTGATGGCGAATGCACTCTCTCAGCATTGAACCATAATGCAAAGACAAGTCAGGGTTCTCATAGCTGCAATTTAAAACAAAAGGATGAGCTTAGAATTCCAATTAGCATATTCATACCTGATCATACAAACCAAAAGGCATATTTCGCCAGTTAAACTAAGTCAACTACGTGGAAACGCAAAGTTAGAAGGCAAAGCTTAAAGAGTGAAAGCTACCCTAATCTATAACTCATAACACTTAGAAATCCAGTGACCAGAGACTATGAGCAAAAGAAGTTATTTGTCCAGCTTTAAGTTTCAGACTTTCAGTCATTAAGACAAACAACATATAATGCTAGTAAGAGGTTAAAAATAGTGGAAGAATTAGGTGAAAGACAATGAACTGATAAAAAATCAATCCTAGGGTAAGATTGCTAGAAGAGCACTTGCATTATCTCTTAAGCTACCTACCCTGCTATCAGTATATCCATGAGATCTTTGTTATTTTCCAAGTACTCAGACGCAATCAACCGTGAATGAACCTGCTGCCTTTGCAAGTTAGCAACAATTTGGGTAGCATCCTTACGAGCCTGCAAAATATTATGGCATTGATCACATGCCATCACTGGTAATTATAGAATCATGAAACATGTGCCATCAAATAGATGGAGCATAAAAAGATCTGGACACTCCGATAATTTAACTGCAATTTCCTAGCTTCACTTGCAGAGCAACATTTGCGTACCTCCAAGTTCAGCTTAGGCAGGGAGATGATCAACAGGCGAAAAGTATCCTCTCTAAAAAATTCCTGAGTCAACTGCACACAGGCCTCAGTCACAGGCTCAGCTTCACTACTACCATATAATGTTATCTTCAACTCACGAATAAGTCTGCTTAAGTCTTGCATCTGGTAGGTTCAAAATAAACAAACATTAGTGCATATAGCGATGCATGAAAAATGATATATGGGATAAAATATGGAGTAATATATAGTCATTCAAGCCCATCTATCATTGTTTCACACTTTTACTTGAAGTTTAAGAACAATAAAACTATCCCAGATTTAGGATTAAGATTGAACACACCCTTCAACTTATATTAACATTCCAAATTGATTTACTAACTTCATTTTGGACCACAGATCATAAGATCCAAACGAGGTATCAATAACAATAAAATGGTACGATTTAAAACTTATGAATAAGTGTTTTATTAAAATTCTCACAAAAAAATATTGGATGATAAAGGAGAGTTGTATTCAACATCTCCAAACATGTTTGAGATTCTAGGAAGCATAAAAAACACGGACATCCTCAGGACGTCAGATCATGTGTCCACCTCACTTTAATGTATAAAACTAATAAAAGTAATGGCTAACACACAACATCCAAGCTGCACAATTTAGGCATCTTCAAATCCCTTTCATCTTCAACAGGCACATTTCCTATTTATATTAGACATTGGATACGAATCTTGCTATCGTTGTTTGCTGTTAATTTATATATAAAAAACCAACAAATAGACTATCCAATTTTCGCGTGCAAAATGAGCTTCAATTCGACAAATAAGCATACCCAGATCCAAACAATTGGAATAATCACAAACTAACAAAAAATTGGTTGCGATAAAATCCAAATTCACAATTTACGATATATGATCACACTTTTCTGTAAAAAAATAATATCGGGAGGGATGGAAACAAAGAGGATAAGATCGAACCTTTTCTTCACGCTTGGTTCCACGAAGAGTAGCATCCTGATCGAGAAGGATGAGAAGATCGCGCGTTAGCCGCACAGTCTCGGCCGGCGTGCGAGGCTTTTGCTTGAATAACCCCTTCATTTTTGGTTCTTGTCGTCGTCGTCGTCGTCCCTAAGCGACTCCTCGTGGCCGGAAACAATGGCGGGAATGACCGGTTGGAAACCAACAACTACGAGCAGGGCTCTTCTCTCTCTCCTAGGGTGTGATCTGATGAGTTCGTTTTGCCTTTTGTCCCGAAATCCCGATAATCGCAATCATTCATTGATTCACCCCCTTTGCCCAAAAAGATAAAAAGGAACAAATTTGTCGGGAAATGGATTAGGAACTCAATATTTGGAAATCGTAAATCCAGTGTTCCATCGTATAATCCTAATTTTACCTTATTTTTCAATTTAAAAGATTATATTTTATTTAGTTTTTAATATAGTTTAGTAGCTTACTAATTATGATTTTTCTAACCTAGAATCTTCCTATCAACCCTCGGGGCCTTTTTTTTTTTTTTTTTTTTTTTTGTGTTTACTGGGTTGTTTATTTTTTTATAAATTTAATTATATTTATAAACCACTTATAAATAAATTTCTCAAAACAAGATTATTTTTGCTTCCATGGATTTATTTTTGTTCAGCAAAATAGCAAGTGCTGATTTATCTTCGGTCTATTATTTTGCTAATAATTTATTATGGGGGAAGTTTTTGGAGTGGCTATATGATGGACTCGGAAATGGCGGAATATTAAGATTTATGAAAACAATCTTGAGGAAGGACGTCGGGGTACTCGTGTTGTAGATTGTGCAAGAGAACATATTCAAGTTTGGCGTACAAGTTATGGTGCATCTCAACTACCTACTCAATGTGTCATCCATGTCTCCTAGTTGCCTCCTACTCTTTCTTTTGTCAAGATTGATACTGATGGGGCACGAAGAAAGGACGGATTCGCAGCAGCAGGAGGGCTCATTCGGAATCATGAAGGTAAATGGTTGAGGGAATTTGGCTATAACATTCGAGTATGTTCGGTTCCCATGGCGGAGTTATGCGGAGTGTTACATGACTTAAAGTTATCCTGGGAGATTGGGTATCGACATGTGATTCTTGAAACTGATTCACGGTTAATCCTCAATCTGCTCAACAATCCTATTGGCCGACGTCATCCTCCATCTAGTTTGTTATTACAATGCCAATACCTTTGTAAAAGAGATTGGATTATCGAGTCTCGTCATGCCTACCGCGAGGCGAATAATGTAGCGGATTATCTAACTAGCTTCTCTTTTGAACTCTCTATTGGTTTAAGTGTATTGTTTGACCTTCCAAAGGGTGTAGTTGATCTCTTACGTTTTGATGTAAGGGGTCGGGTTGTCCACCGTTTGCGGAACACTTAACCTTATTTTCATTTATTGAAAGCGCGTCTAAGATACGTATAGACCACCGACTCTCCTTCCGAGAAAAAAACGTTATTCTTCAAAAAATTTTAGGGGCATAAGTGTCTTTTGAAGTAAAATAAATCCCAAAAATAAACTCCAAAAAAAAAACCTTATGATTTATTTATATAAATCTGTTGAGAAATAAGCCCGAAAATAAACGAAAGAGATGAACAAGACATCCGTGACCGTTACGTTTTGTTTTCTTTTTTAGAATTCAACATGAATATGACATTCATGACTGCTACATCAATATCCCTTAACGCAATCAATATTTGATTAATCAATACTTCTACAACTAATGACACGTTCATATGTCATTGTTTATATATAAATTTCTCTTATTATATATAAATTTCTCTTCGAAAGAGCTTTAAAATAATATTTTATTTTATTTTTTCACAGTGTCCGCGTTTCCTACGATTTTTAGGATTGGCGCTTATCCGTTTCTCGCCGTGTCCGTTTCCCGTATCCGTATCCGTGTCCGTTTCCGTGCAACATAGGTTGCAACATTTTGCACGCCGTTGCAACCAAGTTTTGGGATGGGTATGAACACGGGTTTTATTTGAACGGGTTAGGATCAAGCTTGGAATGGTTTAAGGTTAGACTTAGGGCTGATTGTTTTTTTAATTACAAGACGGAAAAAAAATGTTATTTTTGGTAGGTTTTCAAGAAAGGTTACAGAAACAAGGCTTTGTTTCAAGAAAGGATTCACGATCAAAAATTAGTTAAACTATTGGTTTACGGGTGAAGTTGGTAGTTTGAATTAACACGTAATTTTTCGTGTTGTCAATATTTTGCCCCATTTTTTTCCATTATTTCGCCTTGTGACTAGTAGGCTAAGTCTAACTCCTTGCAAAAATGCACCGCAACCATACGAATGTAGGGAGTGAGTGTCGATGTCATTGACGACTATGTTAGCAATGGGCGTCCACAAAATCTTGTTTGTCCCACTTCGTTGATGAGGTTATAACTTGTTCGAGAATGAGTACTTACACAGTCCAAATGCCCACGGGCCCACGGACATACAACGACTACTATATGTGGGAGAGCAACAAGGTTAGTTTGGCTTGATCGGTAGTATAGATTCACGCACTAGCAATGGAAACATTATCCGATCGACTACTAAACAAGGTCAATACGCCAAGAATGATAAAAATCCAATTGTCATACTAGACTAGTCATCCAAACCCGTATAGGTTCATACGGATCGGTGAACATGAAAAAAATTACCCGACTGATATACAGGGACAATACACCGGTATAGTTCATACTTCATACGCATGCATGAACATGGATTGAGTGATGGTAAAGAGTCGGATAATCGGATACTTATGCTAGCCTTCCAAACTCACACACGACAATGCCGCTGGCATCACCCATCACTCACATTATCTCCATAAATTATGAATTTGTCTATTTTTATGGGTCAAATTGAAAGGTATAAGTTAAATACAATTGAAATCGTTGTCCCTGACAGTCCAACATGACCCAATGAGAAAATAACCGTAAATGGCCGTCGATAAAATTTGGACTGAATCGACGAGAAAATTATTGGAGCAACGATCACCTGCGAACGTCAAGATCAGGCATTGGATCTTTCTCGAATTTTCAATACGAGAAAGTGGTCCCACACGGTTTTATATGTTTAGTACGTTAAAGATCCGGCATCGGATATTTTACCTAATTTTTCATATGGAGATAAGTGGTCCTACACCGCTCTCACTCTGTGTTCAATATCTTTATAAAAACAACTTGCAATATGCATAATGAAACACTCCTCATTCTTCAATACACTGATTGCTCTAACTGTGCATGTACAGTGTTTTAATTTCGCTTAATCTTATAAAATCAAGCATTCGTATCAAAGGAAAAACAATGAAAATGATGCATAAACTCAATAGTCAAAACATTTAAGAACAGATTAAAGGAATAATAGGCGAATAGTGAATGAAGAAGGGCACCAAAATGCAATAAATTGAAGGGAAGGAGTGGCGTGTAGTAAAAGCTGAAGATCAGCGAACCAGATGGTACAGATCCAAGAAGAAATCGTCAACGGAAAATGAAACTAAATTAAAATTCCACTTCAACATTTCCACACAATACAGATCCAGATTCAATACAAGCAGTAGATAAAATACATCAGAAATACACGATCTAAACACCAGATTCAACTTCTACACCTTCTCAAACGAGGTGAGGTTACGGATTTTCCGCCATGGCTGATCGTAGACCTTCGCTTGGTACTTTCCTTGGGCGTTTTTAGCACGGGATCCTCCATGGCTAGCTGAGATGATGAGATTGTAATTCATACCAGATACGACCTGTTGCTGGCCGCTTATGATCTTGTGATAAACTAGATTGTCGGAATTTTTGTTGTGCTCAGTCACGGCGAATTTGGCGATCTCCACCACGTACGGATCTGTCAGATTCTTGATCGGCTGGTAACCTCCGAGAAGCGCCGCCGATGCCGGAGCAGAGGCGAGGGAGACGGAGAGGAGGAAGATGATGAGGAGAGAGAAGATGAAGTTATGCGACTTCATCGCCGGAGAGATAGGACGAGATTTGAATTTGTTTGTTTGGTGAGACGAGGTGACGAGTTTTAAGCCTTTTTTATAGGGCAAGTAAGGGAGTCACGCGGAAAACGGGGAAATTGAAACGGCCGAGAAAAGACTAGAAAGGGTACCTCAGAACAATTCCTGAATCTGATTTATTTATTTTTTCTCCATCACTCGACGCTGCTCCCACGGACCTGACGGACGATGATCACGTGACTTATCCGATTATAACACATATTATTTCTAATATAATTTCATTTATTTTAATTATTATTTTTTTTAAAAAAAAACATTATTTTAAATGATATATTTACTATGTATAATAAAATTTAGAAGGTTTTTAACCAATACAAAAAGAATAGGTCCGTGATCACACAAGTCCACAAATAAATTTATATATCATTTTTATTTGCAAAAATATTCAAGTTTTTGCTTAGTTAAATTTTTAATGCTTTTGTGTATGTTAATTAATTAAATTACACATATGAGAATAAGTATAATCTTATTTTTATCTGAACCAATTGTAAAAACTGGTTGTCGGAAGTATGACAATTTCGTAGTTTTTAAAAAATAGTAGTTGATACAAAATTATAAGTCGAGTTGATGTATGTAAGTATGTTGTTACGGACAATGCATATGATTATAATTTATAACCGGCCTATTGCTTAAAAAGTTCTAAAAGATCATACATTTCGTAATTTCATTTAGAGAAATTATGTTTGGTGTCCATGAGATTTCGTGTTTTCTTGTTAGTGACCGCAAAGTTTTATTTTTCCGTTTGGTGTCTTTAAGATTTTATTTTATTCCGGTTCATGTCCATTCTCATCCAAATTGTAATTTTTTATTAATTTTCTCTGGTTTTTAATAAAAAAAATTAAACTGAAAAGAAAAAAAAGGGAGAAGGAAATATAAGTCTTCGCCGTAATAGTTCTTCGCAGGAGCCAGGAGGAGACAACAATAATTTTGATCATGTTCCACTTCCAGAAAGGACGGTAAAAAAACATTTCCGAGCGAGAAGGGTTTGGTTCTCTTTACCTCTCTTCTAGGTCGGTTCTATTTGTCCCTCTTCCAAGTTTAATCTAGAGACGATACCAAGTTCACTGGCCATAGCCTTTGATACACTTCAAAAATCATACCCTTCAATACGCTTGCAATTTTTCAACAATATGAGGAGTTGGGCTCAAATGTGCGGTTTCAATTGCAAGTTTATCAACATCTGTAGGCATTTCCAAACCTTTCAATTTTATTAATGTGTCTCCATGAAAAAGATCTGAGTGAACTTCATCTTCCACCGAAGATAACAAGAACACCTACAATTTAATCACTTGAGAACTTTAAAGTATTTAGTTTCTTACAATTAATAAGTACTTTACCAACAATGTAACAATCCGGAAGATTAATTTTTCTTTATTGAAATCCAAATATTGTTCTAGATTGTGGCTTCAAAACAACATACTACACCCTTTTTTCTTACAATTAATAAGTACTTTACCAACAATGTAACAATCCGGAAGATAAGGTTTGCGAAAAATATTGTTCTAGAACAATATTCTCTTCACCCCTCAAACCTTGATGTTTTTCGCAAGAGGGTGTAGTCTATGCAAATTCAAAACAGCAGTCTCTCAAATCCATATATAAGAAAACTGACTTTTTTATTGAATCAGGTGTCACCATAAACAAGCATAAAATGGAAATTCTGGACAGGCATCTGAACAAGAAGAGGGGTGAAGAGAATGAAATCTTTCTTAACAGAAGTGAAATACAATCTAAGATTATAAAAGCTTCCACAGACTACACCCTCTTGCGAAAAACATTTTAACGAAGGTATTTTTTTCATGTTCATTTGCGAGGAAGGTTGATAAGTAGGTAGGGAGGTATAACACATCAAGGTTTGAGGGAAATACAAGATAACTAGTGGAGGTGTGCCTGGAGTTGCGAGGAAGGCTGATAAGGCAAGAAAGGCAAAAAGGTCTTGAGGATCCATAAAGGGATGTGGTGACAAGTATGGAAGATCGATTAGAGAATGCAAATATAAGTTTTGGGATATGGTAGACACTATTGAGGACAACAGGACCAGGTAGACGGCCTTCAAGCATAATTACAAAGTCCCAAGGAAAACTTTCAAGGTATCTTGAATGAGTTACATGGAATCATATATGAGCGTGATGATGTCTTAGAAGTCATGGTGACAGCGATGCGCACATAGATAGAGGTGTTAAGCAGGAGCTCGAGACATGCAAGGCCGTCGTCGGGGCAGGCACGCTTGCAATGAAACCCACACACAAGATGGAATTACCGAAGCCGAAGGAGTTCAAGGGAGAACAATCATCTAAGGACGTGAAGAACTTCCTATGGGGCATGGAGCAATATTTTTGTGTCGTGATAATCAAAGAAGACGGACGCAAGGTAAGTACCTTATCGATCTACCTTACCGATATTAACTTGTTACGGTGGAGGCGTAGGAGTTGTGATAGGGTTGGGGTACCCTTATCACAACTTGGAAGGAGTTTGAGGAGAAACTGAAGAAGCGGTTATACCGAACCTACACTAAAGACAAACGAGTTAAGCTTCGTCGGCTCACGTAACGTGGGATTGTGCGCGAGTATGTGAAGGAATTCACGGAGATCATGCTTTATATCTCCAACATGGGAGTAGAAGAGACCCTCTTTATCTTTGTGGATGGCCTCAAGTCATGGGCAAAGAAAGAGTTGCAAACGTCCAAACCCTCGCTCCTTGTTTGAGTTCAGGAGCGTATACGAAGTAATCCTTGGAGGAGCCAGGATAAAAGTGGGGGAGTAGAGTAAGATGATGAGTTATCAAGGAGCGATGACGAGTCATCAAGGAGCGATGACGAGTGGCCCATGAACCGGAGAAACAAGTCTCAAACGAAGGATGAGCGTTCCTCAAAAGTGAGGAAGTTTGCACGAGAGGACGAAGATCAACCAGAACGAAGGGACGAGTTCAATAGGGACAAGGACAAGACAATGGAAAGATGCCGCTTGAATAACTTCTTGTGTGGAGATGATCATATCATATGGAACTTTTCGACTAAGAACAAGCTTGCCACCATAATCTCGGCAGAACAAGAAGAGTCCAAGAGGGAGCCACTTAGGCTTAGAGCTATGGTAAGGAGTGTTCCATAGAGTGAGGTGATTCGGATGCCTTGGTTACAAAGGATGTCATTTAACCAAGACTACCCAAAGAAAGCGACGAGGGAAGAGTTTCCGCCCGAGGAGGAGCCGGGTGAATGGTAGCAAGGCTGGGAACCTGAGGAAATGTCCAGAGGAGAAGGATTCTAGACCATCCAAAGCATGTGAGGACAACAAACCACCCAAAGACACCAAGCAAGACAAGGCTAGCCCGTTTTTGGAGGATATGTTGGGAGAAGAAATTGACACATTGTGGGAGGAGACACAACTCTTGCATTCAAAGACGGCTTGTCCACCTCTTTGTGAAAAGAGGTTGACAGGATCGAGGAAGACCCTAGGGACAGACTCACAATAGGAAAATTACGAAAACGAGTGGGTCGGTATGTCACGGATCGCTTCTCCATGACGATACCAAGAACGGCACTACAAGACTCAAGCATAGTCCGGAAACACCATCAAAACACCCTTTGACAAGGCCAAGCGACAAGCTGACAATGACATGGGAAGAATAATTACATTTGATTAACCATATTTTTTTTTGAAAATAAAATTAGTCAATAATAGCTTAAATTTCTTTAATCATTAATTGGTAATATCTAATTTGATTAGCCGTATTTTATTGTAATTTTATAATTTGTATAATTCAAAATTTTGTTTGAAATAAGGATTGCATTTGAGTTTGGAAAAAAAAAATTTATTTGCTCTAGAAGAAAGATCTCATATATTTATTTATAAAAGTTACTTAATTCCGCATTTCGGGTGCAGATTTACAATTTATTTATTTTAATTTCGGGTTTGGGGTCCAAGTGCTCGATTAAACCCAATTTTGGTGCTTTAGGGATGATTTTGATTGATACTTTAGTGTAAGTACATAGTGAAGATTTTGATTGATACTTTAGTATTATATAGACTGGTCACTGGTGCTTTAGGGATGTCAGAATGACCTATTGATAAACTTAAAATTAGGCTTGAAGTCGAAAGCCATGATCGTAGTATTAAATAAGGCAGTTGCAGTTTGACTTTGTTTGCCCATCATTTTTAAATGATCCAAAAATACAATCACAAGGCAACAGCCCATTGGCAGTAGGCACATGGATATTGACTCAGAATCTAAGATAAGATGCCTCTCCATTCTTGAGGCTAACATGCACCGATGCACACAAAAAATGGAAAAATTGCAAGATTTATCAAGGGAGAAAAGATCATATATATATATATATATATATACATATATATATATAATGGTTTTGGATCCAATGTATACTATGCAAGATGTACATCAGACCTCCAGAAAATAAAAAAAATAAAATGTTAGAAGTCTTTGAATATGTAATAGCCATTTTCATTTCCTCCCCCTCTTAACCGTTTCAATTCCACCTCTCTAACCAAACACCCCCTTATAGAGTGAAGGAAAACGAGAATAACAAGGTGTTTGCTAGTTGCTACACTGCAAGCTAGTAGAAAATGAAACACAAATGAAAGTGAGGATTGCTAATGACTACATCCCTAGTCAAAAACCTTAAAACCCGGCAGATGATAAAAGAGTTGTTAATGACATCTGGACATGATCATTCTTGTAATTGGCATAGATCACTTTCCATTTTGAGATTTTTTTTGATTGCAGCTAGCCTAAAATGTGGAACCAAAAGAAACATATATTTACAAAGCAATTGGCATAGATCATAGGTTTTACTTGGATAACATCTGGACATTATCTTTCTTGCTCCTTTTCCTGGCAGTCTTCAAGTTCGGTTCACTTTGATGACCCCGCTTTGGTTTGTTATTGTTTCTGTTGTCGTTGTTGGTGGTGGTGTTGTTGCCACCCGCGGTTGCTGAAGGCATGGCTTGAGCTTGCAGCACTCCCTTCACAAAGAACTTCAGCCTCCACAACGTAGTTTCGCTCTGTCACCAACCCAATATACAAATTTTAAATACCCAGACATAATAAATAAATAAATAAATAAATAAATGAACAGGCTTTATAATGAATGAAGAAGTAGAACGAAGATTTGGTTTGGTACCAGTGCATCGATGTCAAGGTCTACTTCTTCGGCTGTTGCTTGGAAAGAAGGATTGCCCTCTGCAACGATCTCTAGAGCCTTGAACAGATCGTCTGGGGATAACCGCGTTAGGGCTGTGCTTAGTTGTCTTTTCTCATCAGTTGATATCTTCCTGAACAATCGGATTAATCAATTTCAGTATAAGTTTCTCATCAACAATGTCAAAAGTCATTTCATTTAATTTCTAGCATGCTTTAAAATTCTTCCATAATGAAACACCAAAATGCCGGCTCTTCCTCTTCAAAGTCTATCCGATTAATTGAAAATTTTGCATATTTTGGAAGTTTTTTTTTATCAGCATAAGAAAAATCTACCACTAAGACAAAGCTTCCATTGAAATTGCACTTTTTCACCTGCAATTCTGAACCACCACAGCTCTCAGCTCTTCCAGTTGCATGTCCATTTCTAAAAGCTGAAAAAGATGGCAAGGAAAGTGTTATTATCCTCACAGTTTTTAAAAATCATACTCAGATAAGAATCCAATTGAAACCAAGAATAATCTTCTCCTAGTACCTCATCACTCGTACTTTTTGCCTTCTTGGCATAAACAAGTTCCTGAGCAAGTTGGATACTCAGCTGGACCTGAGCTTCCTCCTCTTCTAGCCTGTTCTCCTGTAAGTCAACATTGTTTGTTCAAAAAAGTACGGAAAAAGAATGACCTTTAATGAGACCAATGTAACATATAGCAAACAAGCTTACCTCTTCAATAACTTTAGGCAGAATCTGTAGCCACTTCTCCTCAAACTTGGCCAGTAACATTTTGGCCCTGACATGGACATAATGTTTTTCTTCATTATATTTCATGGCGTTCTTTAAAACTAATCTGAAATCAGCACAAGCTTCCCGTACATGTTTATACCCACAACCATTCTTAGCTTCCAACCGCTTCTTGATGGTATTAAAGTCCATTGGCTTCTTAATTACCTAAAGTACCCACATAGAAAGATGGTTGATGGCCCACAAATTTTGTAAGAGCAAAGTATCATGGAGGTGAAGTTAATAACTTTCTTCAATATTAAATATCTGAAGAGAGTATAAAGAGATACAACACCACGAAAAATTACTTTGTGGCATAACATTAGTCCTTTTTCAGTGCATATAGAGATACACCAGAACCAAAGCAAATGGCGTATTTTCATACTCTAATACGTTCTTCAATTTGACTCCATAAGAAAGAAAACAAAAATAAATTAATAGATCACCTCATGGTAGTCATGTAAGCCAAGACCTTCAGCATCAACAGGATCCATGAAATCCTCAGCCCACTTGTGTTTTGTGATCTGGCAAATAAAGCCCGGGAGTGAATAAGCACTACAATAATTTTAAAAGCATCATACAGATTTTCTTTTTTCTTGATCGTTTGCATGATACATCATATCTAAAATGTATTTCTTTTAAATAAAAAAATACACTGTGTGTTCGCGGGTAAGAAATAAAATCTAAATTACTCGTTGCTGTGTGTCTAGACAATGGATGGACCCTCAAATATAACTCTTTTGCTTTCCACTTTATCTTTACTGAGACTAAGCATGTTTTGCATGTAGCAGAATTGCAGAAACATCGCAACTCGAACAAATTTAATAATTAGGTTCACACTTAGACTACACAAAAATCTGCTTAGCCAAGAGCGCGATACATTAACAGCCAGATCAAATGAGGAATATAAGAAATAGAGTAATTTCTTTTACTAATCTAAATATTAAAAAAAAAAAAGTTTTTTCAATACCAAAAAAAAAAGAAAAACACAGAACTGTGCGTCAGTACAAAGATCGTTCGCATTTTGAAGAAGCTTCTACAGTCATACACTGGAAAATGAGTAGATGATACAGCTAAGCAAACATTTAACTACAGATGAGAAAAGAATGACAAAATTACCTCACCCAGAACTACACCAAATTGTCCAAGAAGATATTGCATTCTCTTTGAAGCGTCAGCTTCCCTATTCATTGAATCCTCTTGCTGCTTTTTGACATCACTAATGTGCCTCCCCTTTTCTTTATTCCTTAAAATTGAGGAAGTCTTAGAATTGTGCAGACTCTTTTTGTTGGAATCTGAGTAAAATTGTTCAATTTCCTGTACCTTTTGCTCCAGCTGAAATAAATTATCGCATGCATTTTCAGCTGAAGCTATCACATTCCATAATTCAAATTTTGAGAGACATGCGAAAAAATTATATGAGAAGAAAGAGAAATTTTTTTAAATTCATGCATTTAGCAATGGGAGAGATCAAGAAACTGGAAAAAGGCAACGTGTCAAAAGGAACTTTCTTGCAAACGCAAGCAAGATCTTTCTATATATAGAAAAATGGAAGCAGAAGTAAAGGTGACACAAGAATATGGGTTGCAAAAACATAGTGAGTAAAATTCAATTAAAGTCACCTGATTGACTTGTAATAATGCTTCATCAATGCTACGCTTAAAATCGTCCATTTCACTCCCCAACATATCAAACACTGCCACGCTGAATTACATGCAATAAAATCATAATCAAACTTCAGTTTACAATTTCACAGTTGACGCTTTCCTCTATAAAAATAGAAGTTGCATCTGAAATAAACAAGCTCCATGTTTTGTATTTGAGGCTTTGAGCAGAATAAATAAATCTATAAGACTGAACGGGTATACCCTAATATTCACATTGCAAGAAACCAACCCTTACACATATGACATATCTTACCAAAATAAGCCCTCAAATACTAAAGGGTAGATGGTGTCGGAATAAGATTTCCAAAACTAGAAAAAAATGAAATAACTAATAGTAAAGATCGGTGGGTTGTTCTCCAATTTCGTTAAAGCAATTGCGAACACCCTTCATTTCTATCTCGCCTGCAACTAACCCAAGTTTTAAGTTGCTAATCATCAAATCAATGCAAATAACAAAGCAGCATTCTCATCTCAGAAACGGAGCTGTCAATCCGTCTGATGATAGATGGGTAAATCCATCACCTGCGGATGCATCGAGTGGTTAGGGTGATCTAACAATAACAGGTGATCTACAGTTTTATATAGCCTTTTAAACCCTTAGTCAGTAACTCTATACAAATGCACATCTAGATCAAAAACTGTGTTTGATATCTACTCTATAATACGGATCACGTTGAATCGCGAAAATAACGATTGAATAATGACTTCACTAAGCCAACTAATAAGATAAAATTAAAAAGTTTACCATAGACAATGTTCAATATGACGTAAAATCAATAGTAATATTAACATAATCCAGAAATTGGCAACAGAAACAAATCTAGACAGAAACATCATGAATACCAAAGGCATACAGATCTGATTGAGAAGAAAAATGAGTGCTTTGCTTATTAATTTCAATCCTGACTCAGTAATCATATATAAATCCACATCTACAACCAAAACTGTGTTTAATGTGTCTTATACTAAACTTCAACTGTGGTTAGGGTTTAAGGTCGTGAAAAAAACACAAAGGTCGATGCTGTCTGCAACATTGAATTTACAATTAGTGCATGTATTAATTTCAGGATTATCAAGAAAATTATCTGACAACGTCTTTGTAGAAGCCAACAGCAGTAATTCACGGCGAATGGTGTTGAGATTAGGGTAAGAAGGCGGATTGTAAGAGAAGTAAAGAACTGAGGGAAATAAACATAATTAGTGTAAGACAACTATGATAAATGCTCCTTTTCAGAGTCTACTGAACACCAGTAGTATGAATAATCCAAGAACATCTTTAATCAATTCGACAAAGGAAACCAGATGAAAAGCTACTCAATTATGGAAGAACTGAAATTTAAAGAAGAAATACCTAACCTTTGTGTTACGGCTGAAGAACGTGAATGCAACGCAAGATCAGACTCTTCTCTGTTGAGAACAACAAGGGATTGAAAGCTTAAATTTTTATTTCCAGAAACACAAGGGTAGAAGTTGAAGGAGACGATCATGTGCACGTGCAGATCACGTGGAGACAAAGCTAAAAACCAATGTATTTTCGCTGTAGACAGTAGACACCAAGTGGGCTCAGGCCCAATGTATAAGCAAAACTTTGAATCTGGCCCAATATCTCAATGAGGCCCACAAAGTGAATTTTTGTACTCGATTCTGTTTGTAAGAAAGCAACTGAACCAAACCTAAGAGTTTTTTTCTTCGTGCCCTCAAGGTTTGGACTTATATTCTTAAAATTCACCAAGTTTTAAAATTTCTTTTGATACCCTCAAGATTATACTTGTTTTCTTCTTATACTCATTCTTAATATATTATATTAAAAAATCATTATAAAATAATAAAAAAATTATAAAAATAAATTTAAAATTAATTATGACTTCATTAAACTTTAAAACTAATATTTATAATAAAATTAGTTTTATATTTTATTTTATTTTTGAATTAAAATAAAAAAATTTTAATTTTTGATTTAAATAAAATATATAAATTTAAATTAAAAATAGTTTTTATGATTTTATGAGTCTAGAATTTTAAAAATATAGTAATTTTTTTGAATTTAATTTTATAGAATATATTTTAATTCGAAAATTTTAAAAAAATATTTTTTTAATTTTTTTTTAAGAGTATGGAAAAGTATATTATAAACCAAAAAAGTAAAAATTAAACATAAAAATAATATTTTTATTTTTAATTAAAATAAATTATTAAAAATTAACTTCAAAAAAAAATATATTACTATATTTTAAAAGTTCTAGACTCTTAGAAAAAAAAATTTAAAAATATATTATTTTAAACTTAATTTTATATTTTTTTTTAAATCGATAATAAAAAAAATAAAAAATATCTTTTATTTACTTTTTTAAATTATAAAAATACTTCTATTATAAATTTATTAGTTTAAATTTAATGAGATCATAATAATAATTTTAAATTTTTTTTTATAATTTTTTTTATTATTTTATAATGATTTTCAATGTAATATATTAAGAATGGGTATAAGGAGGAAACAAGTAAAACCTTGAGGGTCCCAAGAGGAATTTTGAAACTTGGTGGATACCAAGAGGAAAAGTCCAAACCTTGAGGGCACCAAGAGAAAAAACTCTTAAATTAACGTCGGTTGATTGATAATCCATAATGAAAATCAAAATCTATGGTTGATTAAAAAATATTTATATTTATTTATTTAGTTTTAATAAAAGTCATTAATCTCGCACATTTAGTCGCGCTTATAAAATATGAAAAAGCTAAATGATCCGCACAAGTGATAACACGACCCTTACATCATCATTTAAAAGGTTCATAAAATCCTTAGGAGGGTCAAACAATACACTTAAACCGAACAAAAAAGTAAAATCAATACTAGCTAGATAGTCCATAGATTTATTCATCTCGCGGCAAGAATGACGGGATTGAACAATTCAATCCCTTCTTAAAAAGTCATGACATTTACATACCATACTCGAAAAGGTACGATGACATGGTATGTGGTGTTTGAGAAGAGAGAGTACCAAATGAGAATCAAATTCCACGATAACCCGTCGATATTCACTCTCCCAAGCTAACTGTAACCCATACATAACACCTCATATCTCAGTTACGAGCACAACATAGGATAAGGTTAACACCATACCACGTAACCAATCCCCCAAAAAACCGCTAAACCATCCTAACACCGAGCACTATCAATATTAACCTTGACAAAATCCACGGAGGAAGGTTTCCACTTGACGAGCTCCGCACGCCGATTGACTCTAGGATTATAATCTTGTTGAAACGCAACCAGCTCCATAGTACGCCGAACAAATACCCTATCACCTTGCTCCGTTGCATTCTCAAAAATCGAGTTATTACGCCATTTCCACGTCCACCAAAGCCCTATAACAACGAACTTACTCCACAATCAATTAGTATTAAAAGACGTAAGAGAACATATATTACATCTGATGCATGAAGCAGAAAACACGTTGAAGAACGAAGAAGAGAATAAAGGGGCCCGAAGACCAAACCAAATAGGGCAAGTGAAACTACAATCCCTAAACAAGTGTTCCAAAGTCTTAATACCCGCTTTACACACTAGAGAACGCACGTCCCTGTTGAGATGCCGACGAACCCTTCCCTCATTAGTCAACAAACCACCGCGCAAGAGCTTCCACGCGAAACACTGTGCTCGCTCTTGCACCCGTAACCTCCGACTTCCTATAAAGATCTCCTTCACCTAGGTCCAAGTTCGAATCTGAACATAACAATTTGTAAGTCGAAGCCACCGTGTAATCTTCATTCGCCGCCGAACTCCAACCGATCTCATCACGTTAAACCAGAGGTAGCTGGGAAGATTGTCCATCAATTGTCTTCGAGTGTTTTAACTACGTTTTGACCCGGTTGACCTCCTTCAAGTCGTAACACCTCCTCTTTTGTCCTCAGGTTTCTGGCTTCCTTTCGTGTTATGTAATATGTATACAATGTATGCTTACTTAATTACTTAATTATGGTTTCTTAATTAATTTTCCAAAGCGATACATCACCTTCTTTGTCTTAGATCTTGTCCCAATGTACTAGAGCGCGTCTTGTAAGTATTTGCAGGACATGCGGTTCACACTTTAGCCCTCATCACGTACAACGATCGTGCATATATATATATATATATATATATATATATATATATATATATATAGATATATATATCGGTGTACTAACGTTCGTTTTGTTTGTTGTTTAGTGTATGTTAACGACCAAAATTTATATTATCATATTTTTATAAAGAGCATCATTATTATTTTACAAATAACGAAAGTGATTATATTGATAACGATCATTAACTTTTTAATTTAAGTTTTAATGATCGTGCATTTATATGCTTTTTACTAACATGTTATTTGTTTTACAATGGACGATAGCGTATATATGTAAAGTGTTGCAACTGCGTTGATGAAGAGACAACTTTAAGGGATATCAACATGGACGATTCTAATGATGAAGAAACATCCCACGAGTAGTTTGACGAGATGAACAATAATGAACTATGGTAATGGGCGACGATAATATCAAGTATTGAATTCCTATTGCCGATGATGAGTTTAAGCCATATATTGGTATAGTGTATGAGAATGCTGATGCTGATATAATTTTGCTACGAAAAATATGTTAAATTAGCTGGATTTGATTATCATCTTAGTTGTGGACGAGTGATAGGTGATGTCTTGAGGGTTATACATGTGTTATGTTCTAGAGAGGGTGTGAAAACAACTCTAATAACACTATTCGTTTTAGGGTGTCCAATAGAGTTATGTGCAAAACACATATTATATTTAGATACTTTGGACTTTGGAGAAGGGAGATACGATGTCAAAGAAGAAGAATGATCAAAAGCGTTCTTAGTTTTGGGGAGTGTTTTGTGTTTTTGTAGTGCTTTAGTTTTATAAATGCACGAGTTTGTTTTTAACATGAAAAATACCGAATTGTCCATACTTTTCATCAATTTTACAGTAATTAACCAAGTATTAAAACCCTCTTCTCTCACCTCACTTGCGAAGAGAATATCGGCCAAAAAATTTTCTATTTGTACCAAATCGCCAAAAATTTTTAAACATAGATTAAATTGAACAAAAACCAAGAAAACCGAATGCAACAATCATCTCGTCTAGATCCATATTGTATTCCTACTGAACAGCTGGATGAATACAGAAGAAAATGTCAAAACTAGGAATCTTGATTAACCAACTAATGGTGTCAACTTTTCTCCATACACAATATAGAAGACGTCACGCTGTTAGCAGATCTCATAACCTCTCAACCAGTTTAGAAGTTATTGCTCTAAGTTTGGAGTATAATTTTCTAGTAGGAGATCCCAAGATAAGGTTAGAAATGGAGTTTGTAGCAACCTTCATGTTTGTAGTTGCACCCAATCTATCGATTTTTTGGTCTACAAGAACAACCCTTGTTCTTGTAGCATTCTCAATGGCAAACTATCATGTAGAAAGTGATTACAAGAGGAAGCCATTCCAAACTAGTCTCGTGTTTCCGACATACATTATACATTGACAATCTTGATTCATCCTTAAGCAACGAGGAATGGCAAAACCGTGAGCATAAACTCCTCGTAGGATAAAGTTGCCGAGCCACTGTAGATAGAATCCTTGAACTTGTCGGTAAGACCCTGCACATAACATAACAATTCCCTGTAAAGGCTGCAATATGAAAGAAGTAGTAGAAGAAGAATGATCAAAACAGAGCCTACCATAACAGTCAAACAACACATGATTGGAAAAAAATGTCCAGCTTATTCAGAGCTCTACATTACAAGGAAGAGGTTGAAGGAAGTAAACACATAAATAGCAAAACTAAGAACGCTTTTGAAAAACAAAAAAGACCAACTTATTCTGCTAACTTCTCTACTAAAGGAAACAAGAAGAAGATGACTATGCTTATGCGATGTAGGGAGGGTTGAATGCTACAAAGCTAAAATATAGTGAAGCTGAACAAGTCGTGGAATGGTGAATCTTAGCAACAAATTGGTTACATCATCTCAAGAAGAGCATAACACCTCCTTAGGCCTTCATCTAAAGGAGAAGCCAACTAATTACCATCAATGGCAAGTGAAAGATCTTGAAACCGAACTTGTATTACATAGCAACAAAATAGAAGTCTGCATAGATTAGTTTTATCGTACGGGTACTTGGATCTTAGTTTTTATAATGTAAGATTGAGGAGAGCATTATGATACCTAAAGAAGGCATTGTAAGCTTTCAAAAATCCATTTTGATCATTGTCCGTCTTCTTAGAGCTCGTGAATAGAGTAAGATAGATCCCTACACATCCAATTGGCAAATTTCTGGGTACAAGCAATGTCACAACTCCTTTTTTTATTAGCCTCTATATCAAGATATTAACTATAAGACAAAATCAACCAAGTAAAAAAAGTATGTTATGAACTAGTAGATTTACCTTACTTAAAAGACAGCTAAGATTTCTCTAACTACCCATAAAATGAAATACATTTACCGATATGGATGTAGCATCAAATACACTATAGAGGGTTTTACAATGGTGTATAATAAACTCATTCAACTTCCATAACACAATTGAGCATGAATAAAGAAAATTCATCGATGCATTTAGAAAACAAGGAAGACCCATATGGAAAAATAAAGGGAATCAATCAACATAAAACAAGATTATGAAAAAAAGCTGCAAATATCTACTTTGTTTGACAAGAAAAGTACCTTCAAAATCTACACGAGTGACGGAAGATGGGGAAGAAGGCAGGAATAAAAGAGCAAAGGAGAGGAATTTCAGGGAGAGTAAGTTGATTTAATCCTTCTTAATTGGAGTCCTTGTATAGTACCATTTACGCCTTATTTGTTTTACCAATTCTTGTGTACAAGAGTAGACTATACCTGAAATTGCAACAATTGAGGCATTACCTTGAAGAGATGAATATATATATATATATATATATATATATATATATATATATATATATATATATATATATATATATATATATATATATATATATATATATATATATATATATAGTCGAGGTTGTGGATTAGGTTTGTTGGAAGAAGAGTTCGAAGCAGCGGCGTGAAGGAAGTAGTGTTGGCAACAACGACGTGAAGCTCTCCAACGGCGGTGGCCTCCAAGGAAGAACGTTTTGTCGGAAACCAGACGATTAGCGAGGAATCGGCGTCAAGAAGAAGAACTTAGTCCGAAACAAGTGAGAGAAGGTTGTTCTTATACCCGATAGAAGAGTGTAAATAAGGTGAATAGTAGGGATAATAACGTATGTTCTTTTTCAAAAAGACTACCTCAAAAACGGAAACCCTTATTTTTTTTAGGGTTTCAAAAACATCTATTATATATAACTAAAATTGCCTACATTGTTGCTGACGTGGCGCTTTAAGGTTTCAGGATTTCAGCCAAATCACCGTATATTACTAAATTGTCACTCCCTAAAAAATATATTTTTTTTAAAACCTGATTCTTAATTTTTAAATTGTTTTTACATAAAAAAATCTTAATTGTTAAATTATTTTAGGCATCAAATCTTTTATTTTTAAATTAATTATTTTTTATAACCATTTCACGTTACTTTTTATTCTGGGAATGATTAGATATTTTTTTTATAGATTTTGATCTATTTTGTAATTTTTGTTATAATATTTATTAAATAATTTTATTATTTGATTAA
This sequence comes from Fagopyrum tataricum, assembly GCA_002319775.1. NCBI lineage: Eukaryota > Viridiplantae > Streptophyta > Magnoliopsida > Caryophyllales > Polygonaceae > Fagopyrum > Fagopyrum tataricum. The sequence continues at coordinate 13,394,439 of CM008283.1, read as the reverse complement.
GAATACTGGAACAATTTTTTCCTTAATTTTCTTTTAAGGGTTATAAGTCCAATCAATTTACGTTAAATATTTTCAGAATTTTGCTATCCCACATCGACTCTGTGTAAGGGTGATAATTTGAGAACTTCTATAAATAGAGGTTTTGAAGATTGAACAAATTATACATTTCTTGGACTTTTGACTAAGTTCAAGTATAATTTGTATTCATATTGTCGTTGACCTACTATTGAATTGTGGGTCGTTAACCTACTTTCGTTGATCTAAATGTATATAGGTTGTTGATCTATTGTATATGTGGGTCATTGATCTATTGTATGTGGGTCGTTGACCTACTGATATGTGGTTTGTTGACATCAATCAATATAAATACACTTAATCAATCAACATAAATATACGTTAAATATTTTCAGGAATTTTTCTATCCTACATCGACTATATGTAAGGGTGATAAATTGAGAACTTCTATAAATAGAGGTTTTGAAGATTGAACAAGTCATACATTTCTTGGACTTTTGACTAAGTTCAAGAATAATTTGTATTCATATTGTCGCTGACCTACTATTAAATAGTGGGTCGTTAACCTACTATTTTGTGGGTCGTTAACCTACTGTTTTGTGGGTCGTTGACTATGTGAAGTTTTCTTTCGTCGATCTAATGTTTATAGATCGTTGATCTAATGTATATGTGGGTCGTTGACCTACTGATATGTGGGTTGTTGACATATCAATCATCAATCAATATAAATACACTTAATCAATCAACATAAATATACTAAAGTATAGTATATGAATGCTGACGTGACGCGTTGTGGGGATTATAAGCCCAATCAACTTACGTTTAATATTTTTAGGAATTTTTCTATCCCACATCGACTATATGTAAGGTTGATGGTTTGAAAACTTCTATAATTGAACAAATCATACATTTATTGGACTTTTGACTAAGTTCAAATATAATTTGTATTCATATTGTCGTTGATAGTAGGTCGTTGACTATGTGAATTTTTCTAACAAATACCGTGCACGACACGGGTCCTAAACTAGTTCACAATAAACCTCCTAAACTAGTTCACAATAAACCAATACACTACAGTTTGTATACCAACCAAACACATAAAAACAGAAAACACTAGTAAACACTAGTGTTTAGTATGTACCAAACACAACCTTGATAGGACACCCAATATGTTTTCTATGTCACACCGTAAGGTTAATGCTCTACACCAAAATTTGGTGTTAAATTGTTCTCGTGTGAAGACGGAAGCTACTAAGACATATAGACTATATAAGAAATTTGTAAGTGGATATTCAAACATTAGTGCTTGATAGCACTCAAATTAACGTCTTTTTCCATTTTCATTTTACTCCATTCCCTTACTCTTTTGGGCATAATTGCATAATTTATCGGCTTATTTCTTTCATATTTGTGTTTCATAGACCTAGTGGTCAATTTATGTAATTGTAGGCAATTCCGTGTATTTGCGGAGCATAAAAGTATATATTTGCGACATAATAACCTCGTATACACTAAGGATCTCCCTACGGTCAAGAAGTCAATGTCAAGGAAATGGTTGAGATCGAAGAGTGAAGACCTCAGTAATTGTGCCGGCCTCGGCCAACGTTGTTTCTACCGGGACATGAGTCACACCCGCACAAGACCCCTAGTTGAAGAGTAAAGCGTCACACTAACATTTTGGATCGACTAACCCATAGTCCGATATGCTTCAACGTCTTATCCTTTTTCCTTTTATTTTGTAGTTATCCATTAGTTACCATATCTATCTTGATAAATTTGATAGCTAAGATCGATCTTAGAAGATCTTAAGGTATATATACATTAGATTATGGCCTTGTTAGTGCAAGGGTAACGCCGACCCATCGACTAGTGGTTTATTGACCGATCCTTTTTCGACCAATTAATAAAGTTTGTGTAATTATTCAGGTATGTATGACTACTTCTCTTATTTTATAAGATTTGAAGAGTCCGATTGTGTTGATCGATGATATTGAATTAAGTATATGATATAAGCCTCACAAAAATTAAGCTGCTTGGATAGATTTCCATGAAATTTCTGCGTCCGATGAACGGTCTTGGGTGTCAAGGGGAGGGTTTCAGATTGGAGGGAAAGAACAAGCACGAGCGACGGGAGATAAGATGCGAAACTTTCCAAATAATAAAATTAATGATAAAAGAATAAAAAATAGTAGTCTTTTTTGGTTACTTTTTGCCGACTACGAGTACACTAGGCGGGCGTTAGCCTGTAGAAGTAGAACCGATCATATTTTCTTCCTCCTGCTAAATTCCTCTCAAAATCCCTCTCCAAACCCTAATCAATCGATTTCCTCTCTTTGATTTTTTCTCCGATGCTTGGTTTTCCCTAATCATCTCCTGTCTAGGAGCGCCGTCGTTCACTCTACGTCTCAATTCATGTCGTTGCTCGATAACTTAATGCGCCTTGATCGTCTCCCTTCTAAGCGTAAGCTCGACGATTATGATGCCTCCGGTGACGGTGATGACTCTGGCGATGTTTCCGTCCGCGATGATTACTCGGAACTTGTCTCCTCTGTCAGAACACGTCGCCTGGAGAACGAACCCCAATTTGTAGACCCTTCTCGTTTCGTTCCGATGACGACGGAGCTTGCAGGGGCTAATTCGCTCGATTGCAAGGGTAAGTCCATCGCTTATTCCTCTTTCTCTCACAATCCGTGTTCTGGAAGCTTTGTTGAAGGTGAATCTAGTCGATCCAACAGTGCCGCTTCACATATTGTTCATTTTTTTGTCAAAGTCGGTGACAAATCTGTCTCTCTTCACTTTGATCGAAGTGAAACTATCTCGACTGTGCAAGGGAAGCTTGAATCGCTCATTAGAATTAGGGCTGGCGATCAGAGGTTGATTTTTGGGGGGAAGCAACTTCAGCCTGAGCAGACTCTCGAGGAGTGTTCAGTAGAGAAGGATTGTACTATGCATCTAATGGGCCGGTTGAGAAGCACCAGCTATCCTCTGGCTTTTCAAGCCACGCAGGATATTGTTTGGACTGTGATCAACATTTGCAAGAGTCAATCTTCACCACTTTGCATAATGCTGAAATCGCTGAAACGAAAGGTAGAGGAATACATTGAGGGTATATCTACCAAATATCCTGGCAGAGGAAGTGATTTGCATTCTTTTTATAAGAGTAATGAGGCATATGGAGATGAGATCACTGATAGGGACAAGGATCAGGACTTAAGTAGTTTGTCTGGTGAATCATGGGTGACTGAGTATCTGAAAGTTTTTCTAGAATGTGATGGTCCCAAAGCCTTGACTGCCCTGTATAGGTCCTCGGTGAAGGCAAATAGGGACATGGCTGATGAGTGCATTCAGCTTCTCATTAATACGGTCCACCACTTCTCTAATGGGCCTGTGAAGGCATTCTATGCGACCATAGTACTGGAGTTTTGTAGGCTGCTAATGCCAGCTTCTGATAGTGATGGTGGTGATGATCTTCTTTATCTGCATTGCAGATGTACCCTTGGGTCTGTGGTGAAGGTTGTTGGGGTTGCTTTCGGGCCAAGTGTTGATAAGGTCAGGTTTTTCATGACAGTTCAGGATTTGTTGCCTTTAATTGGCGAGGTGTCCATTAGGTTAAAGAGGGACTTAGCTTTGAGTGTGGAATCAGATGGTACACATGGCCCCCTCTATAGGCACGCAAGTGATTTTTCTTCACTTTTGGACCCGCTCTTGACTTTGGTTGAGGATCAAGTTAAATCTAAAGGTCCAATTTTAGCCCCAATGGCCAAGGGTAAGTGTATATTGCGTCCTTACTGGGAAGAAATCAAGATTCTTCATGCGATATTCACTGATTTATCTGGTGTGATGGATCAATGCCTTCAAAAGATGGAAAAACATGCAGCGGTGAAGGAGAAAATTGTGAAGGAAAATTTTCAATTTGGCTGGTCACAATATCTTCTAATCTTGAAGCAGTTGAATAGCATTGCTGTTTTATATCAAGGGTTTGAAGAGCACTTTTGGAACATGATGAGGTGTAGGAGGGCTTCCGTATGTGCTCTCATTGTTAGATTTGCTAAGCGCATTGACGATCATGAATGGCTTTTACCGCATAAAGACCTCTTGGATTTTGAATCTAGGAGGCATTTGGCAATGCTGATGTTCCCAGAGATCAAAGAAGATTATGAGGAGTTACATGAGATGTTGATTGACAGGTCGCAGTTATTGGCTGAATCATTTGAATACATATCAAATGCAGAACCATTCTCATTGCAGTCTGGGTTATTCATGGAGTTTAAAAATGAGGAGGCTACAGGCCCTGGTGTTCTGAGGGAATGGTTTTTATTAGTTTCCCAAGCAATCTTTGATCCAGAACAGGCTCTCTTTGTTGCATGTCCCTTAGATCGTAGGCGATTCTTCCCTAACCCAGGTACTTTTCCTTCTTACTATGCATTGTACCTCTCTTCTGTACACACCTCCTGATATTAGTGTTTGTAGATTGTACTAACAAGTTTGGCTTTATTTGGTGGGAGATATTCCAGTCTGTTGAATGTATTTGAGGATTGTACCAAGAAGTTTAGTTTTATGTGCAGGAAGATGTCTCAGTTCCCTGAATAATCCTCTTAGTTCCTGATGCTCTACCTCTGTGATGGACAAGTTATGCTACATAATATGTAAATACATAATATGCTAGAAAGAAAACGTGAAGGAAAAGTAAAACTAACTGCACAGTAGGCCTAAGAAGCAAATACTTGCTTTCTCTTCCAAACAAATATGTCGAGATATTGTAGCTCTGCCTGTTACGGCATGCATCAGTAGGGGGAAGGCGGTTTATCTATGTTACTAGTATAGGGTAACACCAAAACCATACACCGATTTTATAAACTGTTTTCAAAAACTATTTTTCTCTGTAACATGTACTTCACATAGGTCATTGATATCTAGAGTTTAGGATTTAGGTGTCAGGTCGTGACTTAATTTAGCAAGTCTGTTAATTGAATTTCTTCTCATTTTGAAGATTTATTTGCACTCCTTTAGTTGTTTCATTGTGAATTTTAATTATACATTTCAGAAGTTATAGTGCACATGTGAAATGGCCATCCTTTCTATTTTTCAATGAGTACCTGTTAGGCTGACTAGAACAACATATGGCTGTACAAAACTCACCAATTTCAAAACACAAAAGACTGCCTTACTGTCACTATATATTTATATTTATTTGATGCAAAAACAATTCATACTTCTTTAACAATCTCCAACTGATTCTTCTTTCAGCTTTTCTAAAGCTCAAGGGCACTAAAATTCACAATGGTTTTTCTTGTTGTATTTCTCAGAGCTTATTGATTCCATTCTTTTGTGCAGCGTCTAAGGTGGACCCCTTGCACCTTGAGTACTTCCGTTTTTCAGGCAGGGTTGTTGCTTTGGCCTTGATGCACAAAGTGCAAATTGGTATGGTTCTTGATCGCATATTTTTTGTACAATTGGCCAAGATGAATGTTGTTCTTGAAGATATAAGGGATGCAGATCCTTACATTTATAGTAGTTGCAAGCAAATACTGGAGATGGATCCTGAATATATCGACTCAGATGCCTTAGGACTGACTTTTGTTCGAGAATTCGAAGAGTTGGGATCTAGAGTTGTTGTGGAACTTTGTGAAGGAGGAAAAGATATTGCTGTAAATAGTAACAACCGATATTCATATGTGAACCTTCTTATTCAGCACTGTTTCGTGGAATCAATCAGCGAACAAGTCTCCCATTTTACTCAAGGTTTTGTGGATATTATATCTAGTGGTGACCACCAGACATCATTTTTTAAATGTTTAGAGCTCGAGGATTTAGATGGGATGTTGCATGGAAGTGAATTTGCTATCTCTATCGAAGATTGGAAGTCTCATACGGAATATAATGGCTATAAAGCATCTGATCCTCAAATTACCTGGTTTTGGGAGGTATGCACTGCCGGGACCTGAATCACTAGTTTAATTTAATTGCTTGCTGTTCACATTTTCCATTTACAATCTTAGATCTTATATCATTATGGATTATGTTCTTCTTCAAATTCTTAGACTATCTTATATTCATTTGATGATAACCTCGGGTTTGTTTTTTTTTTCAAAATTTATAGTCTTCACCCACCATAGCCAAAAAATAGGAAGGAGTTTGATTGGTATGGCTATAGGTGGTAGTGCTTTTCAACATTAACAATAAACACATCTCAAATTAGTCACATAATCAGTGATGGAAGCACTGATCTGAAGTTCTGGGGTGTTGAGATATGAAACCGGCATAGAAAGACATTTTCTTCTCGGCATTGTGTTTCATGAATATATACCTACAGAGAGCTGTTAGAGGGGTTATGTGAAAGTGTTATGCTGCTTCATGATTAGGATATTGGATCTTCTCTAGTAATGATACTGAGAGGGAAACTAGAATCAGATACTGAATGGGGATTTGATATGTCTTTGGTAGTCCAGGTAGATAAAACATGAAGTTCTTTGTAAATGATAGTATCTGACAAAATATGGTAATAAGGACAATCTGGATCAGGTACTGAATGGGGATTTGATATGTCTTTGGTAGTCCAGGTAGATAAAACATGAAGTTCTTTGTAAATGATAGTATCTGACAAAATATGGTAATAAGGACAATCTGGATCAGGGTAATCAGAATAAACGTAATCGGTGGACGACATGATGTTTTGTGGAAGCATGTTGGCTATCTCTACTTTTCACTTGCATCTAAGGAATTTTCGTAGAGCTTAAGGAGAAGGCATGAAATATCTAAAAATTAAGTTTACCATCATGATTGTGTTTGTAATCTGCTTTTAAATAATCTCTATTTTTATAATCCTGATGTGAGATGAGAAGTTGAGGGAGTAGTTAAGATATACCTTTGAGAGTAATTGTGTATAATCAACCTTTAGGGTTCGAAAACTATAACATGAGATGGTGTTATATGATGTAGGTGGTTGGCGAAATGTCTGAAGACCAGAGAAAAATACTTCTTTTCTTTTGGACATCAGTGAAGTATGTACCTGTTGAAGGGTTTCGTGGGTTAGCATCTCGGCTATACATCTACAAATCCATGGAATCCCCTGATCACTTGCCTAACTCGCACACTTGCTTCTTCCGGTTATGCATGCCACCCTATCCCTCAAAAGAAGTAATGAAAGAGCGTCTCGAGGTTATAACCAAGGAGCATGTTGGGTGCAGCTTTGGCACCTGGTGATAATTGCACAAATTGTTAGTAGAACTAAATCTTCAGTTTGTACATAGTAAGCTAAACTAAATTGTACAGCTTATGCTTTTTAGTGTAGCTGGTTTCTCCCGAGCAGGCAAATCGCTTGTACTTTGGTCTTGATCTATGGCAACGTTGGTGCAACTGAAATTTATAGAGGTTCATTTCTTAAGATACTTAACTATCTTATATGTGATAGGAAACGCCAAGTTGCATGAGAGCTTCTCCTGTCTCTGTGAAGCACACACTGCCCGTCGTCCCCATTCAGGTAGCGTGTTGCTCGTGCTCGACGCTTTAGTTTGATTGATTTGTTCTCTTTGGGGTCTGTCTATGTTTTTTGCACTTAACTACAAATATATTTTTTTTATAAGAAAATATAAATGTTGAAAACTAAAAGTAAGTTGACAAGTATAAATTTATTAAGGTCTGAAAATCAAGCCAAATACAACCAGGCGGACCAAACTGAAACAATAATAATAGTAATAGCCAGGACATGTAATTCTGATTTCTGAGAATTGGTGGCCAACTTTGACATGCAAAGTTGCAACCTAATAAAAAACCACAAAGACGAAAATCATGTTTTACTATGATCTACTCGGCCTTCTCGACTGCCGCTTCTGTGGTCACTTCCTCCGCCTTCTCCTCAACTGCCGCGGCTTCCTCAGTTGTTTCAGCTGGGGCCTCCACTGCAGCTGGAGCCTCCTCGGCTTCCTCTGCCTTCTTCTCTTCCTCCTCGGCTTCTGGTGTCGGGGCTTCTTCTGCAGCCTTGACCTCCTCTTCCTCCACCACCTCCTTGGTTTCGGCTTCAGCTGGGGTGTCTACTGCCTCCTCAGCGGCTGCTGGTGCTTCTTCCTCGACAGCTGCTGGAGCTTCTTCCTCGACGGCTGCTGGGGCTTCTTCAACGGCTGCTGGGGCTTCTTCCTCGACGGCTGCTGGTGCTTCTTCGACGGCTGGAGTATCTACTTGCTCGACTGCTGCTACCTCTTCGACCTGAGTAACCTCAGGTTTCTCATTCTCCGGCAGTGTTGTGGTGTTTGGTGCAACCTGTAGGAGAAACCCAGTTCTTATCTCTAGATTACAAGATACTAGCTTTAAACCTACTTCATTTTCACTAATGAAATACGCTACAGATTAAATAATGATCTATATATGATTGATTCTTTATAGGAACTACATAAACATAATGGTAACAAAAATGAAAAAGAAGATTGATGATCAGATCAATCGCGTTAGTATATGTTACAATTATTGTTTATGATTTTGTTTGATGCTTCGGGGAGTCGGATACAAAGAATAAACCTCGACAAACCCGTTGTTTGCAGTGTATCGTTGTGCTTTTTGTGATCGATTTTTAAGACTTAAAATAAGCAGTTTATCGAATATTTTTGCCTCGTTGGGGGGCAATTAAAGTAATAAGAAACGAGATCATAGATCACCAAGCAACAAGTGATGAGACTGATTTAAGTATGTATTTCAACACGTGAAAGCTCTTCGATAAAACGGCGAAAAACTGAACGCAAAGATGAAAAAATCGATACAATAAAAGAAGCTGAGTTAATTGAATCTATAGAAGCTAACTTTGGATACCTCGACAGCGGCCATTTGAGAGCAAAAGGGAAAGTATAGAAGAAAGAATGAAAATAGAGGAAAATAGAGAGTGATAGTGTGAGGAGATGAGAAAGGAAGGCTGTATTTATAGAGGAACCAAGGTGTGTTGAATGATGAACAGTAAGAAGAGAGATGGACCCACTGAGGAATCTTTTCAAATCTCAATCTCATGCCACCTCATATGAAGGTGGTAGTCTAGTTGTAAATGTACACCAATTTCATTTATATCATCAAAGTAGACATGAAAAGATGTGACTCAATGACTCCAATTTCGATTACCATTTAGTAACTAGTTCCTTCGTTTCCTAACATTTGTTATGATAACCACTGACTTATCAGAACCTGATGTTTATTGGTAGTTGAAACTGAAGTCGAAATAATTGAATTAAGTTGTTGATTGAATCTACTTAATTTTTTTGATTAACTTGATAAGCGTTTTGATAAAAAAAAAACTAATAACAAAGTTTATTGAAACTGATATAAGTGTAAAATATTTAAAAAAACATTGGTTTTATAGTACATCTTTTTTCAATAAGCTTGATAAGCTCGTGAAAGGGATTTCTTTAGGTCCGGTCAAAATTACTTTTTTTTAGTTTTAGTTGGTTTGAGTTTTTTTGCCCGGGTTTCATTGAGAAAAGTAGGATCGAATTGAACCCGGACCGAAAACACAGAATTTGATTGAATCGGTTCGCTCAGATTACTTTAGAATTAGATACATGATTGGGACAAAAAAAAATAACCATCTCAATATTCGGGGATAATAATGCAGCCATTAGAGACTTGATACACCCATTCCGTATAATAAGGGTGTCACGAGACATATTCTAGTGAAAATACAATTTGTCTTACACAACCAAAATTTTCTTGTAATTGTTATGCAATCCTATAGAAAAAGGCAATCAAATCACAAGTAGTAATTTCAAGTTTATGGTGTCAAATTGTATCGAGGACATTATCCTCTCGGATCATTCAAACCCAATATATGCATGGTCTTCTAGGGGCTCTTCTTTTACAAGTGGGCAATATGATCAATGAAATTTTATTTTTGGTGTTTGAGATCTTTCAAAAGTTGTAGAACTTATAAAAGATAATGTAAATATGTGTTTGTGTTTTCTTAAAGTCCAATATAATATAGATCGTATGCCGCGTCCATACAAACGCACATAACATCGATTCAACGAGGTTTTATTATAATATAAATTGCAATAGAATAAGGATTGTTTCGAAGCGTTAAGAATCATTCCCGATAACAGAATGATTTCGATATATAAAAATATATGTTTTTTTATAGGTGTTCTTACGCATTAAAGTAATTCAATAGTTTTCATTTTCATTTATTTCTTTTTAACCTATTTATTCCGGTGTCATTCTACCACTCATACCAAACATACACTAAATAATTTACCTTCTTTACATGCTAGACTATGAGTTTGTACACAATACTTCATGTATTTTACCCAATACATTCTCATATGAGTTGAATGTAAATCTACCGTGATTAAAATGTGAAATGAAATACATAACAAATAGAAGGTTAAATCATGTTAAAAATTGCACCTAGGTCTATAATATATGATGAATGGTAGGTATCACTTCTGTTTTTACCCTAAACCACCAAAATTATATTAGCAAGAAAAGGTTAAAAGAAAAGACATGATACTATATCTTTTTTTTTACCCAATACATTTAGGTTTAAGATTTAGTTTATATTAATTTATTTATTTTTTTCACAAGATTTTCTTGACTTGGACCGTAAAATCTAATAGCAATTTTATTGACCAAAAATCACAAATTTACCGATTCACTAGAAACATAAATTATACTCACAAATAATTATCGTTTTAGTATTTTGCACTAGTGAAACATATGAAACATATCACAAATATATTATTATACCTCTAATTATTAATTTACGCTTTGCTTTATTAAAAATCACAACCAATCAATAACTAATAATTACGAGGGTAAATGTTTAAATGTCAAAATATACAATTATTCTTAAATAAAAATAAAAGAATAAAACGACAATTATTCGTAAATGGAGGAAATATGTCTCCCAAAATCGATAACCACATAATTACAGGATCCGAACCAAATCAACTTATAATAGCATTTTTAACAGTTGGGTATTTACCGTAAATATAAGTACCAAATAGGGCTCGTTTGTTTAATTTAATTTACGAAAAAGCTATATACACGAAGCTCGTTTTACTAACGTAAAATTCGGGCGCAATGCGATAGCGCTTAGCGGGCGCCGGCGCTCAATTTTTTTTTTTTTTTTTTTCGGTAAAAAAAAATTTTCATCCCAATAATGAGTTTTTTTCTCCCTATTTATTCTTTAATTAAAGTCTTATAGTAAACTTCGTAATCAAATTTTATCTCCATTTTGTTAAAAAAATTTCATCCCAATAATACTCATCAACCCTATAAATTTTCTCTACCGAATGAATCCAAAGTGACTTATATTATTTTTTACAGGAAAAAGAGAAATATATGAATTGAATGAATCCAAAGTTACTTATATTATTTTGTATAGTCCGACACCCTCTTTTTTTTATTTAAAAAAATTCTAGAAAAAATAAAATAATTGAGCGCGGCACCCGGATGGAAAAAATGTTTGGCTCCGGCGCCATAATCTATTTCAATTCGATTTTATCTTTTGTGTAAAGCTCAATGTTCATCCACAGTGATCGTTTTCAACCCCATAAATTCTCTCTATCACGGTTTAAGTCGTACTGTATGGAGAAAAAGAAATTTATAAATTGAAAAAGTTAGTTATGTAATTTTTTTCATTGCCAAAACATTTGCTTATAAACATCGGACATCATCAACCAACACTAAGTTTTTTTTTTTAAAAAAAAAAAAACTGGGCGCCAGCTGATGGCACCGACGCCCGAATCTGAAAAAAAAATATATATACATGAACGCCGGCACCATTAGACAGCGCCGGCGCCATGCGCCTGTTTTTAACAACAATTAATTTAAAGTCCGTGTAATATACACGTCCCGTTAATTTATCTCTAGAAAACATTAATTAGTGAAGATCGGGTGAATATTCTTCTGAAATGAAATGAATAAACAAGCTGACGTGGATAGACCAATCTTTTGCAGTGGGCCTGTCTGCTGTCACACCGGAGCCCTGTAAACCGCCAACTTGTGGAGTGGGTCCCGCCACTATATGTTAGCCTAGTATGCAGTGATACACGTCTGATATGCCACGTCGCTTGATTGACTGCTTTGGCCTTTTTCCCATCCTCTAAATTTAGATTAGTATACCGCTATATACTTTATATGAACATATCAACCATAGGTCCATAATTATATTTTGTTTATGCGTTATATATTTGGTATAATTAAAAAACTAGTGTATTATCCGTGTCTTGCACGGGATTTTGATACAAATATTATTTGTTATTATATTAATTTAAGGGATTATACATAAACTATTTTTTTGTCATTAGATAGAGTAGATAATAAGCAATAAATATTTGTACACTTTACCTATAATATTATATAATACATTAATAAAATATGTTACCGTATAATAATTTATATTTTGATTTTTCTTCCCATATATTAATAGAATTAGTACATTGATAACATATGGTGTTAAATTAATTGTTATAAAGTGGATTTAATTAATTCTTTTCTTTTTTTGTACTCCTAAAATTTGTTATGGATGTGATTCTAATCTGGAAGGTATGAATTTAATTGAGATTTGATTTTAATATTTTTTTAAATAATTTTGTAATGAATAAACTTAATTAATATTTTGGTGGGCTGTGATTAAATGCTAAAATGACACGTGGGAGTGAGTATTTTTCTGCGTGACATATGACAAGAAGTGCTACTCCCATAATATATATAAGATAATAATGCAAAAACGATTACACTTCTAATTATGTGTCATGAGATTTGATATATCTTATTAGTGTTATTATATCCTATATATTATTAAAGTTGATGTGTATTGTATATTGTATATTGTATATTGAGATCGTGTATATAGATATACATGTATTTAAGTTTGAAATTGGTCAAATTATTCTATATCTATAAAAATATTACATTAAATGTACTTCATCATAACTTTCTAATTTATATTTGTAGGACCCGAATATTTTTGTGTTATTATTATTATTATTATTATTATTATTATTATTAGTTATTTAGTTTAAAGTATGAATAGTTTATTATAGCTTATAAATAAATATTATTTAGATCGAGCTCGAAGATAGACGGACAACAAATTGCGGAACCAACCTTTTCTGAATAGCAAAACCGATCATGCTAAAAACTACGTCTGAAGATATAAGAGACACTACATTACCATGCAAGATCCGCTGCATTCTCTTTAGAATCTCGACAACATCGGACGAAAGAAAACCGAACATGTCAGAAGCGAACGAAAGAAACACATGTTGGTTTTCAATGCAAGTCATTTCATGCTCACCCACCTTCACAGAGGTCACGTTGAGGACCGCCTTACCCACAAAAAAATGCTCGATACCCAAACAAACCAGATGAAAGACCCCGTCAAATCAATACAAGCATGTTTGCCACCAACCCATCTAAACACTAGAACAACCGCGATCTTCAATGTAGATCTCCCCTCACGTGGATAAGTTAAGAAGGTCACATGCGCCTCTTTCTTAGCCGAAACTCCTACTCTCCTAAACACGTCGCATAAATCATCACGAACGAGATCATGCCTATATTTGAAACCAGAGAGTTCCTTACAATGAACTACATGCCCCCCCCCCCCCAAAAAAAAATAAAATAAAACAAACATCCAAAGTCCTCTAACAATTAGGCATAGGACAAATCGCGTCAACCGGGAACAAAGTAATCATAAGGCAATACTTAAGTATCATGCGATACTCAACTTGAGACATAATGTAAGAGTCTTAGTCATTTGGAGCTGAGACGGCTTAGCCGCCCCTGCGGGTTCGTGGAGCCGCCCCTGCGGCTTGTGCAGTGTTCCGCCCCTGCGGCTCAGGGAACCGCTCCTGCGGTTTCCGGCGGCTGCAGCCGGCTTTGCTGACCGGTTGACCAGTGTTTTACCTTCTCTTCCTTACCCTCTTCTTACCTTGGGAGCAAGGGTTTCTTCTTCACTTCATTCCAGCCTTCTCACGTCCTTCTTGCCTCCTTCTTTCTCCTTGATCTTGTTCTTGTTTTTCTTGGAGTTTGGAAGAGTTTTTGTGGTGTGGCTGATGGTGATGAGCATGATGTGTGTGTTGCTGAGCTTGGGAGCTAGCTGTTGAGGTTGTGTGATCATTTCCTTGCCTAGACCATTGCAGTAGATAAGCTTCTTGCTTCTTCTTTCTTTCTTCTTCCTTGATTCCTCTTCCCTAGCTTAGGATTAGATAGGATTGGATGTATATTGATGTTGGAATGTGTATGTATATGTATGATTGTGGTTGTGGAATGATGAAGACGTGATTTGATCACGTGAAGAGTGAAAGAGAAGTCGGGGAAGCCCGCTCTGCACTGTCGCCGCCCCCGCGCCTGGAAGCCGCAGCCCCTGCGGGATTTTGTCACCGCACCCGCGCCCGAAGCTTCCGCGGCCACGGTCACCGCTCTTGCGCCAGTGTGCCGCTGCGTCTGCGGTTGCCTTTGCTTCGCCCCTGCGTCCCTTTTGTCACGCAGGTGCGTCTTGTCCCGGATCTACCTAGAGTAGTGTAGATCCTTTCCTTTTCTAGTATGAGCGGGTTAGTAGCATGCTAGATATGTGTATGAAGATAGAATAATGATGATTATGATATCGAGTTATGCCGGTTATGGCTTTGAGGTTTAGTTGATTTTTGAGATTATGAGTTGGATATGATCCATATGGATCCCTTGAGTCTAGGTGTGATCCCTTTGATTGATAGGAGATTTGATATCTCTTTATACCTTATATTGGATGTATGCATGAGTGGTGATTGTTATATGCTTTATAGCATGCGATGTTGATTATTACCGACCTATGGTTTAGTGACCGCCCATTGTAGTGGTTGTGACAACTTGCCTTTCATCCCGTAGTGGAGTCTGGGAGGTTCTTTATTGTCAGGCCAGATCTGGTATACGGAAAGGGCATCTACCACTCCTTATGGTATACGGGATGGTGCGCTTATACCACTCCAGCTGGCTATAGCACTCAGAGGCGAGGATTATATATATTCCTCGTGTCACCTATATTCATATACATATATTTATACGATTTGAGTGTTGGACCTTATAAAGATAATTAATCGGGTATATGTGTGACAGCATGATTATATGTTTATGTTTTCTTGAAGTGTGTTTGTGCTTATGCATCTTCTATATATATGTGTATGGTTAGCTAACGGTTTTATACCGTGTTGTAGATCCTTTGCAGGTTAGGAGAGCTGCAGAGTGATCCAGAGAGGGTGATCCGCTGAGGGCTCCGTACACTGGGTTGCGAGGGTTATGGAGATTTTGTATGTACAAATACATGTTTATGTTGTACTCAGCGGTTCTTCTGTAAACCTTTTGATTTATATATATACAGTTTGATGTTTGGTTTTAATCTATTTGTTCCTTGTTGTAAGATCCAGTGAACTTGTTGTCAGGCTAGGGCCAGGATCCATTGTGAGATCCTAGCCCAGTAGCGCCCCGAGTCCTACGGATTTGGGGTGTTCACATACACTGTCAAAGCCCCTCAATGGGTATGACAAGAAGGAAACCTTGACTATACACTGATTACAAACACTTAAAAAATCACTTTCTAATTAAGGGTCAAATCAAAAGTCGCTTTCATCGCCTGCACTATCTTACCGAAAAGAGCACTCGCCAAAACATTTTGGGATTTAGGGGGGACGGTGTTCTTGATAGTAAAACTAGAAAGATCAAAACTAGGAATAGAAGCCTGAAGATTGTTCAACGCTGCAAAAAACTCGAATCCCATATCAACAACTCAAATATTCCGCAAGATGTGGTCTTGAAGGGTCCAAGATTGGGCCTTGGAGGCCAAAAAATTAAATGAATAAGTCTCCATAGTTGAGTATAAACCAAGAAACCCAAACCGGATAGGCAAAGAAGCAAGCCGCAACTGAAGATCCTAAAAAAGGACCCCACAAACCACAATATCCTCGACATATTCATGGAGTCCAAAATCGAAACAAGCTATTGCACACTTCCCATATTTCGCTTTATAAGTCCTCGATCAATAGCTTGACAGCAAATCAACTATAGATCGATATATATCCCATTTTAAGATTCAACATTTTCTGAAGGAGTCCTTTTACAAATATCCCATCTTTAAAATTCAACATTTTTTTGAAGCAAGTCTTTTTTAGAAATATTGTTGGAGGTGATAAATTTCTTGTAATAAAAGTCAAAAGATTACAAGGATGATACGTTGACATATAAGATACGTAGACTACTTCTTATATTGTTAATTAATTTTAGATAAAATTTATTGAACTTGTATATAAATTTGATCTAACACATTATATATATACGCTCGTATACACAATTATTAATTTATATTATGTTTTTGTGGACTCTCCTATTAATTTTTGATTACAAACTCGTGTTGATCTTGGTTCCAACACACAAATATACTCGTATACACAGTCCGTGTTGGACTTTAACCTAAGACATGTTGGTTTTCCTACCATCTAGCATCCTAAGATCAACTAATTATTCAAAAATCCTATGATAAATGAATAAAAATGAATTTCCCATATTCGTATAATTTTCTTGACGAAGATATAGGGAAAAACACAGTCCCTTGTGAAAAAACAATGATTAAATTTTGTTAGATGACGTGTACATATTTTGCTTCGAATTCCATATTTTATTAAGATTTTAATACAGTTAAAACGAGTACTAATCTTTTTTTTCTTTTTCTTTTTTTGTAGATCATGCAAAATTTTCAAGATAGTGAGTAGTTTTGTATGATTATTCTTAGCGTATTTGACAATATATATTGTAGATATTCTCTTAAAATGTATAAACAAGTACATGAATCATGCATATGAGTTATTATCACTTATAAATATTATAACTTCACACTGTTATAATTACATATAGTACTCATATATAATATGTATTTATTACAAAATAAGTACTTATATAGTTTTATGTAAAAAAAAGTACATGTTTCAACCATTCGATTGTATGAATGAACATAAGCACGTTAAAAAAGAACAAATCAAACAATCTGTACGAAGAGCACAATGTAATATATTAAGAAAATGAACCTTAGTGGAACAAATAGTAGCTACGTGACCCATAGTGTGTACTATGTAAGGTATTATAATAAACAACGGCTATAATTATGATGTTGATAAACTCGTCATTTTGGATGGTAGCCATGAAACATTAGTACATTACGATAGCTAAGATTCTTCTTCATATATTCACACAACGTTGCTTATATGGATCACTTATTTGGCCTGAAGTCCGTTTTATTTTTACTTTTACAATTAAGTATCAAAAGTATATATTAAATATACATGTTGATTCTGTATCTCGGGAAAAGGTTAAAAAAACTATAGGTTTTTTAATGGTAAATTTTTGTATGTTGAATATAAACATTTTCTTCCAATTGAAAAAAAATATTGCAATTAATTATGTTTTGTTATTTTTATTAACATATAAAAATAAAAATGATGCTTGAATTTTTTTTAAATAGAAGACCCTCAAAGAAAGATTCATAGATGAATAGGGAGGGTGATCGAAGAGAATAATAGGCTATTTAATTGTTTTAATACACTATTGTTTAAATATAAGTGAATCTAACCCTATTTTATAGTATGACGATTGGAAAAAAAAAAGAGAATAAACTACATAAATTAAATAATATATAGTCGTTGATGTGTCTTATCTTAAATACCACACTTCACAAATATAGTTAGGGGTGAGGTGGACAAAGTTTCTCTCGTCTGGAGTCCTGGAGCGGATAGGCTAAATGTCTACAACCAACTGACAACGTCAGTCTTTTCGGATGATCAGCCACACTGGGACTGAGACACGGCCCGGACTCCCACGGGAGACGGTCTCGGCGCAAACATCATGGTATCCGCGTTGTTTGGACCATTTGAGACTTTACTGTTTGACCTAGTTTTATACTTGACAACCAAGCATTATTTAATATTTCTCTTTGCCTCTTATTATATGATTTTCTGTAATCCGAAACTCCTTAATAAAATCTCTTTGAAAGTAGACGTAGAGATGATTGGGTGAATCACTATAAATTTGTGTTCTCTTTCGTTCTTGTTTGTTGATTTTTGTTCTTTTCATAATTCCGCACAACAATACTAATGAATATAGAAATACCTCTTAATACTCCTTCAAGTTTGCTCTTACCCCAATAATACTTTTTCAAGTAAGAGGTGAGATTCAACAACTCTGGGTTTAAATAATATGAACTTGAAACAAGTGAAACCGATTGCAACTATTGTATTCCCAATAGCATGAATTGATACATTGCCAGTAAGATGATCTTTTGACATTGACGGTCGCTTGACAGAAAAAGCATTTGACATGGTGATAATGGATAGATTGTGAGACCCGGATGATTTGAAGCATGTTGGTGAAACGGTGATGCCGGAGTAGGGGTAGTCGATTGATCCATTGGGCGGTGGTGTTCAAAGGAGCTAGGGCGGAAGCGAGTTTGGTTTGAGAAATCAACTCAACGGGACCACCAATAAATCAGTGATAAAGGTATATTTAGATGCCGGCAGGTTTTATTCAAGATTGGAATTCTCTATATCATACAAAAAATAGTACGTAGGTTAAATGCTTGTCTTATTAACTTGATCTTATAAATATAAGTGAATGTAATCTTACTTCAATACGAAGATAGAAAAAACAAACAAACTAATAGTAATTTAAGAAACTCGTTAGGATTTTGAAATAGAAAAAGATATTTTAAAATAGTTTTGTGAATAAAAAATTTCTTTTAAGAGTTTGAAGCTATGTTTTGGGACTCCTACCCTATTGTGTATTTGTGTTGTGTCCAAGCAATGCTATAGTGGCATGTTCATAAAGCTATTGTTTGCTTTGTTTTTGGGTTCACAACTCAAAAGTGTTATGTGCAATCACAATTGACAACCTTCCCTAGAAAGGATTATCCTCAAGTTGGCCAATTACTTGTACAAACTTACTAAAGCCTGCATCATGCAATCTGTAAAGGACTTTTAAAAGTTTTAGATCGTAAAATTTGGGCGGTGGAAAGGACCCCACACCACACTGCTCCTTTGGAAACCATGCCAAATAGAATGTATATATTAACATTTACATTTGATTATGTTGTGTTATATTTGTACTATTTATGGTCCCCAAACACTCTTAAGTATATATCATCAACTCGTCTTAGAAATGGTGTTCTAACTAGCTTAATCTCGAAATAGAAAGTTATAATTTGTATACGCAAGTGTTCGGCTTTCACAATCAAACCTCTATCCACTTGAAATTTGGATGTGAAACGTAACCATACTTCAAACCTTAGGTTGATACAATATGCATCTTCATTAAGACCTTACGTGAAGATTGAATAAATCCCAATAGAGATGTTATTCGAGTTGAATTTATAAGCTGGGTTTTCGTATGTTTATGTCCAACTCGTAGAAAACTAAGTTGAACTTGAACCGAGCTCATAAAATATTAAAAATATGTTCATATTAAGCTTGTTTAGTCAATAAACTAGCTCGAGCTAGACTTTTTTCGAGTAGAACCCGAGACAAACTCGAAATTATAGCAGCAGACACTGTTAGAATTGGTATACAATCAAGAGAGAAATTGGATATAAAAATGGCTATTAAGTTTTTCACAAATATTTGACTACATCTGGGGCACTATCTCGGGTTTTGCACCATATATTGTAATACCAATTATAAAATTCAATGTGAGTTTAAATAGGTCAATAATATCCAAAATATAAAAGTCCTAAAGATAAATGATGAGTTCAATAGAGAAAAGAAATTATTCCGGAAATAATAATTCCCACAATAATCCTTATAATCCAATTAGTTGAGTTGACTTGAAAAAAACTATATTAACCTTTCAAAGTAATCTATTAGAATAGTCTCCCCAAATAATTTATGGTAATTCCAATAATCTATTGCTACTGAATGCATCCAAAATATTCTTCTGGGAGAGTTGCCCCGCCCCCTACAAACATTAGAGGCTACCGTCCTCAAACCCGTGTTCAACTTAACACCGAATTCGACCGACGACAGTAGATCAGGATACAATACTTCAGGTTTCATAACTCATTTATCGGACTTTTACCACGTTTTCGGCTTGCTTTTCTTAATTGACTACATTACATTATTGTAGTCAGCTTCTTATTCATTTTCATTCGATCTGCGATAACTTTGATCAATGTGTAAGTAGTTTTCGGACAAGCCATGTGTAGTAAACTAATAATGGGTAGGCTAGTATGGCATGGCCTGGTTTGGCACTTATGCTTGGCTGCACGTCATTCATAAACACTACGTTACCGTCTCCATGCATTACAAATCTTCAATCTTGATTCAAATGAGAAACTGGGTTGGCCCACTACTAAGTGTGACGTGGCCTAACAATAATGTTAACGTGGAACCCTACCTTTGTCTATTGTTTACCCTAAAGTAATAGGTCCATAAAGCTGCATCACTTTACAAGCTGTAACAGTTCGATCAACAATGACCGTCTCACTAATTTACTATAGCTCAAAGTAAAATACTGACTTCATCAAATGACTTCCTCTTGAATCTTGACTTCAAAACTTTGATTGGTGATTTTGCAAATTTAAAGGAACATTTTAAAGTGACTTTATTAGATGAGGAGGGTGAAGGTCATAAATGTGAAATATATGTGTATTATTCCTTCACATGGGCATTCATTCAAGCAATCATGCACAATGGTATGTAGAAGCACACATTGTAGTGCGATCCATGACATATATTTCAGTCTAGACCGACCTTTTCATAGACGGATTTGAGCCGGAGTTCACACGTACTAGTCTTAAGTCCACTGAGAAAGACATAGATTTATGCATGGGATTCGCTAAAAATGATCTTGTTTTTATTTAGTGTTCTAAATTAATGATACCATTGATGGCTAGGGTACAAATTAAATAAGTCATTATACCTGAGATTTTAGGGGGAAAAAAAAGCCCTAAGTACGCAGAAGGAGACATAATGATCCGTACAAACACACTAAGTCCTTGTTCAGGGTGACGGGCTTTTTGGATAGTTGAAAATTTTTGTATAGTTGATTGTGTATTTTTTTTAAAGGTTTTGTAAAATATGTTAATCTACTTTATAACATTTTGATTGGTGATTGGTAAAAGTAGATTTATGGGTAGAATTCCGGGAAGAATTTACTATTAAAAAAAAATTAAAAGAACAAAATGTGTACAAATAATTAAACATGTTTTGCAAAAAGTCGTAAATAAACTTGATAAACTACTCAAAAAGTATCATTCAAAGGTTTCAAAATGGAAAATAATCTACCCAATGAACGCACAAAAAACTAATCTTGTAAATAATCTCTACATGCTAAACAACATACGGAAAATCTACAAAAACAACTACGTAATAATACACACCAAACACATCCTAATTATAAAATTCAACGGCCGCATAATGATGTTATGCTCCAACTTTTCAGATGTGACACACGGGCTCCCCTTCCGACACAAAAGGACACTTGATTCCTTATATAGACGATTAAAGATCTAAATCATGAAGACATCATAACATTAATTGTGTCGGGGATGAGTCTACCACTGATCCCTAGGATCAAGGTACTTAACCCTCCTCGACCCCTATTAAGCTCCGTAAAATGTGTGGTTCCGTAAAAAGTATGATTCGTATTCAATACACATTGTTCGACTAATCAAAAAGCTTTAACTTACTATTTTTGATACATCAAAAAGAAGCTTTAACGTACAACAATCAATACTCCAACAAGGAACATCACAAAAGCGACTAACCTAACTATAAACGTAGTTTACTCTTCCCCAACCCTAAAATTGCGCCATCAATGCCATTTATCTTTACCTTTCATTTGAAAACACAAAAGAAAGCAGTCTGGTCCAGTTAAAAGCACGAAGCTTTGTGTGTGGGGATAAGATGACATTAATGGAGAGAGGGGCCAAACATGAAAATGCCCCCAACAATTTTAGAAGATTCAAAATGACATTTGAAGAGCATCATGAAAACGAAAGATACCCACCTGTCAAAACTCATTGTTTGGCTCCCCACGCATATACGCAGCTTTTTACCCTAAAGTTAAACACAATTGATTCAGGTTGCTGTTCAACTGACACCACTCTAAGTTGGTAACAAGACTCATGCAAATACAAGAGAACAAAATAACATATCATGTCACCATGAATACACTGTCATTTGTCTCAACATTCGGTCAATTAGATCCATCATATAGAATCTAGACACTTGAAAAACAACCATATGTTTGCATCCAAATTGTGTAGACTGTCGAGGAAAGATCCTTCTGAGCCAAACAAAGACTAGCTTGCATTGCCTTGTGAAAGGACTATTCGTGTACCAAAACACATGGGTTTAGTTGGTTGCTCTCATACTAGAAATGTCAAAAATGAACCCGACTTTAAAAAAATAAGCGAGCGAATTGTCTGTTTTAAACCTGACCGATATCCGAAATTAAATTATCCAAGTTAAATATGGAAATCGAATTACCCAAGATAAAATAATAATAATAATAATAATAATAATAAACTTATTTAATTATTCAAATCCCCTTAATAAAAGAAGAAGGAATGATTTAACATAGTAATAAACTTGAGAAAGAGGAAAATAAACGAAAAAGTTATCACAATTCCCCTCTATTAGATTCCTCCCCATCTTGTTACAGATATAGGAACCACCACTCTCTCATTCCCCCTGATGACTTTGATAGGGTAATAAAACTTGAGAAAGAGGAAGAGCATTTATTGAGAAAACATGAATTGTTTAATGAATACCAAAAAATTAAGGTACGTTGGTAGAAGTGGGAGGTTATTTTTAAGATTAATATACATAGAAATTAAAAGAGATTAAACTTTATATGGGATCTGTTAATTAGAAACTATTTAATTTAAAGTATTTTATATTAGGTTGTTTAGTTCGTTGGAGAATTATGGAGTGAGTAGAGTTGTGCAAAACTGATCCGGACCCGATCCGATCTCCGTCCCATGATTTTTGAAAATTTTAGTCCGATTCTCGGTCCATGATTTTTGGAAAACTGACCCGTTTACATTTATTTATATATTTTTTTTAAAAAAAATCATATATCTTGTGTACATATTTAATAAAAAATATTTTTTAAATTATATTTTTAGTTTTCGCAAATAATATATATTTTATTTTATTTTATTCCAGTCCAGACCGGAATAGACCGCACTGTAATGGTCCGGTCCCGGTCAAGTCCCTAGTCCAAGTTTTTGAAAATTCCGGTCCACCGATCCGGACCGGATGCACAACCCTAGTAGTGAGAAGAACGGATGTCGACTAGCTTCTCGTGTGTGTCGTGTTTTGTTTTTCCAGTAGGGGCATGAGTGGAATCGTAATTGATGAATGGAGAATAATCTCCTTTAACCTTGATGATGTGAGAATATTTTTTCATATTTTTTTTTATCTCTTTTAATCTCTTTTATAATATCCATCTTCAACCAAACACCTCCTTAGTTGACACCAATAAATGAAAAAAGAAAGTATTTGAAACTGACTCACCAAAGCTAATTTGATACCAAACCTATTCAAAAAAAAATTTGATATGTACCAAACCATAATAACTCGAACCCGAAAATTAAGGTTGTTATATGAGACGAGCTACTCGGTTCGAAAACATTCCGCCTTGAACTCGTTCACTTTCTAGACGGGCCGAATATAAACACCTTCAGGCCCTACTTTTTTATCCATTTAAAATATTATAATCTGCACGTGGGCCTCATTTTTACTTTTATGTATTTATTAATAGAATTTATATAGAAATTGTACCGGGTCTCTGAAAGTATTGAGTCGGCACGGAACACCTTTATGTAATTTGTTTAAAATTTAGACCTAACTCATATAATAAATCCTATTGAAAATGATTGACTAGATTATATTTTAAAATATAACCGAAAACAATCGAGAATCCGAAAGAAAACGAACCTGAAATAACCAAATAGCCTAATTTTAAAAATAACAAATCTTTGGTTTGGATGTCACGAACACAAGTAAACTTGATCGGTCATTAGAACTACTAATTTCAATCTAAAATGATCCGAATCCAACATAATCGAAGGACCCACTTGTTTGACTACTCTAGATTAGACTAGTGTCATTAACCAATGAACTAGCTTCCGCTAAAATGAGTCACCGTGTTAAGACATGAGCGTTTAAGGTAGCGTGGTGGCTTTGATATGTTTTTGTGTCGAAAATTTGCGTTCAACGTAGATGATGTTTAACGTACTCAACACTTAACCTATTCCAAAATGAAGTTACAAATCATTGAATGAATGAATGAACAAAAGTGAGAATTGCATACGTAGCATATCAACATGAAATGCAATCCAATAAGAATTCTCATACATCATAGCAAGAGAAAACGTAAACATTTTGCTAAGAGTGAAAACGGCCTTACTTAATATCAAATACAGACGTGGCAACCTGTCGTGCTCAAATCAATGACATTTGATAACATTCTACAATCCATAATTGATTGAATCAAGGACATGTAATCAGTGTCTTATAATCTTATATAGATGTTTACTTCTGCTAACGTAAGTGTTGGTCCCGGCAACATGTGTTGGAAGAAGAGAACCATGGATCATTGACCGACTTAAGCAACAATATGATGTATCAGTATCGATATCAATATCAAGTATGATCGAGTAATTCAGAAGCTGGAAAAACGTATTTTTGTAGGGATAACTGTCCTAGTTGGTATATTATCGTGAAATATACGACATTGATACTAAGGGCTCGTTTGGTATCGCTAGGAATCATTTCCAATAACGGAATGATTCCGAAGCAATCAAAAACTATGTTTGTTTAGAGGTCTTTTTACACATGAAAGTAATCTAATCAATTCAATTTTCATTATTTTCCCTTAATCGTTTCATTCTATTTCCATTCCACCACTCCAATCAAACGGGCACTAAGTAAATTTATTTACGGATAATCAAGTTAAAGGATCTATTTTGTGTTTGTTTGACTCTATGTTCCAAACTCTACCATCGATATTGAGTTCAATCGGACTATGTATACTAAAATAAGTGAGTGTTTAAAAAGTTTTAACTATACAACTTTAAATTTGAGTTATGTATAAACTTCTATAATATTTTTACTTAGAAACATTAATTTCCATTTTGATTGCAACTCCGAAAACGGAAATGGATTGGAAATAAATGTAGTCTACATTTGTACCTTGTTCATATAATCAATTCATGTGATTTCATACAAAATGCACTTGTTTTTCCCTATTTTGTTACCCTATCAACTTCCACTACAATTACTTCAAAATGCAAAGAATAGTTCCCAAAAACTTCGAGAACATGGATATACGTACGTATGAACTAGATACATTTTGATTCCGTTTCTGTTTCCGGAGTTCAAACCAAACGGGCCCTAAATATTACCGGTGTTTTAAATGAGAACTTGCAAATAAATGATCTTAGATTTAGAATTGATGAATTAAAAAAAAAACTAGAAGATTATTATGCGTTGTTACAATTAGATGGAGATGGTAAAGATTGTAATATTCTTATCACTATTAGTTTTGTTCAAAAACATTTATTAGTTTATTTTTACATAATTTTAAGTCATGTTCATTCTTATTCATCTTCTTCCCAATATCTTCCCCCTCGTCTTATTCTACAGTATGGATGGTAAATAAAGTATTATAAGGTTTGGCAAAAAAAGTCAGGGCATTCAAACTCGCATTTGAGTTTCTAAGGATGATCTAATCGCCTTATTTGGTTTGATGAAGCTTGTAATTTTGCTATAATGAATCGGTGAAATCAACACAAGAGATTTTGTGACACGCACGGAGCATGTCACGAGTTTTTAACCCGACAATGTTTGATCTCAATCGCTTGATATCCTTGATCCAATGTCCCAAATGTGTATTAATTTTGTTTAGAAAAGGATGATTGATTGAAACAAGATAGGGGACTAACCGTCGCCGATATATATTAGGCTTGTTTTAAGTTGTGACATGTGATATATCTCAACATTATTCCACAGAAATATGGGATATTTCAAAGAATTGAAAAACATATACCTATGGTTGAGATAATCAACTACTCGTCGCAAGTTATCTTCCAAAACAATATGGGAAGCACCATGAATAATACCACAGCATTTATTGAAAATCAAACGCTAGAATGGAGAAAAATAACGTCAATGAGAATGATTAAGTCATTGTGCATCCGACAAAAGCACCTAAAATACTACAAAACGAGGGGGGGGGGGGTGTACCGAAAATATGTTCTTATTACAAATTAAAATTTGATGGATCAGATCTGTTTTTGGAAAAACACCTATTGCGTATATTATCTTGAACCATTCTAATGTCGTTCTCTGCCTTGGAGCGCAAGAACAACACCATGAATCTTTTATTGGTGAAGAAGCCTATGCCTTAGAAATTAGATTACAATAGCTCCTCAAACTATAGTATGTTCAATGAAAACTAAACGTGATAACTTGCGCCTTATAAAGGCACACAAGGTGTGGAGCTGCTTATAAGATATCGATATGATTATTTTCAACTCCATGTTGGATCTTTCATGTTTTCACAAAGCCATGCTGAGCATATTTAATATCGAAATTAGTTGTGTAAGATATTGATATGATTATTTTCGACTCCATGTTGAATCTTTCTCGTTTCCACAAAGTCCATATTGAACATATTTAATATCGAAATTAGTTGTGCAGATTATCGTTTGACCAACTGAAACCAATCAACATCTCACAACATTTTTTCCCCCAACTCCAAATTTCGTATAATGTTTGTTTTTTTTTTTTTTTGAAAGAGGTGAATAAGCTAAAGTTTTAGCCCGTGCACCAAGCGTCTGTTGCTTGGGAACATATAAAGGCCCATTGCCCTGTGTATTGATACTAAAGAACCTTCAAATGCTAATCGCTACTGGTAAACAGTAGCAAAGGAAGCAAAGCAAATCATTCTCTAATGCAATATCCAAATCTACTAATTTCATTCATATTCCGTCATCTTATAGCAATGATCACACAAAAGCAGGATGTATTGAGAGGTGTAAATGCATTATCTGATGTTATTGCATATCTTGACATTCAGGCTCTATCACATCATTTAAAGAGGCAAAAGGAAAAAATCAATACTAAGAGAAACAATAACTCAATAAGTGAACATTATCGATATATATAGTTGTACTGAAGCTAATTGGTTTCTTGTGTTTTAACTGATTGCATTTGGAGATAATACCTATTGTATTCAAGATCTTCTGGAATGTAATAATACTTCACTTTATGATTCTTTTATTTTTTAAATCTATTTGCAATTCACCCATTTGTAAATTGTAATGGTGCTGTCTAGCCCATTAAAACCATATAAAAAATGGTATCTTGTTCTTCAACTAGATGGTTCTCTGCATTTGTTGCTTTTTAAAGCCACTAAACTTGGGGGGGGGGGGGGGGGGGAGTCAAATCAATCCAATCTGTGACACATGATTATGACTTGTGAATAACCTGCTATGTCTATGAATAAAAACAAACATTTACATTCAAAA
Organism: Fagopyrum tataricum; assembly: GCA_002319775.1. Lineage (NCBI taxonomy): Eukaryota > Viridiplantae > Streptophyta > Magnoliopsida > Caryophyllales > Polygonaceae > Fagopyrum > Fagopyrum tataricum. The sequence continues at coordinate 13,366,895 of CM008283.1, read as the reverse complement.
GTATAATCATTTCCATTCATTGATATATTCCAAATGCAATACTCCCAATTGAAATCAAGAATCATATGGCAATCAAGTAGAAGTTATATATACTTTCTTGAATCACATTAAACATGGTTAGTGATTCTAAGCGTTTGCAGTTTGCATCTAATTCAGACATATGACAACAAGAAAGCTTGAACCCATAAAGCCATGGCTACACAAAAGGAAACTTTACTTGCCATGGCCAAAAAGGGTTATAAAGCCTACATTCTTAGATTATACAAATTAACAAAAGCCAATTCGTCAGGAACTTCCCATAACATCGTCAGTCCTGCACAAAAGAGAAGAAACCAATCTCCCTAGTCTTTATAGTAAATATTAGGGCCGAACGATAACATCCCCACATTCGACCTGCGTATCAAATGCTCACATCAGTTTCCCGAAGGGTCAGTTCTATACACCAGCAAACCATTTCTCAATCGGGTTTTGGCTGGGTTGTTTTTTTAACCCACTTTTGAATAAGACATTTGTGTAATACATCAATTGATTCTCATTTTGATCAGAACCCGAAATCAGCAGGAAGTTTGTAAATGTAGAAACTGGGAAAGCCAAGATGACAATTAACAGGATGAAAGATATGTGTAAAAGTGATACTCACCAGTTAGCAACGTCATTGATATAATTAAGTCTTGAATAAATGATGACGAGTTAACATGTTGTGTACATCAGAGATATTTATGGTTTCACAGCCAAAGAGTTCTCTAAGCTTTAAGTCACACATTACTGTCATTGCATTAGGATCCTGAAAGCAAAACAAAGTAATAATTACCAATAATAATAGTGACCATTATATAATATAGAACTGTATAGTGCAATGAATGTTATCACCATAATAATATTTGAATCATTCTATTGGCAAAACAATATACCAATTACCAACCTCCAACTGGTTAACTTTTATGTACTCTAATACATACTGGATGGCTTCTGACTGAAGCATTTCCTTTTTCCCAGTGCCAAGAAACATAGCCAGCGGTTCAGAAATTGTAACTGAAGAATCAACAGATTCAGGGTTTTCAGATGAACTTTCAACATCATCAGTCTTCAAACGTTTTGATAAAATGGACTCGGTCTCTGTACATCAGCATGAAAATGATGGATTAACTTCAATTAGGGTAATCATATTTTTTATAAATAAAAACAAAAAGAACAAATTTGTTTGATGCTTAACAAGTTAGAATAATATCCGAATAGGAAAATAATGATTTGAAAATTTTCGTGACATACTAGAAGAATCCAGCGAATGGATATGCTTAGAGAGCAGCTTGTTCATCTTAAACATGTCAGTACAATCAATCTCGAAGACAGCACGCAGGGCATCATCACAGATAATCTTCCTTTTGTTACTCGGATCCTGAAGGTTGTTCTTCCTTATGTATGCCCATAGCTGCTTCACAATCTAAAACAAGAAAATAGCTTTTCATGTTACCACGATCTACTCAAAACTGTTCCTAACATTTTAACTAATCTCAATCCACATCGCTAACTGAGAAAAATATTTTTTCATCAGAATACTAACCTCTGTCCTTGGTAGGGCAGGTTCACCAACAACAACCTGTAGTTCAGGTGAGACACCACACACCTTGTTAAGGCCTCCAGCTCCGCCTCTTCTTTTGGTTCCAGTCTGAACACTGTATTTGGGCATAACAAAGACATCGTTAACACATCAGACAAGCATACTAGGAGTGAGAAACTCAATACAATTTGAAAGATGATAACATACAGAAAGCAAAGATCATTAATCAAACAAGACGAAACATATACAATATTACCAATCAGAAGTTCCATAGCTTCCCAAGAAACAAGCATAGCACCCAAACAAGCTAAAGTTTGAAGCTATCTAACCACTACTATGAACAATGATTTGCCACAAACTACATGAACTACCTGTGATTTAACCAACTATCCTTTAAAGGCAAAAATTCCATTTAATTGCCCATCATACATAACTATCTAGAGGTCCTAGACTCATTTTACTGCTAGTAACTAGTAACACAAAAAAAAAAAAAAAAAGAGTGGGATGTTCAAATTATTATTTAGACATATTCATTGTTTGTCTTGCAAAAGTAAAGTGATACCATGTGCATTCTATACTTTTTCAAGTTGCTTTATGAAGTTAATAAATATGAACTAAATTGCTAACGAAGTATAAAAAAGAAGTGGTCACATCCAACTTTGCTTATAGAAGGTAGTTATCTACAAAGTTAACTGAATTATGGATGATTTTATATAGTTTACCCAAGAATCAAAATTTTAATCTTAACACCACAAGAAAAGCATCGATCTTCGTCGTCAATGTGAAATATGAGGCATCACCTTTCCAAATAATCACAAATAAACTGGTCATTTACCTCCCACCGAGGAATAGTGTAGATCAGTTTAAAATGCAAGTCAAACAAACTCAATCAATCATCCAGGCCAAAGAAAAGTATAGAACTTAAAAATACGTTTCAGAAAATATATCTTCTTGCAAGAAACAACATATATGTCGTAGTATATCCATCTCTACCTATTGACAGAATCAGCATGTACACCTCAGTGATACCCCATAACAAGCAACTAGAGCTAAAATTCCAGCATTACAATCTCAAGCTAGTAATAAAAAAAGACAACTATTGTAGAACTGCAGGAAAAGCTTCAAAGAGCATTCAACAAACTATCATCAGGTGATCTTTGCTTGGCAATTACAGCTAAAACTCCAGAGCATTACAGCCTCAACCAAGTGTCTGTTCATTGTGCTGTAAATTTTGAATCAAAACCCGAGAATGCATTTCTCATACCCAAATGGTGGGACAAGTTTCGTCAATTTAGTGGCTCCTCTTCTGCCTCATAAATCATTACAAACCTTTACAATCATCTCCAAGTTTCAATCCAGTTAATTTTTAAACTATAACCAACCTCCACAAATAAGTATGCATTAGTGCCTAAAACATGTTGCTCCGGTAGAAAATACAAAAATATGAACTTGAAACTTAGTATATTTGAAGCTGAACTTCGCCCTATGAGTGTTGAGAGTGAGTAGGTATGGTCTTATTTCATGGAAAAACGACCAGTTTTTTTATTTCAAATGTTTGGGGAGTCCCATAAACCCGGCGTTGTAACAAAGGACAAATTTCCTGTCCTCTGTCAAATCCTAATATAAAGACAGAAGCAACAGGGATAAGGTAATTCAAGATCCAAAGTCAAATTTATTCAAGTTGCAGGGATGTATTAAACATAAACAGAACAGTCCACAGAAGAAATTAAAGTGCATATTTAAAAACCATTTAAATGCCTACAAAGTAAAATAAAATAAAGAAATAAAAAGGTCCACTAGTCCCAAGCAGAGGCTGAAACACTGTCTACGCACGCATAAAGAATAAACATAGGAACAACAAACCCTTTCGAAAGCAACCAGTCTCAGACAAGACAAAACCCTAAATTCTCCTTTTGTTAAAACCTTAACAACACAACTAATTTCAAATTCCAAAAACTTAACCCTACCTTTCCTTGTTCACTTTCCCGGCATTCTTCGGCTGAGGTGGCGGTGGTCCTTGCGGCGGGTTTTGAAGCTGAGGAACAACATGAACCCCTGGCGAAGAAGGAGAGAAAGGACTTCGGAATCCGGCAGGGAGGTGACCAAAGTGAGAAGGAAATTGATGGTTACTGTTGAGGAATTGAGGATGGTGTTGGAGGGCAAAATGGTCCTTTTGTAGGGGGATCGGCGACGGAGGTAGCTGGTAGTGGTAGCGAAGGACCTCTTGTATGAAGGCGGTTTTGTGAGAGAGGTCTTGGCCAAACCTAGCTCCGAGTAGCTGGACGACGCCGTTTAGAGAGTTGAAGGAGTTAGCAGGGGACTGACGGAGGAGAGTCTCGACTCCGTTAGCTATCTCTTGGTCAGTTACCACCATTGTTGTTTCTCCCTTCATCCTTACTAGAGGAGAGAATGAAGAATTTTGGTTTGGGTTTGGTTTGATTTGAATTGCTTTGAGAAAACCCAAAATGAAGAAAGAGAAAAGCCCAAATAGCCCAACCACCCTCTCCCACACTCTACCCACCGCCACTGGCTTTTATGATGGTGGTGGGGCCTGCTGTTGAACTTTAAAGTCTCGCGGAAAAAGGAGAAAATTACATTTCCGGCCAATCATCGAAACGACGCCGTAAGGTAATTAGGTAAGAGAACCTTAGTTTTTTTTACGAAGGAAACGGTTCGATGCACTAGACAACACACGTCTAATAGATCGAAAGGTCAATGAAATCGGCGGACTGACTAATTGTCACGAAGAAATCCTTACATAAGAAGAAAGAAAAAAAATCACATTAAAAGAGAACTTTGATCACAGATTCACAATGAGCCGATCAAGAAGCACCAACAGAAACGTCAGGCAAACAAAGTGAGGAAGAAACAACGAGAACAAGTTTGTAGAAGCAGTATAGAGTACAACTGTTAAGGGATCACTGGTGGAAAACTCATATTTGAACTCTCTTTTAGAGCATTCAAATTTCGATTATTTATCTTCGACTCCTCATCACGAACATATAATACATATTCAACACTTCTTCCAAATGTACCCCGTATCATCGGACCATATAACGTGAATAAAGGAAACTCTATTGATGCTCAATTTTCGTTTGTTTTTGAGAACACACTTAAAAAGAACATTAATTCTTTCATTGTGGAAATCTCCCCTATTATTAATCGTGTTAGGAGAAAAGCGAGAGCCGAGAGGTAGTTTGAATTGGTCTATACCTTTCAAACTTTTGATTTGTTTTTACAAAACTTTGGGAACCTTTTTTTCTAGAACGGGAGGTTATTTCATAAGGTTATTATTTTCCAATTGAAACATGATTAAAAGGATTTTGGGTAATTGTTAAAACTTTTTTGAGCAACAATTCATATTGAATGGGTTTTCTTTTCAGAAATAACATGATAATTATTAGGATGGCAATCACACCCGCATCCTAAGGGTGTTCGAAAACCCGCCGCTAAAAAGCGGGTGAAAACCCGCTAACATGCGGATGAAAAATCGGGTGACGGGTGTAGCGGGTGATGGAGCGGGTCGGATACGGGTGAACATCTCAGGACCCATCACCCGACCCACCACCCGCACCCATCACTCACACCCATCACCCGCGCTCATCATCCGTTTTATTATAACTACTTTTTATATTTTAATGACATATAAGACCTTGTTGAACTACTAACTTTCATGTCCCGTGAATTTTATATTTTTTCACTTTTGGTTCATTCTATGTTTTGGAGCTACGTAATTAAGATGTTTTTCATATACTTTTTTTTCCAACCATATTAGTTGTTAAGCCTTAAATCCCATAATAAGTTTTATATTTAATTTCAGCTTACACAATTTCTATTTGTTTAAAGTTTTGGATGAATTCAATGTTAAGAAAACGGGTTAAATTTCACCCGAAAAAAACCCGATCCACCCGTTCACCCGACGGGTACAGATAAGGGGAACAAAAACTACTGGTCGGATGACGGGTCGGGTGAATACTTTAGGTGACGGGTCGGGAGACGGAAGTGATACATCCACCCATCACCCGACCCATTGTCATCCTAATAATTATGGCTAAAGTTAGCAAGTATGCATTTTTTTATAGGGTATAAAATATGCACTTTCTATTTGTGAAGTAATGCTTCCTTTAAATAATCCTAGGAAGAAGGAAAAAAATACAATATCCAACCTCCCTCGTGTACCTATCTTCGGTTACCCAATATTATTTACCCAATTTCAATACACAACGTTACATATCCAACTTCACTTTGGTTACCCAATATTAGTTATTCGGTTTCAATACCCAACGTTATATATCCAACTTCACTCCGATTACCCATCTTCGGTTATCCAGTATTAGTTATCCGATTTCAATACCCAACGTTACATATTCAACTTCACTTTGGTTACCCAACTTCACTTTGGTTACCCAACTTCGGTTACCCGATTTCAATACTAACGTTACATATTCAACTTCACTCCGGTTACCCAACTGCAATTACTCAATATTAGTGACCCGATTTCAACACCCAACGTTACATATTCAACTTCAATTCAATTACCCAACTTCGGTTACCCAATATTAGTTACCCGATTTCAATATTCAGCGTTACATATCCAACTTCACTTCGGTTACCCACTATTAGTTACCAATTTCAATACCCAACGTTACATATCCAACTTCACTTCGGTTACCCAAAATTAGTTATCCGATTTCAATACCCAACGTTACATACCCAACGTTACATACCCAACTTCACTCACATACCCAATTCCGGTTACCAATCTCACATATGCACTTTCGGTTATCCAATTTAAATATCCAATTTCACATACCCAACTTCAGTTACCTATGAAAAACATGATTGATTGCTTGTTGAAAGGAGATTTATGGACTGATTTTTGACATAAATTTACCAAAAGGGTAAGTACCAAAATAATGAGAAACAACCTCACAGTAAAAGCTATTGGAAAGAGCTTTGTATAATAAACGAGAAACTCCTTAAAAATATCCCAAAAGTTAATCTTTCAAGTAATCTAGGTTGTGCCAAACAATGCACATTTGCTTTCAAACTTTGGGTGAATGTCTTGGCCTTCAACGCCGAGCATCTTAGGGACACTTGGATCACATATAACGATATCAAGCAGACCTACCTGGTAATTCATGCCTTCCAGTGCAAATGACAGTTGCGCCGAGAATGTGCTCTCGCTAACACCACCTTTTCATGACATGACTAGTATCTTATGCTTTACGGTTGCCATGCACTCTGCAATTGCCACCAAGTCTGCACAAGGACAATGAATCTAGATAATCAACAACAAGCTCAAAATATTAAGATTATGAAATCATCACTATCATCAATGAGTCAATGTAATCTACTAATCTCAAATTTGAACAACACTCAAATTGGCAATATGAAATTAAATTCTAGAGAAACTGAGTTTTCTTTAGAGGTGCCACTATTCAATTTTGAGGGTCAATCACCAAATTTTCTTCATGACCCAGAAGAGTAGGATCACCACAGCGATGACGATAGCTAATGGTGCCCACTTCTTTATTAAGGCCTACACATCGGTAATTTTCGTGTTTAGCACAATACTTATTGGCACTTTAATTTTTTTTACATTTTAAGCTACTAAAAACGCTAAATTCTCATTTCAACTTGCCTAAACGATAGTAAGAAGGTTAACATTTAACAGTTGAGTTGGATTGGCCTGTCGGTTAAGGTCTCGTGCCTTATCAGCATAAACACGAGATTTGATGTCAATCGACTAGACATTTGACCGACCTCTGCAAGATAAAAAGTTAAAATATCAACCGAAAATCTGGATGGTCGCTCTTTAGCTGAACATTTTTTCATACCCACATATAATATGATGAATATATAATTAGACAAGATAGCAATTGACCAAATTGACAAAACTAGGGAACAAATTGGACACTTGGCAAATGGATTTGAGTTCCTATTTCGTTTATGAACACACAAATATTGCAAATGACATTGTAGCTCTTAGATGTCAGCACCTCGTGGCTCCCGCCTAGATTTGTGATAAGAACTAACGGTTATTAGATAGTAAAATGAGAGTGTGATTAATTGTGTTGCCATGTTTGTCATGTTGGGTCTGCAATGGAATTCAATCAGTCTGTAGATTTGTATGATTAGTCTATAGATCACTCACACAACAACACAACTAGAATTCCATCAATGACCGAGTGACCTGAATCTAAGGTTTTTCGTTGAATTTATCCTTGTTCAAAGATTTTAAGGACAACTATGTGCTAGTATTTTCTTGTGAATGAACAAATACTTTCAAATCCTCCATCGATTTGGTTGATATTCAACAAGCTCAAATTTGAGTTTGCACGCCTAAACTCCCTAAACTCTAATCACCTTACTCTTCTCCAACATTCCTACTTAGTTCTTCTTTTTGTATGATTAGTGTGGTTAGTGAATCCCCTTACTCTCAACTTTGGTTCTACTTGAACTAACTTACCAAATTTCAACTCGAGTGCTTATGGGGTACTTCCTTATTATTGCACTTGTGCACTACCACATTCATATCATTCATTCTTAACATTGAAATAGATTCACAAACAACGAAGGCTAACTATGCACTAATACAATCCCATAATTGATGCGCTCTTGATAACCATGACCGTGGATGATGAGGACAATGCTTTGCGGGTTCGCTCCGATGGACCGCTCACTCGCTCCCGAGCTAAAGCCATCGCCCAAGCTGCCGGCTCAATCATCCGACACACCATTGCATCACTTGGACCCGTTAGTGGCATGCCATGTCTCCACTCCACCATGACATAGACTTCCGGCGCCACGTCATCAAGCTAGAAAATATTATTATTATTTTATTATATTTTGATTTTTAAATAATAGACTTTAATTTTCAGAACCGTAACTCCGGAACTTAATTCCGGGAGTTACTTTCCGACATTGATAGTCTAGGCCCTTCAATTCGGGAGTTAGCCCGACTTTATTTCCCGCCTTAATTTCCCGCTTTTAATTCCGTCATTTATTTCCGACTTTTGGTGTGGCCTTCATCCCCTATATAAAGGATGTTTGGCCTCACTTGTAAAGCAAGTCTAATTTTAATCAATTATTTTGAAGGAAAATCCTCATTCTTGATTTAGGCATCACTTCCTCTTCAATCCCCTCAAAGTTCTTCCTTGGATCAAGTCTTAGATCCAAGAATTCACCTTCGAGGATTCTTCTAAAGAATCAAACCCTCAGATCCACTACAACGTTTGTTCGATCTCTCTAGATCGAATCAAACTTTCGCTTTTGCATCCATTTCCAAATCTCTTCCGCCTTACCAAAGTTCTATCCAAATCACTTTTGCACATCAACAAGGAGTAGTTGAAGCTCTAGCTTGATCTAGATCCGGCATTCGTTCTTCAACGATTCCAATGATGCATCAAATTGGCATCAAAGCAAAGGGATCGAAGCTAAGTTCCCTTTACTCTTGTTTTTTGTGCGTTATTTTATTATCCTTCTTTTGCCTTTGTTGTTCTTGCCCTCTTAAAGATCTTCATCTTGTTCTTCGTGTTCATTGAAGTTTTCTTGAATTTTTTTTTCTCACCGAACAAATTTAGGAGATATTTGGTTTGCCATCAAACCATCTATCAAACACAATTTGTTCTTCAACCGACCCAATCCGACAAGTTTGTTAATTGATTTTACCAAATTTCTTGGGATTTATTTGTTAACAAATTCAGATATCTCGCATTTTGATATTCAAAAAAAAAAAAAAGCAAAACTCTTCAACAAAGCGGATTTGTTTCCAAAGTGTTTCATCTCTTGCATCAAAAAAGTTGCAAAGTTCAAAAAAACAAAAAAAGTGAAAAGACGTCCGGCAAACCGGTCCATCCGAAAAATCGGATTATTACAAAAGGTCACAGACCAAAAGCAAGTAAAACTTGTCGTTAAACAATCCGTCCATTTCTTATCTCTCCATCTTCTTATACACGTTGCAAATTTATCACTTGTTATTTGTGTGAATTGGTTCAAATTTTGTTGGATTAACCTATCTTGTCTAACCGCCAAACGGCCTTCCCAAAAGTAGAACCTTAACGCACTTGAACTTGGGTAACGTTGACTTAATTCATCACCTTGCTCATTTGATTGCATTTGTGTGTATTCATTTGTAATCATGACTAACGTGGATATAGAAAACTCTTAGGATGCTCGTGAACGAGAAAATGCCTCCTTATCCGAGGAAGTTGTTAATCTAAAGCAACAATTGGAGGAGATGAGGGCACAACTTTTGACCCTTACGACCGCTCAACGTCCCGCTTCAAATAAACATGACACCATGGTCGAGACTTCCACGTCCGATGCCCATCGAAAAGGCAAAGGCCTTTTCGGAACCGACCCATCTCAAGGTCTTAGGCTTGCCTCAGTCATCGAAAGTCAAAATCAACAAGACGGCAGGGACCACCTCAACGAGACTGACATCAACGATGGCCCGACTGCGGATGATTTACTTTATGTAGATACGATGGATCGGAACAAGCATTTTGAGCGCAATCGTAGACGGTACGGATCGCCCCCACCTCTACCTAATGCACACCATACTAGTCGTCCCGTCCAAGAAGAATCCCGGCATACCAATCAACAAGATCATCATCCTCGACGTTCCGGCAATGATCGGTATGGATAACGCCGCCAACGACCTAGCCGACGATCATTATACCGCGACTATGATGAGTATGACGAGAGGGATGATTTTGATGAGTTCTCCGACGATGAGCCCTACTTGGAACGGGTGGCTCATGTCCGTCCATGGCACCCACCCGCCCGAGACCCATATGAGAACCAGGACCGAGGAGAAGAATGGTTAACTACTCCTAACCCACCAAGGCATGCACATCAACGAGCTCATCATGATGATATGTCACCGCCCCGCCCGAATCCTTACAAAGCTCGTAGGGAAGGTAAAGTTAAATTTTCAATATTTTATGGGGAATATGATCCTTGTGTGTTTCTTGATTGGGCACAGGACATGAGAAGGGTTTTGAAGCATTGCCACTATGAGGAATATGAGAAGATCGAAGTGACAACCTTGTATTTTGAAGGTGATGCAAAATCATGGTGGAACCGGTATGAACACGTCCGTGAGAGCCGAGGATGGGAACCGGTTGCGACGTTTGATCAATTGATCTACGTCATGACAAAGAAGTATGTCCCCGACGACTTCAAAAGCAATATGCGGATGCAAATTGCTGAGCTCCAACAAGGAAAACTCACTCCGGTCGCCTACTTGGCTAAGCTCGAGGACATGCATATGAAGGCCGGCATTTTGGCCTCTCTCTCCGCCCTACGCACCAAGTTCATGAGTGGCCTCAATCTGTCAATCCGACATCCTCTTGAGATCGTTCCATACAGGGACTTGAGAGCTTTGTTGTGTCATGCGGCCATGAATCTTCACAAGCAACAACAAGAGAATCCGAGATACTCAAGGTATAACTCCTCTCAAAGTCAATACGCTTATTCTACTAACACCCGTGCTCGAGATATATCTAGTTCTCAAGAGTCCGGCGCCACCAAAGGAGCCCAACGGATGGTTCAACCCACCCGACAAGCGGATACCGAGAGGGCACCACAACGTGGTCCCAATGTCCCGGCACAAGCGCCTTTCGCCCGCACCCCTCAAGGACTTTCACCGGCGGCAAGGCCAAGAGAGCCCGTGTGTTACAAATGTAGCGGATTCGGTCACGTCCAACATGATTGCCCGAACACTAAGCGTGTGTTGCTTGCCAATCCCTCATATGAAGATGAGGAAGATGAAGAAGACGGCAATATCATCAAACTGGATGACCAAGACGCCAACCCCTACTACGGCATGGAACCATGCGACGAACAAATGGCTTGCAGCCCGGCACAACCCGGTAAGTTCGCCCTTGTATCTCGTCGAATTTTGGCCGTTATAGAATTCGTTCCTATTGACCAACGCGAAAATCTTTTCCATTCTCGTTGTTTGGTCAATAACACTAGTCTCTCGTTAATAGTTGATGGGGGTTCATGTTGTAACATTATCAACGAAAAAGTGGTAAAACACTTTAAGTTGCTTACAACCTCCCACCCAACACCTTATGGAATTCAATGGATTTCCGATAAGGCGTGTGACACCGTCACACGACAAGCTTGGGTGACGTTTTCCATAGGCGCCTATGTTGATAAGATCCTTTGTGATGTTATCAAGATGGACGCCACACATGTTTTATTAGGACGACCATGTCAATTCGATCGTCGAACTTTCCATGATGGTTATCTTAATAGATATATGTTCCAATATAATGGAAAAAGAGTCACATTATTGCCTATGACTCCACATGAAATATTAATTGATTATGTGGAACGGAAGAGGCAACAAGCCATTGATGAGACCACTACGCCGGCAACATCGGATCCTCCTAGGAGTTCTCCCGATGTTGTGGGTGTTAGTACTTCCGGATCCCGGAACACCACTCCTAGTAACCATGCTATTGAGCCTAGAGGTAGTAAAGGAAGCATCGTTCCCACAAATGCAACTTTACCATCTCCGGAACCAATAATCAAAGGCCGGTGTGAGCCGAGGGTACTTTTGGCCCGGAAACATGATTTGACATAGGTCAAGGAAGGCAAGTTACCATGCTTCTTGCTAGTCCCTTTTTGCTTATCTACTCTGATGCGTCCTTGAAATCGTTGAAGGACGAACGCCGGATCTAGACCAAGCTAGAGTTTCGACTACTCGTTGATGATGTGCAAATGAGAACTTTGATAGAAGTTTGGTGGGGCGGAAGCGATTGATATGGATGCGGAATCGTAGGTTTGATTCGATCTAGAGAGATCGAGCAAACGTTGTAGTGGATTTGATAGTTTGATTCTTTAGAAGAATCCTCGAATGTGAGTTCTTGGATCTAAGACTTGATCCAAGGAAGAACTTTGAGGGGATTGAAGAGGAAGTGATGCCTAGATCAAGAATGAGGATTTTCCTTCAAAATACTTGATTAAAATTAGACATGATTTACAAGTGAAGCCAAGCATCCCTTATATAGTGGGTGAAGGCTACACCAAAAGTCGGAAATTGAATGACGGAAATAAAGGCGGGAAATAAAGTCGGGGCAACTCCCGAAACCAAAGGTCTAGACTATCAATGCCGGAAATTAACTCACGGAATTAAGTTCCGGAATTAATGTTCCGAAAATTAAAGTCTATTATTATTTAAAATGCAAAATATAATAATAATATTTGCTAGTTTGATGACGTGGCGCCGGAAGCCTATGCCATGGTGGAGTGGTGACATGGCATGCCACTAACGGGTCCAAGTGATGTGACGGTGCGTCGGATGATTGAGCCGGTAGCTTGGGCGATGGCTTTGGCTCGGGAACGAGTGAGCGGTCCATCGGAGCGAACCCGCAAAGCATCGTCCTCTTCATCCGCGGTCATGGTGGTCAAGGGCGCATCAGTCCCCCCATCTTGGATGTGAAACGTCCCCGTTTCACCGTCGTCAAATAAGGGCTCAACATAAGGGGCTAGATCCTTGACATTGAACGTTGGGTGCACGCCGTAGGAATCCGGAAGCTCCAACTTGTAGGCATTTGGACCATGTCGTGATAGGATCCGGAAAGGGCCATCACCTCGATCCGATAGCTTGCCCTTGCGTCGAGATGGGAAACGCTCCTTCCTTAAGTGGAGCCAAACAAGATCGCCGGGCTCGAAAGATATGTCGCGACGGCCCTTATTGCGTTGTTCGGCAAGTTGGGTGGCACGACGTTGGAGTTGTGCTCTTGTCCGCTCATGAAGTTCAATGATTGAGGCGGCTCGACTTGCGGCGTTGATGTGTTCACCGTCCTTGAGTGGACGTGGTGTGAAGTCCAATGGCGTGTGTGGATTAAGGCCGTAGACAACTTCAAATGGTGAGAGTTTAGTTGCCGAGTGCCTAGACCTGTTATATGAAAACTCCACAACGGAAATTAAGTCCTCCCACTTTCGTGGGTTGTTCCTAAGCGTTGCTCTAAGTAGAGCACCGAGAGTCCGATTGGTCACCTCCGTTTGACCATCGGTTTGGGGGTGATAACTACTTGAGAACAACAAGTTGGTTCCAAGTTTTCCCCACAACGTTCTCCAGAAGTGACTCACAAATTTCACGTCCCGATCACTAAGGATGGAACGTGGTATCCCGTGTAAGCGCACCACATTGTTAAAGAATAATGTGGCAACATCGCTAGCATTTTGGGTGCTCTTACACGCGATAAAATGAGCCATTTTGGAAAAACGGTCGACTACCACAAAAATGGAGTCGTTGCCTCGTTTGGACATAGGTAGGCCAACTACAAAGTCCATAGAAAGATCCTCCCAAGGTCCCATTGGTATAGGCAAAGGAGAATACAATCCGTCCGGACCTTGACGCGATTTGGCATGATGACATGTTATGCAACTTGTGCAAAACCGTGTCACATGCTTGCGCATTTTCGGCCAAAAGAAGTGCTCTTGGAGAGCGGCGAGAGTCTTGGTAGCACCGAAGTGACCACGACCCTCATGGGCTTCCTTTATCAACAAGTGGCGTATGGACGAACGCGGAATACAAAGTTTTCCCGCGCGGAACAAATAGCCATCATTAATAAAGAAGGTCTCATGCTCTCGGAGGTCAAGGCATTTGGCAAATATATCCTTGAAGTCAAGATCCGTGGCATATAACTCTTTGATAAGAGCAAAGCCATGGATCTTGGCGTCCATATGCACCAAGAGGATATAACGCCGAGAAAAGGCATCGGCTACCACATTCTCTTTTCCTTTCTTATGCCGAATGACATAAGGAAAGGTTTCTAAAAATTCTACCCAACTTGCATGGCGCCGACTCAAATTAGTTTGACTCTTGAGATACGAAAGAGCCGCATGATCCGAATGAATCACGAACTCCTTCGGCCACAAGTAGTGTTGCCATGTCTTTAGGCAACGAACTAAAGCATATAGTTCCTTGTCATAGGTTGGATAGTTGAGTGGTGGACCGGAAAGCTTTTCGCTAAAGTAAGCAATGGGCCGATTCTCTTGGAGAAGAACCCCCCCAATGCCAACATTAGATGCATCACACTCCACCTCGAAGGTTTTCGAGAAATTTGGGAGTTGGAGTAGTGGTGCATTGCAAAGTCGGTCTTTGAGCGCATCAAACGCTCGAGCATGGGTATCACGCCACTCAAACGTGACACCCTTAGTAGTGAGCTCATGAAGCGGCGCCGCTACCGAGCTAAAGTCTTTGACAAAGCGTCGGTAGAAGCCCGCTAGGCCGAGAAAGGCTCGGACCATGGTGACCGTACTAGGTGTAGGCCACTCACGAATAGCGCGAACTTTGGATTCGTCTACTCGGAGTCCGTCCTTAGACACGACATAGCCAAGAAATATAGTTGTGTCGGAACAAAAGACACATTTTTCAATATTGACGAATAATTGTTCTTGTCTAAGGCACTCGAGCACTTGGCGAAGGTGCCCGATGTGCTCATCCAAAGACTTACTAAAAATTAAAATATCGTCAAAATAAACAACTACGAAATTACCCAAAAACCGGCGAAGGACATGGTTCATGAGGCGCATGAACGTTGATGGGGCGTTGGAGAGTCCGAACGGCATGACAAGCCACTCATATAATCCGTACTTTGTCTTGAAAGCCGTTTTCCACTCGTCACCTTCGGCCATCCGGATTTGGTGATACCCGCTCCGGAGATCAATCTTTGAGAACACGGTGGCGCCGTGTAGTTCATCCAACATGTCGTCGAGGCGCGGGATCGGATGCCGGTACTTGACGGTTATTTGGTTGATGGCTCGGCAATCGACACACATCCTCCAAGACCCGTCCTTCTTGGGCACCAAAATGACCGGCACGGCACATGGTGAAAGGGACTCACGAACATATCCCCGGTCTAGGAGCTCTTGGACTTGACGTTGTAGCTCCTTAGTTTCTTCCGGACTTGCACGGTAAGCGGCACGGTTGGGTAAAGACGCGCCGGGCACCAAATCGATTTGGTGCTCAATTCCACGGATCGGTGGCAAGCCGGGTGGTAGTTCATCGGTCAAGACGTCCTGAAAATCAGACAACAAAGTAGACACCTCGTGCGGCATATTACTAAGGTCATTGGAAGTAGATAAGCAAAAAGGAACAAGTAAGAAGCATGGCAACTTGCCTTCCTTGACCGGTGTCACATCATGTTTCCGGGCGAAAAGTACCCTCGGCTCACACCGGCCTTTGATTATTGGTTCCGGAGATGGTAAAGTTGCATTCGTTGGGACGATGCTTCCTTTACTATCTCTAGACTCAATAGCACGGTTACTAGAGGCGGTGTTCCGGGATCCGGAAGTACTAGCACCCACAACATCGGAAGGACTCCTAGGAGGGTCCGATGTTGCCGGCGTAGTGGTCTCATCAATGGTTTGTTGGCCTCTTCCGTTCCGCATAATCAATTAATATTTCATGTGGAGTCATAGGCAACAATGTGACCCGTTTTCCATTATATTGGAACATGTATCTATTAAGATAACCATCATGGAATGTACGGCGATCGAATTGCCATGGTCGTCCTAATAATACATGTGTGGCGTCCATCTTGATAACATCACAAAGGATCTTATCAACATAGCCGCCTATGGAAAACGTCACCCAAGCTTGTCGTGTGACGGTGTCACACGCCTTATCGGAAATCCATTGGATTCCATAAGGTGTTGGGTGGGGGGGTTGTAGGCAACTTAAAGTGTTTTACCACTTTTTCGTTGATAATATTACAACAAGAACCCCCATCAACTATGAGAGAGAGACTAGTGTTATTGACCAAACAACGAGAGTGAAAGAGATTCTCGCGTTGGTCAATAGGACAAATTCCTTAACGGCTAAAATTTCTACGAGATACAAGGGCGAACTTACCGGGTTGTGCCGGGCCGCAAGCCATTTGTTCTTCGCATGGTTCCATGCCGTAGTAGGGGTCGGCGTCTTGGGTCATCCTCTATGATGATATCGCCGGTCTTCTTCATCTTCCTCATCTGCATATGAGGGATTGGCAAACAACACACGCTTTGTGTTCGGGCAATCACGTTGGACGTGACCGAATCCGCTACATTTATAACACACGGGCTCCCTTGGCCGTGCCGCCGGTGGAGGTCCTTGAGGAGTGCGGGCCGGGAGGCACTTGTGCCGGGACATTGGGACCACGTTGTGGTGCCCTCTCGGTATCCGCTTGTCGGGTGGATTGGACCATCCGTTGGGCTCCTGTGGTGGGCGCCGGACTCTTGATAACTAGATACATCTCGAGGCACGGGTGTTAGTAGAATAAGCGTATTGATTTGGAAGAGGAGTTATACCTTGAGTATTTTGGAGTCTCTTGTTGTTGCTTGTGAAGCTTCATGGCCATGACAAAAGCTCCAAGTCTATATGGAACGATCTCAAGGGGTCGTCGGATTGATGGATTGAGGCCACTCATGAACTTGGTGGGCGTAAGGCGGAGGGCGAGGCCGAGATGCCGGCCTTCATATGCATGTCCTCGAGCTTGGCCAAGTAGGCCACCGGAGTGAGTTTGCCTTGTTGGAGCTCGGCAATTTGCATCCGCATATCATTTTTGAAGTCGTCGGGGACATACTTCTTTGTCATGACGTAGATCAGTTGATCAAACGTCGCAACTGGGTTCCCATCCTCGTTCTCACGGGAACGTGTTCATATCGGTTCCACCAAGATTTTGCATCGCCTTCAAAGTACAAGGTTGCCGCTTCGATCTTCTCGTACTCCTCATAGTGGCAATGCTTCAAAGCCCTTTTCATGTCCTGTGCCCAATCAAGAAACACACAAGGATCATATTCCCCATAAAATATTGGAAATTTAACTTTACCTTCCCTACGAGCTTTGTAGGGATCCGGCGGGGCGGTGGCATATCATCACGATGGGCTCGTTGATGTGCATGCCTTGGTGGGTTAGGAGGAGGCAACCATTCTTCTCCTCGGTCTTGGTTCTCAAATGGATCTCGGACGGGTGGGTGCCATGGACGGACATGAGCCACCCGTTCCAAGTTGGCTTCATCGTCGGAAAACTCATCAAAATCGTCCCCCTCGTCATACTCATCATAGTCGCGGTATGATGAACGCCGGCTACGTCGTTGGTGGCGTTGCTCATATCGATCATTACCGGAACGTCGAGGATGACGATCTTGTTGATTGGTGTGCCGATATTCTTCCTGTATGGGACGGTTAGTATTATGTGCATTAGATAAAGGTGGGGGCGATCCGTACCGTTTACGATTGCGCTCGAAGCGCTTGTTCCGACCATTGTATCTACATAAAGTAGATCATCCGGAGTCCGGGCCATTATTGTTCTCGGTCTCATTGAGGTGGTGCCTGCCGTCTTGTTGAGTTTGGCTTTCGATGACTGAGGCAAGCCTAAGACCTTGATACGGGTCGGTTCCCAAAAGACCTTTGCCCTTCCGACGAGCGTCGGACGTGGAAGTCTCGACCATGGTGTCATTTGATTTGGGGCGGGGCGTGGAGTGGTCGTAAGGGCCAAAAGTTGTGCCCTCATCTCCTCCATTTGTTGCTTTAGACTAACAACTTCCTCGGATAAGGAGGCATTTTCTCGTTCACGAGCATCCTGTGAGTTTTCTATATCCACGTTAGTCATGATTCCAAATGAATACAAACAAATGCAAGCAATCAAATGAGCAAGGTGACGAATTAAGTCAACGTTACCCAAGTTCAAGTGCGTTAAGGTTCTACTTTTGGGAAGGCCCGTGTGGCGGTTAAGCAAGGTAGGCAAATCCAACAAAATTTGAACCAATTCACACAAATAAACAAGTGATATTTTGCACGTATGTAAGAAAATGGAGAGACAGAAGATGGACGGATTGCTCACTCGGCAAGCTTTGCTTGCTTTCGGTCTTTGACCGTTTTGTAAAATCCGATTTTTCGGATGGACCGGTTTGCGGACGTCTTTTCACTTTGTATTTTTTTTTTTTTTTTTTTTTTTTTTTTTTTGAACTTTGCAACTTTTTTGATGCAAGAGATGAAACACTTTGAAACAAATCCGCTTTGTTGAAGAGTTTTGATTTTTTGTTTTTGTTTGAATATCAAAATGCAAGATATCCGAATTTGTTAACAAAAAAATCCCAAGAAATTTGGTAAAATCGATTAACAAACTTGTCGGATTGGGTCGGTTGAAGAACAAATTGTTTTTGATAGATGGTTTGATGGCAAACCAACTATCTCCTAAATATGTTTGGTGAGAAAAAAAAAAAAAAAAAAATTCAAGACAACTTCGAAGAACACGAAGAACAAGTTGAAGAACACGAAGAACAAGTTGAAGATCTTCAAGAAGGGAAGAACAACAAAGGCAAAGAAGGATAAAAATATAACGCACAAAAACAAGAGTAAAGAGAACTTAGCTTCGGTCCCTTTGCTCTGATACCAATTTGATGCGTCCTTGAAATCGTTGAAGGACGAACGCCGGATCTAGACCAAGCTAGAGTTTCGACTACTCGTTGATGATGTGCAAATGAGAACTTTGATAGAAGTTTGGTGGGGCGGAAGCGATTGATATGGATGCGGAATCGTAGGTTTGATTCGATCTAGAGAGATCGAGCAAACGTTGTAGTGGATTTGATAGTTTGATTCTTTAGAAGAATCCTCGAATGTGAGTTCTTGGATCTAAGACTTGATCCAAGGAAGAACTTTGAGGGGATTGAAGAGGAAGTGATGCCTAGATCAAGAAATGAGGATTTTCCTTCAAAATACTTGATTAAAATTAGACATGATTTACAAGTGAAGCCAAGCATCCCTTATATAGTGGTGAAGGCTACACCAAAAGTCGAAATTGAATGACGGAAATAAAGGCGGGAAATAAAGTCGGGGCAACTCCCGAAACCAAAAGGTCTAGACTATCAATGCCGGAAATTAACTCACGGAATTAAGTTCCGGAATTAATGTTCCGAAAATTAAAGTCTATTATTATTTAAAATGCAAAATATAACAATAATATTTGCTAGCTTGATGACGTGGCGCCGGAAGCCTATGCCATGGTGGAGTGGTGACATGGCATGCCACTAACGGGTCCAAGTGATGTGACGGTGCGTCGGATGATTGAGCCGGTAGCTTGGGCGATGGCTTTGGCTCGGGAACGAGTGAGCGGTCCATCGGAGCGAACCCGCAAAGCATCGTCCTCTTCATCCGGCGGTCATGGTGGTCAAGGGCGCATCAGACTCTCACGACCTTAATAATATGCTGCACGAGGTGTCTACTTTGCTGTCTGAATTTCAGGACGTTTTGACCGATGACCTACCACCCGGCTTGCCACGGATCCGTGGAATTAAGCACCAAATCGATTTGGTGCCCGGCGCGTCTTTACCCAACCGTGCCGCTTACCATGCAAGTCCGGAAGAGACTAAGGAGCTACAACGTCAAGTCCAAGAGCTCCTAGACCGGGGATATGTTCGTGAATCGCTTTCACCATGTGCCGTGCCGGTCATTTTGGTGCCCAAGAAGGACGAGTCTTGGAGGATGTGTGTCGATTGCCGAGCCATCAACCAAATAACCGTCAAGTACCGGCATCCGATCCCGCGCCTCGACGACATGCTAGATGAACTCCACGGCGCCACCGTTTTCTCAAAGTTTGATCTCCGGAGCGGTTATCACCAAATCCGGATGGCCGAGGGTGACGAATGGAAGACGGCTTTCAAAACGAAGTACGGATTATATGAGTGGCTTGTCATGCCGTTCGGACTCTCCAACGCCCCATCCACGTTCATGCGTCTCATGAACCATGTTCTACGCCGGTTTTTGGGTAATTTTGTCGTTGTTTATTTTGACGATATTCTTATTTTTAGTAAGTCTTTGGATGAACACATCGGGCACCTTCGCCAAGTGCTCGAGTGCCTTAGACAAGAACAATTATACGTCAATTATGAAAAATGTGTCTTTTGTTCCGACACAACAATATTTCTTGGCTATGTCGTGTCTAAGGACGGACTCCGAGTGAACAAATCCAAAGTTCGCGCTATTCGGGAGTGGCCTACACCTAGTACGGTCACCATGGTCCGAGCCTTTCTCGGCCTAGCGGGCTTCTACCGACGCTTTGTCAAAGACTTCAGCTCGGTAGATGCGCCGCTTCATGAACTCCCTACCAAGGGTGTCACTTTTGAGTGGCGTGATACCCATGCTCGAGCGTTTGATGCGCTCAAAGACCGACTTTGCAATGCACCGTTACTCCAGCTCCCAAATTTCTCGAAAACCTTCGAGGTGGAATGTGATGCATCTAATGTTGGCATTGGGGGGGGGGTCTTCTACAAGAGAATCGGCCCATTGCTTACTTTAGCGAAAAGCTTTCCGGTCCGCCATTCAACTATCCAACATATGACAAAGAACTATATGCTTTAGTTCGTTGTCTAAAGACATGGCAACACTACTTGTGGCCGAAGGAGTTCGTGATTCATTCGGATCATGCGGCTCTTTCGTATCTCAAGAGTCAAACTAATTTGAGTCGGCGCCATGCAAGTGGGGTAGAATTTCTAGAAACCTTTACTTATGTCATTCGGCATAAGAAGGGAAAAGAGAATGTGGTAACCGATGCCCTTTCTCGGCGATATATCCTTTTGGTGCATATGGACGTCAAGATTCATGGCTTTGCTCTTATCAAAGAGTTATATGCCACAGATCTTGACTTCAAGGATATATTTGCCAAATGCCTTGACCTCCGAGAGCATGAGACCTTCTTTATAAATGATGGCTACTTGTTCCGCGCGGGAAAACTTTGTATTCCGCGTTCGTCCATACGCCACTTGTTGATAAAGGAGGCACATGAGGGTCGTGGTCACTTTGGTTCTACCAAGACTCTCGCCGCTCTCCAAGAGCACTTCTTTTGCCAAAATGCGCAAGCATGTGACACGGTTTTGCACAAGTTGCATCACATGTCATCATGCAAAATCGCGTCAAGGTCCGGACGAATTGTATTCTCCTTTACCTATATCAATGGGACCTTGGGAGGATCTTTCCATGGACTTTGTAGTTGGCCTATCAATGTCCAAGCGAGGCAACGACTCCATTTTCGTGGTAGTCGACTGTTTTTCAAAAATGGCTCATTTTATCGCGTGTAAGAGCACCCAAAATGCTAGTTATGTCGCCACGTTATTCTTTAACAATGTGGTGCGCTTACACGGGATACCACGTTCCATCCTTAGTGATCGGGACGTGAAGTTTGTGAGTCACTTTTGGAGGAAGTTATGGGGAAAACTTGGAACCAACTTATTGTTTTCAAGTAGTTATCACCCCCAAACCGATGGTCAAACGGAGGTGACCAATCGGACTCTCGGTGCTCTACTTAGAGCAACGCTGAGGAACAACCCACGAAAGTGGGAGGACTTACTTTCAGTTGTGGAGTTTTCGTATAACATGTCTAAGCACTCGGCAACTAAACTCTCACCATTCGAAGTTGTCTACGGCCTTAATCCACACACGCCTTTGGACTTCACACCACGCCCACTCAAGGACGGTGAACACATCACCGCCGCAAGTCGAGCCGCCTCAATCATTGAACTTCATGAGCGGACAAGAGCACCACTCCAACGTCGTGCCGCCCAACTTTCCGAATAACGCAACAAGGGCCGTCGCGACATATCTTTCGAGCTCGACGATCTTGTTTGGCTCCACTTGAGGAAGGAGCGTTTTTCATCTCGACGCAAGGGCAAGCTATCGGATCGAGATGATGGCCCTTTCCGGATCCTATCCCGCCATGGTCCGAATGCTTACAAGTTGGAGCTTCTGGATTCCTACGGCGTGCACCCAACGTTCAATGTCAAGGATCTAGCCCCTTATGTTGAGCCCCTATTTGACGACGGTGAAACGGGGATGTTTCACATCCAAGATGGGGGGACTGATGCGCCCTTGACAACCATGACCGTGGATGATGAGGACGATGCTTTGCGGGTTCGCTCCGATGGACCGCTCACTCGCTCCCGAGCTAAAGCCATCGCCCAAGCTGCCGGCTCAATCATCTGACGCACCATTGCATCACTTGGACCTGTTAGTGGCATGTCATGTCTCCACTCCACCATGGCATAGACTTCTGGCGCCACGTCATCAAGCTAGCAAATATTAATATTATTTTATTATATTTTGCTTTTTAAATAATAGACTTTAATTTTCGGAACCGTAACTCCAGAACTTAATTCCGGGAGTTACTTTCCGATAGTCTAGGCCCTTCAATTCGGGAGTTAGCCCGACTTTATTTCCCGCCTTAATTTTCCGCTTTTAATTCCGTCATTTATTTCCGACTTTTGGCGTGACCTTCATCCCCTATATAAAGGATGCTTGACCTCACTTGTAAAGCATGTCTAATTTTAATCAAGTATTTTGAAGGAAAATCCTCATTCTTGATCTAGGCATCACTTCCTCTTCAATCCCCTCAAAGTTTTTCCTTGGATCAAGTATTAGATCTAAGAATTCACCTTCGAGGATTCTTCTAAAGAATCAAACCCTCAGATCCACTACAACGTTTGCTCGATCTCTCTAGATCGAATCAAACCTTCACTTCCGCATCCATTTCCAAATCGCTTCCGCCTTACCAAAGTTCTATCCAAATCACTTTTGCACATCAACAAGGAGTAGTTGAAGCTCTAGCTTGGTCTAGATCCGGCATTCGTTCTTCAATGATTTCAAGGATGCATCAATAATTAGGTTACGTGAACTTACAAATGTCTTCTGATTCATTATCTTCTATTCCCTTTTGAGTTTCAACAAGAACCGCATTGACAGCTCACAAAAGCTCCATCCATATTTGTAAGATATGTTCAAAATTGCAACATAATAGACGATAAGAACATATTGACACACATTATGTAGAGTCTCGCGATTAAGGAAAGCTAATGCTGCATAATAGAGAACGTTGTATAAGATTGTAAACCCAAATAAGGCCCTAACTCCAATCCAATACCAATAGGCATCATAAAATATTCCTCGAGACTTCATAACAGTCACACCTAGTGGTTCAGATGTATCCGGTAGAGTCTGAGACAAAAAGAATGAAAGAATCGAAGCTTAAACTTGAGTTACCTTCAACACGTAATCAGTATAGACACGAATGGCTGTGAGAGCCTACATAGTGCCAACTCTGCCCAAAGAAGAGACGAACGAAGAAGATAAAGAGAAAAAAAAAGAACCCATACCTACTCCAAGCGATTTAGAGAAAGAAAGGCTGCATACAAAGCAAAACCCTCATGTTTTTCCTTGATCTTCTCTTTTAATGAATCTACTTCCAAACTCGTCTCTGCACTTCTTCCTAGAATTGAAAAATCAAAATCTCTTCAGACAAAGGGAAAATAGAAGAGGGACCAGGATTCAGTTGAGTACTTTGAAGTAGTCGGTTTGGGAGTCGGTTCGGGATTCGGAGTGAACTGCTCCCAAGCCATCTCCTTGGCGGTCTCAACGGCCCAGAGGTCACCGATAGCCGCGGCCACCATCCTTACAAACACATAACCCCCTTCCTCCGACAACTACTCTAAAATGGCGGCTTCTCCCTATCTAGGGTCGGCGTCGGCATTTCCGAAGATCTTTTCTCCGTCTCCACTCTTCCCTGGCGAGGTCGAGTGTTTCCTCATCTCCGTAGTCGATATCGAATTTGAGAGGAGTCCTTCAACCACTACAACTTCAAATAAAACGTCTTCATCAAAATAAACTATATAGTTATTGCGTTTAGTAAATATTTCACACCCCTTTGTACCCTAAAAAAAAAAGAGTTATTGACCAATTCTTTTCCTTCAAGATTTTGTATGGGTTTATCTTTTTTTTAAAACACCATATTACTCTTGTACTTTTTCATGTAATGTTCATTCTTCCTGTTTAACATTATTTGTTCGATTTTTTAGCACCTTTGGAAGTAAAATAAACTCCAAAACTAAACGACCTTAATGCGTCAGCACAACACATTTCTCTAAAAATAAAATCCAAGAAAACAACGAAGCACCCTCAGTCGGGTAACTGAGCCCGAAGCCTGAAGTCGGCGAAACGTGACGAGGTATATAGCAAATTGGCAACAGCCACAGATCGAGGCCTAAGCAGATTACCGTGTTCTTATCCGTGAAATCTTATTTGCTGGTGGTTAAATTAAGCCCTAAAATCCAATAAATTTAAGCAGTTTGATTCTCTTCGATTAGGGTTCAGTAAGATAGTAGCTATGCCGTCGGAATCAGCAAGAACGAAGAGAGGGAAAGAGGAGGAATCAGATGGAGACGTACCGGAGTTGAAGCGGCAGAGGATAGATGAATCGTCTTCTCTCGCTACGCATGCGTTGCAAAACCCTATCCTTCCTTTAGCTTCGTATGATGACGATGACGAGGTAGAGGAGGAGAGAAGGAGGCATGCGGCGGCTATTAGGCGCCAGGATCAGCTTAATGGCCGGACTGATGAGAAGAATGGTGGATTACCCGAGGTTGAAGATGATAGTGATGAAGAGGATCTGATTACGCAGGGTTTTGCTCAAGGGAGGCGTAATCGCCAGGTGGATGCCCGTAAAGATTGCCCTTACTTGGATACTGTTAATCGCCAGGTAACGATCTCTTGATGTAGCTAATTTGTGAGGTATTGTTATCAGACAATATATGCTGACTTAGGGCTAAAGATTTGGCCAAGTCTCCTATCTATGCCAAAGTCTTATGTTGATATGAACTCGCATTGGAGTATTTATTCATTCTTTTGAGTGCAAAGATGTAGTTCATATGCTTCATAGAGGGAATATTTGCAAAGTTGCATTTAGTTTTTAGGATAAGATGTTCCTTTTATTTCCTTCCTGTATAAGAGCCTGGTTTCTTCCATGAAGTTTACATTCTCAATTAAGGTATTATGTGTGAAGTAAGGTATCCATACTCACATGGCATTATTTGATACATAGGACCCTACATACTTTCAAAGGAGAGAACCTTGATGCACCTACATACTTATGCCATGATAAAGGATTTGCATGAGCCATGAGCTAAATCACAACATAGCCACCTTAGAAAAGTTTAGTTAAAGGCTTGTACATATGATTTTGAGTTAGATACAGAGTGTAATTCGACTAGAATAATCCATGAAAATTGATCTTCAGGAGAATTTAGTAGTTATTCTACTGTTTTGAACACTATGTATTTCTTAACCTAGGTAACTTTAGAACTTAGTAGCTGCTAATGTCCAAGCAAGGGTGTGTTCTGTGTTGACAGTTTTAAGTGTTCCAACGGTGTAGCTTGAGTGTGGTTGCTTGACATATATAATGTTGGTACCTTGAAGTTTTGTTATGAATGAAGTCATGGTTGGCTTAATGGCGTCAAGGCTATGTTATCAGATTATCTTCCCAAGACGGCTATTATTGTCAAAAGTGAACTTTAAAGTCTAACATATTGAAATTGCCCTATTTAGGGGATTGCTTGAATGTATGTTTAGACTTGTCTTGTTCATATTTATTCATTTGCAAATAAGTGTGTAGTTTTGAACGTTTGCTTTACTTGCAGGTTTTGGATTTTGATTTTGAGAAGTTTTGCTCCGTCTCCTTGTCAAACCAAAATGTTTATGCATGCCTTGTTTGTGGGAAGTACTACCAAGGAAGAGGTCAAAAGTCTTATGCATATACTCACAGCCTTGAAGCTGGACACCATGTTTTCATCAATCTTAAAACAGAGAAAGTGTACTGCCTTCCTGATGGATATGAAATTGTTGACCCTTCATTAGATGACATCCGGCATGTGCTGAATCCAAGGTATGCTTATAGTTTGCCATATGAGCTTCTGTTTTAGTTGGTTTACTGTTGTTGAACTCAAATCTTGACATTGATTTTATTGTTTATAAACTACTTATTATGAATACGTAGTCTTCATCCTTGTACAGTAATAGCCTAATGTTACCCCACTTTGCTCGTTTAGGTTTACCAAGGAGCAAGTTGAGCAGCTT
The DNA here is from genome assembly GCA_002319775.1 of Fagopyrum tataricum. Classification (NCBI taxonomy): domain Eukaryota; kingdom Viridiplantae; phylum Streptophyta; class Magnoliopsida; order Caryophyllales; family Polygonaceae; genus Fagopyrum; species Fagopyrum tataricum. Next base: position 13,340,434 of record CM008283.1, on the reverse strand, counting down.
GAAAGAAGCAAATTGTGGTCGAGGGCTCTTGATGGTTCCAACTACCTCCCTGGAATGGTATATGTTTTGTTATTGCTATAGCATGTTCATATCCTTTGGAGGGATAATAAGCGATTTAGTTTTTCTTTCCTGATCTCAGGTAGGGCTGAACAATATACAAGAGACTGGTTTTGTCAATGTAACAATTCAAACACTTATGCGAGTTACGCCTTTGAGGAACTTTTTCCTGATCCCAGAAAACTACAAACATTGCAAATCTGTCCTTATTCATAGATTTGGGGAGCTGACAAGGAAGATATGGCATTCAAGGAACTTTAAGGGACAGGTTTTGGACTATTAATACTTGAATATTCTGCTCTATGCATTTTGGCTTTCAGTGTTTCAATAAGAATTTGTGACTCCTTATTTGGCTTGAATGCAGGTCAGTCCTCACGAATTTTTGCAGGCAGTAATAATGAAAGCCAGAACCAGTGATAGGAAATTTCATATTGGTGCACAATCTGACCCAGTAGAATTCATGACATGGCTTCTAAACACATTCCATGCTGATCTCAAGTCAAAGAAAAATAGCAGTATTATCTACCAGTGCTTCCAGGTAGCACTCTAGCCATAGCGGTTATATCTGCTGTCAATGACATTTCATACCTAATCTAGTTGCTTGGCAGGGGGAACTAGAGGTTATAACAGAGGGTGATGACCGGGTATCAGATGTTGGGCCTGAAACTGATGAGCCCCTTGGAAAAACGTCCAGAATGCCATTTCTAATGCTGAGCCTTGATTTGCCCCCACCACCACTTTTTACAGATGTGATGGAGAAAAATATTATTCCTCAGGTAATGTTACACTAACTGCATTGCCTTGAACGGAGATGTTTTTGATACATCTGATAAAAATTAGGTTGAGCTTTTCAACATTAATTATGTAGTACACTTCGAGGTAAGGTGAGCCTAAAGTATGGATTTTTCACCTTGGATTTTGATATTTTTTTCTTTGTAGACATTGATTGTAACAGTGTAACATTGAGTTGAGGGTGTAAGGTTCAGATCCTGGACATGGATTATATCATTCTGTTGTTGAATTCAGAATTTTATCTCGGATATAATGTGGAATGTATCCTGAAGGCAGAGACTATTGACTTGAAGGCGGTGGTGATTCTGTGGTGTATGTGTGTGCGTGGTTTGGTGGGTCGTGGGGGGTGGGTGGTTGGGGGCATTGGGAGGAGAGATCAGATTATGGAATTTTTATTAGACTGTATACCTATTACCTTTGAGATTGTGTGGTTAAAGTGGATACTTGATTTTGGATTTCAATGATATGGGTTTTTAGGTAGAATGGAATCAATTTTGGATGTCCTTTGAACAACATAGTTATCAATGATACTGGTTGTTTAGGTGGATAGGAATCAAACTTTGGGTGTCCTTTGAACAACATAGTCTCTGTAGACTGGGTTTTTTTTATCTTCTATATATGGCTGCTAATCTTTGGATACTTCTATATATTTCTTTGGTAGGATATTACTTTTATCGTTGGCCCGTAGCTTATTCGACTGGTAATTTGCATTTTAGATATGGCTGCCAAGCTTTCTCCTTGAAGACTTGGAAAGAATGAATTATTGTGCTGATACCGATTCACTATATTTCATCATGTTCTTTTGAAAAACTAAATAATTTTGTATATTAATATACTTTTCTCTTTCTTCCTTTAAGATTGAATGATTTAGCATTAGTTTACAAAACCAAAATGCTAAAATTGCAACATCTTAATGCTATTTTGATGTCATGGCTCAATGACCCATCGTATTCTTTGTCCGTAGGTCCAACTTTTCAACATATTGAAGAAGTTCGATGGTGAGACGGTTAGTGAAGTTGTGCGGCCTAAAGTTGCAAGAATGAGATATCGAGTAAGCAGACTGCCACCTTATCTTATCCTGCATATGCGCCGATTTACAAAGAACAATTTCTTTGTTGAAAAAAATCCCACACTTGGTAAGAATATATTATTCCTCTTGATGTAAATGAATTTCCTAGAAATTTGCATTTGCTCACAGTTTCTTTGTGTCTATTTCCATGTTTTGTGTGGGATTCAAATCCACTTAATATTTGCTGATACATTGACCTTTTGTCCATCTTCTATTCCCTAGTCACTTTCCCCGTTAAGAATTTGGAGTTGAAGGAGAACATCCCACTCCCAACACCCAAGAACAACGAGAAGGTGCGTTCAAAGTATGATTTGATTGCAAATGTAGTCCATGACGGCAAACCAGGCGAAGGCTCTTACAGAGTTTTTGTCCAGCGAAAATCAGAGGAGCTATGGTAAATACTAAATAATAAAATCAGGACCTTCACCAGTTAGCATATTCTTTTGCAACTCCATTTGAATGCTAAGCCGTGTTTCGTTTCCTTGGCTATTATTATATTATTGCAGGTTTGAGATGCAGGATTTGCATGTGACGGAAACTCTTCCCCAGATGGTTGCGCTCTCAGAGGCCTATATGCAAATATACGAGCAGCAACAGTAGATGTAAGGAAACTATGAAGCCCTTGAATCTTGATTGCATCACATTTCTTCCTTCATCAAGGAATTTTCAATTTTCATATATTCAAGGCTGTTAAAGTCTTGATTAGTGGCATTAAAACCCAGTTTTTATAGAGGTTGAAGCAAATCTTATATGCGGATTTACTTCGACTTTTAACATGCTTTTCTTCTATTATAGGATTGTATCCTATCTGTATCCCATTTTGGGCAGTAGTTGGGACATATTTATCGGGTAAGATTTTGGTTGGATTTCGGACTTTTTTATTTAGACCCAGAGACTTGGTTAAGTTACCTATAGAAATGAAGCGGGAGGATTTTGATTGTCAAGCTGTGGTAAGTGGGACTTACAGAGGCAGAAAAGCAGATTCGATCCTAACTAGGGGTTGTATTCAATCCAGATTTTTAAAGATTTTGACTAGGGGTTGTATTCAATCCAGATTTTTAAAGATTTTGACTGAATTTTAATAATCCATGAAATTTGCTGATTCTGTGGGATATTTTAATTCTATATAGAGTTAATACGAATTTTGTCAGATTCTATCAGATTAATACATGACTAAAAGAAATCATCCATCTAGTATGGCTCAAATTTTTAATTAGTTGATATACTAACAATTTATCCATGATCAAAAGAAATTATCTAGAAAAATAACATACAATTATTAATCTATTAAAATTCTCAACCAACGTCAGCATTTTAATTTCTATCGTAAGTAAGCCTAAGTACCTACTTATCAAATAATTTCTATTGATTTTCGATTGATGCCTACTGATTAATTTTATGATTAATTATATAACAATATATATTATATTAAAGCATATGATAAAGTACAATTGCACTGCAGAACATATAAGATATTTTAATCATCTAATTATATATATACCGAGACTACATAAACAAAAAAAAGAGTACATACGGTACAGTGCTTTTTCCAAAACCGCAGAAGTCGCAAAATGAAAAGAGAAAACTGAGAGGAACGCTCACACGTTTCTTATGACAAATCAGTAAGACGAACTCAAGCACTTGAAGTCCATACAATCAACATGACGGAAAACAAGAGAAAGAACTAACCTCCAACGATGCACCGAGTCCAAGCACTCGAAAACGCTCAAACATGTTGATTTGGCCGTTAGGGTTCTTCAGTGTTGTAGTTAGGGCTGTGCAAAATTGACCCGGACCGGTTTTTTCCGGTCCGATCCGGTCCCGGAACAAATCCGGTCCGGTCCGATCCGGTCCCGGAACAAATCCGGTCCGGTCCGATCCGGTCCCGGAACAAATCCGGTCCGGTCCCCGGTCCAGGATTTTAGGAAATTCCGGTCCCGGTCCAATTCCGGTCCGGACCGGAAAACCGGGTAGGACCAAAATTTATATATATATATATATATATATATATTTATTAATTTAAATTTATATATATTAAAAAATTATATATATTTTGTATATATTTAATTAAAATATATACTTTTTGATTTTTTTTTGTTATTTGCAAAAATATTTTTTTTTAATTTATTTTATTTTTTTCCGGTCCGAATCCGGTCCGGACCGGAATGGACCGGAATGTTACGGTCCGGTCCCCGGTCCAAGTTTTTGAAAATTCCGGTTCACCGGTCCGGAAATTCCGGTCCGGTCTAGACCGGTAACGGAAATTCCGGTCCGGTTTGGACCGGATGCACAATCCTAACTGTAATTTGGCGTGAAAATCTTATGTGTTGGGAGAAAACTTCTATAGGGTTTATAAGTAATAACAAATCCTACAAAATCAATGAAATAATAGATTTTTTTGAAATCAAGAAACTTTTAAATACCATAGGAATTTTATGGAAAATTTAAAATCCTAATTGAATATCAAAAGATTTGTATGGACTTTTAAAAATTTATATTGAATACCCATAGACTTTTAAACTCCAAAAAATTCCTGTAAAATCTTAATTGAATACATCCCTTAAGTATTTGGTCTCTACTCTGTGTTCAATTTGAAATGATTAATAGGGTTTTAAGTATGGTTTGAGTAAGAGGTAAATTCGTTCAAGTATCAGTTAGATATCCAAATTTTTAATTAATCACTTTTCTCATTGTATTCCTATTTAACCACTCATTATATACTTGAATTTTCTACCACCAATTCTATTTTTGAGTTTTCGTTATATTCAATAAGTTGTATATATATAATAGACCTGATCACATCCGGGCAGCCCGTCCGGAAAAACAAGCGGGTATGAACACATAGGGAAGCCCGGCGGGTCGAAAAGCTCGGCTCGTCAAGCCCGTCGGGCCGGGTACGAACACCACTATATGCCTGGCCGGGCCGAAAAGCCCGGCCCGTCAACCCGTATAAAAAATAAAAATATATATATTATATTGTATATTTTTAAAATATTAAGTATAATTATAGAATATTTAGCATAATTATTATCAATTTAATGTATATTACATATAATATCTTAAATATATTTTATTTTTAAATAAAATTTATATTTAAAATAGTTTTTTAAATTATTTTTTAATTAAAAATAAATAAAAACGGGTACCCGGAGGCTCGTCCAGCAGCGGTACGGCATGTATTGTAGGCCCGTCAGCCGGGCTTAGCCCGGTCCGGGTCCGGCTAAACGGGCCAAAAATTCCAAAAAGTCCGGCCCGAGCCCGGATATGAACATGTCTAATATATATAATGAGTGGTTAAATAGGAATACCAAGAGAAAAGTGATAGAGGTGGAATTCATTAAAGAAAATGCAAGTTCTCTCTCTTTGCAGCTTCCTACCACCACCCTTTAACTCTCTTCCCTCCTTCCTCTTCCTCCGTCCCTCCGGCCACCGGCTCGAGCTCACACGCCACCAGCTCCTTCGTCCTCTTCTTTTCTTTCTTTGGATCGGAACTCGTCGGAGACGTAGCTACGGGAACCACACCACTTCCGGCCTTGCTGCCCTAGCATCACCAGCCCCCATGTCGAGCCCCTTTCCTCTATATTACAGCCGGGCCACCCGACCTTTGACCGCGAAAAAAATGAAACCCTAGAGAGGGAATCCTGCCGCCTTGCTGCCGGACCACCGCCTCCCCTGCGCGAGCCCATATTCGCGCCGGACTCTTTCTCCTCTTATCTCTTCCACCGCCGATAGCTCAGATCCGCTCGCCGTACGCCGGAACCAGTCCAGTTTGCACATCGCCTCGCCGGCCGCCCCCTGCGTGAGCCTAGATCTGTAGTCCGCCAAGCCAGATCTGCCCCACTCTCCTCCCCTCTACAGTCCCCCTCTGACAGCCGCGGGAACGCCTTTGCAGTCCGCCTCTGCAGCGGCAACAGATCTGTTTTTTAGGGTTTCTCTTTGTCCCTGCAGTTCTAGAACTGATATGTGTTAATGTTGTGCAGGTGGTCGGTATTCAAGGCGGCGATTTGTTCCGGTGAGGCGTACCGCGTTGGTACTTGTCAGATACCAAAAACGAATGACACAATGAGAATGAACAAACATTTGCTATAAAAAAAATAAAATGAGTTTCTTTTGAAACTCTCTGAACAAACTCGAACCTTCTGAAATTGCTACTAAATCACATTTGAACAAACAAAAATCTTGTTTCTGAAATTGCTACGAAAAGCAAGAAAACTCTTTGACAAACTCAGGTTTGCTTCTGAAATTGCTACCGAAAGCATAATATGAAGCATAATATAATATGATTTCACTCCTAAGGTTTTTCTTTTATCTGAATCAATAGAAATCAAAAAATTCAGAAACTAAATCGAAAATTGAAATATTCTTTCAAGTAAAGAGCTTTTAACAAATTGAATCCAAATGCTAAATTTTACACAAGCCCTTAGACAATATCACCATCTTGATATTGTCCCCAAAATCAGAAAAATCTCAATCCAAATAATGAATGATCAACTTTTAAAAAAATCGGATGTGGCTTTATTTTCACTTTTAAATCACCCGTTAGCATAAAAATAATTTTAGACCAAGAACCACATAAGGCGAATCATGAAAAACCTTCTCATATAAATGGAAAAAACTATGCTTTCAGAAAAGTTCGTTTATCTCCAAGGCTACAAGTTAATCTAGAGAGATATTTTTTTGTCATTTTCTTTTATCTTTTTCTATGTTTTTGCCTTTTTTGTTTTCTTTGAAATTTCTTCGGCTTTTCGTTGCTTGTTTGTTTTCTATTTTTTTTTTGTTATTTTCTTTATGTTTTTCTTGTTTTATTCTTGGTTTTTTAGTTGTTTTCTTTTTAAACAGGTTTTTATTCTGGTTTGTGCGTGTCAAGTTTCCATCTTTATTTGATTTTTGAGTTTGACTTTCTGTGTTGTTTGGTTATCTTAGTAAACATTTGTCCCTCTTCTTTTTATTAAGTTGTTTTCGAAAATCGTACTTAAAAAATAGATCTTTTTATATTTTAGTTTTGTTGTTTATTCATTTCTAAATGTCTCAGTTTCTACTCTTTTTCTGATACCTCTAATCTACGGCCTTGTTTGAAACTTCTCTCAAAACGAATCTATATGAACAATTGAATGCTTGAACCATTATTTTGACCAAAACTATGATTTGACCCCAAACCAACTTGTAACCGAAAACCATCTATTAACACCTGACATTTAATCTAAGTGGAAGAACAACATGAATAAGAGTGTAAAGTATTGGTTTTCTTATGTCGTATATACTATCTAAACAATACGGAGTGATCAGGTATACTCTTTGAACAATCTTACGAGCTTAGCTTATTCCTTGAATAAACTCGAGCGATCTATGCTCTTGGAAACAATATTGAAAGGGATGCTATATCCTCTATATATGAGAGGCACATTCAACTTATTGGTGGCAAATCCTTTTTGAGAACTACATTAACTATTTGGGAGAAAAAATAAATCAAAATATTTTTACTCCAAAATTTTGTTTCGGTGAACTACACATGTTGGACCAAATATCCAAAAATAAATCGGGAAATGCTCTCGTTTGAGCCAACACCCACAAACTCTCATGGACTTTTTTCTGCTACCATTGCAACAACACCGGCATTTGTACATCACTACCACTCAGATTAATAGAAGCTTTCTCAAATTTATAGAAGCTTTTACCGTAACAACAAAAACCTCTCTCACCCAATCAGTATAACAGATCCCAAAGAATTTTAAAATTTTGATTTAAAAGCAAATCAAATAGTTTCTTTATTTCAGAAAACAAAAACAAAAAATTCAAATTTTCTATTGGGTTCTTAGAACAAATTCATAACAATCAAAACATAATCAATGCATGGACTCTTCCGAGCATTGATTATGCCCATCCTCGACTTCTTTCTCAAAGTTAATCATTTGTGCTTGTCAAGTGTTCCGTGTTTTGCAGTGGACTCTTCCGAGCGTTTGATCAAGTTTTATTGGTGACATTCGAGTTGTTTGTTTTGGAGGGGTCGTGGATTTGTGATCGACTCCTGAAGGCTCTACTTCGAGTCCAAATCTGAGGTGTCCACAGTTGTTCCCCAGGCTCTTGTTTTGTGTACTTCCTTCAACGACAGACTTTTTACTCTTCGTCATCTATTGATCGAGTCGTTCTCCTTACCCTTGAAGATTTCGTTGCTTTCGGTTCACCTGGTGTACTTTTGTGTTTTCTTTGATGTCCTTCTACTATGGTTCTTCATGACAGTTTGTCCGTTTACCGATTTCTTTCGGTCTTTCGATCCATTAGACGGTGTGTCGTCTAATGCTTCGAACTGCTTACCTTTTATCAAAAATTGTTTTAAAGAAAATGCAAGACCTCTCAATTTAAAATGACCATATAAAAGATGTAGTTGTCCATGGTCAAACTGAAGACCTTTACCCTCGTTTGGTTACGACTCCAAAAAGGAAAACACAATATAAATGAATATAGTCTATATATATACTCTTATTAATTAACTTTTTTGAACCAGACTCCGAAAGGAAAACACAATATAAACGAATATAGTCTATATATACTCTTATTAATTAACTTTTTTGGAATTACCCTTAGTAGAATTTGGTTCATTTTGATAACCTATAGAGAAGCAAAATGAGAAATTGAAAAACGTTTTGCATTTGAAGCAAAATGAGAAATTGGAAAATGTTTTGCATTGAGATCGAAAAAACATCCACTCTAGGGATTAATTTTATAAATGAACAATGACATATAAGTTTGACTAAATTCGTCCATTCTTTTTCCCTTTTAAAAGGACAACAAAATGGCCTTTTAGTGTGTAAGACTAACATGATAACCCCTACACCACAACAACTTGTATTACTAATATAACTTTTTTTCACTCTCGTTATGAGAATTAGTTTATGTACATCTAGTTTTTTTTTAAACTCGTGTTTGTTATATTGTTTAATATGTAGTTATATATTCGTGTTATTTATGAACATGTTTCTTATATACTAGTTGTGCTATGAATAAATTTAAAATTAATTGAAATTAGTTGTAAATGTGCATGAATTCTATTATACATACACTATATCAATAAATTTAAAATTAATTGAAATTAGTCATTTTATGGATAAGTGCATATTTGTGTATCCGTGAATGTGTATACATTTTCTTACACTCGTGTTGTGTGAGCGAATATAAATATTTCCGTGCGGTATACATAAATACGACTGGAAATTTTTTTTACTGATAAGTATGAATTATTTGGTAATAATTGTATGGTTAACTAATTTAGGAAAATATTAATATACCGAATTCATATGGTTACATGTACTATATCAATAATTATTGACTGTAAATTTTATCATATCCGTCAAATTAGTTAAATCGTGTGGTTTGGATTGTTCTCATTTCTTACCGTAATACACGTTCTTACCCGATCTTTTTCATATATATATATATATATATATATATATGGTAATGTATTCAACTTTTTTATAAAAAAATAACGCAGCACTGTATTATATTTTTGTTCATGAAAATAATTTATATTTTTTCTATCACAATAATAAAAATTATTTACATTACATATAGCAGTCTAAATTATTTTTTTTTATAAACACAATTGCTATTCGGTCAGACAAAACGGAGCATTTAATTCACAGTGTAAATAAGACTCCCGTATCCATTGGGAATGTGCCTCCCATTCTCATCGGAGTGCCTCTTAGGTGTTTCCTAAAAAAAAGAGTATTGCTGAAATAAATAACGAACACTCCTAATTCAATCGGTTAGAGGCACCACACATTTTTATGTTTATCTATTTTAAAATTTAAAACCGTGGTTTCTAAACGTACCGGTGAAAATTGTTATTTGACACCGTAACTACGCACTTGGGGTGCGTTGTTGTAGTTAATATTATTATTTTATTTTTTTTGCTTACTTCTACTACGCACGTCAAATGCGTAGTTCAATTTTTTCAATTTTTTTTTTCTCGGACTCCAACTACGCACCCCATATGCGTAGTTGGAAACCAGTCAACTACGCGTGCGTAGTTACAGTGATAAATAGTGATTTTCGCCGGTACGTCGAATAATAAAAGACATAATACATATATAGAGGTTTGTTTAAATCTATATAGTCTAAAGTGTCATCAATCCCGAATACTCCACTGGGATAGAGGTACAAAAATGGTAGGGTGAAGTTTGCTAATACTAGCAATAAGCTCAATAGGTTCAAAATGTTACATGTTATAATAAAGACACTAGGAAGGGGGTCATCAAGGAGGATAGTTGGACCATAGTATTATATCTTAATTATTCTTTAATAGTTTTTGCCCAATAAGGTTAATGGTAGTTGGCGACTAGGAGTTGTATGAAGATAACGCCTTAGCTCTTATATTAGCCCACACCCATGTGTACAACACCTATAAGGTTAGTTCATTATTAATATCGAATGCATTATCGATCGACTTGAAAACCTTATGATCCGGGTTAGTTTCGGACCGATTTTAGTTGAAAGATTCGGTTTAAGCCCAAAAGTCCTTGATATTGCACCAAGTCCTAGATATATACATATTGATACAAAGTATACTGAACACATTTGTACAAAGTAATGTATATACTGATATAAAGTAATGCACATATTAGTACAAAGTATATTGATACAAAATATTATACATAATGCTACAAAATATTGCATATATTGGTACAAAATAATAAAATTTGAAATTAAAATTTGAAAATAATACGAGAATAAAAGATTTTAAAAAACAAATAGGGAAAATTTTGAAAATTTTATTTATAAAAAGGTAGGTAACTAATACACATGTTAGTACATATCGAAACAAAATACGACACATATTAATACAACATCAGACATATATGTATACAAAATAACGTCCATGGGAAGTATAAATGATTAAAAAAAACAAATTAAAAAAAAGAAGAAAAAGCTTAGGATTAAAAGTAAAAATGTATTGGTCACATATTTTCATTAACGACGACAACATAGTAAAAAATGAAATAGAGAATGAGCAACTTATTTTGATATTTTTTTTCTTCATGATAATAGTTTTTATCTAAACGCAATCCTCTCGAGATATATATATATATATATATATATTTGAATCATTTGAGAAAAGGTTTAGGATTAAAAGTAAAAATCAAGTAAGCTTGAAAATATAACATGTATTGATTCAACTAAAAATTGTTAGATATATAAATTATTCGTATAGTTTAACTAAAGTTTAGTTAAACAATTAGATATATAAATTAACACTTGAACAATTGATTGTATAGTTGAACAATCTACACATTTGAACAATTTTACAAATATTTGAGCATTTTTTTAGTTAAAATATTGTAATTTATGGACCTTTAAAATCGGGATAAGATTAACTTAATTATTGAAATTTGAAAAAAAAATCAGATTGTGAATTTTGGTATCAATATAAGAGCAATTTTTTTGAAATAAATCCTATTTAATTAAATGTTGAATAAATTATATATGTTTGGTTAAGATTTATTTCGTTAAGAGGATATGTGATCGAAAGTTATCTAAACTAGTCGGTTTACACTTTATAAAGCAAATGGACTTGTATTTGTGCAATACCGAAAAATTAGTATTAAAAATTTGAGATATGTTGCTGCCCAGGATCGAACTGGAGACCTTTAGTGTGTAAGACTAACGTGATAACCACTACACCACAGCAACTTAAGTGTTTATTCTACATATTCAATTATCTATATCATATGAAAAGATAACCATGCATATTGTAACCATCAGGTTTTTATTGAACTTCAGATTTGATGTCTCTAGGTTATTTCCTTAGTATCTCAACTTAAAATAAGGCACATTATTGGCAGCTCAGCATGCAAATCCCAGAATGACATAAAAAAAAAGTTACAACCCAAGAGAAAACACATTATCCTTTCATTTGCTTGATGGCAAGATCTTTCCAGTGCATGTCCCAAACCCGACACAGTAGCCATTCCCCTGTTAATAACCAGAATAACCATTGAAGTTGATTCCATCATTGCATATGAAAGGCCAATCATGAGGTTAAGTAATACATTTTAAGGCTTAACATACACAATAAGAGTTTGTACCTTACAAACACCAGTGAAGGTGACTTCATCTCCATCTTCAAGAAATGTTCTGCTCTTTCCATTCAGTGATAGTGGTTTTTTCCCATTCTCAGTCAGCTCGGACAAGCATCCAAAGGATTCAGGGTCCTGTCAAGTTTGAAAGATGTATACAAACACATACATGAACATTTTTGCCTTGTAACTGCAAAGTAAGTACTCTTTATTATCTAGATTGGTAAGAAGATAGTACCGGTCCACTTATGGTTCCAGTCCCTAGGAGGTCACCGGGCCTTAGATTACAACCATTGATTGTATGATGTGCTACTTGCTGAGACAATGTCCAGTATCTGTTCAATTATGTATAAATTCATTGTCATTAAGAATTTCATTGGTAATATAGCAACATGGTTACTCACAAATGCTTTAAGTTACTCTTTGAGACAACACATGACTGTTGTCTGGCAGGCTTGATACTAACCTAGCATCCAAAGAATGGCAGATGGAAATATAAGTGATTCCTAAAGCGAAAGAGACTTCGACTGTTAAAAGCGTATGATGACATACTACATACCTCCAAAGATATGTCATAGTTCTGGCGCGGCTTGTCCTTCAAGTATGGTAAGGGAGGAGGGTTCTGTAGTTCAAATAAACTCGATATGAGAAGTCATTGATGAATCCTTGTTCTTTATACTTGCCAATATGGAACTTAGAAGTACCTGTTTTGGGGCCTCACAAGCGAATTCCTCAAGAGCGTCAAGGGTCACAATCCATGGGGAAATAGTGGTGCCTAAAATAAGTGAATTTAAAAGTTGTGGTCTTGCTGAAAAGATTTAAAAAGGAAAATCCGTACTGGAACTCTTTGCAAGGAAAGGTCCCAAAGGATTCATCTCCCAATCCTGGATATCCCTAGCTGCATAAAATGGTATAGTCAAGAAAGAGCTTCTCAATGCTAAAAGTCCAAGAAAAATGGACTGAAATTGGAGTTTATTTAGTTTACCACTCCAATCATTCAGCAAAACAAGTCCGAATATGTGATCCTTAGCATTGCTGACATCAATGGGATTTCCTAGTTTGTTTCCTGGACCCACAATAGCACCCTGAGACAAGAAAATCACCCTAGTTTTACCATAATCTAATTCTTGAAACAATTTGAGCAAAATTCAGATCAATTATTTGTATGAATGTTTAAGATTAGATTTTAACTATTTCCAACTCAAAATCCAACTTCTGTGAAGGGCCAAAGTAAGGCGAAGACTTGCCGCTGCTGACCGGAGAACCTTGTCCCCTAAGAGACCCGACATTTTGGTAAGTTTTCTTGGAATAACTAATAAGTTATACGCATTTCAGGAAAGATTTACAACATGTATCATCTTCACCTTGGACGTGCAATATCAGTTCCAGAGACAACAATTGACGAAGAACGCCCATGATTAGCAAGGGGCTGAGAAAGCCTAACATGCGGCAGCAAGTTAATTTCTTCTGTAGATAACAATTTCAAATTTTCAACCAAAAATAAAACGTTAGAAAGATGAACATACCAGTTTGGGTCCACCTTGAAGTTGGGTCCACGCATAATTTTACCACAGTTGGTAGCATGGTGCAATGAAGCATTGAAGTCTGTAAACTCCCCTATATCTACTGGAAGTAGCATTTCCACTTGGCTCTAAATAAGTTCAGCAAATAACAATTGGCTGTGAATAGATTCAGAAATTAATGGAAGCATGAGAAACTAATAAGCAACCCTATTACCATATGGGTTAGTGACCTCTCTTGTAAATAGTTGTTATCGCGCAACCATGGCTCATCAGCTACAGCAGAAGAACAATGCAGGAAAGATCAAGTATCAATTAAGCTACTAGCAGATAAGAGATTTCGCTAGCGCATCAGAGATTCAGAGATCTAAGCATGAAATACCAGACAATAGCCTTTGAATCACTTTTCGAGCCTCCTTCCAGGCAGGACGGCCCAATGAAATGAACTTGTTCAGTGTGGGCTGCTCAGAACATCAAATAATTTGGCAAACGTTACTCATGACTTAAGATTGACATTCATTGGAATAATAGCGCAGTAGCACTGAAACCTAAATAGTAAATAGTAAATAATACCAGGGGCAGGAAGTGATTAGGTTTTCAGCATACAAAAACGAATTGACTAGGTTTTCTCAAAGCGAACAGAAACCTAAATGCCAATTAAATCGGACTTTGTCACTCAAGCAGGTCTTCTTTTAATGACGAGTAGGAGAGAAAAGGGAATTGAGGAGGACCTGCTTAAAGCAGTCGGAGCCGGAAAGATAAGGGCCATCAAAGAGATCATTGCGAGCTATTTCCATGAGATCGAGGACGTAATCGCCGATGGCGACTCCAGATCGGGGAGATTTGGTGCTCGTCTTGAAGATACCGTATGGAAGGTTCTGGATTGGGAAATGAGATTCCGACGACACCTCGATGAACGACTTCATCGGTGCCATGGAGCTGTCAGACTCAGAGAGATCCTGAGGAGGAAGAGTGCAGTGCTGGTATATTAGTATTTATAGGCATATGAGAGAGCGGGAAAAGTTTAATTTCCTTTTGTTATAAATCCACGTTTTAACCAAAAAAAATAAAAAAATCCACGTTTTCCTTTTTCTTCATAATTACGCACTTCATCTTAAACTATTTAAATTTTACTAGATCTCCTATTTTTATAGACGGCTCGTGAATAATACCCTTTTAAAAAAATACAATTAAATATGATGTATCTATTACATACCGATTAATTTGTTAAACATAATAATGATAAAATATCATATTATACTTTAAATAATAAGGAAAACAAAGGATATTTATGTATTTTAAATAATTTTTTAAGGTTGAATTCGTAACACCTTTCAAAATTCAGGATATTTTAAACAACTAACCTGTATAATTTGGAGGAAACAATCCAATCAACTACCAATTCTCAAAACTACGAATATAATTATAATAATTAAAACTTATAAATAATATGTAAATACATGTCTGGACAAGTTACTTACTTATATAACTTTTAAATAATATGTAAATACATGTCTGGAAAAGTTACTTACTTATATAAAATAAATTCTTATGATAAAAAATTTGTATAGAAGATAAACCAAAAGCAACCTTACATGCTAAGGGCATGTTAAATACACAATGCTCAATTTACCGGATGTTAATAATAATCGTATGGCGTCGTTTAGGTTGAGTGCTGACGGATGGCGCTGACGCTTTTTTTTTTTCGAAAATATTTTTTTTAAAAATAGAAAGAAAGAAGGCCTCGGAAAAATTACTTAATTGAATCATTTAATTTTAAAATATTTTTTTTCCGTATAAAATAATGCAAGCGACTTCGGATACATTCGGTCGAGGGAGTTTATGGGGTTAAAGAGTATGATTGTGATGAGATTAATAAATAAATAAAAAAATCAACCGTATAGAAATATATTTTGATTAATAAAGCTTGCTACAAAAGTTTAATAAATAAACATTCTTAATAGATAAATAAATTTATTTATAAATATACAAAATAATAGGAAGTGATTTTTTTTTTCCGTATACTAGGATATCTTAATTGCAAATATTGGGTAGTCGGCGAGTGTAGGAGGGGAAAAGTACTAAAGTTGCTACTACTGGCGACGGGCTAAAAAGGTTATGTGTAATACAAATTATTTGTTTAAAGGGTTGCGCAATAAGTTTAATGTTGGTAGTTGTATGAACCTAATGCATGCCTTAGCTATTATTTTAGCCCACAACTCATGTGTACAACATCTAGAAGGTTAGCTAATGCCTTATTAGTATACACTCTACACAACACGGACTTATAGCTTAGTTGTATGAAATACTATTTAACATTACACTGATGAACTTCCTACCAAAAAAAACATCACACTAATGAACTTAGCAGTCTTAGCACTCGACATTTGATTACTTTTGGTACGACAAAACCATTAAGCACGTACATACCGTTAAGGTAATTCATATTTTAACTGGGGGAGAAAAATTATGGGCTAAGTTAGTTACTTTTTTTTTTTTCATAGGATAACGATCATTAACTACGTTTTGTCGTAGGGTTAACTATGTTTGTTTTTTTTTAGGTTTACAATTATTAACTAGGACATTTTTTTTATATGCTAACGATCGTCGTTAGCTACATTTTTTTTCCATAGGCTAGTTATGTTAGCATTAAAAAATATTTAACGTAGGCTAACAACGATCGTATATAAACATGAAACAATCGTTATACTTAGTTATTTGTAACGGCCGCTAACAAGTGTAGCTAACGATCATTAGCTTATGGAAAAAAAATATATAACTAATGATCGTTAGCCTATACAAAGCAAGACCGTTACAGGTTACCATCATTAGCACAATTATATTTTACGTCTTGAAATTTTTTGTAAAGAGATTTAACTTATCGAATTGTTAACAGGGTAAAGGGATTTAACTTATCAAATTGTTAATAGGGTAGAAGGAAGGGCATATTAATCAAAGTTATAAATTTTAGATTGTGTGTCTCTAAAATTTCATACTCCCTACATTTTTCATAAGAATAGGAATACATTTTTATGATTTAAATTTTTATTATTTCAAATCTCTATTTTATAGGTATATATTGATATAGATTCTTAAATCTGGTGCCTTGCACGGGACATACTTATAAAATTATTATGATACCCTATATATATTGTTAATTAAGAAAGTCCCTCTAATGCAGGTGACAATGTATCCTGATGATTTTAAGTAATCCAAAAATTCTACTTGACCTTTTTACTTAATTAAGCAAAAGCAATTCATATTTACCAGGAAAAAAAGTGTTTCGATTTACAGAAAAATCTGGTGCAATACCAGAATAAACCAACGACCAAACAAACTACCTTAGCCATTAAAACGAGGTCCACAAGTAAATTTGTTCATCAAAAAGAAGAGAAAGTGATCATTGGTAAGTTCAGCATCGCATATAGATGAAATTTAAAATGTTATTTGAACTACTGTCTATATGCTTCCTTACATTGTCTATCTATAGCACAAATGATGAAGCATCATTGGCTGTGATTTGAATCAGTTTCAAAATGGAAGAAGAATGAACATTAGTACATTACCCTTACTAGTATAACCAGTGCAAGGGTATTGCATCTAATTCCTGCATTAAGAGAGCCTAAATGTACCCCTTTTGAATCAATGACCAGCTAGATAAAACCCGAGACAAACGGTTTTGTATTTTGATTGATCTTGATTCAGATTCATTGATCATCTTCAGCAGGCTCCATGTTCAGGTCAGAACCCTGTTCTCCTTCACGGGATGTTAATCCCAAGCTCAAGTCCAATGTGCTTACGTTCAGATCCTGACGTTCGTTCTCTGAAGCCTGGAAGAGGACATTATAGTTATATATATATATGATCAACTGCATCACACTTCAAATTTTAATATAGTGTTCAGATGCTCACACGAAGAAATTGATAAGCAAAAGGAAAATGTCCCCCTTAAGCTAATAAATAAAAAAAGATCTTAAAAAGCTTTTTGTGTTTGGTGAGTACTAGATGAAGTTGAAGGAAGTTGATTTGGCTGAGGGAAAAGATCATCTACACATGTGTTTGGCAAAGGAAATTAAAGCTAGATGAAGATGAAAATGAAGTTTAATCTATATGAATATTAGGATAAAAATTAATTTGACCCCCAACTTATTGGAGATTATGCCAGATGAATTTCAATTTATACCATCTTCGTCCTTGATCATTCTCCTTTTTGAATTTTAGTTTTCCATTTTAGGCTGCACTTTCTATTTTTCAATATGCTTCAAAATCAGGCATATCATTATCATTATAAGCCTAAAACAAATATCAGGTTTTTAAATGCCTGCTGATCTAATAATTCGTAGCAAAATAAGCAAAGGTTCATTTAATCCGTCAGGCAGTCCTATCATGCTGATATACTTCTGTGCAGAAAAAGAAAATAGGGGTTTTTTTTACTGAGAAAAGGCAAAAGTAATAGACTGAATTAGAAGGTACATCCCGGTACTGAAGAGTGAAGGAGTTAAGAAGATCAAGGAAGATATCAATGGTAAAGCGTTAGAATACCTCGTTTTCCTCCATAGGCATGTCATTGATATCAGGTTTCTCATTGTGATCATCATCATTCGATGTTGGTTCGGCTGCACTTGCGTCAATATCAGCTGGCTTCGCCTGATTCTCAGTGTTCTCTTCTGAATCCTTTTTCGGTTCCTCCACCTCCAGTGCAGCAACCTGAATAATATATTAGAGCACTATCTGTTAGTATGACGATGACAATAGATAACCACACTTGTAATCTGATCAGTAAGAATTGACACTGCAGGAAAGATCATATATGCTTATAAATCATGAGACAATGAGCCGCATGCTTAAATGTGGATGAACTTCAAACAATAGAATGCAGAGCAGAAATCTGTAAGCCGGTTAGCATATATGCTCCTAATTTTAATAAATCTGACCTCATTTGTACAACATGAAGCCACTAACACGAGATGCTAGAAGCAAGCTATTCTCCTCATGTAAGACAAAAACTGAATAACTTAGATGACATCAAAATGGCACTCATAACCATTATTTTTTCAGGATAAAGACAGTTATTACAAAAATATGTAAGCCAAACTCGGGTACACGCAAGTACAAAAGGCTCTAATGATCAATACAATCTTATTTAGCATGCCCAAGGTTCCAACTTTCCGCTTTATGTGGCCATAGTACCAAAAGGTTAGTTCGTTCATCATCCAACTGTAACACAACATTGACAAAACGCTGGGCACATCCACTTGAATAAGTTTTTCTGCTACTGACAGGAAGACAAAAATCTGATAGAATACTTGGATGTTTTGGTAATAACCAGAATCACTCCTGGCCTTCAGATCATACAAGATAACAAAAAACTTAGTAAACCTGAAAATTGACTTCACGTATGAGGAAACCTACATCTAGTAGATGATTATGTGGTCCAATCTGACCAAAAAATACAAACAGAAGACCCACAAATACAAAGGAACAGGACAAGGATCCTGAGGATAAACTTCCATCATGGCTGTTAGAGTTCTTGCCATCCCTACCGAGCATAATCCCAAGAAAACACCAAATACTATATATGGATGATAGGGTTATACTGATACTAGTTCATACTACCACAGGGTCCACCATAAAAAATTTAGAACTAAAAATTTCAAGTTGCCCTATACGACTATAATTATAAGATGACCTCACAAACACTTGGAACCCCCTTTTCAATGCCTTATCAGAAGTTGACTGTGATGATAAACTACAGTACCAAAAGCTCTGATACCATAAACCATTCGAATAATGTCCACACAATTAAAAAAGCCATATGTCAATTCACCATTCAGATGTTGGCATCCAAAAGATTCTAAGTGACAGCCTCCAGGTGGGCTCGTATTTATAGGCACACGTACTTGCGGTAGTAGAACTAGCTCAAAATCCAGAGCTGATTGGATCATTCAATAAGTAGATCTTCCCGTTTTCATCAAAATCCAATCTTTCCCCCAAAAAAGTAAAAAAAAAGCCCTAAAATTTTCTACACTTCAATTTAAAATCAGGCACAATTGGTTTGAATCAAAACAGGATTCAACCAATACTAGCATCAAATCATGAAGAGAACAAGGATTTAAGTACCGGGATGTATCTGAATTTCCTCCTAGGAGGCTCCTCCTCGGAAGCATTAACATCAGATTCGGGATCGTCTTCTTTAGAATTAGGGTTTTTATTCTCCCCATTGCCGTTGTTGTTAGTCTCTTTGTTGCTCTTGGAGATCGGGGTCCATCTGTAAAGTACTAGGCGAGAGGAGCCATTACTACCAGCACCATTAGGGAGAGACGATGGCTGGTGGCTTGCGGCGGTGTTTTGGTTGTTGGACGATGGCGCTACGTTGACCCATTTCTTCTTCCACCTCCTCACCGGCCCAGTGAACACCGTTGTTGTTCCGTAACGGCTTGATGATCGGCCGAGACGAGCTCCGACACCCTCCATTTGAGTCACCGGCAGTAGATCGGCGATGATTCAGCGTAGATAGAAAAGCTCCGATCTGATCAGAGCCCGAGGGTGATTAGGGATTAACAACTAAAAAGCTCTTGTTTTTCCGTTTACGGTTTCTCAAGCGTTTCACGAGCCTGCCTCTGCCGGGTTCCGTAATAACAGAGATGAGTTGAAACATGAAAGTAATATTCGGGGGGAAAAAAAACCAAAAATTCAATGTGAATTGATTTCGAAAATTTATTGAAAATATTGTTGTATAAAATTGTAAACATTAAAATATAGAAGGTATCACATAAAATGTGCCATTGTATAACGTCGACTTATAGAAGGGTAATTGGTCGATCGGCTGAGTATACGTTTAGGTAGTTACTCATAACTTTACATGTTGAGCACAAACTTAATGATCTTAACGGTTTTTCAATTTTAACCTTTTATTGTTTTATGGAGTTGGTGTCTGTAATGTCGAGGCCAATTACTCCAGTGGGAGTAAAAATGATTTAGTGTTGATTATGAAATGAGAACAACATTGATATAATGCATTGTGAATTTTGTAACTATTATACTGAGAGTGTTAAACATCTTTTTCTGGTTTGTCCCTTCACCACCAAATCAATTAATAACAATAAGATCAACTCTCTGTTACAAAATTGTTACTCTAATGATCGCAAAATTATTGATGACTTTATAGAGATTAAAGATACCCTCTATGGGTGATCTCAGGTTTCTTTGTGTAACATGGTGGCTTGTTTGGAATGCTAGAAATCAACTCATTTCAACAAACAAAAAATTCCAAGTAATTTAGATCATCTAGTTATGAAACACATTAATGATTGGGACATGTCTAACATGAAACCGGCAACTAGTAATAATAATCCACCTATAGCTAGAAGAAAGAAAATTAATATCAAATGGTAGAAACCGAATCTGAATTTTGTCAAAATTAACTTTGACGCTTCTAGGAATTCTTCTGGTCAGTATGCTTTTGGTTTTATTATTCGTGATTCTTTGGGTCCGTCATTGAATGTAGGTTTTGGTAGGTGTGATGCTAATTCTGTCTTGGAAGCTGAAGCCTTTGCGCTTCGTGAGGGTCTCCAAAAGGTCGCGCTTCTTGACTTTAGTAATTTAGAAGTTGAGGGTGATAATCTAGTACTCATCAACTCACTCAACCTCCTGTGGAAGCCTCTGTGGGATGTGGATCTCATTATTTCTGAGATCTCTTCTATACTTGTTGGGTTCTCGAGGGTTTTTGTTAAGCATATCTTTAGGGAAATCAATTATGTTGCTGATAGGCTGGCGTTGTGTAACACCCCAAATCCGTAGGACTCGGAGTGCTACTGGGTTAGGATCTCACAATGGATCCTGACCCTAGCCTGACAACAATTTCACAAATCTTACAACAAGGCACCAATAGATTAAAACAAAACATGAAACTGATATATATATATATATATATATATATATATATATATATATATATATATATATATATATATATATATATATATATATATGGATCAAAAGGTAATACAATATACCGCTGAGTACAAACAAACTGAACTGTACAACAAAAACCCATAACCCCGATACCACCCCAGTGTACGGAGCCCTCAGGGGATCACCCACTCTGGATCACTCTACAGCTCTCCTATCCTGCAAAGTATCTAAACACGGTATGAAACTGTTAGCTAACCATAACCAGATATAGGAATATGCTAGAGCACAAACACACATCAGAAATCTTAACACATCAACATGCTTTCATACATTTACCAGGTTCATTATCTTTATAACGTCCAGCAGTCAACTCATATATAAATATCCATATAACATAAGTGACACGAGGAATATAAACCTCGCCTCTGGGACCAATAACCAGCTGGAATGGTGCCTGGAACACTACCCGTGTACCCTAAGGGAATGGGAAGAGCCCGAACCGTTTACCAGGTCTGGCCTACCTACAAAGAACCTCCCAGACTCCCAGCGGGATGAAATGGCAAGTTATCACAGCCCTACAATGGGAAAACAATATACCATAGGTCGGTGACCATCATCACATGCTATAAACATATAACACACACACCACTTATGCACGACATCCTATAAAGGAATGACAGCTAAGTAAGTCCCACGGACTTACCTCAACCTCGTAGTCGTCTCACTGGATCAATCTCAACTCAGTCCACTCCTAACTGGAGGATAACACAGCCTATATAAGGCATACACAGATATATCACAATCCTATCACACAAAAGGGTCACACCTAGACCCAAGGGATCCATAAGGGATCATATTCCAACTCGAAATCCTCAAAGCCCTAACCGGCCATTCCATATCATACTCATCAACATCCGAATCCTAGCATGGTACTAAGCCTCATACTAGAAAGGAAAGGAAAGGATCTACCTAACTCTAGGTAGATCCGGGATAAGACGCACCTGCGTAAACAAGGACGCAGGGACGGAGCGGCAACCGCGGGTGCGGCGGAACGTAGCCGCAGGGGCGGTGACACGGGACGTTGGCAGACGCAGGCACGCCGCTGGCACGACGCATGCGCTGTGACGCGGCAACCGCGGGGGCGGTGACTTCTGGCCGCGGGGCGGTGACAGTGCAGAATGAAACCTCGCGGTTTCTCTTCAGTTCTTTCCGGGATCAATTCCCTTCTACTCTCTTCCAGATTCATACACAAGCATAACATACACAACTCAGCATCATCCTATGATCACACATCTAATCCTAAGCTAAGGAATGAAGAAGAACAAGAAAAGAAGAAGAAAGAATGAAGAAGCAAGGAGGAAGATGCTCACCACAGCTGTAGCTAGCTAAAGAACTGATCACCAAACACTTACTGGCTTCCAAGCATAGCAGTACTCACCATCATCAATCACCACAAGCCACAACACATCCAAACTCAAACCAAACTCTTCCAAACCAAACCAAGAGCAAGAGGGAACAAGGGAGAAGCAAGGAGGACGTAAACTGGATTGGAAAGTATGAAGAAACCCTTGCTCAGCAAGGTGAAATGAAGAAGGTAAAGAAGGAGTAAAGCACGAGTCAAAGAAGTCAACAAAACCGGCTGCAGCCGCCGTAACCCGCAGGGGCGGATCACAGGGCCGCAGGGGCGGCACACGTGCCCGCGGGTGCGGCAAAACCAATCTCGGCCCAAAGCCAATCTCGGCCGTGGTCCAATCTCGGTCCGAAAGAAAGGGCTCTCACACGTTGCTTGGTCACTCCCCGAGTTCTAGCTGTGACTTCTTGCCTCCTGCTATTGATGTCCTCATCCGAAAGGATACTTTAGGGTGGTCGGTTTCTAGGAACTAACTTTCCCTTTTCCCTTATCTTTGTATCAAAAAAAAACATGGATATAGTGACATATATTATATAAGCTTGACGGGCTTGTAAAACATTCCACATTAGGTTGGTCCGTCTAAATTTGACAGTTATCCTACAAGCTATTTTACCTGATACGAGCAAGAGAATAATTGCATCATTCTTTTTTCTTTTTTTCTTTTTGATCGATCTTATGGCATGACTTCTTGAGAGGCTCGTCAAGGGAGCATCGAACGTCAAGATTTCGTCCGTATTATAATTGATTTAAGTGCAAAGTATGCACACGTGATTTCTATATGGGGTTGTCACATCAATATTTTTCACATCAGGCCGCCATTGACACTAATAACGCCACCACATGCTCCCTCCATTGGTCATCGTCCTCCCCCGCCAAACTGTAACTCGCAACTACATGGCGTTGGTAAGTGATTCAATCAGCCTAATTACAGGTTGTTATTCGTATCTCGATTCAGATCCATCATCTTTAAGATTGTAATCTTGCATTATCGTTAATACCAATTTGGGTAGTTATTTTAAGCTCGGTAAAATCAATTAGGTTATTCTTGATACGTACATAGGATGAATGTCGAGTGGGTGTTGTTTGAAGTATTTAATCGTCTAATTATGTATGAATACCTTTTACTTCCTTATTGGTAAGTTTAAATTTATAAAACTTTTGTGATGGTGTATTTGTCCTGGTTTTGTGAAAATCAACATTCAATCTTATCATGAAATTGTATTTTTCTTTGTGAAGCCTCAACTTAAAAAGTATATATTACATTTACATCGTCTTAACATTAAAATGTAATTTTAGTATGTGTTTGACCGTGAAATCTTTTATCCACGCTGATTTTATTTACGTCTTATATGTACCACAAGTCCGTCTCTCACTTGCATCGTGAGAGTGCTTGAGTACCTGTAATCGTTGCTCCAATGTTCGAGTTTTGGAGAGCTATGGCATATGGGGCGGATTCTCAATGAGTTCGGAAGACGTATTTGTGGTGCACTCGAAACCGAATCCAATGGTTCGAATTATGATTGTCGGAACAATGTTCACGTTTTGAAGAAAGCAACATGTGGGGCGCAATCCCGGTGTGCATGGAAAGCGCAATCCTACTGCGGATGTAATTCGTAAATTGATTGATACGGAAATAATCAACTAAAGTTATTTGGGTGAATAGTAATCCCGTATCTAAATCACAAAATTGGTATATGAATAATTAGGATGTTATGGTAAAGAAAATAATGATTATGATTCAAAATCATCCTAATTGGCTAAATTTCAGGG
Source organism: Fagopyrum tataricum (assembly GCA_002319775.1). Taxonomy (NCBI): domain Eukaryota; kingdom Viridiplantae; phylum Streptophyta; class Magnoliopsida; order Caryophyllales; family Polygonaceae; genus Fagopyrum; species Fagopyrum tataricum. The sequence continues at coordinate 13,315,831 of CM008283.1, read as the reverse complement.
TCATCCATCTTTCACATTGACTATGCGTTGCACCTGATACAACAACACACCAATGTATTCGTCTATCAATACACTTATAATCGTCAACGGTTGTTAATAGTATAATTATAAACCGTTAATGGTTATTTACATTTTTAACTGTACCGTTAGTGGTTATTTACATTTTTAACTATACCCCATCCCTTGAGGATATGCCTATCAGTTCTACAAACATCATAGCTTTTAACCGCTCCATACTTTCCCAAAATGTCCACATTTATTCCTTGGAAAATTTAGATAGTGAATGATAATGTATGTTGAAGGATCGAATTTGTGGATATTTTGATTTTTGTTCGAGGGTTCATTCTTCAGCATTTAAGCACTATTGTCATTTGGTTGCCTCATTTATGTCTTTTGAGTTTTAATTTCCTCTTTGTTTCCACTCTATTTATCCCCTTTGTTTCTCAATACTTGTCATTTAAACTCTAAAATTTTGTTTCATAATATTTGGGGTTATAGGTGTTATTAATACTTAAACTTTCTATAAATATAATTCTAACTACCTTTTCATTTATTGTTTGTATTTTCAAAGCAATATTTCATCTCTTCTCATACAACTTTCTATATCCTACCATCGTTTTTATACACCTTTTAAAAATTATTAAGCACATTAAATATTATAATTTCTACTTTTAGATTTCTTGATTAATATGTGTGTTTATTACCCTAATGACATCTATTGAAAAACGGATGAAGTATCTTATTTTTTCGGGTAAATTGCGGAAAATAACCTAATCTTTTGGGGGTGTTGCGGTATATGGCATAACCTTTTAAAAATGCAACCAAAAACCCAACGTATACAATTTGTTGTAAATTTTAGCCTATGCTTGCCGCCGGTAAATTTTCCGGTAAAAGCGATGAGTTGTATGATGAGGTGTATGTGAGTCATCTTCTTTCTTTAAGGACTGAATAAATAGCGAAAAATACAAACCTTTTGGGAGTGTTGTTGTACCTAGCTTAACCTTTTAAAAATGAAAATAAAAACCAACCTGTACTATTTATAACAATACCCAACCAAAAACCTCTATAACAAATCATCCTCAAGGCAAATATCCGATTAGTGTGATGATAATTTCATATGTATGACATAATACATTCTCAAACTTTCATATGAATGCATGACATACTTATCTACAAATGCGTATCGGATACAAAAATAAAAGAAACCCCAATAATGGTTTTATAACAAAAAGAAACAACTTCTTTCAAATAGGATAAAATAATCCGACAATAAAATACAGAAAATCATCACCTACACTGCCACACATCAGTAGCAAGATACCATCCAAACATAAGAATAGTAAATGCAGAAAAACATCGTCTAAACAAGAAAAAAAATTAAACATCTTAATCGAGTGGTAGGAGGAGCGACAATAAATGATTATTGTTGTGATGGCCCGTGAGCAGAGTTTATTTGAGAGAACAAAACATTACCGGGTAGTCCAGGCTATCAAACAAACACATGTTAGCTATAAATTTGTTCAAGTTTTTTTATTATTTATGTATAAATGTGTTAGAATACTCACATTTACGTGTGCACGATCGGTATCATGAGTAAAATATATGCCCATGCCTCTAGAGATCGTTTCATTGTGGTGTAGAACACTATTATTGATACCTTTCCTCGGTCTACCTTTCCGGGTCTTTTGGTTGTCCATGGAAGATATATATTTTACTCATGGAAGATATATATTTTTCGCTATTTATCCAGTCATTAAAGAAAGAAGATGATTCACATACACCTCATCAGACAACTCATCACTTTCACCGGAAAATTTACCGGCGGCAGACATAGGCTAAAATTTACAACATATTGTATACGTTGGGTTTTTAGTTGCATTTTTAAAAGGTTAGGTCATAGGCTGCAATACCCCCCAAAAGGTTAGGTTATTTTCCGCAATTTACCCTATTTTTTCAACGTTTCTTTTTAGCTTTTTGTTCATATCAAATGCTCTAATCTCATTAAATATGCTAGAGTTGTGCTTGTAAATGACATTTTTGTGTACGGTGATGTATATATTTTTGTTAGTCATGTTCAACATCTTTGTGAGTTCGATGAGGTAGTTTGCTCGTTGACGTGACTTAGAAATATTTTACACATCTTTGCAAGTTGTGCAAGAGAATTGAAAGAGGTATTCTATTTGCTCTTTTATTAATATAAGTGTCGTCGTGATTTTTTCTGGACACATATTCGGTGAGCTCCACCCTTATCAATGTACAAACGATTTTATTGGATGGATATATTGAAGGTTTTGTGATATAGTCTCGAAAATTTTTAATGCTAAAGACTTTTATTAAATGCTATGAATATAATTATTACATGGAAAGTTTTAGTTAGTGTCCCTATGGTTTGGGGTTTTTCGAAATTTGTCCAACACTTTTTTCTAGTTCGGTTGATACCCTCATGTTTTCTTCTTTTTCGGATTTTGCCCAGTCCGTTATACATTGAGAAGAATTGTTAACATCATCAATTTGCCACAAAAACAAAAAAATAAATTAAAAGAAAGAAAATAATAAATAAATTAAAAGGCAAAGAAAATATAAAACAATTAAACAAAATAAAATAAACACAACGTGAATCTGTTTCTCCAGTCTCCACTCAAACGAAATCGCTTTTCATGGCTTTCAAATAGCATATCTACGTCTCCATTCAAACGAAAGAAGAAAGAAATAGATTTTAAATCTCGAAAAACCTAAATTAGATGAAGTTTACGTCTTTCTTTCTTGTAAGATTATAAATTCGCCTCTCACATGTTGGAGGGTCCAAATCCTGCTAGTTTTCTTATTTTTAGCAAAATCTATGTTGCTTCTTCACTCTTAATCTTTTGTGTCACTGTCACAACAATATCACGTTTAAGAATAAATTTTAAGAGGCTAATGTCATAACCTAGGGAGTCACCGTTAGTTTTAGTTTTAGACAATGGCAATTAGAAATTTAGATAAAAGTATTGGTGGGTACCGTAAGATTAAAAAAAGGGTTTCTTCCTCTTGTTTCGTTAAGAATTACAAATTTAAATGTCCGGTTTGAAAGATGACTTTGAGATCTCCTTCTATTGTTAAGAATAACACTATTGATATGAAAAGATGCGGAGATTTCTGCTAGGAATCACCTGCTACTTTTATGGAAAATGAATGGTGATTTTGATGAAAAGAGGAGATTTTCAAAACAAATTATAGACCTCTTTACAAGGTAAGATCATTTCTTGAACTCTCTTTCTTATTTTCAAATTTTCTAAGAGTTGTTCTTACATGATCCTTTATATATATATTTGTCTTGGATTGTAAAATGATGGATCTAAGCTAGCTAAACATAACTATCGAGAAACTTGAGCAAATTGAGTACGTTGGAGGAGAAGACAAGGATTCGAAAAGGCAAGGATTTTTATGGATATATTAAATCTCGAAAGGGCTTTCTTCTTTTAATTTGTTTTTATTTTTTGTTGGGCGAAAGGACGATGTAAACGATTCTTCTCAATACTTAACGGACGACACAAAATCCAAAAAAAAAAAAAAAAAAGAGGGCACAATCCGAACTACCAAAAGATGTTGGACAAATCCTGAAAAAATCAAACCACATAAATACCAACTAGAATCTTCCTTATCACATTTACTCTTTCAAATTTTCATTCATATACCTCAATCAAACGAATCTTAAGTGTCCTAAGGAGTTTTTAGAATTAGCGACTTGATCCAAAGTACCTGGCAATGAGTTTAGATACTTGATGTTCTTGTTGAAATTCTATCAACAAAATAATGTTAGTCCTTGTATATATTTTTTTAATTTCTAAGAACTAAAAAAACATGTTTGCTTTAAATTTGTATATAAAAAAATTTGTAATGTATGTGAAATATTGGAATTTCTATAAATTAAAACTTTGCGCGGATCGTCTATATCATTATAAATTGAAAGCCAAGGAGAAGATCAAATAAATTTTCTTGAAACAATATTTTTTGACAAAATTTACTTAATTTGGGTAGAGTTTTTTTTTTAATCTATTAGAAAAATCCCAGAAACTAAATGTTAATACAACTTCATAGTTCATAATAAGCTCTTTTCACATTATTTTATACTTTTATAATAAACCAAACTTTTAGGGAAAGGAACATAGGGTAGGTGAACTAAACTGTGAACTAAACAAAATTATAAATTTTGAAAGGATAACAAGACAAATAAGACAGTTTGGCCGAGTGGTCTAAGGCGCCAGATTTAGGCTCTGGTCCGAAAGGGCGTGGGTTCAAATCCCACAGCTGTCAAATTTTTTTCTTTTTTTTTCCTTCTATTAATTAAATGTGCACATATCCGGTTTTTGTCGAGGATTTCTTCAGTGTGGAACATGAACCGTTGCCTGTATAGTACATGCTTGTAAGACAATCGTTACATAAATATAGATAACCAGAAGGATATCGAGTTTATACAAATGCGCTGCATTTTGTTAAAGAGCTCGGTCATGTGCTTTATCACATACTCTTGCAAACACGAAAATAAAAATCCGGATATTCAGATTGCGGGTACTCCGGGTAGTAAGTCGGAGGAACAAAAAGTTATCCCAATTTCGTTTCTTATGTAATAGTTGACATGGGTCGAGACGTGAGACGGACTCAATCCCGTCTCGTATCCACCCGACCGCCCCTAATATTTAAGTTCATTTTAGTTCACTGCCCCGAATTTTTACAACCGGCGAGAAAATTAGAAATTAAATTTTAAAAAAATCCGACCTAATTTGACGTTCGCTCACTCCTCAATTCCACCGTGTGGCCGTCTCTGTCGATTCCTCTCAGTGATTTGTCCCCGGTTTCTCTGTCTCAACTCCCAACTGACGGCTAACGTCTCTCTTATTTCTTATTCTCTCTGTCTCACCCAGCACCGCCGCCGGCAACGAAGATAATCAAGGTTCGGCTCTCTCGCTCGTTATGGAAATCATAATCTGAGATGACCGTTGAGTGTTGTTTTGAAATCTCTGAGTCTGAGATTTTTTTAAAATTTTGTTATTGAATGACTATTGAGTGTTGTTTTGAACTCTCTCAGTATCTGTCGTCTCCATGACCATGACTTCATTGAGTATTAGATGTCTGTTGAGTGTTGGTTATTGCTCCATGACAGTATTGAGTATTGAGTGAACTGAATGACTGTTGATTATTGGCCGAACTCATATTGTAATTGACTTCATTTTTCAAATGTAGTCTGTTTAGTTATCTTTTGAGGAGTTGCACTTGATCAGAATATTTGAGCCGGTGAAATTTTGCTTGCAGCAGAAGCATAGACTCTCCGTTACGTAACTCTGACATTAGGCCTTCGATAATTCCAGATTCCATCTCATACATTTGAAGTTTACGAGGCCTCTCTTGGACTAGTTTTAAGTCTGTTACTTCACTGATACTACCAGTCCTCATCTTCCTTAGCAAGGGCTTCAGTTTCTTCAACTTTGACACTGTTTAAAACATTTCTGTTCCTTCAGTGAATTGAAGATAGTGAATATTCAACAATTAATGAAAACTGAATGAAAGCTTCTCTTTTCATTGTGGAACACGATCCACAGTGCTTGGAGGTTGTGAAGGGAGTGTAGCTGTTTGGAACTTGTAGTTATTTTTGTTCTTCTACTGAAATTTAACGAAGTAAAAGTTTGTAGATATATTTATTTTTAGCCTGCAATCTTGTGGGATTTACTAGTTACGTTGAGTATGTAGGATAATTTGGGATGCTAACAAGCTTAGATTTTAGGAGGTTTGTTCAGATATCGGAGTTTGTATAGACTATAGATGAAACTGCTGATATTATACGATTTCTAATATAATTTTTTATGGTGTTGTCTAGATTTTTTTTTGTTAGAGATTAAGTTATTTTTTGATGAACTTTTTAAAAGAAATGTCAGTTTTCTTCTTCGTCCCCTCGAGTGGGTTTTGTTATTTTTGTTTCCTGATTCTCTGTTGTTTTATTTTGCCTTGGGTTTCACTATGTCATCTTCATGAGACTTCTTCACTTCAACTCTACTATCCCTCGCCTTCATGAAGTAACTTCATCTTTCTACATAATTATGTCTCCTTTGTCTTCAATATTTCAGTCTAAAAACTCATTACATTAACAGCCTCAACCAAGGTCTGATTTCGAGTTTCTCAGTAAGCACACATCTCTATTTTCCTTATCCCCTTTATTTCATATTAAGACTAAAATTCTATCATTTCTTGTGCCTAAGTCCCTAATAAACAGGACAATCAAAGCTCTTCAATATGAAGCAAGAGACTAAAAAATTGTAGCAAATAGATTGTTCAAATTTACAGGTAAAATAACTTTAATTATATATTTCTTTTGATTTTATTTTACAACAAAAAGCTAGGAAGGAGATGAAGGGAAGAGGCCTAGAGGGTATAAAAAAGGAATATAAATACATAACTTAAAATCCAATTTGTTAAAAATTTAAAACATAATGTCTAATTAATTATTTGTTAAAATTTAAAAATAAAAATTAAAGACGAAACTAAAACATCAGAAACTTAAATGGCTTGACAGCTAGAACAAATAAGTTTCAGTTTCCTCTTTTTGTTTTGAGGTCACACCAGTAGAGTATTATACATGGCTTTGTGGAGATATTAGTTGCATAACTTGCATGACATTCCACAGTGCTGGTGAGTGATCCAAGATCACGGGGTTGCCAAAAAAACTATTAAAACTAGAGAAACATCAAGCCAATCTATTTTCATCAGGATTCTGTCCAGTTTGGAGTCTTTGAAGGATCAAGGTGCTTATTGATTGTATACAACTCCCTATTAAATTAAAAATCTGTCAGGGCAGTGCTCCTAAAGTCTATAACAGACACTACCCTCATGGCCTCATACCCGCATAGACAAACACAACCATAAAAATGACTTTGGGCTTAACAAGGGAGATAGAGCAATTCACCTGCCACTCCCTCAGCCAGCTCTTGAGTTTTTACCTGCTCTATTGTTTCCAGTTTATATATCTTTTGTTTTCATCATTTTTTTAAAGCTTTTTGTTGAAATATATACATAATCAAATGCTCTATTTTCATTATATATGCTAAAGCCGTGCTTGTATATGACATTTTTTTGCACTGTGATGCATATATTTTTGTAACTGTAATACTCATAACCATGCCTGCTTTTTTGGTCTTTGGAAATAATGTTCTTCTTTTCATCTTTGCAGACCGAAAACTAGTTGAAACTCAGCGATTATATTGGTGAAACTTTACGATTTTCTTTTTCTTCAGTACATGGCTTCACTAAGTTTCTACTGTAGAGGTTTTTCTTCCAATGCAATTTTCTCGTCACCCAAACACTCTAATGTTTCAAGCTTTGGTCCATTTGCCCCTTGCCAACTTGGCATCAATAATCAGGCGACCCTTAAAACAAACTATTCTTGTCATTCAAGAAGTCTTTGTATGGTAAAGCATAGTAGGCCAGAAGTCTATTGTAGAGGTACTGTGCAGAGATTGGATGCTTTAAACCCTAATTTAGGTGAACCAGAAACCAGTATCCCTAGGAAAAAGTTGGCAGTTTTTGTGTCCGGTGGAGGTTCCAACTTCAGGGCAATTTATGAAGCTGCACTTGATGGTTCAGTTTATGGAGATGTTGCTGTTCTCGTCACTAATAAACACGGTATGAGAATCAATGGTGATGTTTTTCCTTCAATCGCTAGTCAGAAATATTTTTTCTTTATCATGGCTTCTCTCTTGGTAATAATGCACAAGTGAACAACCCCACATATATTCATAATAAAATTCTTTGATCTTCGTCTTTGGTGTGGGTATCTTCTTTGTGTTTGGATTTGCATATTTTGAATATATTTATTTTAGTTTATTCAGCTTAAAAAACTCTATGGTACCTTGTCTCCCCAATAGGTCAGTACCTCTGTGTTGGTAATCGTGTTAGAACTTTTGTGAGTGTGACTACATGCTAGCTTACTTGTTGACGTGATTTAAATTATTTCCATTTTAATGGAAGCATGTGGAGGTGCAAATTGTGCAAGAGAAAGAGGCATTCCTGTTGTTTTGTTTCCGAAAACAAAAGAAGAACCTGAGGGTATGGCCCCTGAAGACCTCGTAACCACGCTTAGGTATGATTTCACAAATGATTATCTTAACGATATCTATAGCTTTGAAACCATCCTCATCGAGTCGCTTACAAACTTCATGTAACTATTCATCGTCAAATCATGAGACTTTAATAAGGTTTCTAGGGCTGTCCTATTGATAATTAATAAGATATTGTGTTAGGTGGTAGCATGTCATTGTATGAGATTGGTGGACCAAGCTGTTCTCTTAAGTTTCATTTTTTATTAATAACATGGGAATTTGGCATGCTAAAAATCGGTCAAATACAAACATATGTAAACTATTGCAAGTTTGCAACTGTCTCCATTAATTATATATGTGGGGTCCATACAGGCGATTTGAGGTCGATTTCATTCTTCTTGCTGGTTACCTGAAGCTTATACCAGCTGAGCTGGTTATAGCTTATCCTAAACGTATTGTAAATATCCACCCTTCACTCTTGCCAGCATTTGGAGGCAAAGGCTATTATGGGATAAAAGTTCATAAAGCAGTCATTGCCTCTGGAGCAAGGTACAGTTACATTAAAAAAAAATTCAGTGAATCTGCCTTTGATTTTAAATGAAATTAAAATTTGACCTTCTAATTTGTTATGAAACTTCATGTACCATAAGAGAAAATACATACTTCACTTCATCCTTGGTATAGTTTGTGGTGAAGATTAATTAAGAGAAGGATATTGCATGGTGATAGATATTCTGGAGCAACCGTCCATTATGTTGATGAAGAATATGACCGAGATCGTATTCTTGCCCAGAGAGCTGTTCCTGTGTTGGCAAATGATACTGCTGATGTGCTAGCTGCTAGAGTATTACATGAGGTAACACAACATGACTTTATGGAAATTTCTCGTTCTATTGCTGTCGAAGTTACACTTCAAGAACTTCCTTTTCTCTTCATAGATTTTACTGCTTGATTTGAATCCTTAGAGGGATGCTAGTCTATGTAGTGTCTTCTTTAGAGTTTTAAACGCATTTCAGGAGCATAGTTTGTACGTGGAGGTGGCTGCAGCATTATGTGAAGACCGGGTAGTTTGGCGGGACGATGGTGTCCCCTTGATACAAAGTAAAGAAGATCCCTACAACTACAGCTAGGTGAACAATCTACTGACATTTCCGGCCCTTTGAGATGGCAAGTCTACTGTGTTTGTGAGAGGCTGCAATTTCGGAAAGTTATTGACAACTAACAGATGTTTCGTCGCACCTATCTTCGCCTGTTGTGATTTGGTTCTCTCCTTGAAAGTGTAAGGCCTGTTTATTTTGCTAAAATACAAACGATTTTACCGGATGTTGTTTGGTTAATCACTGTAATGTAATGTTTAAGGCGTCAGATTTAGGCTCTGGTCTACTTTTTTGTTACATATTATTTTGAGACAAATTATACAGGTTGTTTTCCAAGTATACATATAAGCATATGACCCTCCTTGCTAAGATAAGATGAAATCTCATCATCCCTGCTTGGGACAAATGTAACGACATGGTGTGCAACTAGTTAGTTACGGTAGTTTGCGAAGCATAAATAAGCTCAAAAATCAGCTTCTCGATCGTTTCATTGAGATAACATAGAGAACCGAACCCGCGGCCCGGCCCCATCCCTGAACAAGAGTTGCCCGATTAGAGAGTCGATATGGTCCTCACGTTAATCACTGTTTGTACGTTAGCGTCAATGTGAATAAGCCGTATTACGTTGGTAGAACACGTGATACACCTACATTGGGTTTTGGCGTGAAGATCCTTAGTAAACTTTGAGTATTGACATGAATAAAACTTAGTAACATTGAGTTTTTGTGTGAAGAAGCTTACTCATAATGGTGTTAACTTTAATTTTGTTAGTCGTCAACGTGAGACAATATTTATAATTTAGGATAAAGTTTGTGTCAAGAATTTTCTTTTCAATATCATCCAATTTTTTAAATAATTTTTATCCATAATATATAAGTGGATTTTTATATTTTTGGGTTAGAATATATGAGATCATGAATACTAAAAAACTTATTAAGCTAGTTTTGTTTTTAAAAAAATAATAAAAAATCGGACCTAATTTCATCTTCCGTTCCACCGTGTGGCCGTCTTATCTGTTTCAACTCGCGATTCCTCTCGGTTCTTCGTCTCCGGTCTCTCTGTCTCAACTCCCAACTGACGGCCATCGTCTCTCTTATTTCATATTCTGTCTGTCTGTCTGACACAGCGCCGCTTCCGGCAACGAAGGCAATCAAGGTTCGGCTCTCTCGCTCGTAACGGAAATCAGAATCTGAGATGACTGTTGAGTGTTGTTTTAAATTCCGAGTCTGTGATTTTTATTTTTGTAATTGAACTGAATGACTATTAAGTTCCGTTTTAAACTCTATCAGTCTCTGTCGTGCTCCGTGATCATGACTGCAATAAGTATTTGAAGTCTGTTGAGTATTGGTTATTGTTCCATGACAGTATCGAGCCAGTGAAAATTTTGCTCGCTGTTGAAGAATAGTATTTTTTTTTTTATGTAACTCTGACATTTGGCCTTCAATAGTTCCAGCTTCCAATCTCTTTTCATCAGAATCCTGTCCAGTTTGCACAGGAGTGATTTTTGGCTTGAATTCCATTGCTAAAAATGCTTGCTTTAGAGCATTTATAATTCAAGTTGTGGAATGTTACTTATGATGTTATTGCTCTGTTAATCCATTGGAGATAATGATGTTATTGAACCTTAAATCCATTGGATAAATGCAATAGCTTTTGATTTCTGAACTTTGTTTATGGAGCATAAGAATGGTAGAATCCAAAATGCTCTATTACCCCTAAGGGAAAAGAAAAAAGACTTATTGTTGATAGCAGAGTGGATGTGTTTCCCTTATTGTGCTTGCCAATATAAGTTATGTGATATTATTGTATAGAGTTGAGTTATTCATGGGCAACTTGTACAGGCAAGAAGAGTTCAGTCTAGTTGGTACCCGTTGTAATCTTGCCTGCATGTTGGAGCTCATGCACCTCCCTCCATCCCTGGTCTTTGTAATTCAGCTAAATGCAACCGAAGCATGCTCGTTTCATGATTGAAAGGTCAGATTCATCTCTTTATCTAGTTTTAGTTTGATTTGAAATCAAATTGTCCGTCCCTTAATGTTTTTTCAAACTCATTTTAAGTTCTCTTACATATTGAATGCTGAAAACAAACTCTGAATCCTCATTTCTTCATTTACAATTTGCACTTTTCATTTTATCTCTCTAAATTCACCTATTGTGCACTTTTTGTTCATTGAAGAGCTTATGCTAATTTTCTCTATTGCCAACCCCTAGATTCTTATATTAGTTGCAATTGCTACAGACTTACTCGAAGATACATACATCACTATCAGCAGCCTTCAGTAAACCCAGCATTACAAGCCAGCAGCCTCCAACATCCATATAAAAACTGGCATGACCAAAGAAAGAACAAGCTAACAGCAAGTACATTTGGTGGAGCCATAGGACTATGGCCTCGAAGGAGAGTTCAACTATGGTTAGAAAAGCTCGGGGCAGTTGAACCCTTCAGGCTCAACTTCTCTATAGCATGTAACAACACCAGAGAAGAAGAAGCATTAGAAGATTACATAAAAATGACAAACAATTACGTTTGGAGACCTCCGTTTCAGGTCCATCATAAAGACAGTTGGATTGCCGCGTCACCAGATGGAGGAGTTATTCAGTTACAATCTAGAGGTGTTCTTGAGATAAAAATCCCATATAGTGACAGAGATATGAAAACCATTAGACCATGGAAACGAATTCCGCTTTACTATATGCCACAAGCACAGGGATTATTGGAGATAACAGGAATGGACTGGCTGGACTTCTATGTCTGGACTCGCGAGAATGGAAGCAATCTGTTTCGGGTGTATCGTGATGTTGAGTATTGGGCACTTTTGAAGGTAGCTCTTGAAGATTTTTGGTGGAACCATGTTGAGCCTGCAAAGAAGATATGCAGTGAGTATTACATAACTAACCCACTTGTCGAGCTAAGGCTACTTAAACCAGAACCAAAGCATGAGCTATGTGCTTATATTGTCTATCAAAGCAAACTTCTTGTTGACAAATCAAGGTTAGTGAACCACAGATCCAAAACTGGTAAATTATATTCTTTTCATAATGGAGTAATGAATTATGTACCACAGTAGACTGTCCTAGGATGATTTAGCAAATTTTGATATTGAAAATAGTTAAAGTTTGGTTTCATTTTGTTTTAATTAGTGGTTAATTGATCAAATATATTTCATAAAATACAATTGATAAATCATTTTTTACTGATAAATATGAATTTTGTTTTTCTCCTATAAAATTATATTTCCTTTTAAATTTTATTTTCTATGAAATTAATCCAGTTTTGATCTCCTTAGAACTATATGTTAATAAGATTTTAAAAATAATATGTCCACTAGATCAAGATGACCCTCATTTTAACTATAAAATGGGACACTTAAATTTACACTAATCGTATTATATCTATTATTCAATTTTTGTTATATGCTCAACTCGATTCAGCCGCGTTGAAAGAACTCTCAATTTTATTATAAATTTAGACATGGGCTGCGTTCGGTGACGTTAAATTATGGGGTTTATGAACTTATAAGAATAAAAGTTATTTAAAAAAATGTGTCGAACCGGGCATGATAAAAAAAGAATGTATAAAATATTTAAACATTCTTAGTATTATGTTAATCAATTAAATTTGCTAATATTTTTAAGCAATAATAAATCGAAAGGTTATATACCATGCATGCTTCTTGAGATTATTGACTTTGGAGGGATATATATTGCATGTATTGTAACCCTTCACTAACGCTAGTAGCCTAGTATTCTAATATTTTGTTTGGTCTCTTTTAGAGAAATTTAAATTTGAAAATTTCCAATAATATTTAAGGAGTCTAAGGTTAGTTTGAAGGTTGATTAATTGAATATTGGTTAATATGATAATTATTGACTATTCTAATTAGGATTGTTGTATGAGTCGAAATACTCGAACTTTATTCATACTCACTCACTTTCTAAACGAACAAATTATGAGCATATTTTGAGCTTAATTAAAACTTAGGTTCGGCTCGGGTTCAACTCGTTTATAAATTAGTTGAATATGAGCATGTCAAAAGTCGGTTCCTTCTACTTGAATAATAACACTAAAGATGACTAGTTTAGTCAATGTAGTAGGGTTATTATGTGAGATGTGCTACTCCAATCGAACTTGGTTTGTTTATATACAAGTTCAACATGAGCATGTCAAAGTTTGACTCGTTCGACTCGAATAACAACTCTGATGATTACTAGATGAGTCAATCTTCATTATGATTGTTCTATGAGTCGGGTTATAAGAGCCCGACTTGTTCATTAACAACCCTACATATTTTCAATAGGTTTGTATAAATCAAGCTATTCAAGCTCGGCTTGAGCTCGTTTACTTTTTGAACGAGCCAAATAATTTTAAATACTGATAAATTTTAGGTTTGGTTGCTTTATAAACGAGGGTATCACGTACACCTTATCTTAGATAGGATTATCTTTTCCTTTTTAACTTACTATGCTTGATGTGCGTGTTATGCACGCTCACCGTGAATGGTAGCGTGATTATATGGATTTACAAGAAGCACCGTCATCATCTAGTTTGTCCAACTGCTCGCATAACTCAGAAGTGTTACAATCCGACATGGACAGAAGTATGAACTCAGAGGTATTAAAATCCGCATCGGAATTGCTATATGATAAAATAATTTAAAAAAACAAGTCACATAAGGCAAAACATGCTAAACTACTCGTAAAATACAAGTTTGGCAAACAAAGTTTATAAATTGTTGACAAGGTGACGACGTACTTTGTTGTGCCTTGAGCGGTATGCAGCAAGCCGTAGTGTATTCCTCATTTCCTCCCGCTTCGAGCCCAAGCAACACAATATGAAGCTCTCATTCCTGTTCTAGCACAACATGCATAAGCTCTCCTTCAATCCTTCTCGTTCGGGCAAAGTACGGAACTCTTCTTCTCCGTTTGAGCACATGAACAATCTTCACTTCCTCCTTCATCCGAGCAACAATAACAGGAAGAGTCCTTTACTTCTCTTGTCTTGAATATGGGCAACAAGGAGTACTCTTTAAAGTACTCACTGGTTGTATTCGGTCACACTTTAAATGGAAAAAGATTCACTTACATCAAACATGTGAGCATTGAAGACGGTAAGGGTAGTTGTCAATGAATAAGCCTTAAAATTAGTTAATTGATCAAAACTTCAAAAGTACGTAGAAGAGAGGGCGAGTAACAAGTTGATTGAAAGAGATGAAAAGACAAAAATGACAATTAATCAAATTTTGAGTTGCAATGTGCCTATACACCCTTTTGTGCAACAAAGACATGAGAAAGTATACTCAACCGGAAGACTAGTTCCTCTTAACTATTGAACATCTATGAAGACCTTAGATGATAGCCAATACAAGGAACTGGATCAGACTAAGAATATCTAAATAAATTCAAGTGATCCTAATCACATTAGATTGCAATCCAATGTCTCAACAACTTATATACATGAAAGACAGGCAACAAAATAGGAATATTTGTGAGAATAAGGATGAATTCCCCTTGAGGTTTTCATTAGATTATAACAATATATAAAGAGGTTACAAGAGTGCATAGTTGCTAGGGGTTACAATAGTGCGTTATTATTAAGGAGTTACTACAATGCGAAATTACTAAGGGGTTACAAGAGTGTGAAACCACTAAGGAGTTACAAGAGAGTGTAACCGCTAAATTAACCCCTAAATATTTACATAAATTATCATACCCCCGTAGTCGAAGCTGAAGGAGGGAGTGCAATGAGACTGAATTGAAAATCAAGAAATAATTGTCTTGGTAATCCCTTTGTGAAGATGTCGGCATACTGAAACGAAGAAGGGACATGTTAGACTCGAACGTGACCAAGCGCAACCTTATCGCGAACAAAATGGATGTCAAGCTCAATATGCTTAGTCCGTTGATGTTGTACAGGGTTGCTAGCAAGATAAGTGGTTGAAAGCCTGAAATGTTGTCAGTGTATAAGATAGACGCCTTATCGAGTGGACAATGAAGCTCAAGTAACAGATTGCGTAGCCAGGAACACTCAGAGACAACATTTGCAATTACCCTGTATTCGGCCTATGCACTAGACCGAGAGACAACTGACTGCCGTTTGGCAGACCAAGAGATGAGGGTGTCATTAAGGAACACACTATAAATATAAGTCGATCGACGAGTGTCGGGGAAACCACCCTAATCTACATTAGTGTAAGCAATAAGATCAGACTTCAGAGAAGGAGTAATGGTGATACCGAGAGAAGAAGTCCCAAAAATGTAGCAGATAGTCCGCATAAGGGCAACAAAGTGGAGCTCTCTACGATCATGCATGAATAAACAAATTTGTTGAACAACAAAACTGTTATCTGATATCTGGATGTGTGAAAGTCAGATACTGCAAAGTTGGCTTGTTATCTTTTCCCATTCAACAATCACAAAACAAACTTGAACAAGAACAAATAAAAAAGATCCCCAAAAAATAGTTAAGTGATCCCAAATCAAACATAGTGAAACCTTGACTGAGTTGTGATGTTAGACGAGTGCGCAAAATATCAGAAGAGGCTGCCAGAATGATATCATCAACATACTATAACAGATAAGTCATGTCAGAACCATGCCGATAATTGAAGAGGGAATAATCACTCTTACTACCAATAAAACCAACACGATATAAATAACCAGCAAAACGCTGAAACCAAGACCGGGGTGCCTGTTTCAAACCGTAGAGAGATCGTTGTAGCAGACAAACATGCTTCGGATGAGCAGGGTCAACGTAAACATGTGGTTGAAACATACATACAGTTTCGTTCATATTTCCATGGATAAAGGCATTTTGAACGTCAAGATGATGAATTGACCAAGAACAGGAGACGGCGATGCTAAGAACTATCTAGATAGTTGCCGGTTTAACAACCGGACTGAAAGTCTCATCGCAATCAACATCAATCCGTTGTGAGAAACCATTAGCAACCAAACGCGCTTTATAGCGCTCAAGTGTACCGTCAAACATATATTTATGCCGAAAAATCCACATACATCTCATAATGTTAGCCCGCTCAAGATGAGGAACAAGAACCCAAGTACCATTCCACATAAGGGCTCGATACTCATCAAGCATGGCGGCAAATCATTTTGGATCTTGGAGGGCTAATTTATGGGAGGAAGGGATAAGAGATAAGCTTGAAGCAGGTATGGTGTCGGTGTGGAGGTCGAAAATGGAGCGGGGTTTAAAAATACCACTAATAAAACGGGTGTTAGGTCGGCTTGGTGGGTATACTTGTCTATCTTGTTGGATTGGGCCCAAATCAGAGGTGGATTGTTGGAGGGTTTGACGTGACGGAGCCGGTGTGGGATGGGTCGGTGTGTGTTGCGGAGTGGGTGGTGGTGTCACGGGACTTGGATGAGCCAATGTAGGAGTTGTAGGTGATATTTGGGGTGCCTAAGATTCTAAGCGTTGGGCTGAATGGTAGGGAGAGACGAAAGGTTCGTCATAAAGAAAATTATATTGGAAAGGAGACATGGGAGTTTTGTTTACGAAGGGAAAGACAGACTCATCAAAGGTGACGTGTCAGGAGAGAATAAGCTTGTTAGTACTAAATCTAGACATTTGTACCCCCGATGATGAGAAGATATCCCAAGAAGACACAAGGCGTAGACCAATGATTTGACTTATAGGAGATAGTGACACTTTGATTTGGATAGCAAAGGCAACCGAAAACCTGTAAGTGGTCATCAATAGGCGTTGATTAATAAAACATTTAAGTCGGTGATCGATTTTGAATTGTTGAGGAGGGAAGGATGTTGAGTAGGTAACTCGATATTTCAAAGGAATGAGCCAAAAGAAAACGGGAATGGAAGCATGAAATATGAGCGATCTCATCATATTGTTGATAGTGTGAATAACATGTTCGGCTTTGCCGTTTTGAAGGGAGATATGTGGAAATGAGAAACGAGAACTAATGATGTTTTGGGCGAAGAAGTTATGAAATTGATTGTTATTAAACTCACGACCCATATCACATTGGAATGTTTTGATTGGCATATTGAACTGCGTTTTGACTAGGTTATGGAATTGCACGAATAATTCGAACACTTGAGACTTCAATTTTATGGGAATGACCCAAAGAAAATGGGTGAAATTCTCAAGAAACAACAAGTAGTATTTAAAACCATCCCGACTAGGAATTGGAGAGGTCCAAAGATCACTATGCACGATATCAAAGGGTGCAGTTGTTTTAGTAAAAGAGCGTTCAAAAGGAAGCCTATGATGTTTTCCGAGTTGACAAGAATGACAAAGTTTGGATAACTTCTCTTTATTGTATTTCAAAAATGAAACATTCCTAATATAATCTAGAACTGGCGTGCTAAGGTGACCAAGACGTGCATGCCAGAGACTCGAAGACTGGACGGAAAGGGCTTGAGCCGAATGTGGAGACAAATGTGTGATTGGATAGAGGTCCCTAGAGCTATTGCATCTCAAACGTATGTTCCCCGTTTGTAAATCCTTCACGAAAAATCCAATTCGACACTGGCACAATTATCGGTAGTAAAACGTCTAATTGAAAAGGGTTTTTAACTAGTTTAGGTGCAACAAGGACTTTGGATAAGTGCAAAGGCTTATTTGTGGTGTTTATGAAAGTTTTCACCAAGACTTGCAGATGGTATCCGCATACCGTTGCCAACAATTATCGAATTTAATGGAACATTATACAAAATTGATGAGAGGTTACCTTAATTGTTCGTCATGTGAGAAGTGGCCCTAGTGTCCATGTACCATAAATTATCCACGGGATTGAGCGTCATTGATGAGAAGGCATGAACAAGTGTAGTGGGCTACTGCATGTCGAAACTAGAACCGAAATGAGCATGTTGGATGGGATGTTGTGAATAACCACTGCCAAGAATCCCTTGTTGGGAAAGAAAGGGGTTGAGAGGACGTTGGTAGGGTGGAGCATACTGGGCCGCAAACCAGGGAGCAGAAGGCAATATGAAGGGTTGTTGTCATGACGTCCCAATCACAGAAAGCCATCCGTATGGTGGGTGAAACACAAAACGGGTGGCAGGTTGTTGTTATGGGACTTGTGGTCGGTTCTTGCCCATGCGCCCACGGCCACGTCCTTATGAAATAGCGTCCGATCCAGCCGAGGAGACGGATTAAGAAGTAGGTTTATGGGAAGACGGTGGAGCCGAATTGGCTGCGGCGAGAGCCGTTTTTCCCTTGGCGGCAGCAACTTGACTCGTCAAGCGAGTTTCCTCCAAAATTAATTGTGATCTAGCCTTTAGTAAGTCGGAAGAGGATCCGATTGTTGAATGTAGCTTGCAGCGGCATTGTACTCGGAAGGAAGACCTGACAAGATTTGTAACACAAGACCATTGTCCGTGATAGGCGAGTCCACACCTTTAAGTTGATCGGACAAGGCTTTGAGGTGTTGAGAATAAGTAGACATGGAGGAAAAAGAAGCCAACTTGCAATTTGTGAACTCATTTTCAAGATACATGACGCGCGTGTTTTGTTATCTTGAAAATTTTTCTTGATTCGTGCCCATGCTTGAAGAACCGTGTCATGAGATCGAGGATTTGAAGAAGAATGTCTTTTGAAACCTTACTATAGATCCATTGAAGAACGGTAGCGTCAACTTGATTTCATAACTCATCATTGATGTCCTCTGGTTTATTCTAATATTCATATAAACATATTGTATTTATTCTCGTTACCATATGCACGAGACTATAATAAATTACAATCGAACCTTGTCTTATTTAGACGCTAAATCTGAGTCATCCGTGCATTTATCCGATGATTCATAGACGTTCTTATTTCTTACCGTAAGACATATTCTTACCAGATCCTAACCCATATACACACACAACGTTCCTATGTAAAATCTATGGAGTTCTATCTTGTGAAGTTTGTAGTAGGGTGAGAGGGAGGACATATGAACTACAGTTCGAAGCTCCAAAGCGGTGTTTTTTAATTGTTTATTCATAAAAACACAAGTAATGAACGTGTTTCTAAAACAAAAAATTAACGATTATTACTTTGACTTTGTTTTTATTGTTATTAGAGTTCTAAATGTTCAGGGAAATACATTATCTTGACAATAATTATTTCAACATTGTCATGTACAACGATTAATCTTGATCGTTCATACAAAAAAAATAATACGGTTAATATAAGTCTTTACTCCCTACTCTAAGAAAAGTTCCTACAAGATTATATCTCTATGTATATATGTAGGGGGTCAGGTGAGATAGAACCATTCTTACGGAGATGAATGAAAATATCTAAGAATTGTTGGATTATTAGATGAACGTCTCAAATTAAAACAAAAAAATATAATGTTATTATGGTAAGAAGTAAATAGCAAACATTCGGTCGAATAAGATCACGTAACGTTCATTTATTAATATCGTGAATGAGGTATCCTAAAGGAATTAAAAACATACTTTCCTTATTCACGTGCGTCATAACTCATAATGTTGCTCAGTCGTGCACTACATTCGTTTCTCTCAATCGTGCATTTGTTGTGCTTGTAATTTGATTCGTAGAAGACTTGTGCACTTGTACATAATTGATAATTGTAGCTTCTTATGGTTTATATGAACGTGTAGTTCATTGTCCTTGCAATTGTGCAGAAATTTCGTTTAAATACTCGTGCAATGTGGTCATGATAAAGTCGTGTTGATTGTATTTAGTTTAATCATGTTGGTTTATCCCATGTATTTTTTTTGTTTATGACAAAGTCGTGTAGACTGTATTTTGGTTGTGACGACCGGTTAGGATTTTGTTGTTCTGATTAATGTTGAATTATTTTTGGTAACAATATTAGAGTTATGCTCGTACATAAAAGGTATAAGTATGGTAAGCAATCTAACGGTATAAGTAAAAGCTCATATTCAATCTTAATCACGGATCAATTATGATTCAACGACTCTCAAATGTTTTCATTTTTCTATGTAAAATTAGTTCTTATCCAAAGCAATTCTTATATAGATATTTTCAAATATGAACCTGTAATGGTATAACATATTTTTATTAAATTTACCATGATATAAAATAATCCTTAATGTATACATTGAATTGAATTTTCTTAAAATTTAAAGTTGACATTGATGTTTTATTTATTTTGTTGCACATTCTTTGTGATAACAAAATTAATTAAAATATCAAATAATTTTTAAAAACATAAAAATTCTTTCAACTTGTATTTTGTTAAAAATAAAACTTGTGTGTAGTACGGTCCGACTACTAGTATATATGAAGAACTTATATTACAAAAAAAACAAATTAACAACTTTATTATTTCAAAAGAATCTCCATCCAATCAAATTTATTTGTCGTTTTAGACAATTACACAAGAATTAAAGACAAAATCAACCTAATTTAAGACAATCATTGTTTTGTTATTTGAGTTTTACAGTACATGAAGTAAATTATTGTAAGCATTTAACATTACAATTAAGAGGGGCATGCAATTATAGTATACGGAGTAGTAACGTTGATAGTTTTTACGGAGTAATGTATTGTTTAGAATTTAGGTGGAGGTAAATAAAAAGGTAATGGTTCATTGTGAGCATTAGTTGAATAATTATTTTGAAATATATCGTTCTCTTTGAGAATTAATTATTGTATTTAGTGTAAAGTATAAAATAACATTCCTTTTGTGATTTAAATTTTGACACTACAACTGTTAGAGATGAACATGAGATGGGATTAAGGTTATTTCAGGTCCCGTTCTGCCTATTTTAAATGAGATGGGATTGGGACGTACTTTGAGTATTTTTGATTGAATCTCATCGGGTCCTAACTGTAATCGGGACGGAATGAGACGGGATGGGCCCAATCTCTCATGCCTATTAATTTATTTATTGTGTTTATATTTTACGCTTTATTCACAAAATAGTTATACATATTGTACTTAAAACGCAAAAACATTCAAATATCCATAATAACATATTATAGTTTACATTAAAGTTTCAAAATATTCATGATAAAACATATCCAAATGAATTTGAGTCATTGGTCAATTTTGACGGTGTGACTAACATGGTTTAGTTTTTAAAAAATATATAAGTATAATTATATAGCAACTATATAAGTATATCACTAATGCTTAAAAATATTTTTTATTTAATATACTGGGGTGAAATAAGTCTAATGAAATAAAGAAGTTAAAGATATATTCTGTCCTAAATAGTTTTTGGTGGGACAAATTCGGAACAAAATTACTAATTTTGATAAAATTTCATCGTGATCGGAACGAGATCGGAATTGGCAAAAATTTATGTCAACTCAAATCAATGTGTGTAAGAAATATACAACTGATTTATTACTAGTGATTATGTAAAATGAAAAGCAAAAGCATCTCAAAGTAAATATACAACTGATTTATTAATTTTAAGTTTTAAACAGTGATATAAATAAGCATGAAAATAACCAAAAAGCTGTTATATAAGTATGAAAATAAAGAAAAGGTGTATTCTTTTAAAGGGGGTCTCACGCGTGTCTTTCTGCGAACGACTTCCCTCTCCCGTTCCCCACTCTGAAGTCTGAACCATTCAGAGCCGTACGCTTCAGCCCTGACTCTGTAGGCCCCACCGTCCTAGCTAGCAACAAAATAGCTGGCCCACCTCCAAACACAACTTTTTATTTTCTTTTTCTTTTTTCTTTTTTTAATTCGAGGGTCTCTTGGTAATTGATTGTATTTGCAGATCTGGAGGAGTGGAATTGCACATTAAGATGGGTTTATAGCCAATGGGGTTATTACACTTGTCCTGCACATGCAATATCGACAAGGGCTCCTTTGCAAATTACAGGTCAATCATCAACATTGA
This sequence comes from Fagopyrum tataricum, assembly GCA_002319775.1. Lineage (NCBI taxonomy): Eukaryota > Viridiplantae > Streptophyta > Magnoliopsida > Caryophyllales > Polygonaceae > Fagopyrum > Fagopyrum tataricum. The sequence goes on along the minus strand of CM008283.1, from coordinate 13,293,855 downwards.
CTTTCAGAAAATTGCATTTTAGTACGCACCACGTGTCTCCCTCTCGATCAATGAGAAATTGAGGACAATTGTAACTAAATTGGTCAATCACGTGAATGGTCCGGACTTCTAAGATAGTTGCAAAAGTTATGCAAAACTTTCAAAGTTATATAAACTACCCTCATCATTAAAACTCACTTTAATATCAACATTAATTCTCATTTTGAAAACTGGTCTGTTATTTTTACTACTATTTCAAAGTTGAGCTATTTTCCTTTTGATCATTTGCAAAAGTACATATGTATACGGAAATAACAATTAAAGCGTGTTAGAGTACGAGGAATTGAGCGAATCGTATAAATCTAACCTAGTTTTTTATAGAATAGAAAAACATAGGTTAAACTTTCAAAAATGGTACAAAATAGCCTCAATTACGGAAAATAGGCAAATAATAACTTAAGTATACCGAATATAAAATTTTAAATGATCAATGGAGTCCAGTTATACGGTCATTCAAAAGAAAGAAAAAAAGAGTTTGACATTGCATTTTTCATCAGTAAAATATATTATATTGAGTTTGAGCTTCACAACATAATAAAAATATTATGGTATGAAACAATTTATTTTGTATAGACATATACAATGTAAAGTAAGCTCTAAAAACTTGAGTGAAATATTTATCAACGTGGACTAGACCATAATAAATTCGGGCCGGCCCATCCGCCTGTCCACCAAAAAACACAGATACGGACTAGTATTTTGGTCCGTTTGGGCCGGGTCAGGCCCGGTCCGCTTGTTTACGGAATGACCCTATGTGTTGGATTTTATCCGCGGGCCGGTCCGTTCAAGGCGAGATGGGCCGGCCCAGCCCTGACATTTTCGGACGGTATTTTAGATTTGGCCTGTCCCGAGCCCGCATTTGTTCAGGTCTAATGCGGACCTACCCGCTTTTGTCTAAATGTCTAACCAAACAACCAATATTAATAATACATAAGTTTGAATAATTGAAAATTTCGCATTAATGTTTGTTTAATATTTACGACAATTATTTTCTACTATTTAAAAACGAAGTAGTTTTTATCATCTCTATAAAAGTATATTAATAATAACTTTGTAATTTATATAATCCTAGCAAGAAGTAGGAATGTCCCTTTAAAAACATAGTCATGTTGATAAGGAAATTGGTTTCAATGAATAAAAGTTTGACCCTTTTAATTCTAATTTTTGTATGAAAAAATGTATTTACATAACACATTCAACTCTTTATAAATATAATTATACCATATTATATATACTACGTACTGCATAATTTTATTTTTTTTAAATATTTATGTTGTACTTACACTTTTAAATAAATATACATAATAACAAATTGTTTAAATGAAGACTTCTTTGTTGTCGGGATTTCACGATGTATTTTTTTGTTTTTGTTTTTCTTTTGATGTTGTCTTTCATGACCGTTTGACCGTTTGCCGATTTTTTTTGTCTTTCGATCTACTAGACGGCGGGTCATTTAGTGCTTTGAATTACTCTCTCTATTTAAAAAAAAAAAAAAAAAACTTGTCCCATACCTTGCCCACATCGGAGTTAAATTTTTATTTATTTTATATTGGATCTGGATTAAAATATGAGAGAGGACTATAAGGTTTCAAGTACAAATGAAAAAAGATATGTAAAAAAAGTTATCTTATTAACCAAAGTACACATTTTATATAAATAAAATAGTTTTATATGTTTGAGGTTTGAAACATTAAGCTAAGTTTTAGTTACTCTGTAAACATTAGCATGTTCACAAATATTTAATTGGACTGACATGTAAGTCTAACGATAATTATTGCATTTTTTGACCTAGCCTCAGTTTTAAATCTAAGTTTAAAACATAAATAGTCAAAAATGAATAATCATTAACCCGACTACAAATTAAAATAGTTCGTATAGAAGACAGTACATAATTAGTGCTACTTGCAAATTGAATATTAGCCATCTAATTTACAAGATTTTGACCTAGTTATGACGAGATTACTATTCGCGCGACACTTTTTACAATTTGTACGACAATGCAAAATTTGCATGTTCCTCAGGTTGAAGCGAAGTACGCGGGCCAGACACCAAAACTAGAAGGTTGAGGCGCATGCGAATCGATTTATTTTTTTCCCAAGAAAATAAAATTAAAAAAGGGCCGAGAAATTGACACGATAATGTGAGAAAATATCTCGGGCGCATGCCCTTAATGGGCCTTACACATCCGGACTTCGTATGCGCCTCAACCGGACGCATGCGCCCCAACTTGAACATTGTCGTACGTGCTAATTTTTAATTTATAACAATCATTTTCTCATAGTTAGAAATTTCAGTACAATTATTTTCAAGAAATTTGTTTAGTTAGTTTAGATAATTTGTATTAATGGTTCATACATTTTAATAAATTTTTTTCATAAGTTCAAAATAAAGTATAAAGGGCTAATATAAAATATTTGAACTAATTGAACAATCTATATAAACTAATAACATACAATTTTTAAACTAAATAATATTATAATAAAAGTGTACTAATAATATCCGTATTAATGAATATTATTTGGAAAATAGTGCACAAAAAAAAACTAATGGTGTAATATATTATATTAACAAAAACGTTGAATTGTTTGTATAAAAGGTTTGAACTATAATTATAATAACTATAATTTATTTTTTAACTTTTTTTTAAAAAAATTATAATTTTTTTATATATTAGAATATTATCTTAGTTTTAAACGTTTTTTCATATTCTATTAACTCACCGTTTATATTTTACCAACACAATCGAAAGAATCTATTTAAGCTGAATCAATCCTTGTAATACATTTTTCTTCCAAAATAAATATTCAAAAATTTAAAATTACTTGATAAATTCACCACTTTACAGTAGCAAATAACTAAAGATCTTCAATATTATTTTCGTCTCTACATGCACCATCGATTGTCAATAGGTATCAAAAGAAAACTTTCTATACGTAGGAAAAAGTCCAAAACAAGTTATGAACAAGAAATTATTATGTGACCAAAGTTTTTCAGTAAGGCAACATGATTGGCACCAAAAAAAAAAAGAAAAAAAAAATGTGAAAAGAAAAAACAGTTGTCACTGGCGCGTGATGTCACGGATTTCAGTTACTTCAATCATGTCTTGATTACCAAATTTACATCATATTTTATTCTATCACATCCGATAAAAAAATGAATAAAAAAAATAAAAATAATAGAAGAAAACAAACAAGAAAAGGAGGAAAAGAAAAAGGTGCTCCACTCTGGTAAGTCTGACCCCTCTGCATGCTTAATCCAGCTTTCCCAGAACCATATATATGGTTAAGATTCCATTAATATTCCTTTTATAAGGAAATTAAAAATCTTTTTTTCTAGGGTTTTATTCAATTACCCATTCAACTTTCTTTATAGCTCAAATCTTTACTTTCTTACATTAATTGATTCCATTTCAAGTTTTCAACTCTCCCAATTCATTCATTTCCTTCTGTGAATTCTAATCTGTTGGCTTTCTAAATCTTTTCAAATTAGGGATTCTTCTTAATCTTTCCCCCTCTGTTTTATTCTTGCTCCCCTTTGAGACAGAGCTCATCAAAGAAGAAATCAGATTCAAATCAGGATTCAAATCGCCTCGTTGCTTGAGAAAATGACTGTGGAGAGGAGAAACGATGTGGCCAATGACCAATTTCCTATTGGTATGCGAGTTTTGGCCGTTGACGATGATCCCATTTGCCTTAAGCTACTTGAGACTCTACTCCGGAAGTGCCAATATCATGGTTCTATTCTTCACTTTTCTCTTATTAGGGTTTTCTTTTGTCAATTCGAGTTGTTTTTAAGCTTGTTTCATAGATTTTATGGGTACGTAGATTTGTGGGATTTGGGGAGATCTAAGACCTAATGATGATTGACAATGTTGTTGCTTTCTCTATTCTGCAATTAGTGTGTTGTGAACTTGGATCCTGTGACTGCTCTTCTAGCTATTATAAAGATTGGGGATTTCAGATTGTGGTGTATGTAGATTCTGTTCCACGGTCAATCCTTTATCCAATTTCTAGTTTTTTGCTTGTTTTGAAGCCATGGGATTTGGTGATTATGGATCTGGTATTGATACTGACTGCTTTGTTTTTTGTATGACATCTGGCTTTAAGGTGATTGCTTGTGAGGATCTGAAATAAATTTGAGATTGGCTTGTCTGGAGAGATTATGGCAAGTTGATTTTCTTCTCTTTTAATTCTGCAGTTACTTCAAGGGATCGAGCCATCGATGCACTGGAATTATTGAGAGAGAACAAAGACAAGTTTGACTTGGTAATTAGTGATGTTCATATGCCTGATATGGATGGTTTTAAGTTGCTCGAGCTCGTGGGGCTTGAAATGGACCTACCTGTCATAAGTAAGTTCTGTCACTTTTTTTTTTTTTTTTTTGCTTTCCATTGAGTTCATGACAAAAGTTTCGTCCTTTCAAAGACCATACTTGTTTCAATACTTGAGGGATGGTGAATATTTGAAATAGATATTTGTCTTTGAAAGAACTGAACTGCAATAGAAGACAAACAAATAATGGGAAATCGGTATGCAAATCTAGTTTCATCAATATGATTAACTGTGTTTCAAAACTATCGTGAATATGCAACACTGGATATGACACTTAGGCCTTTTCTATTATTATAGCCAAAACAAATGAAATGTACTTGTTTTGGCCTTTCATTTTTGTTTCACACATAGCATTTTGTTCAAGTACATAAATGCATAGAACTTTATTGATCCACTGTTTAGATAACTAGGCGAAATTAATATATCCTCTCTACTTTTGAGGACAACTAATTGATGTGATGTGATGTGATGTATTCATCTTACTATAGAGCTTGCTTTAATGCTAATTGTGCTACAGGCTGTAGTTTTCCACCTAAGGTAATTCGTAGTTTTACAGAGAGTATGAATTGCTAGATTCTTTATTAGGTACTTTGTGAGCATCACATTATCTCTCTTGATGTACTATGACCTTGCTGGCCAACCATTGCATTTTGATTTTAGATGGTATGTATTTAACTTGCATTTATGTGCTTGTTCTTTCACAGTAGAACATATGAGTTTATTGGGAAATTTTTACTTGGGTGCCTAAATTTTCTAGAAGTGGAGAAGTTTTAAACATCAAGGTGCCAAAATGGATTTACTGATGTCAAGTCTGCAATTTTAAAATTCAGCTTAGTATTTTGCTGACACTTATTTTTGGTAACAGTGTTGTCTGCAAATGGGGATACCAAGATGGTTATGAAAGGGATTACTCATGGAGCTTGTGATTATCTGCTGAAGCCTGTCAGACTCGAGGAGTTGAAGAACATATGGCAGCATGTTCTCAGGAGAAAGACTTCTGATAAAAAGGACCAAAGTAATTCTGATAACCGAGAGAAGAAATTGGTTCCAGCTGATGAAGGACGCTCAAGGCCAGGCGACTCTGATCAGGATGGAAGAAACAACAAAAGACGAAAGGACCAAATTGATGACGATGATGATGAAATTGACGAGAATGACCAGGATAATGATGATCCGTCTTCCCAAAAGAAAGCTCGGGTTGTTTGGTCAGTGGAGCTGCACCGCAAGTTTGTTGCTGCTGTTAATCAACTGGGATTTGAGAGTAAGTCACCAAGTTCTCCTTCTCTCATAATTTGGCATTTGTGAATTTTCTTTTAATTTCTTCATAGTCCTTCGTCTTAACTATGTTGATTTCCTTCTTCATAGTTTTAATGGTCTTACCAAAAACTTGATTCAAACAGTACAAATAAGATGAAAAGAGAAAAACAAGCTAGAAACTGAATTGGCTGAAATTTTGTTGAAGAATATATATATATATATATATATATATATATATATAATTCTTGAGCTATGTTTGTTTTGATTTAGGGGCGGTGCCAAAGAAGATTCTAGAACTGATGAATGTCGAGAAGCTTTCTAGAGAAAATGTAGCTAGCCATCTCCAGGTAAAGATTGTTTTCCTTGGTCCTTTAAATTAACTCTCTTTTTGTTTCTCACTATTTTGTTATCTCTTTCAGAAATACAGACTATATCTGAAAAGGCTGAGCTCCGTGGCTAACCAACAAGCTAATATGGTTGCCGCCTTGGGTGGAGCAGATTCATCCTATCTGCGAATGAATCCGATGAACTTCCAGAACTTTAACAGCAATGCACCATTCCCTAACAATACAATGAGATCTCTTCCGCCTGCTGGGATGCTCGGGAGATTGAACTCCCCAGCTGGTCTCACTACATATGGCTTGACACCTTCCGGGATAGCGCCACTTGGACATCCTCAAATGACCCAAAACCCGATAACCGAATCAAGCAAGTTTCAGTTGCCTAGAGATCAAACGGGAAACATACTACAAGGGATGCCAACTTCATTAGAATTTGACCGCTTGCAGATTCCTCTTAAGAAAGGTATCACAGGGGTTGCTGGAGACTTCTCTGCCTCAAATGAAGGAAATGGACATTTTTCGGTCTCTAACAACAGCATGTTGGATGTAAAGAATGCCATTAGCCCGGTTTTTAACCATCCTCAATCTTCTGTAGCACCGGTTTCTGGATATGGGATGACGGGTTCAGGTAGAAGTAACGGAAACTGGCCAAGTGGTGTTCAATCAACTTCATTTGCAGCACATGATGGGTTTGCGTATAACTCAACAAACAGTTATAATCCATCTGCTATGAATGGTCCGAGTGAGTTGCACATACCGTCCAACATATCAAGATTCGATACAAGTGGTCAAGCAGCTGTTCTTTGTAACGACGGGGGACAAAACATGGGTTACACCTCAAAACCAACGTGGAGTCACCACCCGGATTTTACAAATAGCTCGATGAACCCTTCAATTGTTTCTCCAGGCTCTTGTTTATCAAACCCGGTTGAAGATCCTACTGGTGTGCTTTATGGTGGAAGCAATGAGCTCGGTTTGATAGGTCATCCAAACATGGCTTCCTCATCTACACACCATACAACAGCTGGGGTTCCAGGTGCATTTGCAGTCAATGGTGCTGGCTCCTTGGAAGATGTTGTGACTTCAATGATCAAATGGGTATATTTTCATTCTCCTTTCCCTTCTACTGTTCCAAAATGCAATTTACCTTGTGTTCATCTCTATTGCTTTGTAATTTGTTGCAGGAACAAGAAGGTTCAACTGTCAAGAATGGCAATGATCATGGAAGTTATCCACTGAGAACTTGCATCTGAGAGAACGATGAAATTACCTGCCCTCCCTGTAAAAACAGCTTATATTTATTGTTTAATTTTCAGGTGAAACTCCTTTTCGTTTTTTTATTAATAATAATGTAATTGGTAGGCTTTATGAGAAAAATTATGAACAAAAATCTGTTAATGGTTTTGTTTCACAGTTTTTGACTCTGTTTAGGCAACATCAATGTTGCTGAGCTAGCTTACCATTGTTTACCTTCATAGTTAGAAGATCGAAAATGTCATTCTAGTCTATCTATGAGATTTCTATTCAGAAAGTTATATGCCATTATCTGTGACAGTAATGACTGCAAAATCTGAGGCTCGAGGTTGGGTTCTTGTTGGCGTTTGGATACAAGATAGCCCACGAAGATCTAGTTCCTTACGTTGTCTCTTGATGCAACTTGATACATGTACAAGTTGATAAATCTGATATAGCATTGCATGTGTTTAAACTTGGTTATTAGGATTTGTCGATTTGTTTTAGGATTGATCCATATGACAAAAGATCTAAGTGTAAAAGGTGTTCTAAAACTATATTCTGAAAAGATTTTTTTTTAAAAATTTATTGTATTTGAGTTTAAGTGTACTAGGTAAAATGCGCAAGTGGACGTCTCAAACCGAACCTACAACTTTAATAGGTAAAATGTGAAAGTGAATGTCTCGAACTAAACCCACAACTCTCCTATGGGCTTGTTTACTTGCAGGTTGATCTATTTTCGAATTTATAAACTAAATGAGTTTACGTGAATTTTTTTATTTTTTATTTTTCGGGCTTATTTTTCAATGAGTTTATATAAATAAATCATATAAAGTTGTTTACTTAGAGTTTATTTTTTTGGTTTATTTTTATTCAAAATACACTTTCCCTAAAAAGTCGAAGAATTACGGGAAATGTAAAGGGATGAACAAAGACTATCGGATTGGAAAAGCAACCTTGATTTGATAAGTTTATTTTTGAAAGGTTTATAAACTCGAATCTCTATATAGAAATAAATCAATTTCTAAGTAAACACATACAAAAATTAAACTTAGGATTTATAAATTAGATGAAACAGAAATAAACTACAAATAAATATGTCCTGGATAAGCAACTTAGTCTTGAACCAATCCTACAAATTTACTTGGGATGAATATTCAATGGACTTATGATATTTTTTAATGTATGTGTTTGTGTATGTGACCAACTTTTACAATCGAATCATGGTTCAAATTCGCATATGAAGCTAAAAACCTAACCGGTGAACATATATTAATTTTTTTTTTACAAGTAAAACTATTTGTCATTTATTAATTTTTAATTTTTTTATAAGGTTTATGCATTGTAATTTCAGAAAACAGTTTGCATGATGACCAAAGCTGATGTCGTCAATATCGAAGAAAAAATAGTGCATATCTGTACACTTGTATGGTTGACCTTAGTAAGTCAATCCATAATGATGTCGTCAATATATGGAGTGTGTGTGATAAGGTAAAATAATTGAAAGCCATAAGTTAATGTCACATGCAAGTCACTAATGAGGGGGAGTTGACAAAACATGTCTGGATATATATGACTTCATTCCACTAAGTAGGGTTTGCGCAGTTGGGGACAAAAGGAATAAGATTTGTAGGCAGCAAGTGAAGTTTATCATATTATAAATTGGTAAAACATGACAGAATATGTTATAGTTGGAGCACTAATTTATATTTAGTTATTTTAAACCAAGTATAATATAGCGATTACTTTTTTTTGTTTTGTTTTCATTTCAACGGTCCATAAATATGAACAAAAAACGGAAAGGAAAGTAGGGGAGGACTTGTGTGTTGGGTTTAAGGAGGTGGTTCCGAAGTGGTTGCACTAACTTTTCGGTTTGGGCCGGTTGTACATGTAATTTGAGATGGACTCCATGATGACATTCGACAAGTTAACCTTTGTTTGAAGCAACTTATTAGACTTTCTTTTAAGTCTAGCATATAAGTACTCGGATCACTCCACATATTTATATTATCAATAAGTTATAGTATGGACCCCTATTGTTTTAAGGAGTTTGGCCCACTCTTAGGTCTTCCCTCTTCCAACAACCCTTTGGTAATGATGTAGTCTCTACCGCTTCGTGTTCGAAAAATCTTTGTGGAGATGATAACTTTCAACCCTTTAGACAATCTAAGCCTAATATTTAAAGTCAGTGGACTGCTCTTTATATTGTTAATTGGTTGATGTGTTCGGTTGAGACTAACGGACATGTGTGCTCGTATGCATGTAACCCTTGCTCTACAATTCACTGAACATTATCATGGTACCAGATCAACCTATCGATCCTAACATGTAAGCTAGATGATAGACCCTTATGTTCAAGTGTCAACTAGGTATGCTGACACTCTTATCCCGATTGATTTTATAATAGAATCTAACAAGTCTTCAGTGTTGGATTTAAACCTAACACATGTACGATTGTACGCTTATGTGCACACAATCCCACTTTACGGTCCAATACACTTTATCAATATCCCGAAAACAAGATTTTGAAGCTTTTCGAAAACTCTCTTCATTCCAAGTTGCCAACTTTCTCCTCGACTATCCTTGGAGATAATATGTTTTAACGTCTAAAATTTAAAATTATTACATCATTGGAGGATTAGAATCCTATAAAAGGAGCTTTTTCAAACATGCTAGAGAAGCATTGATGGGATTATTGGAAGAAGCCGAGGCCATGAAAGAATTGAGAATAAATAAAAGATTGCTATATAAGAATAGATGTTGTTAATTGATTTTTCTAAATGAGATTAATTTATTAGGAATAAATTACAAAATTATATCAAGAAAGGATTATAATCCTCCAATGATATAATAATTTCAAATGTTATGCATTTGTAAAAAAATGTCTAAATTGAACATTTTATTGTATATTTAAAGATGAGATAAATGGATAAAAGAGTTTTTTTTAGGGCGATTTTAAAGTCACGGCGGAGGAATTCACAAATGTACGACATTTATATATATATATATATATATATTTTCCTGACACGGTCATGGGATCCGTGACCGTGGGATTTTTTTTTTGTTTTTTTTGCCCTATATTAGTAAAATTTATAAAGTAAATTTGTCACAGTTTCGAGAACCGTAGCCGCCACGGTTACGGAAACCGTGACCGTGGATATTTTTTCACGGTTACGGTTTTCAAAACCGTGGCGGTTGCGGTTCCCGTAAACGTCGTGTATTTGTGAATTTTATCCCCGTGAACTTAGTCTTTCTGTTTTTTATAATTAAGAAAAAAAAATCTAATTAAGGGAGAAAATTGGAAGATTGGTTCCTTTTTATAGCATCTATAACATAGGGAAAAAAATATCATTAAAACGATTTGTGATAATTTTTATGTTAATCTTCTCCCCTTTCTCAAATCTCTTTCTCAAATCTCTTACTCCGTCAAGTTTTTTTTAATTAGTTCATATAGAGTATTTTATTAGTTTAAATATTTTATACTATTAATTCGTACTTTATTTTAAACTTATAAATTTTTTATAAAAAGTGTTTGAACGATTAATATAAATAACATGAATTGATAGAACAAAAATTTTGAATTCACTGGATCTAAACCCCCTTAGATAATATACAATATTGTCATTATCCTACATAAAAAGAATTTTTTTAAAAAAAAGAAAGATAAAAAGTGTATTTTCATATAACTTTTTTTTTACCTATTTTAAATATACCCTCAAATTTTAAAATTTACTCCTTTTATAACTTATAACCAGTTTAAATGTTCATCCAAATACAATTTATTCAAAATTATAACTTGAACGGGAATTGAACACATTTTCCGATAGAGAGCTGAGAGTTGAACGGCGAGAGTATAAGGAAAAAAAACTTGATGAAACTGAAACCTTGAAAAGCAACCAGGCATGCAAAACAAGAGAGTAAATAACTCAAACCTTGATTGGAATCAATTTATATGAGCAATTCGGCTTTGAAAAACAATGTTTGTTGTAGAAAATAAGTTTACGACACATCATAAGTTTCACGAATGCATACCCAAAATTAGCACTCTAGAATGAAGTTTATGCTCCATCTGCCATTGTCCTCTTCGATGTACTGATATAAAGCACTACATTCAAGGAGGAAACAATATTAGGGGTCTGTAAGCATCTCATTCATAATAAGTACTGTTAGTTTGCTGTAGATAATAAGAAAAGATACAGATTCTGCGTATCTTACCATTGTTTCCGCGGATGAAAGCATCTCCATACTTGTTCTTCAACTGACCATTGACGTATTCTTCTGTTTGCTCCATAGCTATGTTCATGTATCCATCAAGGCAAGCTAAGATGCCTGCATAAGAGAATAAACTGAATGAATATGAAATAATCATATTGAGGTATAAATCTAGGAAAACACATTAACTTTTTAATATTGTTCAAATAGAGGACCATAACAAAAAGGCCTAGTATCTCAAATTAGTAGATCAAATGATAAAAACAATACTCTTGGCTTGTGAAGTTACAGTATATACTTTGATATGTTGGAAGTTAATGTCAATGTACATCCTTCATGATATAGAATGTTCGAGGCTTACTTATAATCCATGATGTCATCACAACAAAAACCAAGGTCCATGCACCACGCTTGAGTAAAAGCCATATCAAAGATGAGAGAAAAAAAAAATACTACAAGTACATTAAAAAGGCAAAGGAGGTAACTATTTTATAAGAAAGAAAGTAATGTTAATTGGCCATGCACAAAAAAAAAAAAAAACACAAGTCCAAATAGCCCTCCATTTTAGCATACCTTGTCCTTCCTATTTTCTTTACGAGCCTCATCATAGTTGGATGGAGTTATGAATAAAATTCAAATTCTAAGTCCTAACTATTTTTTCTAACAGCCCATAAAACAATTACTCTAAGTTTTCTCTATCTTGGAGAACCAATGGCATAAGCCACTTGTTCACCAAGGAGGAAAAACATAAACAACTCGTACACACAAGTTTTTTTCGCTTATACTGTGTTTCCAGTACCCCTATAACTATTAAGAATGTAAATGCAAAAGTTGATACCAAGACCTTCCACCTACATAATTTAGTGTAAAGAGAATCTACACCAATCTGATACAACAAATCCTACGGCTACTTCTCAATCCAGTTTCTTCGAACATGATAGCCCCACTTCTTCTGAACCTATCCCCCTGTTTTATTTTTGCTTCACTTGGCTTGTTTTTTAGGGCCTTGTAAGGTTTTTGAAACAAATCTTGTCAAAAAATAAATTTTGAGGAGAAGAATAGGTAGGAATGAAATCTTCAAGTTTTCATCTGGGTACCGGGGAAATGACAGTGGGGAGAAGAGCCTTGAGCCCAATGATAAGTTTCATGTGGGCATGCCGGCATGCGAGTTTTGGCCATTGAAAACAAACCCATTTGGTTTTAGCTACTAGAATCCACAAATGCTAATGTCATGTTATTTTTGTTCTTACCTTTCCTCTATTAGCTTTTTTTTTGTCAATCGAAATTTGGGTTTTCTTTCTAGGATTTGTAGGAATGTAAGACTTGGGTTTATTTGAGAGATCTACCACTTAATGATGGATGGCTATCAGTATTTTTTTTGGTGAATTTGTTGGAAGATCAATCACAAGATCAAAAAGTCAACACAATACAAGTTAGGGAAAGCAGCAACATTGTCCGTCACCTATCACTAATTAATAGATTCCTAAAAAAATCCAGAAATCTTCATGCCCATACATCCCAACAATCCAAAATTTGTATCGAGATATACAAAAGCCTATATATGAGAGAAAAGAGAACAAAAATATCATGTTACTGGCATTTGCAGAGCAAAGTATTAACCATCAAGTAGCTAAGGCAAATGGGGTCGTTGTCGGTGGATAAAATCCACACGCAATAGAAATTTGGTCATCGTGCCATAGTTTCTCCTCTCAACAGTCAATTTCCCAACCATACATAACTTGATGATTTCAATCACGGTGTCTTCTTTTCCTCCCTAGATTTTTTTTGAATACATCGGTAAGCAATTAGGCATGGTCACCATCTATTGGTGCACCATCCTATAGCATCTTTGCAGATGAGGATATCAACTTCATCCCTAGATTTGTCTTTTGACAACCTCTATTTCAAAAGGAGGTAGACCCATAAAACAAACAGCCAAGAGAAGCTAGAATTAAACATTAAACAAATGACTGGAAGATTCCCAAAATTGACAAGTTTTTGGTGTTCTATTTTCAAAGAAAGTGGATTGGGAAGTATCAGCCTCTGCCCTAGATTTTTATTTGTATCAGATGATAATTCGGATTCATGAGTAAAGACAGATCTTCATTCTCTTCGCATCAGTGAATTCCTTAGGCAGAAGGTCTTGGTGAACTTTTGAAGAAGGATAAATTTGCACTGCTGAACTAGTATTTTCTGCTCCATTTACATGCTTAATAGGCATTAACTGACATCCCTAGTTGTCTGTTGATTGTAAACTCGATGTAAATAGAACAAGGATTCAATGCCAAGGAGGGTATTAGTTGGCATCCATAATTGTCTGTTGATTGTAAATAGGATTAGTCTTTTTACTGTTAGATTAGCACTTCAACTACCTGAAAAAGAGTCGTCAATTGCAACTATGGTAAATTGGTTTGTGCCTGTAAACTCACAATAGTCTTCATCCACGCACAAAGCACAATTCTAATGCCTAATGATTGCCAATCACTTACAGCACTTTTTTTTTTTTTTTAAAAAAGAAAACTTGAAAATTGAAGCTCAAGTTCGCCACTAGCAATTTGTAAAACACAAAGTACCTTTTTTCGCTTATCAGCATACAAATTAAGCAACCGACCAACTGAAAGCAGTGTACTAAATAATCTGAATAAGAACAGCCAGATATACGAGAAAAAGATGCAAAATTTACCACGATAGTCAACGCCGGAATTGAGCTTGACGACGACAGGGCGTCCCCTTATCGATTTGAGAAAATCAGCAGGGGTCTTCGTATTCGCTGAACCTTTTTCAGCCCCACTGCTCATCTTGTCTCTCACAAACCACAAAAGAAAACCCTAGGAGGTCCACAGAAGAGAAGGAAAGGATATTCAAAAATCAAAATCGGAATAGATCGCACTACTATCAAATTCACGCCCCCAAGAAAGGAGGAAAGCAGAGAAGGCTAAAATAGGATTGAAATTACCTTGCGACTGGTTTCGAATTTGAGGCTTTTGAGCTATATAGATACTGAGAGTAAGTCCCTCAATTTCAGACTTTAGAGAGTTCGTCCCGCCAAAGCCCTAATTTATGGTGTGGTTTGTTTTTTTTGGCTGGAAAGGAGCGGATGGACGATTAAGGTCTGTTTTGGGCTTATTTGGAGAGTCAAGATTAGTCCGGACACAAATCCCGCAAATCTCGAGACCGTCCCGATCCGGTGATTTTTTATCTAAAAATTTTAAATTCCGTCCCATCAAAAATATTGTAGGAGGGGATATGGGTCTTACCTTTCTCGTCCCGTAAGGCCCGTTTCGTCCATCATATATTAAAATATAAATATAAATTAAATAATTAAATATATAAACATAAGGAGTAGTGATTATGTAATTTTGTTATTATAAAATTAACAATAGTCCAAATTCATGTGCAGATGGCAAGTAAAAGCGAACTCATTTGTGGCATTGCCTAAGGCGTAGGGATCGTCATGTAATCTTTTTCTTATATTTTATTTTGGATGTTTAGACTTGACAAGTTAATTAGCTTTTGTAAAGCTTGTTGCGACATTCTATTTTAATGTCTTTCATTTTAAGTATATCAACGAATATTTGCTTTCATAAATTGTTAATTTTAAACCGAAAAGGCAAAAACATAATTTATATTGATCATGTAGGATTGGTCTCGTCCCATCCCGGTCCCAACCGGAATAAGACCCAATGGTTATTAGTAAAAAAACTCAAGGCCCGTCCCGACCCCGATCTCGTCCCAGATATAATGGTCGGGATGGGACGTGGGATGACCTTAATCCGTCTCGGTCCGTCCCATGCCCAACCCTAGTCAAGATCATGGAAATGAGATGAAAGATTAAGGTCTGCATTAATTACTTATTAACTATATATTTTCAAGTTTCCTTGTTATTTTTTCTCAAAACTCATCTCAACATATCCAAACAATTTGGAGAAATGTGACCTCTCAATTTTGAGCCAACATTTTATCCCCTAATCATAAATCTCAACTTTCAAACTAACATTCTCGTGTTCTTCATCTTTATACATTTATTCTTTCACACCAATTTTCGAAATTCAATAAACCTAATTTTCTATTTCAACAAACATAATCAATGTTGACAAGTACACAACCTCTCGAACAAACGACATCTTTCAAAAGTAAGGAATTTGTGGTCCCCACTCCCAAGTCCTCAAAATCCGAAGAGTTGAGAGTTTGCAAAGCCACTCGGGAAGAACCACCACACCATGAACCGAAATAACGCTTGAATCAGTCCAAGTGAAAGTAAAAGTGAGAAGAAAAACAACTGAACATGCAGGCTAGAACCAAGAATGGGATTCTCGCACCCTCCATTTGTATGTCCTTATGAAGCAACAAATAACAATTACATTGTGTAGGGTGCTACGATCTGGTTGATAAAGGATACCCCGAGAAGGAAGGTTACATGGTGCTCTATTCGAGGACAAGATACCACCAATCTCAGTTTTGAGAACGTTGCTCCAAATAATGCGAAAGAGACATTCAACAAGGTACATTCTTCCTTACGTTCTTATATTGAAAGATATTTTGAAATTTTGAAAACTCGTTGGAAGATCTTACAAGTGATGCCAAGTTACCCAATAGAAACTCTAGTGGATTTTATTACAACATGTTTTGCTTTGCGTAATTTCATAATGAATACTGACAAAGTTAACAAATGATCCTAATTGTGACAAAGATGAGTTCGACGAGTACATGCCGGAATGTGAACAACCGAGTACAGACGAGGAATCAAATGTTGATGAAGAGGATGCACATGCAACAAATACTGAGTTTCAGGGTGCACGTACAAGTCAATTTAAAGGTGAGATCGCGATGTTGTGGTTTGATTCCTAGTTAAGCTAGGTAATACTATGCATAATGAATGAATATATTTTTGTGATGTACATGAACTCGGTATGCCTATGTTTTTGTATTACACCACCTTGAAGTGCACCGCCAAATCAATTTTAACGCACTCAAAGTTAACAAATGTTTATGTTTTTTTCATTGTATATTTACATTGAAGTGTCTTACCACCACCTTAATTAATAGGGTTGTGCACATTGGCACATTGAAGTGTCTAAACACATATAACGCGATCATGTTGCACCATTATTCGCAGTTATGAGTTTTGAAAAGTGATTTAAAACTTGTAGCAATATCAAAAATATATACCAAGATACGTACATGAAGAGAAGTAGGCGGCCCTGCGTGGAGATCTAATTCGATGGAAACGTTCATCGGCGGGAGGTAGGCGGCTCTGTGTGGAGATCTGTTTCGATGGAGAGCTTCGATGGAGGAGAAGTCAATTTTGACAGTTTGCGGCAAAAGAGATGAACATGTACGGTTGCGAGATACTAGGGTTTCATCTTAATTTTGAAGGTTATTTATAGGGTTTTAATTTTTAATTTCTCATTATACCCCTTTAGTTAATTGATTTTGAATTTTTTTAAAAAAAAATTACTAGGGGCCTGCTGACTGCTGTGTATCCAGTTAACCAAAAAGCTCTAATAGTCCATTCTTCTCCTAAAAATATAATTGGGTTGATGTTATTTTTAGTAGGGGTGGGCGACAACCTAGTCAAGCCCACCCCTAACTCCACCCTGCGCAAGGTCTAGTCCGTTTTGATCAAGTTGTTTCCGGCTTCCTCCGGTGAACTAAAGGTCCAAAATCTCCATCTTAGGAGGAATCACCGAGACCTCGCTTATGGTGCAAAGTAAAAGGGTACATAATAATAATAATAATAATAATAATAATAATAATAGTCGGTAAAATATTTTACTAATTTTCATGTGTGAGTTTTGGGGAAATTCCACCCTCACTTGTGTATAAGCGTTTTTTTTTTTATCAAAACACTCTTTTTATATTTTACACTAGTGTAATACCCGCACCTTGTGCGGGTTTGCGTTTTAAACTTTATTTTATAATATATTATTATATTGTATTTATATTTTAACCTTAGTAAAAAATATTTGAACGTTTTTTTAGAATATTAATAGTTTTAACAATATTATCAAATTCATTAAAATTTTATAATTTTTTCACTAAATACAAATTTTGATTAAATGGAACTACGATATTGACAAACAAAAAACACAATTAATTTTACGAATGAGATTTTAAAACTTTAATTGATAAATTAAATATTAATTTGAATGTAGGTTATATCAATTTTATTTATAAAGAGGTTTAAATCAGTTTTTTTTTTAAAAAAATCTAACGTTATTAATTCGACAAATCTAATCAACATAATATAAGTGAAGTTTAAAAAAAATAATTTTTGAAAAAGGTAATTCAAAATTTAAAAAAATTGGAGGGAGCGGTCGTAACAAAAAAAATATTCTCGGTAAATAAATTTTTAAAAAGATTTTGTTGGGCTTTGATAATAATTTATATTAACAATTTAATATTAATATATATAATAATAATAAAATAATTTTTATTAAAAAAATCCGATTATGTAAACCTATTTTTTAATAATCTAAATAAATAAATTTTTAAAAAGCTTTTGTTTGACTTTGATAATAATTTATATTAACAACTTAAAATAATAATAATAAAAAATTTATTGAAAAAATCCGACTATGTAAACATATTTTTTAATAATTTAGATAAATAACTTTTTAAAAAGATTTTGTTTTTTAAAAAGATTTTGTTAGACTTTTAATAATTTTTATTAACAACTTAAAATAATTAATTTTTTAAAATATTTTCTTTTATGTTGCATTAGATCTGGTGCTGACACGTGACAAAGAAGGGATCTCCTTTAATACAGAAGATAAGATTCGTACAATCACCCGTACACATACTAGTACTTACTTTTACTAATCATTCTTTGAAAACTAAACTTTGACTCTCTTGTCATTTCTTGATTCTTCTTCTGCCAACTTTCTAGAGCCTTCATTTTTGTGGGTTATGATTTTTTATTACTAAGCTCAATTAACTCTAATTAGTTAGGTCCAAAATATAAATTAGCCCAACAGTATTTTGACCCAAATTTGTCTACTTGAATATTTTGACATAAGTTTGAAACATGTAGTAATATTGAAATTGAGATTCCCAACTTAAAATCCAAAATTAGAGAAAATTAAGTCCATACAAGACCGAGCACCATCAGTCACTTAGCAACTGTAACAAAAAAAAAAAAAAAAAACACTGTTTTTATCCTAGTTCACATAAGCGTCATGAAGTTGGGTTCCTTACTAACGGCTCAATGAGTTACAATTAATCCAAGATGACAACATCTTCGCTTTCAACCTTGGGTCCGGCTGGTTTATCGTCTGCTGCATGATCCGCCTCCATGGGGTCGTCCTCTTCACTGGCTACGGGCTCAGGATCATCTACTGAAGCCTTGTTCTTATGCTGATCTACAGGAAGGTTTGGAGACGACGGAAGGGAGAGAATCGAGATTACGTTATTGCAGATTTGTTCCACTTGTGGAAGGATTTTCTGTCCCAAATGAGCAGTGGATTTGTTTTCCACGCAATCTTGGCTGAATTCACGGGCGCTCTCCTCGAATAGATTGCACATCTGTGTCCAAACAAACGGTTTAATTTAAGCACGTGTTGTGGAGTTTCTTCACACCGTTTCCGAAATTGATAAAAGCCTACCTGATTGTAGAGTCGAGTAAGCTTCAGAGGATCAGAGCTTCCGTTAGCAGCATTAGATAAGGCTTCCTCGGCTGCAGGTCACATAAGATAGCGATAATTTCTATATAGAACACAAAGAATAGCTTGAAACATAGACAACATGAGGGAAACTCGTTTCATTTGAGAAAACCTCAAGTTTTTTTTATTTTACTTTTATACATGAATATTGAATTGATATAAAAAGAGGCATACCGATCATCTTTGTAGGAGGTAAAAGGTTCATTATTTCAGCAACAGGGTCACCAGTTGGCGCATCTTCTCTTTTTGGTGTAATCTCGGGTTCATTAACGGTATAACCTTCTTTTTCAGCCTGCAGCAGAAGATTCAACACCGGCAAGTCTCAGATCAGTTGAAAATTATACCTCATATACATGGTAAATCTCAAGAAAGATCGAGATCATGGACTTAGCTAATCAAACCACAAGTTCTAGGATATTTAACCTCGAGAGGTATATATACCAATGATAAAGAAATAGGTGAACAACCGGACTTACCTATACGTGATAGAAAACATAACACATGCTCAGAAAAACTAAAAAAAAATAACAAAAAAGTGCTTACACAGTATACTCCGTAGTATTCAGCAAAAAATCCCTTCTCCATAAGCAACACCCTCTTTTTAATAAAATCAGTCTGTCTCCTCTGCATTTCTCTAAACTGGTACACCAACTGAACAGTATCTGAAGGTCCTAGTGTTGACTCAGCTGAATAAAAATCCGGATATTAGTGGACTCTATTATGCCTCCAGAGGACTATGTAAGGGTTGGTAAGCTAAATATTGTGTTTGATTATACCTCCATATCCAGGTAATGTGACGACCTGGAGATTCAGCTCCTGACAAATGACTTGTTGAATTTTCAAATCCTTGTCATCAACAACAGCTTGCCATCTTCCATAGCCATGTCTGCACAAGAAACAGCAAAACGAAGTTTTCATAAGAACTTGACAGTGTAACAGTATTTTGCGGCAACACTACCTACTACAGAAGCAGGATGAGGAGTCGTCTTCTGGTAAGTAGTAATTTATTCATTCCTAGTAATACTTCTATTTGAAATCTCTGTGAATCAACATCCGGTAACAATATCTTTAAAGCTGGTAACAGTTAAGAGTTTAGACCATTAAGTATTGGGGAGGAGGATGACAATTTGCAGGATAGCCCCTAATGAATAAGCAGACATTCTACGAATAAAGATACTCCAACCGGCAACTGTCCAATGATATTTGTTATCCCAGTAGAGTATACACACCTTTGTGGGGATATTAGTTGCATAACTTGCATGACATCCCACAGTGCTGGTGACTTGTGATCCTTAATCTAGTACTAACAAGGGAAAATACGCAAAGTAGACACCACCAGACTCGCATACTACCAACCTACAGCTGAACTGACCGAGGAATAATTTACACCATGACAGTTCAGTCATTGTATATTGCTCCAACTCAACCCACACAAAACTCAAATCAAATGCTCAAATTTCTGGTTGAAAAGTAACATAATGCTGAAATTTCATGCACGTTGCCACACAAATGCATGACAGGATAACGATCCAAAATAGAACTTACTTTAATAGTGCACGTAAAAGCAAGGAATCATGCTGTCTCTTCCAAAATCTTCCGTCTCTCAATCCAGGATATAGGGCCAGGGTATCGTTAGCAAAAAGAGGGGCATCGGGATTTTCCAACAAAAGCTTCACCTGCCAATGGATAGAATGAAATGAACACAATCAAACAAAAAGACAAGTGCACAACCGCCACACTGGTGACATGGCATAGAAACATGCTCGGAGATTGATAATCGAGTTGAACTACAAAACTAAAAACATGAAATTAAGTTTATAAACTATTAGCCCCCGTTTGGTTGTAACTCCGAAAACGGAAACGGAATGGAAATGAATCTAGTCCACATGTGTACTTTGTTCATGGAATCATTCCTTGGGGTTTCATGCAAAATACACCAGCTTACCCCCATTTTGTTACCCTATAGGGTATCAAAACTAATCAAGTTCTACTATAATTACTTCACCCCACAAGGAATGATTCCAAAAAATTTCATGAACTAGGGCATACGTAATAGACTAGATTCGTTTTCATTTAATTTCCGGAGTTATAACCAAACGGGCCCTTAGTCTACTACTTTTAGCATCAGCATACAAATGGGGGGAACCATATTTGAATATGCAACTCAAAAATTTATTCTCAACTTCAAATCTTCAAAAGAACAGTTTTGAATATGCAACTCAAAATTTATGGCTATATCAAATGAGCTGATTAAGAACAGAATAACAGAAACTTTTTGAAATTAGTTCTAGCGGAATCAAGCTGAATAAATAACAGCAATATGCTATTTCAAGGCAACGGGTAAACATATTTGACCCCTTATATTTAGTCCAACTCCCTTGATGCTTTTTAATTATATGGACTCAATGTCTATAGCTCCACACTATACAAGTTTAATGGAGAATAATCAACCCAAAATTCATCATCATTGGAAAACTCGGTTTCTTGTCAGTCATGCAAGACATAATATTGAATGTAAGATGTGCCAATTTATCATGCCCTGTCAATACAAATGTTACATTACTGGCGGCAACACCACGCTTAATGATACCCCCACAAATCTAATATTGAATGTAAATCATCCATGGATCTCAAAAACTCATGTCTTTGCTACTAAGATTCTACTAATAATAAAAGCACATAAACCCCATCTGCATTATCCTTCACATCAAGGGGAAATGACAGTGGCTCTATATCTCATATATAGTATGGATAAAAAAGGGATAGAGAAATGTACCTTCTCGTGAATTAAGCTCAACTGTCCAAGTCTGACAAGAACGTCTTCCACTCTTAGTCCTTCCTTTGGAACACCATCTACATTAAAAAAAAAGCAAATAAAGTAGAAAAAGGCTAAAGTCAAATGCTAATCATCGAAGGTTCAGAGAAACTCCCAATTAGATAGCACGTCAGGGAAAGAAAATAAACCAACAATTACCTGAAAAGTTTGGCGAGTCATTTACCCCTTCATATATGTGAGATAAGAACAGAGTTGCATATCTGAAACCCAAGGGTAGAGAAAGTATATAAGATGACAGAGTGATCACTATGTTCCAACTATATGAGGATAGAACACTGTAGGATAACAAAGTTGAACAGAAATAATAATCAGTGGAAAATATATACTTATACAGTATAGCCACCCCACATGATTCAAAATTACTATAGCAATACAAAGGTTTTGCCTAGTTGGATGCAAATCAAGAAAGAAAAGAAAATAAAATAAAAAGTTAAGCAGCAAAAATGAATGAATCAAACTCTATGTTTGTCCAGTAGCCAATAAATGACTCACTGCAGGGAGTTTCCAGCTGAGCTTACATTACAGGAACAAGCCTTATTCACACAGCCTATCAATATAGCACAAACCTTAGAACCACCATAAGACCTGTCTTTGGCTATAAAACATACCATCAGACCTGTACTCGGAAGTCAAGATCTCAACAACAAAAATCTGTATCAGTTATACAAACAAGCTATTAGACATACTATAAGACCTGTCTAGGGCACAGCCAACATTAGTGGTTATTTACATAGATTGTAGTCAACCTACCAAGCCACCGTATGGTGGCTTAGGTAGGGAATAGCAGAGATGGAAAGACCAAATCTGTTCATAGCATCAGCTAATCTAAGATCTCAAGGCTAGTTACAACTGCTAAAATTCATACAAAGCTGATTCAGCAACAAGTTTTAGCAAGCCCTGTTAGTCCATCTTCATATCATATTAATACTTAGAGATAAGGAAGAACCCTGCTAAGATTAACTAACATAATCTCACATATTAGTCCATCTTCATCTCATCTTCAAACTTAGAGATGAGGAGATTAACTGACATATTGTCACATATTCAAACTTTAGCAAGGACTCTGCAGAAAAGAGTAAGGGAACCACCAACCACTCATATTATAAAGTCTCAATTTATTAGCAATGGAGCAAAAACAATAAAGAAAAACCGTTCAGAAAGAGATCGGATAAAGTGAATAACAATTGAGAAAAAAGGATGAAAGAAATTTGGCATACTCTTCCACTTCTTCACGAGTCTTCCCCTTCAGTCGCGGCAAAAACTCCACCCAATCAAAATCACCAACCCCAAATCTACATAAGAAAAATCGAGTTTCAGAAATGACGGCTCAGCAAAAAGGGAACACTACCATTCCACGACAATGCTTGGGTGGAGAAAGATGCAAATATGCTAGAACCTCATAATGATTTGCACAAATGCAGCTCTCTGACTCTGATTGAAGCCCAGTACTTTAAGAGACCTTCCTTCACCTTCCATCAAAGGTAATCGTTCCACACTACCAACTACGTTGAAGAAAGAGCAGATCAGTAGGTGAATATATGTTTCATCCCCAAAGTTAATTAGCAGAGACACAATACCTCGGCTTCTCTTTTTGGAAGGCTTTCTACCAGGTGGTGCACCAGGTGATGCTGTCTCATCATCCGACTGTTCAGCTTCGTAATTGTCATCCCCACTATCAGAACTTACATCTTCTAAACCAGCCAAGTCATCATCTTCTACAGATACCATCTTTAAGTGCCACAAAGCACGAATGAGCATTCAGATACTTGCCAAGGAGAAAAGACATAATTGTTTTTTACTTGCTGTTTTCCTAAGAAATTTTTGAAGGGAGAGTTCGCTAAAGAAAGACACTACTGACACCTAACAATCCTTTTTGCCTAACCAGACAAGCTGTATCAGAACACAGTCAGCATGACAAAACCAAGAGCTGCTAAGATTAACACAAACACAGAATTCAAAACAATAAGAGTTCCATCATATTGACATAAATCCTTTGGATAACAGAAACCAGAAAAACATTCACTTTTTATTTCTTTTAGCTAAAGGTCACTTCATACTGTTCCATTTCCTATTGGATAATATAGTACCCTTTCTTAGCCTTGGCAACATCGTGTCATTAAGGGGGAAAGGGAATTAGCCTTGCCTTTATTGACGATGTAAACTTTTTTAATAGTTTTTTTTTCTCCTAGAGGAGGACCTAGATAACAGCAACTAGAAAAGCATGTGCTTGTTATTGCTGTTAGCTTAAGGCCCCTCCATGCTGTTCCGTTTTCTATTGGATAATATTTTTCCCATTCTTAGTTTTGGCAATATCATATCATTAAGGTTTAAGGGAGCTAGTTTTGCCTTCTATTGACAATGTAAAGTTTTTTGATAGTTTTTTTTTCTCCTAGTCCTAGATAGACCGCTGTCGTCTTTTTTGTAAGGATACCGGATTGGCTGTCTCCTGTCTTTCTATATCCTTCATTTCAAAACAACGATCCTTTTTCCTTCATTAAAAAACCTCTCCAATGTATTCAACAGATGTTATTTCGACTCTACTGAGGTTGCATTAACCCATTCTTGTTAAAGTCAATATTTCCTTGAAGTGAATTTTACTTTGAGGTGATATTTAATTCAATAGACTAAAATAAAAGATCCTACCAATGGGGTCTTATAATGCTGGATTGAACTTAGTACACTGATATACAAGCAGCAGCCATATTTAAATAATGTTCAAGATATAAAGCGACAAGGACAAAAGAAGAATTCAAACCAACAAACAAACTGAGAGGAACTTAAGGCAAGACTACTTTTACCTGCTTACGAACTCTCTTTCCTTTTCCGAAAGAACTGAATTCCTTGGTTTTATGCACTTCATATTTGTCTTTTAGCAACTCCTCCCAATAAGAACTTCCATCAGAATTATTAGCTGTGGATTTACTCTCCATAGCTGCTTTTTGGTTTTCCTCTTCTGTTGATTCATCTATATATTCAAAATTAGCCACCTATATACATAACAAAATATCCATAAGAATGAGTACATACTCCAGATACACCCTCATTGTATGCCCAAGTGGCAGAGATTTATTCAAAACTTGAATAACGCAGTAACAAGTCATCTCAAGTTTATCTGAGTGAGCACAGGCACGCATAATGTCAGAACTCAGGATTCAGTCTAATATAATTGAGCAAAAAGTGAGTAAAGTCTGGAGACAAGTATTTATCATTAGATTGCACTGCATATAGATCAGATTTTCAAATAAATTACCACCAAAAAGAACGAATGCCAATTGAAGCAATAAAAACAACAGGATTTTACTTATATCTATATTTTCCCGTTTTGCCTAAACTTCAGATAAGCATATCCAGTGATGAACGAATGATAAGCTTTATCATTTCAATGGGCTTCATCATATAAAATAGGTTCATGCTATTCTTATTATAGAGTTCCATGCTCATCTAGAGATCCAGCATCCAATGTAAAGAATTTTGGATTACTAAACAGCCATAAATAGATCAAATCTAAAAATAATCATATCATTAACCTTGAAAGCTTTTAGAAAGCCATCTTCTTCTTCTTCTTCATCCAAAGAAACCTCCTCATCTCCAATGTGTTCACGATCAAGTAATCTAGTAGAGGACAATCAGTCACAAAACTAAAAGCATTAGGAATTGGAAAAACATCATGCACAAGATGTAGACATTTACCTGTCTATGGCAGCAGCATCATAGTGAATCTGTCGGGCTTTTGATTCTTCAGTTTCCTCAGCAAACAGCTCCATTGACCCATATCTAATGATGTCGTCTAGTTGTTCCTGAGAATGCCAAACATCAAAAAAAAAAAAGGATAAGTAGAAAAAGAATAATCAGAGACTGTCATTGTAGTTATTCTTTATTACATCTCTAAGTGATTAACAAGAAACCAACATCAAGAGCTTTGTTCATCCTTATGGCATGTTTAGAGAAAAAGCATACATATCTCATGGTAGCTATCAAGCAAGTCTATACCTGATTGATATTTTGTGTTTTGAGCTTCCCTACAACTAAATGTTCCAAAATCATCTTCTTCTTAGTCAGCTCCATCATTCTTTCTTCGACGGTCCCCCGAGCTACGAGTCTATAAATCATGACCTTTAAGATGACAAAGAAAGAAATAAGATAGCTTTAAGCCTCAAAAACTTCCTGAAACAACTGGGTATCACAGAATTGTTTAAAGGGTGAACATTAACCTTATTTCTCTGTCCAAGCCTATGAGCTCTGGCCATTGCTTGCAAATCAGCATGGGGATTCCAATCGCTACATGAGCATACAAATACAAGAAGAAGAGTAAGAGAACACGCCAAAAGGCACAAACAGAAAATCCCTGCATTCCCTGTATTTCCATCTGAGGATGAAGAATAAATAACATATTGAGGGGATGCAGATCAAAATAAAGAAATGATCACTATTTAGGGAAACATCACAAGAGGTTCAGTGGCATATTATAAAATAACTTAAAATTTACCTGAGGAGTAGTTTAGAATGATATGGAAAGAAAGGATGTACCTATCATAGATGATAACAGTATCAGCAGTGGCAAGGTTTATTCCCAAACCACCAGCTCTTGTTGATAGTATAAAACAAAACCTCGAAGAATTCTCGGCATTGAATCGATCAATGCGAATTTGTCTCTCAGCTCCACTAACCTGGCCATCAATCCGCTCATATTGCCATTTCTGATAAGCAATTAGCATTAAGAGAACATATTACCACATTGCTAGTCGAATCAAGCAGAAGGAATGGTTTCATATACAGATGTGAGAAGAAAAAGTGTCATGAATAAGCCTATCAGCTGGTGAAATGAAGTGAATCATAGGAAACTCATAGTCTCATAGAACCAAAAATGATACAACCCCAACTAAAGCCAGACCATGGACGACTTATGATAGGAAAGTATGCATTAATTAGTACACTTTATTTAATTATGTTTAATTGCTCTAAGTAGGAGTCAGTTAGTAGTCTTTGTTGTTTCCCTAACTGGTGGCGGAATGAGTCCCCGTCAATTTACACTTAAGAGTATTAGTAGGAGGAGTGGTAGGAAGAGTGGGTTGGTGCAAGTTAACCACTCATGTTTTTATCCAGTATTTAAAGTATGCAGGAATCAGTTTGTAGGTGTCCTTTTTCAGAATTAATATCAGTCAGAAAACGTGGGCTCTTGCACAATCCTCTTTGTGAGATTCTTGCATAGAGTGGCATTTTAGGTCCGATCACAAAAGATCTTATCGTTTTTATAGACATCAATAAGATGATAGAGAAAATATTACAGGACATGAGGTCAAGGAGTAGACCACATGGATAACGCTCCAAACACACAAAAATATAACTGACCGAAGAAAGCATGCAGTTCAAACCCACGGTAATTGCTGAACAAAAGTAATGGAGGAAATCACAGTGCTTACCTTGAAAGTGAGGTAATCTTCCAGTATATCCAACATATTCTGAAACTGTGAATATATAAGAACTCTATGTCCTTGTTCCCTCAGCTTAACCATCATTTTATCCAACAATTGCAATTTTCCAGATGAATCAAGAAGTTCTCTGTCACAATATACAGAAAAGAGAAAAGTAAATGGCAAAGTTGGGAGAGGAAGAGTTACCAACAAATGATGATTAACAACGCATTCTTAAATTGCAGGCAGGAAACCAGATTTTGACCCCAAAAAAAATGATGAAGTTTAATAGCAAATGGTGATTACTTGTGTGATTCATTCACATCCGGTATATGTTTTTCAACTCCCTCTAACATGTAAGGATGGCAACATAACTTCCGGAGTTCCATAACCACGTTATTCAGAGAAATCTGGACCACAGACCATAATTGGATGTTAGATAACTTAGATTTCAGATAATTAACTGAGAACAAGCTGACACTTCAACAGAGAGTTTACATGTCCACCCTTGCGAGCTAATAACACGTAGTTACGTGTCAAAATTGCTCTGTAATATTCCTTCTGTTGACTGCTCAACTCAACCCGTAAGATGAGCTCCTTCTTTGGGGGAAGGCCCTTCATCACATCTTTCTTTAACCCTGGTAACCACAAGAAGGATTATTTCAGCGCATATAAGACATTGGAATCTAACACTACAAATTATATCAAGATATACCCACAGCCACTACATATAGGGTAACAATAAGTAATTCTGCAATTGGAGATGACCAACTAGAACAGTTGCATAAAATGGAATGATAAAGAAAATGAGGGGATGAAATCTGAGAACTCCTCCAAAGGCAAGATAAGTTGACCCTCACAAATGGAGAGGACCATTCACAACTCACAAGTCACACCTAGACGACACTTTACCGAATATGAATCTACTAATAAATAATTCATACAAGTTCAGTTGACCTCACAGATTAATACTCTCGGAATTCCATCATTTCCATATTAACTTGTACTTTTTCAGAGATGGAGGCAACAAAGGTAACATGCTATGGCACTTCTGCTATTTTTTTTTTAGCATTTCAAGTGATGAAGAGAAAGGGAGAGAAATATTGGGGGGGAAAAAAGGCCTAGAGTCCTTTTGTCGGCTGACAGAGGGGAAGAAAGAAGATAAAAATTATATTGTATCTAAAACTCTCCAATTAGAATTTTTCAAAAATTCAAATCTCACAAATCATTTCACTTCCATTCATTACTTAATTGTTATCAAAGCAAGATACGTCAATTCCCTAATTTCCTCTCCGCCATCTTCCCTTCAAAAACAATGTAGCTGAACAAAGAATTGTATTTCAAGGAAAAGAACAAGAGCATCCAAAGCATTCAGTTTTACACATACTTTTATTCTCAATTCATGAATCACTAAACTATAGATTGAAGTTCCAATAGATAGAAAATTGTTATCACTAAATACCCATGGCATTCTTTTGGAATAAAATCTATTTTTAACAATTGTGTTTCTAGCCTTCAGAGAAGCGTTCATACAATAAGCACCAAAGTTCCTCATCAAAATCCAGTAAAGAGTCGCATACATGGCTTATCCCTTTCAAAAATAATAAGAACAGTCCAAAGAAACTCGGTGATGTCCATCAATAACCAAAAGAACAGCACACTTAATGAGTCAACTACAAGCAACTCATACGCAAAACTTATAAGATTGTTTCTTTAAACTCATGAATGTGAGCGTTGTAATGTAATCATCTGTTTCTTTCCTGATAGAAGGATGAATTCATAGTCAAGCCGAATAAGATCATTAGTATTCAAGTATGCTGGTTTCTTAAGCAGGTATCTCAAAAAAATAATAACCATATATAACCTGTTTTTGTTACTTTATCTGACCCTGCAATCCAAAGCAGACACACTCAATCCATCTTAAGACTTACCTACTTCACCAAGTTTTACCCTCATGGTTGGATCCAATCTATTTGTATTTAGGAAGTATTCGTGAAGAAATTTGACTGAAAACATCCAACATAAATGTAGAACAAATAATCTGAAGAACAGAAGATCTGGCTACAGATTCAGTTTCATACTTCTCAAAAGATGTGGAGCCAACATTGTGTGAAGCCTAGAGATCTGCTCCTCGTGGTTGATATCCTTGAACTCTTCCTGAAATTCTTCCAAACTTGCGAACTACAGATGGTTAAACACAATTAGATGATTTGGAAGATATCTGAGTTCTATTAGTTGTTTTTCAGAATACACATATTTGCCTTTAGCCCATTGTAATCTCCTTTGAAAAATACTAACCTTCCCAGCATCAAGAAAGTGCATGAGCATAAAAAGCTCATCCAGATTGTTCTGCAAAGCAAAGCAAAGCTAGTAATAAGTGACAATCACTAGAGAAAATCATCTAATGCAATAATTCAAAAAGAAAGAAGTAATTACTTCCGTAAATAACGAACAACATCAACAACGATACCACCACCAGAACATGCCATTACTACAAACAAGTGTACTTATGACTCTCTGTCCAATGTTCAAATCAAACACCTTCCTTTTACAGTATGTAGAAACACATTACAACAACAGCAATGATAACATTCATTGAAAAAAACTGAATTATAAGAGTAACAAAGGGAATATGCTACAGCAGGAGTGGTTTTGGGAGGAAACTTCACGGTAAGGACAGGAAATCATGCAACGCAAGATTGATTCAAACACAAGGAAAATGGGGAAATTTTCTACTGGTAAAACAATGGTCATAGTAGATTGAAAACTACTATGTCACATCCTAGTTCCCCCAATCGTTTCCTTTTGTAGATCACACACCTTGCTTCCCTTCCCAATTCTCCCAGAACCTTTTATTCTTCTAGGCTTTGTTCTAATTGCTATCACTACCCAAAACATACAATGGAAAAGTGATGTACTTCGTACATATCTAACTAGTTGGTATAATGTTCTACTCAATATAAATGAGAATATAGAGAACGATCAACGAAACGAATACCAAAAACAGTACGGTGATGTTTATTGTACATTCACTCAATCAACACCTCCTTATCTAACTTCAGTTGAAGCAAAGAGGAAAAGTTCCGATGATTATCACAAACTGCAAGAACCGGACAAACAGCATAAAAGTAAGGAAAATGGTACCAGAATCAAAGAACGTCTAATGGGTAACAAACTGCCGAATGCATCAATGTCTGCTAGATAGCACAGAGGATACTTTCAGTTCAGCATCAGGATTGAAGAGGAAAAAGGATCAAGGCAAGTTGAACTGGTTTCGGAAAATGTTGATGATGGTGTTGGCGACGGCGTGAGGTTTACAGTGTGACAATCAAGATGGATGGGCGCTAGGGTTAGAATGCCAGATGATGAGGCCTACAGCTTTAGAGTGGGATTATAAGGGGATATTTTTTTGAAGATAACATTAAAGAGATCTACCCCTGCGGAATTTATAACAGTTGCTTCTTTCCTCAAAAGAAACCAACACTAATTTGTGGTAAATCTGTGAATTGGATCCACCAAAACTTTCTTTTCAGTTAAAAAAGAAAGTTACACAAACAATATAGACTAAAAAACATTTCTCCAAATCTGTCATCCGCAGTGTGCCACACTTTTGTAGGGATTCTAAATGCATACAACTTTAATGTGTAAAATTAGCACCCAGAAGTTTACATACTCTGTGAGAATGGAACCCTCAACCACAATTCTCATTTCAAAATCTGGTCAATGCCATGATTTGCCAACTGGAATGCACAGGTGGCACTATTTTGGGATTAAGATGATTTTTGGGTGTTCATTTGAATTTCATCTGAAATAAATCATGACTTGCAACCTGATGCTTAGATTTAAATTAAAAAGATTAAAAGGAGAAAGTGGGTGTGTTCTGGGGACTCGGGATGTTTGTATATTTTGTTCTCCTACCAATTTAATTTATTTGTTTATCACAAGGACAGAATACTCGTTCACAGATTATGTTGCATTCAATTATGTCGATTTAGTTGAAACCAAAGTAATTAGCCACAACCTACTACATTAAGTTACCATCCACAGAAGGTATACCACATTTAGTAGCAATGGCGAACAAATCATTTCCTTGCATTAATTTATCCATAATTATTTCTTATTTCCTACTACATAATTCATGGATAGCACTATTTGCACCATCCGCAAAAGAGCAACCTATGCATTCTATTTAACGTTAAGGTGACCAAGTCATGACATTGGCCGGATTTTAAACTAATTTATGGACAATGTAATGTTCTCACAGAGCAAGCAAATTTCAAGGTATTAATTTTACACTTTGAAGGTATTACAAATAATTCTCCCTTTATAATTTTATGATATTTACCATAGTGGATGTAACTTCTAAGGTGGTATTCGATTGGGAAGAATGGATAATGGTCCAAACCAAAGCTATGTGGTTCGTTGAGATTTTTGTTCTCAAATCAATTCACAGTACCAGGCTCCAGGTTTGTGGTCCGATGTCCTCCATTCACCTACTGACCCCTTTCTTTGCAAGGAAAAATGGTAGATTTGAGGTGCACCAGTGGTGAGGTACAACGGACTTGTCTTGTAAAAAGGAAACGTACGAGAACAGAGTTTGAGTGGTTGGGGTTTTTTTTTTAAATAGCATATGAATGCTCAATGTGCATGCCGCAAAAAGGGCGGTTGCTTTGGGGACAATAAAAGGTTATGGGGGCGGAGATGGTGGAGGTTGGATGAAAAACGAAGCATAATTTGATTCCTATATATGTCCAAACATATATAATCATGTAAAGTTCCAATCTGGTTCCTTATTGCACACCCATCCTGAACTTCAGCCAAACACAAACTAATCTTACTACACTTTTAGCAATTTGAAGCAACAAATGCATAATCTAAGAAGCCTTATATATATATATATATATATTGAGTTATTGTCTATTTTCATAAATCACAATTTGGTGGATTCTTTTTTTTTTCCGTGCATCTATCTAGTCGCTAAATTTATATTTGTTTACTTTGTATTATATCAAAAATAAACATATAACACAATATCTAGACAATTATCTTTTATTTATTGATCGTAACTTTTTAGTGACTTTGTTAAAAATGTGAAATTGATATGAATTTATGAAAATCCGATCTTATAACTAAATGCCTGAATATGGATTGTCATCACAATTTGGTGTACTTTTCTTCTTTTTTGGTATATTTCTTTAGCCACTGTATTTATATTTTTTGCTAATTGTATATTGTATATGAAAATAAACATAAAACAACTATTTTCATAATCATAATTTGGGGATTTTTTTTGGGTACATTTATCTAGTCGGAATATTTATATTTTTGGTTTACTTTGTATTATTATCTAAAAATAAACATATAACACAATATCTAGACAAACAGCTTTTATTTAATGATCTTAAGTTTAAATCATGACATTGACTTTTTATTTAAATGAGAAATTTAATTTGAAAATCCGATATTGATAATTGAATGAATGCCTGAATATGGATTGTCATCACAATTTGGTGGATTTTTCTTCTTTTTTGATATATTTAGTTGGCAATGTATTTATATTTTTGTTAATTGTATACTATATATGAACATAAACATATAACAAAACTATTCAACAAATAAAAGATAATTTGAAGCAATAAGCACGTGTTTTTGTTTTAAATTGAGTTCAAACACACCATTTATTCAACAAATATAAGATAATAATTTCAGAATGAACGACACCAATTATTCAACAAAACAAACGTAATGAATAGTAAAACTATAAAATAAATTAAAATAGTTAATTTTTATAATTGTATTGTTTTTAGAAATAAAAAACATGCTTAGCCTGAATTTGACCACTGGTATATTTACATAATATGGTAAGAATGCATGTGAGGAATGATGGCCCTCATAAGATCATATTTTAAACTAAACATACAAAATTCAGAAATTATCTATTTATATTGTTTTGGGCAAGTATACAGTGTTCTACAAGAATGCTATGCATGTGTCAATATACCCCAACTCATATTACTACTGTTTGTAAATAAAAAGCAAGAAATGAAAAGAATGCTAGAATAGAAATCCTATTTTAGAATGTTACCTCATAAACACATACCCAAATGAAAACAAGCAATTATAGTTACGAAGTTCAACATGTTCCAACATACAAATCAAGATCCATATAATGTGCAACCAAGCTGCCTAGTCATCCATCACAAGCTTAGCATATGTCCCATTTTAGTAAGTTGAGCAATGATGAATTAAACTACAAGAGTGCAAGTAGAGAGCAGGTGATGAATTTGCAGTCCCAACACCAATAAGGCATCTTATCATATGTTTCATTTTAGTAAGTCGTTCCGAAAGCATAGCACAACTCTTTAGTAGCAAAAAATGTCAAAAAAACGCGTTATATATAACTATATATGCAATTATGCATAACCATGACTGTCACATTACTTTGACACAGCTCTACACTGACAACCTCTTATACGATTTTCCAATTCCTTATGGACAAAATGAGTGTTTTGATTTCTGTCAATGCAGTGATCTTGAAAACTAAACAATAAAGAGATGAAGTCACAGTGAACCGGAAAAGAATGCAGAACAGAATGACAGAAAACAATTTATCATTAACAAAGTAAATAGATAAAACCTCAGCAGACTCATGAATCAATAGGCATCAAAACATAGCTACACTTTCAATAAGCTTAAGATAATAAGTTCAGCATCCAACCAAAAACTGAAGACTTCAGAGAGAAAAAGTTCGAATTGCAATAGCACCTGGAGCGGTGTTCCTGTAAGTAGTACGCGGTGTCTAGTAGAATATTGTGTCAATTGGAAAAACAATTTTGAATCCTTATTCTTCAGACGATGCCCTTCATCTACAATCTAAAATAAGTAAAAAATAATAGTAAGCAGAGTTTAGCAATCCAGGTACAACAAGCAGATAAAAAGACTAAGGCGGGAATTTACCATACAATCCCACTTTATTGACTTCAAAGATACAGAATCTAAGATAATCATTTCATAAGAGGTTAGAAGAACATCAAATTTGATCCTGTCCTGCTTGCTCTCAATTGTAGGCAGTCCAGACTTCTTCTTGATCTTAGATCTTTTTGGGTAATAAAATTCATATTCCCGAATGACACTACGAGCTTGTGAAGAACCAACATACATGACCTGCAATATTGTCCATTTACTACATGCAAAACATGCTCTAGAATAAATTCAAAGAGAAGATGATGAAAGGGTACATACAACATTCATTTGAGGAGCCCATGTCGCAAACTCCCGCTCCCAATTACGCAATGTTGATAGTGGTGCCACCACTATATGTGGAGCAGTACTATCATCAAAGAGTGAGGCCAAGAAAGCGATACTTTGTATGGTTTTGCCTGCAGGAATCATTGAGATACAAGTACTGAGAAATTTAACCATCTGATACACCGACTCCAGACAGGAAAATAATTTTAGAAGAAATTACAATAAACCAGAGAAGCTATACCAAGTCCCATCTCATCAGCCAGTATCACGTGAGTTTGTTTTGACCAGGAAAAGCGCAAAAAGTTCAGCCCTTCAAGCTGATAGGGATGCAATGTACCTTCAGCTCATTGAAGAAGTTTTTAAGCAGTCATAACAACACAAACCTGAGCATATATCATTGGGAAATCACAAAAGTAATACCTCCATCTAGAAACTCAGGACTTTTTTCATAATGTTGAAATTCTTTATGTTTGCTTTGTGATTCTTTGGCATCGCGTGCACCACTCTTTTGCTTCCTAGAAGATTTTTTGCTGTGTCTGGACTGAATTGTCTTGAACCTCTCAATTTCTGTTTGAAATGGAGATATATCTGTCTCAAATTCCCAGTAACACTCATCGTAAGGAAGTTCTTTCCATTTTACAAAATACTCCTTCTCATCATCCTCTCCTCTATAAACATTCAACAAACAAAAAGTCAATAATTTAATTTTCTTATCCTTTTTAGTTACATTGAAAATTGTTATTTTAATCATGACTACCAGAACACCAAAAAAATGAAAACACGAGAACTATTATTGCACCACAAGAGGAAGGAGTGCTAAGAAACTAAATTGCAAAAGGGAATCTGTGGAAATCAAAACCTAAGAAAGATGACCTGTTCCACATCCATAGTGTGGTTGGTAATAAGCAAAAGTTTAGACACTCACCATATTATTGTAAATATTTCCTCATTGGGATATCAAGCCTATACTTAGCAGCACGTCAAAGATACCACCAAGAGTTGGCTAGTTCTAAATTCTATAACTGAAAAGCATCAGAAAAATTTACCCAAAGAAAGAATGCAAGGAACCTATCAACAGTAAGGTCTCCACCGGGGTCCCGGTAATGGTAGTCTTAGAAGACAATACAGGACTTAACCTTTCCTCCAAAACCTCCCCACCCCCCACACACACACACACAAATATCTTATAGAAATTTAAGTGACA
This sequence comes from Fagopyrum tataricum, assembly GCA_002319775.1. Taxonomy (NCBI): domain Eukaryota; kingdom Viridiplantae; phylum Streptophyta; class Magnoliopsida; order Caryophyllales; family Polygonaceae; genus Fagopyrum; species Fagopyrum tataricum. The sequence continues at coordinate 13,258,082 of CM008283.1, read as the reverse complement.
TTTTAATCATACAAGTAGCACCAACAAGGCTAACATTGGCACGTAAGGGAACCATAACTATAGTTTGGTTTAGGTCACGACAATATGATCTAGTATTGGACATATACTGAATCATTTGTGCATTCACATATCAAGACTTTCCACATTACGTGTGGAAAGAGATTGAGATTTTAAAACTTCATCTAGTCTTCCCACCACTAAATTCATTAGTATAAGGGTAAACCTGCATGCAAGGATCCGGTCAACAGTAGTCCATTCAGGCCGAATAGCAATAAAATCATCGTCTGTAGTATTAACTGATTCCATTTGACGATGGAAGTTGTTCACTTTAGTCTTGAGGCGAGGAAGCGATTTATAGGCATTTACAAATTCTTTTTCAGGCACCCTGCAGCAATCAACCAATCAGGATCAAACGTGAGATCCTTTCCAATAATAGACATTATAAAACGATGGGCCTGCAGTGTAGTAAAAGGGGGCACTAAAAATGAAAGATTTTCCTAACAAACTCAATAAAAGCCAGATCATCAATTTATAATAAATACCATGCGCAATGCAGATATGACAATCCCTTCCACTTTACAAGGTATTGTTTAACAAGAACTTGTTTTGAACACAGCTTAGAAGCATCATTATCATCGGCTACTGCAGGGCGCATTTCACAATCAAGGATCTTCTCAACATCACCAAGAGGGTTCACCTGCAAAGTAAAAATCATTCCGGATCATATTCTGCATATAAACTTGGACCCAAGAGAAGTTAAAATCATTCATATATAATAATCAAGAATCAAGAATCAAGAATTCGTACACACTCAGGACACTTCCAATCTCCAGGATAAGGAGCTTTCAGTTTTGGAAGTAAGCATTTTGGATGGTAAGCATGGGTGCAAGTTTGACATTCAATGAGACCTTCACCTTCTCCGCAAGATTGGCATAGATCTTCTTTCTACAAAGCAATGTAGAACAGGTAAGTGGTTGTTCAGGAAGAAAAAAAAAAGGAAGTCCTACAAACAGTAACTTAGATAGATTAGAGGCAACAAAGGACCAAAGATCCATTAAGCTGACTGGGCAGTTTTATACTTTTATAATAAAGAAATATATGATTTGCAATTGAAGTAAATCTTACATATCAATTTTAGGCTTTGAAGTTACAAAATATTGGTGTCTTTTGGCATGCACCATGAATTTTCCCGATTATTAAACTTGATAAAAGAAAAAAGAACAAAAGGGAACAAAGAGCTTCAACAAGTGATGTATGGTGTCTGAAAATGGAAGGTGACAGTTGAGATTAGATGATAAACATCAAAAAATAGAATTCAACATCTATGTCCATTCAAAACTTTCCAAAAAGATAGCACACCAAAATTGTATCAGGACAAATAGTTTGAAATGAAATAGGTGGTATGATAAGCATCATAAGCTTTTTCAATACAATTTATAAAAAGACACGTTCACCCAAAACACACAGTATGCTAGGTAATTTTGAGAACTTACTGCATCTTCCCTGACTATTCTTTCTACAGCTTCCTTGGATTTTCCCTGTGCTAGGTCTGCTTCATCATCTGATGAATCAATATTGTAGGTAGGTCGCCGATCAGATCTAGTACGAAGTCTTTCAACTAAACTACTCATTTTCCTGATAAAAGGGAGAATTCAATTGTCAAATCATGCTGTTGAAAAATAACAAAAAGTACTTTGATTATATATGATAAATGAAATGGATGTAAAAAAGAAGAAGAAAGAAACACCCACGAGCAGGACTTTGGCAATACAAACAGTTAAAGTAGAAAAAATTAAATATTTGAGGGTGAGAATCATTCTAATTGGTAAGAACTCCATATTGCTGCCCTAGATCAGTAGATATGCAAACCGCCACAAATGCCAGAAAGAATCAACATCACAAAATCAGAACTGTGCAATCAACTCTCATTGTTCAAGAATAATTTAAGCAGAGTGAAACAAGCCTAAACAAGTTATTTAAGTGTAATAAATGAATCGCGTTAGTCTCCACATCCGTGCTTATTATGTGACTGAATTATCCAATGACAAACAATCGGCGCAAAACTTATGTATCCATGGAACCACTTACTCCTCCTCAAACAAAAACTCAACGGAAACGACTCTAAACCTAACAATATCCTCACCAAAATATTATTAAAAAAAAAAATTAAAAAAGCTCAAATTCGGGGATTGTCAAGCAATCCGGTCAATCTCCCTAAAATATGAATAAAAAAAATGCTAAAGCGCGCATTAAAGGCAATTTCCCCAACATACGAGCAAAATTCAAGCCCTAGTGTTGGGCTTATGGAAAAAAGCGAAGAACTAACAGCGGCGAAGAGAACGAAGATGAATGGAGATTGAAGAGAGAAGGCGTTACCGGCTTCGGCTAAGAGATGAGAATCAGCAGAACTCTTTGCATCCAAAGATCAATGGAGTCGAGGGTTTCTGGGAGAAGGAGAGAACTGGAGATTCGATTCTTGCGCGCACCGGCAGAGGATTTTTCCCTCTTCTGTCACTGAGAAGTTGAATGCAACGGCAAAAGCAGCTCCTCCGCCCTTGGCTAGTTGGCTATAAGTACAATCCGGCAGTGCTATATATATAGGGGTATATCATTAATTCCAAAATATATACGTACCCACGCCCACCCTTTCTTTAGGGGGATATTACACAAGCCTCCCCAGTCCCCACCCACTCTTTCACAACAAAATAACATAGGTTTATTTGTTAGCAATTTACATTTCACTTTTTTATTCCAAATTTTCATTAACAGTAAAAGGATTAATATTCATGATCTTTTAGGAGTGTAATATTTTGTCTGATAATATATGGCCACTTTACCTTGTATTACCACCTTATTATTATGCCAAATTCAAAATGAATAATTTTGTTTCAAATTGGTGATATATTAATGAACTTAATAATATTTTACAAAATATTATATGATATGTGCATTAATTGGTATCATAGTATTATTTATTTTTCAATAATACTTCTAATATTTAAATTACTATAGTTTTATTATTTTTGTTTCACCAACATTGTACCACATTTACTATATTAGTTGTATATGCGTGCATCGCATGTATTGCAAAAGCATGTGAAAATGTGGTGCACGCTTTTTGCGAGGAGTCAGACAGCGGTCTCATTTTTTAGTTCATGTGTGTTTTAAAAAAGAATAAATGTTATAAAGTGTATGCATTTTTATCCAATAAGTTCGTGTTTATGAAAACCATTTGAAAAATATATGTTTCTTTGGGTACATAGGCGTAATAATTGATCTTTACCAATTGTTGAAGGACCACTAACACTCGACGGAAGAACATAGTCGTATCCTTCTCTTTTGAGCACAAAGAAGATGAATTGTAACCGTAGATAGTGGATAAATCTTAAACTATGGAACAAACGCATCATTAAATTAACGATATCATAGATTTTTTTTTTAAAAAACTTTATAATGAACGAGAAGTCTTACAAGAACATTTTTAAAAAAGCATAACAAATTTCCGTCAGAAACAAGTCCCAAAAAATTACAAATGTGCAACAAGTTTACAAGCGGATTATAATTGTGTGTAACAATTTTACAAGAACATTGGTGTTTAAAAACATTTTTTAAACACCTAAGCTCAATTTAAATCAAAATGCAATATGGATAACGAATAAATTCATAACGTATTCGTTACTAACCCGATTGACGATCCGAAAGAAGCTACGGACTCTTGAGGATATGAGGAGTAAGAGCACTGTAAGAGACTTAGTTTTTAATGGCTCGAGGTGGTCGTCGGCGTTCCGATAGCGGTAAACGGAGGATTAACCAAAAAGCTAACAAATGGAAATAAATTTGTACCATGATGCAGAGAACGGGATAAGGAACTCGATGGTACAAACAAATTTTAAAATGGGCCGAAGACGATGGATGTGTAGACAGATGAAGATTGATCGTATATTTGCGCTCGCTGTCGACTTCTTCTTTCGTCTGTAATGCAGATGAAAAGCATCTATGTATGAAGATGTAGCCGCCTCTTTTGATTTCACTTTAACTTATATATAATATAGATATATTATATTATATAACCGACGGAGAAATGGGCTAATCCAACCAATATTGCTTGCACAATAGAAAGAGATACATGTTTATCTTTCCATCGAATCAAATTGGCCAACGGTGTGCGTTCGTGAACCGGGGAGTCCCCCCAGGTTACCTATCTCAATAAAGTCTATGATTGGTTCGAAGAACGCCTCGAGATTCAGGCGATTGCCCCGGGGAATCTTTAAACATTGCTTAGCTTTCAATTTGCCTCTGACCATCAAATGAAATGTGAATAACCCATCCCCCTCTCTTCAAAAGAAGGGGTGTTTCCGGTTCTGTCGGTGCTTGAAGCAATTTTGTCTTCTGGAGTGAACCAAAAAATTTTGGTAGAGTCGGATCTAAGCGTTGGCTAGGTAAACGTCATGTAGTAAGAGGAGTTGTTATGAACCTTGTAGATCATCCCATGAGGGTGGTGAAGGGAGGGCCCCAATGATGCTTTAGGTTGGACTACCTCGAGAAGGTAGCCTAACCTAACCGCTTTCCGTTTTCAAAAAAAAAAAAAAAGGACATTGGTCAATATGGATCGAGTGCTTGGTACTCTTCAGTCGAGTGACCAATACAAGTCGATCGAGTGAGTGAACAGGGGACACAACTTTGATCGTAACAAGCAACTAAAAACTCAAACTCAAATTCGATGATGAGAAACAATTAGGGGTTAGGGCTAATTCCTCCATACCCTTGCTAAGCCACATAGAAATAGATTTTATGTCATTCTAGGATATGAGAACTTAAATGAACAAGTAAACAAGTGAATGCTACTAAACATATGTAACATGATTAGGCATGTGAATAATCTAAGCATGAGTCATCAACAAGTCATCCAAACAACAAGCATCACATGGTGTTTTCTATTTGCAAGCATGTATAAACTTAGTTTAGCATGGATTAACAAAAAAACAAGCATGGTAAGTCATCCTTTCGGCCCTAGCTACACATACTATATCATGATAGACATCTAAAACAATCATCACTATCAATTAAGTTACTTATAGGTCTCAATCATGATAGCCGGCCATAATAAAACATAGAATCATGCTTGGAACTACACAACATGCATACAAAGGAACAATCTAGACATGAATCTAGCATCCGACGTTCTTATTAGAAGAAACATGGATTAAACATTTAAAAACGATTAAGTCTCTCCTATATGCTCACTAACATGCATTGATACTCATTTATTTCCTAAGGCATGACATCAGTTCAAGTGGGCATAGCTTGAATTTGGAGTTTTCACCCCTAAATCCCTAATAGGGAACTACTCACACATGATCGTGAAATCCAAAGTCATGGATCCATAAAATAATGCCATCATATGAAACTAGACAAGAATGAGGAATATGAGGGAAAGAATCGAGTAAATTGGAGTTACCAAACAAATTTATGAGAATAACAAGGTAGTAAATGGATTAAAATCTCCAATTTTTCAAGAACTTCCTAAGAACACCAACAATATCCCAAAAATCGGCAAATGAGAGAAGAGAGAAGTTTGTTGTGATCTACACCTAAAATGCGTGAGATATTCAGATCTAAACTAGCCTAACTAATTTAAAGGCCTACAAATTGTCAGCTCATCAAAGGAATATTCCTCTAACAAACTCACGTGTTAATTGGTTGTTACAAGTGCTTTATTCTTCGATCGAGTCAGGAACTTCAATCAATCGACGTTATTCATCCACTCGATCGAGTGACATGTAAGCTTCTTCTTCATCCAGTTCTAGATCTACTCGATCCAAGTGGAAAACTAAGTCGGTGGGTGGAGTTTCATATTTGTTCGAGTGGGTTGCAAAGACTCGATTGGGTGATCTTCATATGTCATGACAAAGGCTCAACTCATGTCCACGTAGATCGAGTGGTCGATTGAGTTGCATGTCTTCCTTTATCGAGTGGTTTTCACTAACAAAAAACTTGACTAAGATCCTTCATGAAGAGTCTAAGTGTTGTGGATCGAGTCATAGTTTCTTCCTCTATCGAGTGAGGAGTTCTTCTTCCATCGTGTGGCATAAACTCGATTCGTGTGAGTTGTCTTCTCCAAGGTGAGTCTTTGGCTCTTCTTTAATGGTCTTTAGCCACTTTCTGGGTTGCCCGTTCGGAGGAGCGGCGGGAACAAATAGCCACGCTCTTCCTTGCATGCTCCGGGACTTTTTCCTTTCTTGATTCCCATAATGATGATGATGATGATGATGATGATGATTATGATGATGATGATTGATAACATGATTTATCGACCTGTTTGAGTCATGCATTTAGTTAGATTTTTCCCTTTCCGCATTCATGTTTTAGCCTTAATTTGTGTCATTTATGCTTGTTTAGTTCTGCTTTGCAAGAATAGATGTCTACACACTATTTGTGGCTTTGTAGGTGATTTGGCACATTATGGAGCTAAAACGACGTATTTGAGGATCAAGCCTCGAAAGGGATGCATTAGAGCGAGCATACATGCACGGAAAAGGGCTAAGAAATCAAGCTAAAGGCATGAAGGAACGACAAAGAGCCATATCGGCCTTGATCTCGGTCTACCAAACCGAGATTTGCCTGATCTCGACCTTGATCTCGGTCTACTAGACCGAGATTTGCCTGATCTCGGCCGAGATCCAAGGGTCTCGGACCGAGATCCATGATATTGGACAAGTTGGAAGTTACTGTTGTAAAATCTCGGTCTCCATCTCGGTTTTGATCTCGTTCGACCCGACCGAGATGCCCATGACGTTAAAGACGAAGTCGAAATCTCGGCCCCGACATTGACCATCTCGGCCGAGATTCATGACCGAGATTCTTCCCTGAGCGTTATATTTTATTTACGGGTTGTTTCCTTTTGGGTCCAATGTCTTTTAGCTAGGTTTTGTGTATAAAAGAAAGTCTTGGATTCATTCCAAGGGGTGATGGGTTGTTCTCAGAGTTTACCCTAGAGGGGGGAGCCGTCTCTTACCCTGCCATCTTCTTCAACATTTGTTCTTCCTAGTTAGTTTGGATTAAAGATTCACACTTTTGCATTCAGATTTATTGAGAGATATTGTTGGATTCAAGTTTTAGAAGATTGGAAGTCTTTATTCATTGAAAGTTGAGTTCTTTCTTTCCTTTTTGTTATTTCTTAATTTGTCTTTTGATATGATTGTTATTGGCTAGAACTTTGTGGTTCCAAGGTTGACAGGGATTTGTTTATGCCTTGGATTATGATGGATTAGATTGCGCTTTGAATTGGCCTTGAATTTCTTGAAATCCTAATGGTTAGCTTGTATGTACTTGAATCTAGGTTAGAGCCTTCTAAACTAGCAACCTAAGTTGGAATTGAGACTTACCTGGTGATATTCCCCTTAGATACATAAGTGATTAACCATAGGTAATAAAAGTGAAACCTTATTGGGTAATTCCTGAGACTTACCCGGTAAAGGATTACTTGATCCTTAATTAGATAATCTGGTTTGTAGTGAATTTACACCCTCTTTACCTTGAGACTTACTCGGTAATAGATAGTTAGGATTGGAACTAGATGATCTTGAGACTTACACGATAATAGATCATCAGCCTAGAAACGTTCATCCTTGTTGCTTTTCTACCATATATCCCTATGAGTCGTCATGAGTCCTTATGCAATAAACAATGACCTTGAACCCCTGGAATCTATTTTCTTTCCTTTAATTTGATTATCTTTTCTTTTATTTGCTTTTATAAATTTGTTTTCAATTGAAGGTTACATTCGATTGCGAACGCCAAAAACCTTTCTCAAAACCTTTTTTTATCCTCCTTCCCTTATCATTTTCAACCCCCTTCTTTATTCGAGATCTATTCTATCCTTGATCACTACTGCAGTTTAATCCTCTCAATCCTTGTGTTCGACCCTGGAATACTTGTTCTACTTCGTATGATCCATACACTGTGGGTTCGTTGCTATTTAGGAAATTATTTACAGGTTATAAATTTAAAACTATCCCTTCCTTGTTTTACTAACCTGTGAGTTTTTATCATTATTGATAGAGATTTATGTGAGAGCCTTAGTCTTTGGAGCCGTTTTTGGCCTTAGCCGCCTCCGCGGGTCTGTGAGGCCGCCCCTGCGGCTCCTCCGTTGTTCCGCCCCTGCGGCCAGGGAACCCGCCCCTGCGGTTTCCGACGGCTGCAGCCGGTTTTGTTGACTCCTTTGACCCTTGCTTTACCTTTCCTTACTTCTTCCGTTTTACCTTGCTGAGCAAGGGTTTCATCACATTTCCAATCTAGCCTTCACGTCCTTCTTGCTTCTCCTTCATCCTTCTTGAGCTTGAGTTTGGTTTTCCCTTGAGTTGGAAGAGTTTTGTGTGGTTTTGTGGTTGTTGATGAGCTATGTGCATGGCTGAGCTTGGAAGTCAACTGAGGTGCTAGTGGTGAGTAGTTCCTGGTTAGGCCATAGCAGTGGTAAGACTTCTTCTCCTTCTTCTCTTTGTTCTTCCTTTGTTCTTCCTTCCTTAGCTTAGGATTAGATGTGTTGATCATAGGGTGATGTTGGAATGTGTATGTTTATGCATGTGTGTGACTTTGGATGAGAGAAGACGTAATTTGATCACGAGAAGAGCCGAAGAGGAATCGCGGGGCTACGTTCTGCACTGTCGCCGCCGCCCCTGCGGAAGCCGTGCCGCAGCGCCAGCGCCTGCGCCGTGCCTGCGTTTGCCTGCAACCTTGTCACCACGCCCGCGGCTAAGTTCCGCCGCGCCTGCGGGTTGCTTGCTCCGCCCCTGCCTCCCTTGTGTCACGCAGGTGCGTCTTGTCCCGGATCTACCTAGAGTTAGGTAGATCATTTCCTTTCCTAGTATGAGCGGTAGTAGCATGCTAGGTAGCGGATGTTGATGAGTATGATATAGATATGCCGGTTACGGCTTTGAGGTTATGAGTTGGATATGATCCTTATGGATCCCTTGGGTCTAGGTGTGACCCTTTGTGTGATAGGAGTTTGATATATATGTATGCCTTGTATAGGCCGTGTTATCCTCCAGTTTGGAGTGGACTGAGTTGAGGGTTGATCCAGTTGAGACGACTACGAGGTTGAGGTAAGTCCGTGGGACTTACTTAGTTGCCATTCCTTTATAGAATGTGTGCATGAGTAGTGTTTGTTATATGCTTTATAGCATGCGTTATGATGGTCACCGACCTATGGTATATTGTTTTCCCATTGTAGGGCCGTGATAACTTGCCCTTTCATTCCGCCGGGAGTCTGGGAGGTTCTTTGTAGGCAGGCCAGACCTGGTAAACGGTTCGGGCACTCTCCATTCCCTTAGGGTACACGGGGAGGTGTTCCAGGCACCATTCCAGCTGGCTATTGGACCTAGAGGCGATGATTATATTCCTCGTGTCACATATGTTGATATGGATATATATATATATACGAGTTGATTGTTGGACTTTATAAAGATAATGAACCGGGTAAATGTGTGATATCCTGTTGACGTGTTTAGTATTATTTGATGTGTGTTTGTGCTCTGCATCTCTTATATATGTGTATGGTTAGCTAACGGTTTTATATATACCGTGTTGTAGATCCTTTGCAGGTTAGGAGAACTGCAGAGTGATCCAGAGTGGGCGATCCGCTGAGGACTCCGTACACTGGGGCGTTATCGGGGATATGGGTTCTTTTGTTGTACAGTGTGGTTTTGTTTGTACTCAGCGGTACATTGTATTACCTTTTGGATATATATATATATATATATATATATATATATATATATATATATATATATATATATATATATATATATCAGTTTCATGTTTTGTTTTAATATATCGGTGCCTTGTTGTAAGATCAGTGAAATTGTTGTCAGGATCCATTGTGAGATCCTAGCCCAGTAGCACTCCGAGTTCTACGGATTTGGGGTGTTACAAAGTTGGTATCAGAGCCCAGGTTGACAACAATGGCACTAGTAATCTGCGATAAAGGTCGAATAGATAACTAAACAGAACCCGAAAAGGGGTCTGACTTTTAAAAAGGTTTTGGTTTTGAAATGAGTACAAATGTTTTGGGATACCGTGTACGTGAGCCATCGCTCCTCTGAAGATATCAACAGTATAGATATATATAGATATTCTGTTGTGATTGATCTGTTATATATCTATACATATGGCATATATATAGCCTTCTAAGTTAGGTTTAGGTCTTCTGCAGATGGTTCAGACTAGAGTCTTACCTGCAGCTAGGCGAGGTAGAGGTAGACCCCCTCTAGGTAGAGGACGGGGTAGGACTTCTGCTGACGGTTCACATGCGGGAGAGATACATGAGGAGGTTGCTGAGAGCGTCGTTCCTGAGACGGGGAACGGGGCAGCTGAGAGACAGAGGGCACAGAGAGCCCAGTCTAGTGAGTCTGATCGTGTCTCCATGGGGGATCAGAGTTCCGAGCATATATCAGACGTGTAGAGGAGGCTGACAGAGCCGGTAGACGTGCCCCAGATTTACAGGCACAGGAGGGACCATCTGAGAGGTCCCACTCCGTTACTCAGGTGCCAGCTGTACAGGTACCTGCTGCTGAGATTTCCAGAGCACCAGAGGAGCATAGAGGGCCTAGACCAGATACCTGGTTGAAGGCATTCCATCAGATGGGTGTACCCTCTTTCACTGGGAAGGTGGGGTTAGAGGTGGAGCTCTAGTTAGGACATGTAGACTCAGCTCTAGAGTCTATTAGATGTCCAGTTGACAGGCAGATTGAGCTGGTGCAGACCTTGTTCAGAGATTTGGCACAACACTGGTGGAGGTCTGTACGAGTACAGGTTACTAGTTATGAGCAGATGAGGACTCTGATCCGAGAGTTTTTCTGCCCTGCCTCGCTGAGGAGGGAGAAACTGCGAGACTTTGTTGAGGCTGGGTTCGAGGATGTACCGGTCTCAGAGGCCATCAAGAGATTTCAGGAGGAGCTGGCATTGCTGGGTCCAACTGCACCTTCTGCAGATCAGCATGTGTATTTGTTTTCCCGACGTTTGAGGGATACTACCCGTACCTATATGGCGGGTTTCCACTGTGAGACCTTGGTCGATAATCAGGACCGGGCTTCTGATTACGAGAGAGAGAGAGAGTTAGCTAGAAGAGAGCTTCTCAGACCGGAGGGTCTGAGAAGAGACAGCGGACTGGGCAGACCAGTGGTACTGGTGGAGCTGTTGGTTCAGGGCGAGACCAAAGTCGCCAGAGTCATCCTCCATCTGCACCGGGTGCAGATAAGGGAGTGCAATGCTTCAACTGCAGTGAGTATGGGCATATGAGATCTGAGTGTACGAGGCAGCTGGTGACCTGCTTCACTTGTGGCAGACCTGGTCATAGAGCTACCTTCTGTAGACGAGGGAGAGCTTCATCTCTGCAGGGTTCTTCCCCTGCTAGTGTAGCGGAAGGTGGGCAGAGGCCACCTCAGCAGCAGCAGACACCGGGACAGCAGAGAGTCCTAGATCGCCCTACGACTCAGGGATCTGCTCCTGGGCCGAGTAGAGGCAAAGGCCGTGGTGGGGGCACCACTGATACCAGAGGCCCACAGGGTCGAGTTTTTGAGCTGAGGAGTGCAGAGAGCCAGTTGCACCTACTGTTACAGGTACCATTCTGATTCATGGTTTACATGTTAGAGTGTTATTTGATACTAGTGCTACGCATTCTTTTATTTCTGATGCCTGTGTAGAGCGTCTTGGTTTAGATACAGTTGAGGGATGCCCTTTATTATAGGGTTACCCGATGGTGGTAGGGTCAGAGGTACCCGTGAGATTCATGGTTGTCCCATTTCTGTAGGGACTCGTGTGTTACTAGTTGACTTCTTTGTCATGCCGTTAGAGCATGAGGAAGTTATACTAGGTATGGATTGGATGGATAGACATTCTGCGGTCTTAGATGTAGGTAGGAGGATTGTTACCCTCTCTACCGAGTTAGGTCAGATAGAGGTTTTCCGAGGTTGGGACCTTGGAAATACATGCACGATTATCAGTGCGGTACGGGCAGCTAAATTGATTGCACAGGGTTGTGATGCCTTCTAGTGTTATGCCATGAAGGAGGGGGAAAGTCCAGCATTAGAGGATATCCCAGTTGTATGTGATTTTACTGATGTTTTTGTTGAGCCGTCCAGTTTACCACCTCAGAGGTATGTGGATTTCAGTATCGAGTTAGAGCCTGGTACGAGACCTATCTCGAAGGCCCCATACAGGATGGCGCCTGTCGAGATGTTAGAGCTGAAGAAGCAACTTGAGGAGTTGGCTGAGAAGGGCTTTATTCGCCCTAGCGTGTCCCCATGGGGAGCACCTGTCCTCTTCGTACGGAAGAATGACGGATCGTTGAGACTGTGTATTGATTACAGAGAGCTGAACAAGGTGACCATCAAGAACAAGTATCCACTGCCTCGCATTGATGACTTGTTGGATCAGCTTCAGGGAGCGACTGTGTTCTCCAGGATTGATCTGCGTTTCGGGTATCACTAGCTGAGGGTGAGAGAGCAGGATGTGCATAGGACAGCATTCAGGACCAGATATGGACACCACGAGTTTGTAGTGATGCCATTTGGACTTACGAATGCCCCAACCGTCTTTATGGAGTTGATGAACAGTATCTTCATCGACTTCCTGGATCAGTTTGTGGTGGTTTTCATTGATGATATTCTGGTATACTCTCGCAGTGGAGAGGAGCATGCAGGACATTTGAGGACTGTATTGCAGGTTTTGCGGGATAGAGAACTTTATGCTAAGTTCTCTAAGTGCGAGTTCTGGATGCCAGAGGTAGCATTCCTGGGTCACATTGTATCCGCCGAGGGGACCAAGGTTGATCCGGCGAAGATAGAGGCAGTAGCTTCATGGACTACACCCACGAACGTCAAGGAAGTACGTAGCTTCCTTGGCCTAGCCGGTTATTACAAACGCTTTGTGGAGGGATTCTTTGTGATTTTCCGTCCACTGACGAGTTTGCTGAGGAAGACTACCAGATTTGTATGGTCTGATCAGTGTATGCAGAGTTTTGAGGAGTTGAAGAGACGTCTGACTTCTGCTCTTGTTTTGGCACATCCAGAGGGTACAGAGGATTTTGTGGTATACAGTGATGCATCCAAGCTAGGCTTGGGATGTGTGTTGATGCAGCGGGGCAGAGTTATTGCATATGCGTCTAGACAACTGAAGACGTATGAGGAGAACTACCCGACTCATGATCTGGAGTTGGCAACGGTAGTTCATGCACTGAAGATCTAGAGACATTACCTGTATGGTGTTACATGTCAGATCTTCACAGACCATCAGAGTCTGAAGTACATTTTTACGCAGCGGGAATTGAATAACCGCCAGCGTAGGTGGCTTGAGCTGATCAAGGATTTTGATCTGGAGATTTTGTATCATCCGGGGAAGGCGAACGTTGTCGCCGACGCCCTGAGCAAGAAGACGCCTCGAGAGCAGGCGATTGCGAGGCTGAAGTTCAGCATCAATTGCAGAGGGATCTGGTTAGAATTGGACATTCAGTTTCCTGATGAGGATGCCCGGCTGAGTACTTTAGAGGTTCTACCTGATCTGTTGGGTGAGATCCAACAAAAGCAGGAGACCTGCACGACCTTGATGAGGATTAGAGAGCGGATGTCTCGGGATGAGGCACCACAGTTTCATCTGGGAGCAGATGGAGTTTTGAGACGCCGCGGTCGCGTCTGTGTACCTGCTGATGCAGATTTACGTCAGAGGATTTTACAGGAGGCTCATTGCACCCCTTACTCTGTACATCCAGGTACGAGTAAGATGTATCAGGATCTGAGACGTTTATATTGGTGGGGAGGGTTGAAGCCCGATGTGGCCAGATTTGTGGCACAGTGGCGACCTGCCAGCAGGTCAAGATCGAGCATTTCAGGCCTGGAGGTGAGCTTCATCCACTTCCTGTTCTACAGAAGAAGTGGGAGGACGTCACCCTGGACTTTGTGACTGGACTGAGGCTGAGCCGGAGTTTTGATGTCATCTGGGTCATAGTTGACAGACTGACGAAAACGGCACGTTTCATTCCTATTAGGGAGACATAGCCGGTGAGCAGATTAGCTGAGGAGTACACTAGGCAGATAGTGAGATTCCATGGTGTACCGAGGACGATTGTCTCTGACAAAGATGGACGATTTACCTCGAGGTTCTGACAGCAAATTCAGACTGCCCTGGGGACGAGTTTGCACTTCACGGCTGCGTTCCATCCTCAGACTGATGGTCAGTCAAAGAGGACCATTCAGACCCTGGAGGATATGCTGCGAGCTTGTGTGTTGGATTGGGGACAAGTGTGGACGGATCATCTCCCACTTGTTGAGTTCTCCTACAACAACAGCTGGCATGCATCTATTGGGATGGCCACATATGAGGCACTATATGGACAGAGATGTCGTACCCCGTTATGTTGGGATGAGCAGAGCAGTGTCAGTGGTTTGACACCTGATCAGATTCCGGATGATATGGCTCGAGTAGCATTGATCAGAGAGCGTATGCTGACTGCCCAAAGCCGTCAGAAGTCTTATGCTGATAGGAGGCGTAGACCTCTAGAGTTCAGAGTTGGAGCCCATGTGTGGCTGAGAGTGTCCCCGACACGAGGTGTTAGGCGATTTGGCATTAAGGGGAAGTTGAGCCCCCGATATGTCGGACCGTTCGAGATTCTGGATCGAGTTGGGAGTGCAGCTTACAGATTAACCTTGCCTCCGAGATTAGAGGGTGTTCACCTTGTGTTTCACGTGTCTCAGCTGCGGGAGTATATACTAGATCCGAGACACATCGTGAGTTATGATGATTTGGTGGTTGAGCCGGACCACACTTTTGTGGAGCATCCGATTGCAGCCCTAGAACGAGGTATGAGACGCCTGCGTTCGAAGAACATACCTATGTTGAGGATACAGTGGTCGAGACGAGGACGTGATGAGGCTACATGGGAGACTGAGGATAGTATCCAGAGGAACTATCCAGAGTTCTATGCCGAGATCGGTATACCTGTAGGATCTACGAGTAGATCTTAGGTCTGTTTGGTATCCATATCTAGATATCAAATATGGGTATCAAGATATGGGTATGAGGTATCAAGGTATGGGTATGAGATCGATATCTGATACCTTTGTTTCGGAGAGAAATAATAGAAGAGGGAGGAGCAATTTTAGTTATGTGATACCTCTAGTTTTTTGAGTATATCAAAATAAGAGAAAATGTGTACAAAGAGTATATCAAGATATCATTTTGATATCCATATACTCGTATACCAAACATAGATATGAGTTTTTTTATATCGATACTCATATCTGATATCTAGATATGGATGTCAAACAGGCCCTTAGTACTATCTTGGTGAGTGTTTGCTATGTGCTTATATGCCATGCTGTGTTTATTTTCGTACTAACTTGATATGATGTGTGATCTTATTAGATCTTGTTGTGCTAGTGCGATCGTTTATAGCTAGAGATGGTTTGTTCCTCCCAGCTAGTGTGATGTTGGTTGGCTAGAGATGGTTTTCCTCTATGCCCTGAATTGTTGTGCTGGAGTCGATGGTTTCCTCCATGCTTATGTTTGAGGTTATAGAGAGAGTTGTACCTCGGACTTGTGAGTCCGAGTGGTTTGAGGATTTTACAAGTTTCGGGACGAAACTTGTTTTTAGAGGGGTGAGGTGTGAGAGCCTTAGTCTTTGGAGCCGTTTTTGGCCTTAGCCGCCCCCGCGGGTCTGTGATGCCGCCCCTACGGCTCCTCTGTTGTTCCGCCCCTGTGGCCTGGGAACCCGCCCCTGCGGTTTCCGGCGGCTGCAGCCGGTTTTGTTGACTCCTTTGACCCTTGCTTTACCTTTCCTTACTTCTTCCGTTTTACCTTGCTGAGCAAGGGATTCATCACATTTCCAATCTAGCCTTCACGTCCTTCTTGCTTCTCCTTCATCCTTCTTGAGCTGGAGTTTGGTTTTCCCTTGAGTTGGAAGAGTTTTGTGTGGTTTTGTGGTTGTTGATTAGCTATGTGCATGGCTGAGCTTGGAAGCCAGCTGAGGTGCTAGTGGTGAGCAGTTCTTGGTTAGGCCACAACAGTGGTAAGACTTCTTCTCCTTCTTCTCTTTGTTCTTCCTTTGTTCTTCACTACTACAAAAAAACACATTATACTACCCTAAAATACCCCGGGCGCACCAATTACGATGTATTAGACGCCTGCCGAAATTTTTTAAAAAAGTGTTATGACTTTATATCCCGGATATAATCTTATCCGGGGTATAAAGTTGAAAGAATTAACTATCCGTAAGGCAAATACCTCACGTCCGGCATTTTTGTTTAAACTTTGACGTATATACCGCGGATTGTTAATGCCCGGGGTATTTAACCTAAACAATCATAAATTAAAATCCGGCGTATTTACCTTCCAAATATTACGAAATCACCCTAATTTGTTGCGAATTGCTCAATCTAGTCTTCTCTTTGCGATGAGGTTAGAATGAACTTGGCCATTTAGGGTTGCGAAATTTAGGTTACCCACACCTATTCTCTAAACGTCCTCACGATTTGTCTTCTCTTTGCGATAAGCGCAATGTTCACATTCAACCAACTCCCTCCTCCCCCTTCACAATCTCACCCAGAGTCACCACAATGGCTTCTATTCAGATGCTGCTCTACGATGACGGAAACGACCGCTTATTTTCGATTTTCTTACAATGTAACACTCTTATCCCCTTTTCTTCTTTTCTTACAACCTAAATGATTCATTCATGAGTAGATGAAAAATTCTGGGGATTTTTGTATGGATAGCTGCTCAGAGTAAATAGTCAAATTCTTGGTTTTTTTTATGTTAGCATACATTATCGGATGATTTTTGATGATACAGTAATGTCAGTATGCCACAGATCATGCTTGTAGATTATGTAATTGATACTTTTTAGAAGATCATATGGTGTTTGATTGTATTAAGGTATTCATTGCAACGTGATAGACTGGATTTTAGCTTAGAAACAGTTGTTTGACATCTGCTAAATAGATTAAAATTATTTGCTTGTTACTAAGATAATTTAGTTAATTGCTTCTAGATGTAAAATATTTGATTCACCTCGTACTGATTTGATCGACTCAAAAGTGTCTAGTGCATCTGAGTTCTAAAACAAGCCTTATGGTTGTGAAACAATGAGAAAATATAAAGATGGCAATGTTTGGTACATGACGCATAGAAAAAAAGACATCCTTCTGCAATAATTTGACCGTCGAATGGCTATTTGGAAGTTTCAAGTTGGTAAATGTGTTTATACACTAGCATTGAACAACTGTTTCATATTTTCTAGCATGCTTTCTTCACATTATTGTGCAATTTTGATTCATCCAAATTGATATAACTTGAATCCTTGATGATACAAGAATATGTTTTAGGCCGAAGATCTTTAGACCCTGTTAACTTGTTGATACATCTTAGACTTGCTAAAAGAAGTGGTCAATCTTTAAAATGTTGTTATAATAATTGATCATTAGTCCTTGACAAATTCTCCACACCCTCTTATACTTTGTACTCATGTCATATATTATGTTCCTCCAGTTCTCCTTCTACAAATTTGGTAATACATATGAAACACACTGCTTTCTAAGGCCTTGAAATATCATGCTTGATTATCTTTCTATCTCCATACCCGAAGTATGGACCTCATCAATGGATAAAGCTAATGGTTAACACTTTAGAATGAAGCTTGGGTAGATGCGTAGGTATGAGGTAATGTAAGTTGTTTGAGAACTTAAACTAGAACACTTCAAAATGAATCCTTTCTCAATATATCCAAATCCAATAATTTTGAAAAAAAAAATTCTTATCTACATAAAGACTAAGTCAATATCCAAATTCCCATAATATTGCCCACGTAAAACAATATACTTTTTTTTTAAAATCTTAGGCAAGTAATGTCCTCTTCAAGTCTTCCTTCTTCCCAATTTTAGTCTTTAGTCTCCAGTAGTTAATTTTCAAAACATCTTCCTTATCTAGTGTTGTATCATACTCTTTTTTGCATTAAGTTTTTTCTATGAATTTGATTATTGAAATGAACATCTAGGACAATAACCTTTTGCGTCTTTACAGGGAGAACATGTCCTTTTTTAGCGAATCACACAGTTCATGTTTGTTGATCTGCAAGGTGTCGTGGTATGTTGTTTCACTACTACGCTCTTGTTACTTTTGATGTCATCTTGCTCTTTTATCGATGATATCTAAGGAAGGAAAATTTTAATTTAATAATTGAAATTGAGATGTTTCAGTGTCAATGATTATGATTGCAACACTCTCGTCTCTTGTGTTTTTCTATATCTGATCGAAACATTAGCAGTGGACTAAATGAGATCCTGCTGTTGAAACTTCAATATGTATTTTCCCAAATGATGAATTCTTTATATAATAATTGAATAACAAACTCTTTGCATGTACTAAACTCTATCTACGTTAATGCATTCCCTCTGTTTGGTTTTGTTTATATCTCTAATAGTCCCCTGTTTTTAGAATTAATGGACAAAATGTTCCCTTAGGATTTATGGGTGTTAAATATACATTGATGGATGTATGAATCCTGTTCAATTATGATTCGAAGAAGCTTCTTCAATGTGTGCATCATTTTATATTCTCTCTTGGTACCTTGTATCTTATTCCACATAAATAGAAAAAATTATAAGCAGTAACCCTGCAAATATAAGTAGTTGATCATAATGGTTGTAAATAAATGAGCTTATTGTGTTTAGTTTAATGTACGTATCATCTCTTATGCCATACACCATGCCATGATATTGATAGATTAGCTACAATTAGCTCCTGGAAATATAAGTAGTTGCATTCTAAGTACCTTTTTAGAAGCTAGTTTTTAAATTTCATGTTGCACTTTGAGCTAATACATAAGACCGCCAAATTATTCTAGGACAAATATTGCCCGTTTGATTTCGAAAATCATTGAACTTGCATATGAATTAAGATATATTGTTGTTATAAGTGCCCTTTTGGAAGGTATGCACTCAACGACGTGTTACTTTATTTTACTAAAAATAAGTATTCCACCCCACTAATGACTTGCTTTTTTTTTCCCAATCAAGCACTTGTTGTATGTTGTTAAGAAAATGAAGAGAGATTAATTGTTTTTGGGTTGTTAATGATTTTTCAAGGTAATTTAGTACTCTTTTATGTAACATTTGGTAACTATTTTCATAAGGACTAAGAAAATGTACTTTTTATCGAGAATATGGATGAATATATTCTTAAGAATCTAACATGTTTGTGAATTGATAGCTATGATAATTTTTTTATAATATGATGAATCCATCCATGAATTTTGATGCTTGCAATCTATGTCCATTCATTTTTCTATTTCATTACTTTCTTTTTCTTTTTCTTTTTTTTTGTTAGAAGTGCAATTCGAAATTGTAGAGTACCAAACAATAGTGTTCATTGAGAGTTGTTTCCTTTAGCCCAGCTTTAAAAACTTGAAATCATTATGTTCTATTGTTTGCAGCAAAGCATCTTGAATGACATTGTTTTACCATTGAGATTGTTCCAGAGGCACACTAATCTTGCTCAACATCCTAGATCTTCTATATTTTTGTTGTGCTTATAGAGATTGTTACTTAATTGAGATATCCTAACATATACGACCATATGAAAAAACTTATCCTTTTCTTCTTTCTTTTTTCATTATTTTGTCATTATATTTTTTTCAAATATCTCATAGTATTTCACTTGTATTTCTTTTGTAGGATGAGAATGTTTTTGTTAGTTCTCAGAGAAAGAGGAAAAACATCTGAAACTTACTCATGTCTTTCGAATCATTCTTGGTCAGCGAACAGTAAGTTGTTTTTTACATGTGTTTTGAACATGTTCTGTAATAGTGTTCTATGTGACCTCAAATAAAAAAAAGAAGACGATTATGTTATCTTCTATATGATTTTCGAATTCGAGCTGTCGAGGTGTAATTGCTAATTCAAAATATTTGCAGATATGTAAAGATAAAGACCAAGAAAAAGTCTAGTTGACTGGTCTGAAGGCACTAATATCGGGAAATCATCAAAGAGAAAGAGTGGAACCAAGAAGCGGACTTCTTGGAAAAGGAGAGATGGTCATTGAATATTTAAACGGCAATCACACTTGTGCTTTATTATGTTGAATGCAAATGTATTGAAATGATCGCAAAGATATATGCTTAGTGATAATTTTATTATGTTTAGAAATAAGATTTATACATTTTAACACTTATCTGCTAAAGGTAATTGGAATATTAATTGTATTTTGATTGAAATGAATCGTGTTCAAATGATGTCATGTTCTATTCATATATCATATTTTATATATATAGGTGGTATATTTATAAAAACAAAAATAGCTTTTTTAATTTAACTAAGATCAAATACCCCAGATAAGTGCTGACAGAATACATCGGATATAGAATATTATATATCCCAGATTTACATCCGCCGTATATCCTATTAAATACACCGGATAAGTTCCGCGTAAATACGCCGGATATATGAATATCCGGTGTATATACACCCAAAGTATATGACTTAGTTTTTTCCCGAAGTATATACGCCGGATGTAAAATTGAAACACCCGGGGTATATAGTATTGGACCAAATACATCCCTAACCTTTATGCCGGATGTGGTCCGGGGTATAAAGTCCCAAATATCCGGTATATTTGACCCTTTTTGTAGTAGTGCTTCCTTCCTTAGCTTAGGATTAGATGTGTTGATCATAGGGTGATGTTGGAATGTGTATGTTTATGCATGTGTGTGACTTTGGATGAGAGAAGATGTGATTTGATCACGAGAAGAGCCGAAGAGGAATCGCGGGGCTACGTTCTGCATTGTCGCCGCCCCCGCGCCTGGAAGCCGCCGCCCCTGCGGAAGCCGTACCGCAGCGCCCGCGCCAGCGCCTGCGCCGTGCCTGCGTTTGCCTGCAGTCTTGTCACCGCGCCCGCGGCTGAGTTCCGCCGCGCCTGCGGGTTGCTTGCTCCGCCCCTGCGTCCCTTGTGTCACGCAGGTGCGTCTTGTCCCGGATCTACCTAGAGTTAGGTAGATCCTTTCCTTTCCTAGTATGAGCGGTAGTAGCATCCTAGGTAGCGGATGTTGATGAGTATGATATAGATATGCCGGTTACGGCTTTGAGGTTATGAGTTGGATATGATCCTTATGGATCCCTTGGGTCTAGGTGTGACCCTTTGTGTGATAGGAGTTTGATATATATGTATGCCTTGTATAGGCCGTGTTATCCTCCAGTTTGGAGTGGACTGAGTTGAGGGTTGATCCAGTTGAGACGACTACGAGGTTGAGGTAAGTCCGTGGGACTTACTTAATTGTCATTCCTTTATAGGATGTGTGCATGAGTGGTGTTTGTTATATGCTTTATAGCATGCGTTATGATGGTCACCGACCTATGATATATTGTTTGCCCATTGTAGGGCCGTGATAACTTGCCCTTTCATTCCGCCGGGAGTCTGGGAGGTTCTCTGTAGGCAGGCCAGACCTGGTAAACGGTTCGGGCACTCTCCATTCTCTTAGGGTACACGGGGAGGTGTTCCAGGCACCATTCCAGCTGGCTATTGGACCTAGAGGCGAGGATTATATTCCTCGTGTCACATATGTTGATATAGATATATATATACAAGTTGATTGTTGGACTTTATAAAGATAATGAACCGGGTAAATGTGTGATATCCTGTTGACGTGTTTAGTATTATTTGATGTGTGTTTGTGCTCTGCATCTCTTATATATGTGTATGGTTAGCTAACGGTTTTATATATACCGTGTTGTAGATCCTTTGCAGGTTAGGAGAACTGCAGAGTGATCCAGAGTGGGCGATCCGTTGAGGGCTCCGTACACTGGGGCGTTATCAGGGATATGGGTTCTTTTGTTGTACAGTGTGGTTTTGTTTGTACTCAGCGGTACATTGTATTACCTTTTGGATATATATATATATATATATATATATATATATATATATATATATATATATATATATATATATATATATATATCAGTTTCATGTTTTGTTTTAATCTATCGGTGCCTTGTTGTAAGATTAGTGAAATTGTTGTCAGGCTAGGGTCAGGATCCATTGTGAGATCCTAGCCCAGTAGCACTCCGCGTCCTACGGATTTGGGGTGTTACAATTTATAGGGGTATAAAACTAGCGAACAATGATGATGATGATCGATGGTGATGATGAGGCTGGAAGAGCTTTCTTAGGCCTTGATAGATTTTATCTCTTTTAAGCTCCAAAGTGGACCTAAAACACCTAAACACGAGACAAAGGGGAGTAGACATTCTTTGGTGCATATAAGTTCTAGTTAAGATGTACATGTCTTATCCCATGCAAAAACAAAGGAAAATACATGAAAATAACACTACAAAAGATGACATGAAAACAAAACCACACTGTACAATAAGGAATAAAAATTGGATTGGTATTTTTTTATCATCGTAAATAAAATTTTGATATAAATAAAAAATAGTTTAATATATCTTGTGATGTAAAATAAGGAATAAATAAATATAAAAATTAAGAAATTATAATTAAGTACTAGCAAGATGTATAAATAAAATATTTTAATAATAAAAATTACATTGTTTTCCATGTATATATATATATATATATATATTTATTTATTTATTTATAGTTTTGAATAAAAAATTTAACAATTAGAACTAAAAATGTAAAAATTTCCTAGTTTGTCATTAAAAAGTTGAAATTAAAAAAATGTATAATTTAAGAATATTATACAATATAATTAATATCTAAAATTTAGTTATAATAATACAAAAACAAGTATTTGACTTAATATAAGATTATTAAATGTTGTAATTAAGGAGTATACAAGTTAAATTTGGAAATAATATGCGAGAATCAAAATTATCCAAATATACGGTTTATTTATAGAATGACATATGAAAATATCCTATGTGGCTTAATATGGTGACGCCAAGTGATAAAATTCAATGTGGCTGATACGTAGGCATATTCACTTCTGCTTTAGTATTATATAGTAGAGAGTAGATGAAATTAAAAAAAGAAAAAAGAAAACGCTAATTTTAACCAAGACGATTACAATAATCAACGCCATTTTAAATTAACAAAAACCCTATATAAGATAAAAACCCTAAATATATAGCTTAATAGAACTGTAGCTATACTACATTTACCAAAATAGAAACATTACATATCATTATCAAATCCTACAACCCAACACTATTTTATTAATAAAAAATTTCACATGTAAACAGAATTTAATTTTAAAAAAAATAAGAATTCAAACACTACTAAACCAAATGAATAGAAGTGGACAAACTCTTTTCATCAGTTATCTTTTGAGATCGTCATTGATGTTTTCACTCCACCAACTATTTTTTTTTTCTATTAAGGGCTTGTTTGGTATCACTATGAATTTATTTCCGGTAACGGAATGATTTCGAATCAATCAAAAATCATGTTTGTTTAGAAGTTTTTTTACACATAAAAGTAATCTAGTCATTTCTATTTCCATTCATTCCCCTTAATCGATTTCATTCCGTTTTTATTTCACCACTCTAACCAAACGGACACTAAATATATATGAAGTTTGGAGAAGGGACAAATCTCTAAAGAAGAGACACTTACATATGAAAGGAAGTTTAATTATAAAAAAAACTACTTAAAAGCAATTGAAGTGGATAAGCATATGAACGATATATAGTACTTAAGTAGATGCCAAGCTGTTGCTGACGAGCCCCTTTGAAAGGGTCAAATTTTACGTTGTTAAGAAAGGCCAAAGTACATGCAATTATATAATTGATTTTACAATAGATATTTATAGTTTATAATTGTGTCATATATTTTGATAATTTAAACTATTCAACGTTTGGGTGAGTGATCGTAAAAGGATCGATATACCCGTGTATATCGTTATGAATTTAGCCTGATTAAATATTTTATTTTTGCACGATATAGAGATGATTCATTTGAACCAATACCTTAAGCTTTAATATCCGGACAATTTTGAATACCTGGATATCCATCTTTATATCCACAGATATCCGTTTAAAAAAATGGGATGTGCATCCAATTTGATGATTTTCCGTGCCAGATGTTGCGATTCATTGATTTGATCATCTTATATATAATAAGTTTGTGAAATTTTTGTTGGGTTGAAGATCGTGCGGTGCTTCGTCACATATCCGATTACTTAGACACTTAGTTCAATACAAAATCAATTGACAATAAAAATGTTACACCAATCTCGTATATTACACCGATATTTCCTTATTATTAGATGCCCGATTAAAAATTACTGATTAATCATTTCACGCAATTCATAATATTATCTTAAAAATAGTACGACCCCACAATGTTTTTTTTAGTGTGAAAATAGGCCCACTACTATCTTCAAATAGACTCCATTTTCTTCTTTGCTCGAGCTATCTCTCAAATTTTGACCATGGCAGAAATTGAGCAATCCCTCCGTCCTAAACCTAACCCTTTCGACAAATATTTTGTCCGAATCAAGTTCTGGAGGATACTCGTGATATTCGCGTATTTTCTCACGTTTGCCGGAAACTTCCACAACCACAACCTGATATCAATCGAGTTAAAGTATGTGTTGGTGTTCCTACTCACTTTAGCTATGCTCCTCTTTGGCTTGGCGCATAAGTTAGAAGAGACTTCACCTAAGGTTGGCGTGTTATCGATGTTGTTTGGTTTTGCTTTGGTTGTTGCTTCGCTTCACACAGTTGGATTCATGGCTCTATTTGGTGATGTTCTAAAGCGTCGGCAATTGATTTTCCTTCTTTTTTCTGGCTATATCTCCTTGCTTCTGATCTTGTTTAAGGTTTTTAAAGAAGAAATAGAGATCAACAAAGATGCAAGTTTTGGCGAAGAAGAGGTTTAAGACGAGTAAGAAATCAAATTAAAGGTTGACGAAAGTCAATCACGGTATACGTATATATGGTTGAAGAGTATTAATGTATGTCAAAGAGAGGTGATAGTATATAATTCATCTCTCAGGTAATAAATTGAGATCATTTTTAGATGAACTATAAATTCATCTAAAATTGATCTTACATGTGTTATGTGTATCATATCTATGTATTGTTCATCAATCCAGAAATATCTATCTATTTACTTCTTAGTTGTTATGTTATGTGAAGTAGGGAATTATTATGGATAATTTTAGATTAACTCGTATATTTTAATTTATAAAATTATTTAACTTTCGTATAAAATTAATTTGGTTTTCTAATAAACGGTAAGAAAAAAAAAGTTTCGGCAACCTTAGGTGGTGAAGTAACCTTAGGCGAAGCAAACAACGAAGAAAAAAAAAGTTCCTTTTTTTCATTACAAAAGAAGGAAAAATTGACAAAATTAAATAATTATAAGGACTTACTTTTCTTTTTATTTTTAATTTAATTTAATTTATTTTAAATATTATTATAATTTCGTAAAAAGTCCTTATAACAATATTTGGAAATTTTTCGTCACTATGATGCATTAAAATAAGATCACCCAAATCGGTTTTAAGGACAAAACCCACTCAATAAAGATCATCCAAATCGGTTTTATTCGATAAATAACCCACTAGTCTAGGAACCTTCTAGAAGTGTTGTAAGTAGTACAAATGTGGTCCTAAGACGTTCTCTTTGATCAGGTACTTGATAGGATTGCACGAGCAGACGATAACGGATAATGACCGGCCGTCGATTAGTTCAAGTAAGTCTTACAGATTTGTTTAGCTAATGATTCATGTATGGGTGTGTATTATTGTAGTGGTGTATGTTGTGTATTTATAATCATAATTTGAGTAGGATAACTTTACGTATAAGTAGACCCAAGTGTATGAGAACGGGTTGTGGCATCACTGTCCATCATTCTCAAGTTAATGGGGGCTCTCTACTACCAGTCCGTTCCGGTATAAGGTGAGATGCATCGAATCCAGCCCGATTGGTTTACAGGATAGAGGCGAAGGTCGGGAGACCTTCGTGCACACAATAAGTTGAACTAATAGGAGTGAAATCACCTAATTGATGATAATAATATGGTTGAGTGTGAGCATGTTGTTTGTTTAATTTTCCACATTGTGTGTGTTTGTATTATATAGTACTAACTGATGTATATAATTGTTAGCTAACGTCTAACGGTGTATACCGTCGTTGATAGATTATGCAGGGTAGCAACTGTTGAGAGATGGTCTACCGGGTTTCTGTACGAGTCTTCTTGGGTTTTTGATATTCTTTTAGTGACGAGACTCGTTTCATTTTCCTTTACATTTTGTCACGTTTCTTTTGATGACTTATTGTCGTTCTCTTCTTCTTGACATTTTTCAATTAAAACGATTTATTCGGTTTTTCTTATTTGTCTTGTTGTAAGATCCGGTAAAGTTGTTGTGAAATTAGGGTCGGGATCCAATGTGAGGTCCTAACCCTTGACATCCCGAGTTCCTAGAATTTGGGCTTTTAAATTTCATCCGGTGCAGACCTTACTTAGACTGAAACATTGTTATTGGACAAGCCTAAACCTATACCTAATATTGAGGTTTTGTCCAAGTTCAATTTGTTTGGGTCAAAAATTTTAGACATTTCTTTTAGCTTTGGGCACAAAATTGAGCCTTTAAAAAATAACAAACTAACCTGAACTTTAAAATTCGGTCCATATACGATCCAATAATATTTTTCGATTCAAATCCGGCCTAAAATTCAGGTGCGAACCGAAATTTGAACAATCCTAATTTCTAGAATCAATAACACAATTTAGGTTCCTAAAAAAGACACAACACAATTCCGATTATAGGTTTTACTATTTCAAAACCAATGACACATATAATACATTACATAATTCTTACTATCAAACATATAATAATAAAATACAATACCACATATTCAAACCGGATGACGAAGGATGTCAAAATCATCTTCTTAATGAGTCCGTTAGTTTAGCACTAGCTTAGTTTCCATGCTATACACGAATTTGGTTCAAACTAATCTATTATACTTATGATCCAAGCTATTGCGATAATAAGGAAAAAAAAACTTAATTATAAATATAAAAAAATATTAAGTTAGTAGAGTGAAATGAGCATTATGTTCATCTTTATATATAATAATATTAAGTGTTTATAAACAAAACTATCATAAAATAGTTTTTTTTTATATAAATGTCATAAGTGGTAAATATGGTATAGTTATGAGTCTATGACATCAATATATATGATTTTTCGTAATTTCCATCTTGTGTAGACAAATGTTTTTCTAATATTTTTTTCTAATAAGGTATTTCTAAATATATAATATTCGAAATATCAAATTAGAATATAGTACATATTAATATCTTCATTAATATGTATAATATTTTTTGAGAAATTAAAACAATGAGGTAACATAACCTCATGACGACATATAGAAAAATGTGAGGTGACTTAATGTAAAAATGACACGTGGCGATGACATGTGACAATATTCACTTTTATTTTAGTATTATATAGTAGAGTGAAATAAACAATATGCTCATCATTATATATAACAATATTAAGTGTTTACAAACAAAATTATGATAAAAATAGTTTATTTTTTTTATAAATATCATAAGTGGTAAATATAGTATAATTATGACATCAATATATATGATTATCCATAATTTTCATCTTGTGTAAAAAACTTTTTTGTCTAATATTTTTTTATAATATAGTCTTTCTAAATATATAATATTCCAAATCTCAAATTAGGATATATAACATACTAATATCTTCATTAATATACATAATATTTTTTGAGAAATTAAAATAATAAGGTGACATAACCTTAAAACAACATGTGAAAAAAATGTGAGGTGGCTTAATGTAAAAATGACATATGACGAATTTAATATGGCGTTGACATGTGGCGATATTCACTTCTGTTTTAGTATTATATAGTAGATTCCAAATCTCAAATTAGGATATAGTACATACTAATATCTTCATCAATATACATAATATATTTTGAGAAATTAAAATAATTTGGTGGCATAATCTTAAAACGACATGTGAAAAAAATGTGAGGTAACTTAATGTAAAAATGACATATGGCGTTGACATGTGACGATATTCACTTCTATTTTAGTATTGTATAGTAGATGGTTAGATTGCTTTCTTCCTATATATACAACACAATTATTTCTTTCTTTTGTTTTTCTAATATTTGCAAACAAAATTTCCCAAAACCCATTTTTCCCTCTTACTCTTTCTTTCCCCTCCTTTTTTTTTTACTTGGAAAAATTAATAATTAGATATCTTTAATTCAAACGTGATCCCTGCTCAACACTTGACATATTACAACGAAACTCGTCATACTTGTGGAGTGGCTCGTAAGCTATCAATAACCATAATTTAAAAATATGACAAATAAGCAAATGCAACAAACACTTCCACCAATAATGGTGAGAATGAACGTTTTCGATGAAAGAATATGTATTCTAATTTCCAAAGAATCTTACCATAAAAAAATTTAATGTTTTATTTATTGAGATATCATTAATCTCAATATCGTTACACAAGGCCACTAAGTAGGAAAGAGATTTTAGTTCCCTTCTTATAAACATAAATAATAAAAAAAATAATCTTAAACTATTTGTGTACAATGATAAATCAAAAGTCTCCCCTCCATAACATCTAACCAAACACACAAATGAGATTTGGTTTTAACATTTCCCCTAGAATTCATGGTAAGTAATTACCTATCTTTCACACCAAGACCATATAGAACGCCTGCATGTTTTCCAAAAGAACCCTTTAAAATGGTATCCTTGAGCTTCATGAATGTACCACATGTGAGTAAGCTATCAGACCCAGCTTGATGACACATCCCAATTCTTGTTACATCTAACGACTTTGCGAGTTTATTCAACCCACCATGAAGGTTATTGCAAAACTTCATCAAATGTTTGATATCATAGACCGTAGGGAAATATATATCGATCAAGTTGAAGAACCCGGTTTGTGTATTGGGTAAATTACGACAAGTTAACAATTTCAGCAAATACCCAAAATCATACCCACTGTGAAAAGTTACCCAAGATATTGAATCATTTAAAACAACACCGGAAGACATCAAAAGCTCCGCAAATCGTTTAGAGTCAATACCCATCTCATTGTTCTTCTTGAAATTAATCCCACATCGGTTTAACAACTCAATTGAATCGATAGCATAGACATCCTTATTCACATTGAATTCACGAAAGTTAAACTGCCAAATGCAATATTTGTCTGTTCCGCATGTGGGTAGGTTTCCTTTGTCATCAAAAAAAGTAAGACCTAATTGGATCAACTTGAGCATATCAACATTATCCTTTAAGGTCTTGTAGTTGTAACTTGTGATACTCCTGAAATTTCCAACTGGTCGAATTACGACCCCAGGAAACTCGGTATCCATGGCGATATATGGATAATCATTGACAATTTCTCGAATCAATGCAAATTCCTCCTCCAAATTGTGGTTCCAAACCTCCCTGATATGAATCGAGTCATCCTTTACGAGTGACGACATGATCTTTAGACAGAGAGAGAAATCAGTCCTTCCAACGCATAATAAATTATAGATCTACAAATGGAAGCACGATGAATTAGTATTTTTAGAATAGGGAAAGAAATATCAGAAATGGAAATAATAACAATAGATAAATGATAAGAACATATAAGAGAGGAAAAGAGTGTTTATAACAATAAGAATGATGAATATAAAGTAGATAATATGACCTCGTCGAAGGATAAGGAGGAGGAATTTTATGATTTCACCATGCAAATCTCGGGGTTTAAGGAAATGTTTAGGGGTCAACATTACGATGAATCGGGGATTTAAAACAAATGAAAGAAAAAGAGAAGGGAAATTGAAAGGAGAAAAGGGGGGCAACAAAGTCGTGGTTGAGGGAGGTTCTCTCTTATCCATTGAGTTGCCTTTGGAGAAGCAAAATAGTCGGGTAGATAATATAATATTGTTGGAAACGAATAGAGAATTTACAATTTTTTTTAATCAAAGAGTGTTTTTTAATGTATGATATCTCACTTATATCTGATTGTGATTTTTTGTTGGTCACATTCTAGATAATTTCAAATATATTATTAACCCAAGATCTTATGATCAACTTAAATATTATTCGTGTCTCGTTATGGTGATATTGCCTACATCACTTCCTTTATATATTGTGAGATATGAAATTATTAAGCGATACGGTGTCAACTAACACATAAAAATCACACTAAACCGCAAATGTACTGTTATTGTCAATGTAGCACATGATAGAATCGTCAAGGTCGAATTCTACAGAAAAATGAGTATCCTTCATCGATAACCAATCAAAACAATCTAGGATTTCAAAAGGTAACAAGGGGTGATCTAAAGATCAACCAAATTCATCGGAAATACATGGCAAACAAGTATCCAATAATAAGTAATAAAATAATATGCAAATGATAGGTTAAGCATCCCAACCATATGTTTATTGGTTATAAAAAAAATACTTTTGTTAAAAGAGACGTCATAATGCTGACGTGACGGTCTCACAAATTTTCTCGAATTAAATCTTTTTACAAAATTAATAATTAAACCAAAAACTCTTTTTAACTAAAACAATATCTAAATTTCACACTAACAAATCTTTTCAATATTTCATATTTTTTTTAACGATAATATTATTTCGAATCAAGAGGGTAAAAAAGTAGGGCCGAACTAATATATCTTTAAAATTAAATGAATTAATGTTTTGGGAATTTATACACATTTTCCCTCAACAGTCATCTCCCCCATTCCCAAATCTCATAACTACGCCCTCCAAGACCCGAATTGGAATACGGTCATGGTAGACGAGTATTAGACCCTTGAGAAGAATGATACATGGACTCTTGTGCCTCGCCCCAAAGGGGCAAATGTTATTCGTTAGATGTGGATTTTCAAGCACAAATTCAGGTTGGATGGGAAATTGGAAAGATATAAGGCTAGGCTTGTTGTTAATGGCAAGTCGCAACAGGTCAGGGTGGATCGTCACGATACTTTAAGTCTGTGAGAGCCCTATTCTTTCGGACTGAGTTTTGGTCCTTAGCCGAGATTGGCTTTGGCTGAGATTGGCCTTTCCGCACCCGCGGGCATGACTACCGCCCCTGCGGCTCAGGGAATCGCCCCTGCGGTTTTCGGCGGCTGCAGCCGGTTTTGTTGACTCCTTTGACCCGTGCTTTACCCTTTCTTTGCCTTCTTCTTTAAGTACTTCCCTTGGCCGACGAGCAAGGGTTTCTCACTCCATTTCTAGCTTACCACATCCTCCTTGCTTTCCCTTTGCTTCTTCTTGATCTTGTGTGATTCCTTCTTGGTTTTGGAAGAGTTTTGATGTGGCTTTGATGATGATGATGCTAGTGATGTGTGCTGTTGTGCTTGGAAGCCAGTAAGGGTGTTGATGATCATTCCCTTAGCTAACCACAGTTGTGGTAAGCTTCTTGCTCTTTGTTCTTCTTCTCTTTTCTTTGATTCTTCCTTCCTTAGCTTAAGATTAGTTGTATTGATCATAGGGTGACGTTGGAATGTGTATGTTGTTGCATGTGTGTGATTTTGGAATGGAATAGACGTGATTTGATCACGAGAAGAGCCGAAGAGGAATCGCGGGTTCACGTTCTGCACAGACGCCGCCCCCGCCCCTGCGGAAGCCGTGCCGCAGCGCCCGCGCCCGTGCCTTGCCTGCGTCCCTTGTCACCGCGCCTGCGGCTGCTCCTTGCCGCACCTGCGGGTTACCTGTTCCGCCCCTGCGTCCCTTGATCACGCAGGTGCGTCTTGTCCCGGGACTACCTATAGTTGGGTAGTTCCTTTCCTTCCTAGTATGAGGGACTTAGTACCATGCTAGGTATCGGATGTTGATGAGTATGTTATAGATTTTCCGGTTACGGCTTTGAGGTTTACGAGTTGGATATGATCCTTATGGATCCCTTGGGTCTAGGTGTGACCCCTTTGTGTGTGATAGGAGTTTGATATATATATGTATGCCTTGTATAGGCCGTGTTGTCCTCCAGTTTGGAGTGGACCTGAGTGAGAGCTGATCGTAGTGATACGACTTCTGAGATTGAGGTAAGTCCATAGGACTTACTTAGCTGTCATCCTTATATTGGATGTGTGCATGAGTGGTGTTTGTTATATGCTTTATAGCATGCGTTATGATGGTCACCGACCTATGTTATATTGACCGCCCATTGTAGTGGCTGTGACAACTTACCTTTCATCCCGTAGTGGGGTCTGGGAAGTTCTCTGTAAGCTAGTTAGTTCTGGTATACGGGAAGGGCACCTACCACTCCATATGGTATACGGGAAAGTGCACTGATACCACTCCAGTTAGCTATTGCACGCAGAGGCGAGGGTTATATATATTCCTCGTGTCACGTATATTTATATATACCGATTTATATACTCTTGAGTGCTTAACGTTATAAAGATAATAAACCGGGTAAATGTGTGATATCATGATGAGGTGTTAATATTCTTGATATGTGTTTGTGCTCTAGCATCTTCTTATATATGTGTATGGTTAGCTAACGGTTTTATACTGTGTTGTAGATCCTTTGTAGGTTAGGAGAGTTGCAGAGTGATCCAGAGGGGTGATCTGTTGAGGGTTCCGTACACTGGGCGATATCGTGGGTTTTTGGGTTATTATATTGTACGGATTTCTGTTTGACTTTGTACTCAGCAGTACTCTGTATCATCTTTTTGATATGTATATATATATATATATATATATATATATATATATATATATATATATATCAGTTTTCTGTTTTGTTTTAATCTATTGGTGCCTTGTTGTAAGATTCAGTGAACTTGTTGTCAGGCTAGGGTTAGGATGCATTTTGAGATCCTAACCCAGTAGCACCTCGAGTCCTATGGATTTGGGGTGTTACAAAGTCCGGTAGTCAAACCAGCTACTATAAGGATCTTTCTTAGTCTACCTCTATCACGGGGATGGAAAATACATCAACTAGATGTAAAGAATGTCTGCCTACATGGGCATTTGCAAGACACCGTTTACATGTTCCAACCGCCGGGTTCTGTTGATTATGCTCTACCAAACCACGTATGCCTACTCAAGGCGATCTTTATTGGTCTCAAATAAGCCCCTTTGGGCATGGTTTAAACGTTTTGCATCTCACTTGCACCGCCTTGGTTTTGTTGGTAGTCGGTCTGACACATCGTTATTTTCTTACCGTCGTGGTCTAGACACGACATACTTACTCCTATATGTCGATGACATCATTTTGATTTCCTCGTTTGAAACCTTTCATTAGAATTTGGTAGAACAATTTAGTACAGAACTATGCTATGTCAGATCTTGGCCCATTGTCTTACTTCATAGGAATTGCGGTGAAGAGTGCTTCAGGGTTATTTATGTCACCCATTCAATATGCTCGCGAGGTTGTCGAACGAGCTAAAATGAGCAATTGCAAGCCGGTCTCCACTCTTGTCAATACTTCAAACAAGTTAAGTGCACATTCAGGCGACTTATTTAATGATCCATCATTGTATCACAGTTTGGCGGGCACCCTTCAATACCTAACCTTTACTCACCCTGATATCAATTACTTCATTCAACAAATTTGTCTTTTTATGCATGCCCCATGAGAACCCCATTTCGGGTTCTTAAAAGGATAATCCGGTACATTCAAGGCACTTTTTCTCTGGGTATAACCATCACACCGTCTGAAAAGAAATATCTTATTGCTTTTTACAGATGTTGATTAGGGTGGTTGCTTGGAATCCTGTCGTTTGACATCAGGTTATAGTGTGTTTTTCAACGACACACTCGTCTCTTGGTCCCCTAAGCAACAAATGGTTGTTTCCCGCTCTAGTGCATAAGCTAGATATACCGTGGGGTTGGAAATGTTGTTGCTAAATGTTCTTGGATTTGCAATCTCTTACTCGAGTTATGTTGCCCACTTCAGAGAGCAACATTTGTCTACACCGACAATGTGTCTGCCGTGTACCTCACCAGCAATCCTGTCCAACACCAAAGAACCAAGCACATCGAGTTAGATATACACTTTGTCCAGGACAAAGTAACCATGGGACATGTACGACTTTTACATGTTCCCTCCTCCTTTCAATATGCAGATATTTTCACAAAGGCTTGCCTCGTCAGTTGTTCCATGATTTCAGAATCAGTCTCATTGTTCGTGAACCTCCAATTTCGACAACGGGGGTTTGTAAAATATATGTATAGGGTTATTTATGGTATTTGTATTAATGAATATTCCATGTATATATGTCAATGTAATATACGAGGCAACCCCAAGGGGGATTATTTTCTGATTATGGATTATCACACTTTCAAAGCTCTTTAGAAGATACAACTTTGTAGTAGACATGAACGTCAAATTCAAAAGGAAAGATGATCGAAAACGAGCATCTCTCAAAGATAGTAAAAAACTAGCTTCCAAATCCAATGATTTATACTTGGCTTTTCAATATTCAATTGATCTTGATTTTCCATTCACTTTCCGACTTCAAGGAAGATTGAATCTTTGTGTTAAATTATTTTCCTACGATTATGCTCCATAAAGGACCTTGAATGCCTAAAACACGAAATAAACCGAAGTAGACACCATACAATTCAATATGATGGATTTCTACACTATATGTATGCAAATCATGCCACATGAGATGTGAAATGCATGAATCTAACAGCTAAAAATACGTATATTTAAATGTCATTAATGAGATGAACTATAACGCCTCATACTCACTCTCGTGAAACTAGCACAAAACGAGACAACCCTATGACACATAAGAGAAGGGTTACATCAATAAGATAGTTGAGCTTGCACCCATTACCATCCCACAACACAAACATGCTCCTCGAAATACCTTTTCGAACAAGTACTTGTGGGTCTTCTAATTCGTCCCACGGCCTCCTCTAACTTCATTTTACCGAAATTGCGCAAACGTGATCTCTAGATCTTCATGTGTTCACAAGTCCTCAATGCTTGCTTCATGACTATTACATGGAACTTCCAAACATTCATTATTAACATATCAAAGTGTCCCCTTCATTTTTATTGATCCTTACCATCTCAATACTTTGACATTGATTCGATTTTGACTCAAAGGCTCAATTAGGACAATATTTGACGATTTAAGCTCATGGATGCTTCAAATCACACCTACAAGACAACGCAAAGGAAGTATACATCCAATTGAAAATATATGCTCATAATAGAATGTCTAGATGTCTAATTCATGTCATACTACACTAAACTAAGCTAAACATGCATCTAAAAACTAGCATATAAACATGTTATCATTTCCCTTGTTTAAAAAGGTAGGGTTCGTCCCAATAATATCCCTTAACATCATGTACTTTTGTTCTTTTTATTTCATGTTAGATCTTCACGGATAATATTCGCTATTTTTACACCCCTATAAACCTTTATCAAATAATAAAGATTCACAAGTTAGTAAAAATCACGGTATGCTTTAAATTTATAAAACTCGCAATAACCACTCAATTGCATCAAACCCACAGTGTATGGATCATATGCAGGATGAGTAAGTATTCCAAGGTCGATCTCAGGGATTAAATGAATGATTTGCAATAATGATCTAAAATAGAGTAAATTTAGAAATAAGAATAAAGGTTGGAAAAGAAGGGAAGAATGATCAAATGTTTTTGAGGGATTTTGTGAAATTCGCAATCAAAAGTCAACTTTGATTGAAAGTTGAATAAAGCAAACAAACAAACAATCAATTAATGGAGAAAAGGGATTCCAAGGATTCAAGTTCATTGTTTACACACATGGACTCAAGATAACTCACAAGGCATCTAACAAAGACAAGCCACAAGGAAGAACGTTTCTAAACTGATGGTCTATTACCGGGTAAGTCTCAAGATCATCTAGTTCCAATCCCAACCACCTATTACCGGGTAAGTTTCAAGGTAGAGAGGAGGGAAATTCTAAACAAACCAGATTAACCAACTAAGGATCAGGTAGACCTTTACCGGGTAGGTCTTAGGAATGACCTAATTCAGCAGGGAATCAAGGCACACTCAACCCAATAGAGGTTTTCACCTCTATTACCTATGATCAATTCTCTAAGGTATCTAAGAAGGTATATCACCGGGTAGGTCTCAATCCCAACTTAGGTTACTAGCTAGAAGGATTCTAACTAGATTCAAGTCCAAACTAACCACTAGGATTTCAAGGCTATTCAAACCAAACATAAGCATAAACTATTCCATCATAGTCCAAGGCTCCAAGGTATAAACAAATCCCTATTCACCTTGGAACCACGAGGTTTCTAGCCAATAATCAGCATAGCAATAGCAATAATCAAATTAATTAATAAATGCATAAAAGATGAAATAACAAAGGGATTAAAGAAAGTACTCAGCTTTATTAATCCAAAACCAACAAAATGATTAATCCCACTATCGCAAAGCATATCTGAACTGACAGAAATGTAAAAGCCTGAATCTTTCCTAAAACTCAATGTAGTTCAACAATGGTGAAAATGGTGAAGAGCAAGAAGAAGGGAAGAGGCAATCTCTTAATATGAGCTAATTTGGAGTATAATTCGGAACCCTAGAAAATAATTGGAGCTTCTCTTTTTATACCCAACAACCTTCCAAAAAACGGGCTGGGCTAAAAAGGATCCAAAAATAAAATAAAATCCGATGCTCAGGGAATCTCGGTCAAAAATCTCGGCCGAGATGGTTACGGTTCGGGCCCGAGATTTCGACTTCGTCTTCAGCGTCCAGTGTAAGAGCCTTAGTCTTTGGGAGCTAGTTTAGCCTTAGCCGCCCCCACGGGTCTATGAGGCCGCCCTTGCGGCTCCTCTGTTGTTCCGCCCCTGCGGCCAGGAAACCCGCCCCTGCGGTTTCCTACGGCTGCAGCCGGCTTTGTTGACCTTTGACCCGTGCTTTACTCTTTCACTTCCTTAACCTAATTCCTTGCTTTGGCTTGCTGAACACCTTCACTCCCTTTCCCAGCTGCCTTCATGTCCTTCTCCTTCCTCCTTGATCTTCTTCTTCGTTTCCTTAGAGTTTGGAAGTGTTTGGTGTGGCTTTGTGTGTGGTTGATGATGATGATGTTGTATGATGTTGTTGCTGAGCTTGAGAGCTAGTAGGGGTACTGTCTTGGATCAGTTTCGTGCTTAGGCCACAGCTGTGGGTAAGCTCCTTGTTCTTCTTCTTCTTTCTTTGATCTCTTCCTCTTCCTAGCTTAGGATTAGATGTATGTTGATGTAGATTGATATTGGTTTATGATTTTGGAATGGAGAAGACGTGATTTGATCACGTGAAGAGCCGAAGAAGAACCGCGGGATCATCTTCTGCACTGTCGCCGCCCCCGCGGTCCAGAGAAGCCGCCCCTGCGGGTACCTTGTCGCCGCACCCGCGGCCAGAAGCCACCGCCCCGCGGCAACGGTCCCAGCGCCAGCGTTATTCCGCGCCTGCGCTTGCCAGCGGCCACGGTCACCGCGTCTGCGCCCGTGCTTAGCCGCGCCTGCGGGTTGCCTGTTCCGCCCCTGCATCTTTCCGTCACGCAGGTGCGTCTTGTCCCGGGTCTACCTAGAGTTGGGTAGATCCTTTCCTTTCCTAGTATGAGCGGTTTAGTGGCATGTTAGGTACGTATATGAGGATAGAATGAGGTTGATCATGTTATCTGTAAGCCGGTTATGACTTTGAGGTTTATGAGTTAGGATACGATCCTTATGGATCCCTTGGGTCTAGGTGTGACCCCTGTGATGGATTTGAGTTTGATATATGTTGTTATGCCTTGTTTGGGCAGTGTTGATCTCCAGAGTTGGAGCTGTTTGGGTTTGAGACGTCGAGGTTGAGGTAAGTCCATAGGACTTACTTAGCTGTCATCCTTATATTAGATGTATGCATGAGTGGTGTATGTGTTATATGCTTGATAGCATGTGATGTGATTATTACCTACCTATGGTTTAGTATGCGCCCACTGTAGGGTTGTGACAACCTAGCCCCGTCATCCCACTAGGAGACTAGGAGGTTCTCTGCGGATTGTCCAGATCTGGTACACGGAACGGGCGCTGTCTCCACTCCCTTAGGGTACACGGAGGAGTAGTCCCGGTTGACCACTCCAGCTGGCGGTAGCACCGAGAGGCGAGGGTTATATTCCTCATGTCACATATATTCATATTCAGATATATATTTATACGATTGAGTGATTGAACTTATTAAAGATAATGAACCGGGTAAATGTATGAAAGCATGATGATGTGTTAGGATTCCTGATGTGTGTTTGTGCTCTTGCATCTCTATATATATGTGTATGGTTAGCTAACGGTTTTATACCGTGTTGTAGATCCCTTGCAGGTTAGGAGAACTGCAGAGTGATCCAGAGAGGGTGATCTGCTGAGGGCTCCGTACACTGGGTCGTCCTCGTGGGATGGGATCTTTTGACTATGTATATGGTTATGTTTTGTTGTACTCAACAGTACTTGTATAAACCTTTTGATACTTTTATAACAGTTTGATGTTTTGTATTTAATCTATTGGTGCCTTGTTGTAAGATTCAGTGAACTTGTTGTCAGGCTAGGGTCAGGATTCATTGTGAGATCCTAGCCCAGTAGCACCTCGAGTCCTACGGATTTGGGGTGTTACATCCAGGGCATCTCGGTCGGATCGACCGAGATCGGGGCCGAGATGATGCCCGAGATATTGCAACAGAGAGCTCCAACCTCGACCGAGATACATGGATCTCGGCCGAGATACCGACCGAGATATGTGGGTCTCGGCCGAGATGTCTCTCGACTTCGGGTGTTTCGTCTCGTTTGCTCTAAGCTCGTCTTCTTCTCCTTTCCTATGCTCGCGTGATTGCTCCAAAGCATCCATTCCGAGGCTTGATCCTCAAATGCATCGTTTTAGCTCCAAAACACACCAAATTTCCTACAAAGTCACCAAAGGAATGTGTAGACATCTATATTTGCAAAGTAATACTAAACAAGCATAAATAACACAAAGTAAGGCTAAAACATGCATGCGGAAAGGGGAAATCTACCTATATCTTCTACTAAACTAGGTCGATAAATCATGTTATCATATAATATTACAAATAATAAAGTTCATGGAATCTAGATGTACTAAACTCATGCGAGCTAATAATGAATGCGGTGATATCGTCTGGACACTCGAAGATAGACTGACATTTGGAAGGATCAGGAGTGTTGGTAACTTCATTATTGTGTTAACTTTTATTTCTGCCTCTACCTTTGAAGCAAACCGGCTAGCGGGTCATTTGGCTTCCTATGCTTTTCTTTTTCAAATTGGTGTTTTTGTATTGTTTGCCTCTTCGAAGGGTGTTAAGACTTTTTTAGAGGATGATGTAAGGGATTGCGCTATCCCCCGGTTGCTGATTACATAGCCTTATTTTCATATATAATAGGCGCGGCTAGCTGTGCAGAGATTACTGACTCTCCTAGTGGTTGTTGAGGTTTTAAATAATCATTCTCCCAAGTTTTCTTTGTAGGATAGTCATGATATCTAGAGTTGTGCTTATCCTTCTGACAAAAACAATTCCGCCTCTTCCTAGACCCGGGGACAATCGAGGATCTTATCTTTGTGCTTATCCTCATCCTCGCCATGGTTGGGTTCGTCATCAAACACATTAAGTAACCCGTCACAGCGGTTGTTAAGGTTTTGAATAATCTCCCATGTTTTCTCTATAGGATAGTCATGATATCTAGAGTTGTGCTTTTATCGATATGGATCCTTGTGAAATCTTCAACTCTAAAGTAGAAGATTTGGAGTAGGTTTGTTGTTGACAATTGGTGTGAAGGGGACGATCACAAAAGTCCTTTAAACCGTTCCCAAGGTTCGGTAATGGGTTCCTTAGGGAGTTGCCGGAATTCACATATCATCTTTCTCAGCTCCGTGGTTTGTCTTGTCGGAAAAAATTTGTACATAAAAGCATTGTGTAACTGATCCCATGTGAAGATAGAGGTAGACTGAGTGTCCTGTACCATTCTAAAGCACGTCTAAAAAAGTGAGAATTTAAACGCAAGTAATCATATGATCGATGGTTGTACCTTTTCATGACGGACGACCCCCACGATGTCAAGAAATGACTCGAAAAAAATGAATATATATATATATATATATATATTCACAATTGCATTGTCAACAAATTGACAATCCGAAAAAGGGAGAATCAAAAATTTTAATTAAGTGGTCAAAACCCAAATTATAAAAAGTAGGTTAATCAACAAATTGTCAAACATGTCCGCACCACTTAAATATGTTCAATCTATATACTCGTAAATAAAAAGGAGATTCATGACATATGTCAATCTCTTATTAATTTCATGTCACATGTCAATTTCTCATACATTTTTATTTTAAATTTTACTAATTAACTTATAAATAAAAAATCATTAATATATACGACAAATATATAATTTCTATTTTTAATCTTATCATAATCTTCTTAACATTTTTAAATTATCTTATCAAATATATTTTAAAAATCGTTTCATTTTTATTATAAGATTATAAAATAATTGTTTTATTCAACTTTAACATATAATATATAAGTCTTAGTATATACTTGTTGAATTAACAAATGTATATATGATCATATTTAAAATTAACTAAGATACTTTTTTAAATTAAATTTTTAGAAGGTCACTATTTCAATATTTACATTTCAATTTTTGATATTTTATTTGTTCTTTTTAATTATTTATTTTACTTTACCATCTTTAATTCTTTTATAAATTGTTAAATGATATTAAATTATAACTAATTAATAACAACGTAAAAGATTAATATAAGTTTCTCTTCTTGTTCATTACAAATAATGTAATTTGTTTTATAAATTAAATGAAAAAGTATTTAACCATTAAACTTATCAAAAGTTATTTTATAAATTAGCTAAACAATATTTAACTATAGGTTAAAATCATAATCATCTACGAATAGAAAAAAATATGTTTCTAAGAAGGGCCAATTTTTCAGCAAAAAAAAGAAGGGCCAATTTAATTCCGTATATTTTCCGCTTTTATTTCGGAAATCGCGATTTCAGTTCACATATATACGTAAAATACTAAATGATGGTACGATCCAAGTTAAACGCACGGGAGGATAGGAAATTGGTCGGGAGAGAGAGAACTGCAGTCATGGCGAACGATTCCAAGTCTTCCTCCACAGCTAAAAACCCTAAGAAGGCCAATTTGCTGGATCATCACTCAATCAAGAACGTACTCGACGAATCTGTTTCTGAGGTTTTCCCCCCAATCACTCACACATACGCTCATTATTTGCATGTTCTACGAGATCTGTTGAAATTTTAGATCATTGCTTGTTTGTTTTTTACCTAGACATGACTGTTTAGTATTCTTGATCTATTTGATTGGTTGATTTCGTGGTTATGAGTCTTATACCAGCAGATCAAGGATAGGGTATTAATGACGCATATGATCTGATTTTTAGGTTGTTTGCAGCCGGTCATGAAGAGCGGTGTTGTGGGGGATTTAATGTTGAATTGCATGTGGTCGTTGCTTTAGAGTAGGGTGAAAGGGGGGTAAATGTTGGTTATGATGAAAATTTGTGATCAGGAAATGTCATTTTCATAATTTATGAGTTTGTAGGTCCTAGTGATATACTTTAGTATGTGTTCAATGGGATATGGGTGAGTCAATGAGTGACAGGATGATATTCTTAGGACATACTGCTGACACTAGTAATGCAACATATCAAATCCAGTGTTACTGATTGTGATGTTGCATTCTGTTAGCTGCACAGACATGTGATACCTCC
The DNA here is from genome assembly GCA_002319775.1 of Fagopyrum tataricum. Lineage (NCBI taxonomy): Eukaryota > Viridiplantae > Streptophyta > Magnoliopsida > Caryophyllales > Polygonaceae > Fagopyrum > Fagopyrum tataricum. The sequence continues at coordinate 13,216,322 of CM008283.1, read as the reverse complement.
GTCTTAGTGCTTCCTGTCATCTAGACTTAACCTAGAATAGAGTTTTATTTACAAATTACAATGCAATTGTGTTTACAAACTCCACCCAGTATTTTAAGGGTTTCTTTTGTGGCTTGTCAGTGACATGCCTAGATATATTGTTTGTGTACTCCACCTTGAATCAAAGCTTAACATATCATTTATGCCTCTGGATTTATCTAACTTTTAGGTGGCTTGCTTAAATATAATGTTGGCCACCTTGATTCAATGCTTGACATTTATCCATCTCTCGTCGTTTCTGTATGGTAACTTGCCTACTCTTAATTGACTCAATTAATTGGAGGAGTGTAAAATCTTCTGCCTGTGACCTGCATATCAAACCTCATCAACGTATATGTAATTATGTATATTTATTTCTGGTTTTAGGCTTGAGATGTTAGCTCTATTTTAAGAAGTTCATTCATTGAATTTATACGTTTTTCATATATTTGTCATGTTTTAAGATACAAGTAATCATTCAAACAGAAAAATGTGTTAAAGAGGTGTTAAATGCCGTCTCTTTCACTCTACACTCATTTCATCAAAAGAAAAAAATGTTACAAGGTTTTTTGTTACTTTTAAAAAGTTCCTACTTCATTCCTTCTTACTGAAGTTTGTCTGATCATCAATAATTTCTGTAGAAATAGCCTTATTTTAATAAGCCTTCATTGTGCACACAGATTTGCATATATAAAAGTACCTTGTTCAGATTCCATCACTTTCTCACGACACATGGCTTTTACTCTGTTTTATAATTTTTTTTTTTGTATGTTGTAAATTTATGATTAATTTTCAGTTCTGTAAAATTCCTTCATAAAAAAAGACTTCATCCATTGATCTTTTTCTTTTTCTTTTCAAGAAAGGTCAAGTAGATCCAGTAATATATACTCAATAGTACCAAATTGCCTTTAGTACGAACTAACATAACTTTCATCAGCAAGATCTACAATGTAAATTTGAGAGCTGTCTTCGCCAAATTGCTTTCCTGCCTGCTTATTTTATTATGTTTAAAAATTTTATCTCGAAAAGTAGCAACAAGTCAACAAATAACTTCCAAGATGACCAAAGGATAAAACTGGTGGACCTGGATGTTAATAACCATGACAATTGACAGATGCATTTGGTTGATTGGTTTGCAGTCTTGCAGAAACCTTAATACAAATAGTTCTTCTACTTCACTCGATTTTTCAAGAGATTTATCATTTTAATCCATCTATAAGGCAAACAATTTGAATTAGAATAACATGGTTGATATCTGCTGAATGTACTTATTTTGCTCCCAAGTGTAATTGTGTTTACAATGGTATCAAATATCAATGATACTCCAAAATTATTTTTTTACTTTCTTCCTCCATTTTATGGAGAAAATGACTTAGAAGACGATGTTCTGGGTTATCCCTTTATGATGGCTCCTGCAAAATGGATGTGTGTTTTTACTTTCGATATTAAATTTGTCTAAGTTATTATAAATTTTGACCCTTTATTTTTTTCCTATGACATCTTTCATGCTTTTCTTTTTCACTTATGTTTTTCCTCTTTTAATTGCTTTTTTGTTGTTAGGTGGTTACAAGTCGTGGCTATATTGAAGATGTGAGTTTGAGTAACATAAGGTTACTCTTGGGGACCATAATCGTCATCATCGCTCTTGTTGCACAATTCTATCCCAAGAAGTTCCCTGCCAACAGAGAGTTTCTGATTGGCTGCATCGTATTATATCCTTTTTACAATCTGCAGTTGCTTTTCATCTTCTAACTGTGAAAGATGATCTACTATTCCTCCATCCTTTAACTAGACAAGGTACGGTAACACTGCCGTGTTAGAAAATGGAAGGTTTAGCTTGCCAAAGTTCTTTCCCTTGGTTGTCGCTCAGGGGGAACAGCTAGTCGAAACTATCTCTTTCCTTACATTTATAAGTATGTGTTTCTAAATATATAATGATGTAATCAAAGCTATCTCTTATAATAGTTTGTATGTAAAAAGACGGATGTGTGCTGTATTGTTATGTATAACATATCTTAGCCGTGTTTCATCCTTGACAATAGCACATATATCATCTTCAATGGATTGTTGCAGCTGATTATATACACTAAGGAAAAGAACGCCATTTTGTTCACCTATCCACCACCGGTATATATCCTTGCAATTCACCTCTTTTACCATTCAGTTACTGATCAGTGCCATGTTTCTCGGTCATCTTTATGAGTGATGATGTTTGTTTCTTATTGTCTAATGAAAGTATCTTTTGCGGGTCTTTGTTCATGAGTAGGGGTGTTCCCGTTTAACTAAACTTTACAAAGAATAAGCACCCCATAAGCCATTCACCACTTGTTCTTGAAAATATGTCTGGAAATGTATTGTCAGTTTGCAATTTGCGTACATTCCTTTTCTTAATAAGTCTTTCTTCTAATAAGATCATCCAAGCAAGTTTCATATTCATTACTGCTTTCTGTAAGTGTTACAAAGTTGGTTTCTCAGTTACTGTTCATTAGTTGGAAGTCTGTATAAAAATATTTATTTCTTCAGTTTCTGTTTGATTGAGAGATGCCAATTTATTTCTTCAGTTTCTACCCTGCACAGAAGACAGCAAATAATTTGATCATTTTCTGGTCTTAACCAATTTTTAGTACTGAACTGTATGCTAGTGTTATAAGATCTGTTATGTTTGATCTTTAGCCAGGTTGGTTCACTATTGCCTCTATATTTCCTTTGATCTCGACTTGTGCTTCTTTCTCGTGTTTCCCTTTAGTTGGTCAAGAAACCGATCTGGGTTCTGTCCCTCTTCCATAAATATCAGCATTGAATTTGACCTGGTTCATACTGTTGTAACCACACGAGTTTCTTTATATGTTGATAGGGATCGTTCAACACTACTGGCCTGGTTGTCTCTTCCAAGTTACCGAGATTCTCTGACATGTACACGCTGACTATAGCAAGTGCAGATCCAAAGTCCATCTCTGCAAACAAACCCGTAGAGCTGACCAAAAGTGTCACTAAATGGTTGGTATCTCTCTCTTTCTCATTGTCAGTTAGGCACTGTTAATGGTCATCACTCATCAGTTATGGCTTTATACAACCTTTTTTTTAACTGATGCATGATTTCCATCTGATGCTTCAGGTTCACCAAGGATGGAGTTTTGGTGGAAGGTCTGTTCTGGAAAGATGTGGAGGGACTAATTGATGCCTACACCAAGGAACGAAAGAAGGGAAAATGATCTATAGGTCTAGTGAACACCCTTAGATTATGTTCGGAATATACAACTCAAATCAATATGAAATCTGTAGGGATAGTCCAAAGGTTTACTTGACATGTCTTATTGCTCGAAAAGAGCTGAGCTACTGTTTAATTTGGAGCAGTTTTGTCAAACCGTTAAACTACATTCTGAATATGCTGGATAGAAGTTATGCCATGATAATCATTATATTACTGCTAATCATGGAAGCGGGTATGCTGTATGCAATTTCCTTCATTTTAGGTTAATCAAGGGTCTTAGACCATGTGCAATGTGAGTATATTAACAAATTTCTTAACACTCTCTGTCTGCCCCACGTCAGCTTATAATACTTATCTTACTTTTTTCCCACATGGTTTCTTACCTTTCATTTCTTAACTTTATATTTATCTACCCAAAATATTTATATAATTTTTAAAAATAGGATACTTTTTAAATTTATTCATAATTTTGTGTCACATTTACTAAATTTGTAATAAATATCAAAATTCATCATTAGATTAATACATTACTTACACTAATTACTTTTAATTATAATTATTTTATATTTTAAATATATATAATATTATTTTGTATGTATTATAACTTCAAGGTATTAATTTTATGTGTTACATTATTAATTTATGTAATAAATATCAAAAACATCTTAAAAAATAAATCATTACTCATTTTCTATATAAAAAAAATATTATTCTAAATATATTCAATATTAAACTCTATGAATAGAGAAAAATAAATTATGAATATTTAAAATTATAAATTTGTCAAAATATATTTATTTTATTCGGAATATTTATTTAATGACAAATCAAAAATACTTAAAAAATGAAAAATGTGAAAGTTTCTCCTATTGTCACCAATCACAAAGCTTACAAATTTCTCTCTCTTGTATCTAACTTCAAAACTTTCATAAGAGTTTTGGTTCAAAATTTCACAATTTACTAGATACTTATTATATTTTAATAGTTAGATACCCCCATTGTGGGTGGTCTTAGACTCTTAGAGCATCCACAACGGTGATTCTATAGGTTTCTTAAATTTATAGAAGATAAAGTTAAAATAAATTAAAAGTTGTAAATGTCAGATTTTACAAAGATTTGGATCTCCTATTGCAATAATAAAGTCCTTACAGTAGAACTTCTCTTTGTAAAAGTAGGAAGAGTTTTCTGATTTTGTCTGACATTTAAGAAATTATAAATAATTTACTTTTATTTATTTATAATAAGAAACTTTGGTGGTTTATGCATTGTGGATACTCTTAGGTGCCAAGGATTGATATTTACATCCTTAGATTGCTCGTGGCCTTTTTCAATGAATTTGACTTCTGATGAATATTAGAATAGATTTTTTTACACGATAGAAAATTTGTTTTCGTTGAAGAAGTGAAGCGCATTTTCGTTAAAGAAACTTATTTGTTTTTCTTGAGATGATGATTAAGGATGACAATCTCACCCGTAACAAGTGGTTACCCGAAAACCCGAACCACTCGAATGGTCAAAAATCCGATAAAATGCGGTTGAAATGCGGGTGATGGTTGATCGGTTGATGGTCCGGTTACGGTTTAGGGTGAGAATATTGAAAACCATCACCCGAACCACCACCCGAGCCATCAGCTGACCCGATAGTCACCCGAACTTTAATTGAATTAAGATAAGATAAAATACAATAAAATAAAATAAACCTTTAAATTTTACAAAACCTAATTTTTTAACTTCCTAAGTCTTTAGTTTACTCAAGTTATGCAGGAACACCCCCAATTTCCAAGCCTTCCCCGCCTCTGGTCCACACTTCCAAAGAGTTGGTGCGAGTTGTTGAGTGTTGTTGAATTGCTGATAGTTGTTGTGTTGAGTTGTTGTTTGATTTGCTGAATGTTGTTTTCTAAATGTTGAATGTAGAATTGTTATTTGCTATACAGATTTTTTTAATTCATGACTACAATTATTACGAGTTGTTGAATTGTTGTATACGACTCGTTTAACAATCATAACTATTGTTTTTTTTATTTATTTATTCATGACTACCATAGCTGTGTTTTTTAGAAAAAATTCAGAAATGAGTAATTACAATTTTCAAGCTTAATTTGCCGGTTGTACCCGAAAAAAACCCGACCCACCCGATCAACCGCAGTTATGGTTTAGGGTGAAGGGGAGCTTGGGTGGGTGATGGTCCGGGTGAACGGTTTTGGAATACAGTTCGGTTGATGGAAGTGATACAATCACCCACCACCCGAACCATTGACATCTCTAATGATGATCGATGAGTGTCTTGTTTTTAGGACTGGTGAATGATTGATTTCTCCTTAAGTGCGTTTTCGTTAAAGAAACAAATTTGTTTTTTCTTGAGATGATGATCGATGAGTGTCTTGTTTTCGGGACCGCTGAAAGATTGATTTTTCCTTGATAAATAAATTTGAGGTCAGGGAGCGCTTGCAGGTCTATGTGGAGTGACTCTACAATATTCAAGTCCACAACCATGGGCTAATTTATGAATCATAACCTAGTTTTAGGTTTTTGCATTTAACTTAGGGTGTGTTTTTTAATGTTTTATTTAAAATACCTGTGTTAATTTTCGATTGAAGTATAATTATAAACTAGGTATATGTGTATCATAGTCCGCTCTACTAACAACTATCAACATCTATCATTTGTCAAATAAGTGCGTTTTTGGGACCTATTTGTTTTCATTGAAGAAGTAAGTGCGTTTTGTTAAAGAAACATATTTGTTTTTCTTTAGATGATAATCGATGAGTGTCTTGTTTTTAAGACCGGTGAAAGATTGATTTTACCTTGATAAATAAAGGTCTTGCTATTTACGCCCATTAAGGGTCTTAATCAAATGAAAATTTGAGTTGATTAGTGACATGCATCATTAGGCTATCATTACCAAACTCAATTGACCCTGACTATTTTTTTGGCCCTTTTGTGGTATATGAGACGCACACATTGTGCATATACAACACACCTATGATTACCAATCATTAAGCTCATCATTACCAATCATTAGCATTTATTAGATATTAATGTTAATAATCTTAGAATCATTAAGAGCATCTAGGTTCACTAATAATAATAATAATAATAATAATAATAATAATAATAATAATAATATGATTATTAATAACAACAATAATAATATTATTATTAATAACTGCAAATATTAATATTATTAATAACTAAAAATTAGAAATTACATCACAAATAGGAAATACGAAATAACACGAACAAATTAAGATCAAGAACGACCTCTTTGTTGTGCTTGCCTCCATGACTGTGTGACTGGGGGACAAGTGCGCAAGAATGGAACATATTAAACAGTTCTTAGACTTCTTCCCTTGTAGCTAGATATCCACGGCTTTGGATTTTTGTCACCCTACCTCCAATTTGTATGTGTCGTTGGACACGACTTAAGGCAAAACAAGTCATTTGTGGATCCGGGAGAATCCAAGACGAATTCAAGACGTATGGGTGACAAATTTTTATGTCCAAAGCATATATCTCTCTTCATCTTGCGATGAAACTACAACGAATAACGCATCTTGCAACTGGCTAGATATTGCATCAAGTCGGACGTTCCATTTGTGCCATATAGGGTCAAAGTCCAAGTTGTAGTGTCGGGAGTTTCGGCTTCTCTACAGACGCAATGGACAGATGGGTTCCACGAGAATTTGTTGAACTCGGCCGAATTGACGGGCGACCCTGTCTGGATGATATGGCTCTATGCACGGGACCTAATTGAATTGTTCCCCTATACATAGATACTTCCTCCATTGCAGTTATGTTGTAGGGGAACCATACGACCTCGCTCACGTCCATACCGTCAATTTGCGTCCTATAACGACGCAAACGGTCCTCTGAAACCCGTGATCTCCTCTCCGCCTCGAAGTGGGCCCTATGGGTACGTAGGTCTTGACCCAACGGCACTCCCTGGACTCTTGCTTGGAAACACGGAAGATGCAAATAAATTCAGTGTTGTGTATGGATGTATAACATTGTGTGATTAAATATGACTGTAATATTAATTTCAATTATTGTCAAATATAAATAAATAGTTTAATTACCCCGATAAGGACGTTAAACCCGGATATTTGATGTGTTCCATCCCGATTAGCCTCACCCAAGTGTCGGTATAGGTATGTTAAGGTGAGCGTCCCCATGTTATCTCTCTTGTCCTACCGTGGTCATGCACAAAGTCCAAGTAGTATGCACGAACCTTATTGCCGGACTTGTCCTGAAATATTGTGATGCCTAATAATTGTAACAGTCAAGCAGAAGCGATTGCAGCGGGGTTACCATTGTTGTTGTTGATAAACTCCATCCGTTCTTTGAGCTCCGTCGTCACAAACCCGCCCTTCCGATGGATCAAATGTCAATCGTCGTCATCCAGAAGCCAAATAAGTTGGTCGCACGTTGTTGAATCTTGAACTCCGATGGGATGATAGGCATGTCGTTACCGTCAATGGACAAGCCGGTGATTTAAAGAACGTCACGGAGGGTTATCGTCATTTCACCGAAGGGGAGGTGGAACATGTTGGTATCCGGTTGTCATCGCTCTACAAACGCATTCACGAGTGTGTGATCCACGTTAACTTGTAAGATGAACCGATAACATTCTTTGTAACCTGGATGCGTCCACCAAACGCCTCCATGGTGTGTGTGGATGCGTGTTACGGTAAATGGCCAAAAGTTCACACACACGTATCTCGTCGACGAACTCTACATACTACGGCCTGTTTTCATCAAATAACAAATACTTAGTTATTTTGTTTAAAAAAAATGGGTTGATGAAAATGAAGAAATGAAATCCGTAATTGTACCCAATCAGGATCTTGCCATATCTTAACCGCCTTATGACCATTATACGTTACAAGGACTTCGTTAGACAATGGTCGCCTAGTGTCTCTATCAACAATGTCGTCTGGAACCCGTCATCGTCATTTTCTTGTTGTTCTTGAACCGGTTCGGGCATGCACTCTTGGTAATAGTTACCCTCATGCAACTACGAATTGATGGTTAAAAGACTTGTGAAACGAGTAATTCATACATTAAAATATGGAAAAAATTGAACGTGTAATTCTCAAGAACTGACTTGGTAATATGGATTGCTAGGACCCGCAATGTTCGAATAATCATATACATTACTGGGACCCGCAATGTTCGTATAATCATATATGTTGCTGGGACCCGCAACGCTCGTATAGTCATTTACACCGCTAGGACCGGCGTCGTTTGTCCCGTAGTGGAACCGCATGTTTTGGCTTGGTTCCTCGGCTTGGTTGTGCGAGGATGACCAGTTACTTGAAGCCTCAACCCTACTTGGATATGGATCACGATACATATCTTAGTTGTTGATGTAGGGTGGAAAAACATTTGTGACGGGAAATAATCCTATATACATATATATTCATTTTCGACAATTGGAAAATTTTTAAAAAAATATATAATTGTAAATATAAAATAATTACCCAATTGTGCGGGTTGTGAATGACCGTAATAATATAATAATTAAAAAAATTAAAATTGCATTATTTACCTAATTCATGTGGAATGTTAGTGTTCGGGTTGCTCCCGCCCACGTACGACAATGGCGGTTGTGAATCACCGTAATGGTACACATCTGCGGGTTGTCAGTTACTGTATTGGTAGACATCTTCTGAGGGTGAGGGAAATAGATTTAAGAAATCCAACGTTTGTGTAACCGGTGGAACCGAGTCGTCATTTTCAAAATTCAGGAATGACTGAAATAACAAATAATACCAATTAGATTTCAAAATTATTAAATATAACGATAAAAAATATTATAATAAAAAATATAAAATAATTACCCACTTGTTATCGTTCTGATTTTGAAGATCCATCTTCGATGTTATGAGCGATTCCGTAAAAATAAATCGAGAAAAAGATTGAGTGAGTTGGGTGGAGTGTGGTGTGGTGAAGAAGGGGTTTATGATGGGTTATATAGGCGTTTTTGTGGAGGTAGGTTTGCATTGACCGGGGGGCAAAAGCGGGACAGCTCGGCGTGCCTGCATGGAGGGTGCATGCATTGTTCTCTGGCTAATTGGGAGATGGAAGGTTGATACATGGAGGGCGTGTCTCACCCGGAAGAGGACAAAAAAAGCTGCCGACATGTTCATCCGCTCCTGATGTGCGTCTCCGCTCTGACTCCCAGCAGCCACTAATTTGAGGTGTAAATAAGATCTCTAAAAGAATTTAAGGTTAGGGAGTGCTTCCAGGCCAGTGACTCTACTATATTAAGTCCACATCTACGAGGTAATTTATGAATCATAGTTTAGGTTTTTTCATTTAATTTAGGGTGTTTTTTTTAATGTTTTTATTTAAAATATCTATGTGTTAAATCTTATATATATATTATAGGAGTAACACTCCTTGCCACGTGTCACGCAGAAAAATACTCACTGTCACGTGTTATTTTAGCATTTAACCACAACCCACCAAAATATTAATTAAGTTTATTCATTACAAAATTATTTAACAAAATATTAAAATCAAATCTTAATTAAATTCATCCCTTCCAATCACCTTTTTTTGTTACCTGAGATATGTATAACATATTAGAATCACATCCATAACAAATTTTAGCAGTACAAAAAAAAAAAGAATTAATTAAATCCACTTTTAACAATTAAATGTTACCGTTTCCATCCATTCCAATCACCTTTTTTGTTACCTGAGATTGTGTTATTTCTTAAATTAATTTATATATAACAATTAATTTACACCATATGCTACCAATGTACTATTTCTATTAATATATGAATCAATATAATAAGGGGGAGAAAAATCAAAATATGAATTATTATACGGTTAGAATTTTATTAATGTATTATATAATATTTATAGGTAAAGTGTACAAATATTTGTTGCTTATTATCTACTCTATATAATGACAAAAAGATAGTTTATATATAATTCTTTAAAGAAATATAATAACAAATAATATTGTTATTAAAATTCTGTGCAAGACACGGGTAATACACTAGTAAATATTGTATTTCCCTAATTTTAACTAGTCTTTAAATACCAATTTTTTACTTTCAAAAAAAAAAACCCCAATTTTTTCTTTTGTATATTTTAATTTTCTAAAATGAAAACAGAGGCTACTACTACTGATTTTTGTATGTTTTGTCTTAAACATTTCTCTTTTTTACTTAAAAATTGCTTTGTTAGTCAGTAGGTTATTTTAAAAAATTATTTCGAACTTTGTATAATCAGATTAGTTTTGTCCTAAATTTACTAAATTTCAATTAATATCTTTTAAATTAATTTATATATAGCTGAATTAATTTAATGTTTATTTTTTGATTAGTTTTTAATTTCATCAAAATATTAGTTTAAAACAATTTATAATTTAAATCATAACTTTTTAATTAAGCATTTTAAAATTCATCTTCAAAATCAAAATATTTTGTCGATATAATTTTAAATAAAATGATTAAATTAGTGAATCCATTTTATAATTATAGTAAAAAATAAAGCTTCTCTTATTCGAATAATCTTGAATCATAAAACATATTTAAAATTCATAAAATCATTCTACTATTAGAGACGCTGCTACCATCACGAATAAAACTCAGAGTTGAAGTTCTGCACTGTTTATGATTTATGGAATTTGTGTTAAAAAAAACGGAATAGAGCTCTAGAAGCTCCGGCACAGTTCTAGGCTTCTAGCGACTTCATCGTTCCGTCCTGAATATTAGCGCCTTCTCCAATTATCTTCTCTGTCTTCGATTTCCCAATTTCTGATCTTCCCAAAAGCTCTTCCCAATCGTCAATGGCGACTAAAACCACTACCGTGAAGCTTGCTAGGTCCGCATATGCCATCGCCCGATCTTCTAAAACCTCAACAGCAGCAACGGCCGGCTTGGATGCACTCCGTCGACTTACTCCCTCGGCATTTCCCTCCTTCGGAGATCACCAGTTGCAGCCCTCATCTATTGATTCCACCTCCGGTCGGAGTTTGACCACCGGTGCCATCTTTGTAAAGAGAAACCTCGAGACAAACCTCTTCAATGGCGTTTATCGTGGTGGTTTTCTCGGCCGGAAATTTTTCTCCACCTCAACTCATATGCCAAGCGGAGGCCCTGGACAGGTAATGAATTGGAGTTGGAGGTATAGTGTTTATCGAGTATAGCGATCTTAGCTCTTCTTCTTTGGAAAATTTCGAATTATTTACATTATGGTTAGGTGTGCATATGATCATCTTAGTCCTGGGAATTTTATGTATGTAATCTTAGAAAGGGAGATGACGGTGAATTGCTAAGGGCATGCTTAATATTAACGTGCATGATTTATCTTGCTCCTTCTCGTATTTAAGCATGAGTTGGTGGCTGACATTCCTGTTATCTATATATATTAGATAAATCCATCAAATTTTACTGAGATGGCCTGGGAAGGACTAGTTGGAGCTATAGAGTCTGCAAGAGTTAACAGACAGCAAATTGTTGAATCCGAGCACTTAATCAAGGCCCTTCTTGAGCAAAAAGACGGTCTAGCTCGAAGAATATTGACTAAGGCTGGGCTAGATAATTCATCGGTACTTCAAGCTATTGATGATTTTATATCCAAGCAACCCAAGGTATGTGTCCAGGATGTCTGCCAAGAAGTTTGTCTTTTGAATATGTTCTGATGATATTTGATTTCAGGTTTCAGGTGATACGAGTGGACCTATACTTGGTTCTTATCTTGCTTCTCTACTAGAGAGAGCGGGCAAGTATAAGAAAGAAATGAAGGATGAGTTCATATCAGTGGAGCATCTACTTCTAGCATGTCACTCAGATCAAAGGTTTGGACAGCAGTTATTTAAGAACTCCAATCTTAGTGAGAAGGATTTGAGGGATGCTATTAAAGCTGTCCGTGGGACTCAAAGAGTAACCGATCAAAGTATGAACTACAATCTTCATTTTGTTTCAAATAATATTTATTTACTCCTCCTTGTTAGCTCATGAGAAAACAAAATGTTACACAGTAGCAACTGGGTTTATAGTTCCAGTCATATGTGGGTAACTTGGATGAATGATATCGCAAATGATAAGCAATCTATTTTTGTAGTCTATATAGCTGACATGTTTGTCTATGCCCCTTCTCCACATCCTTTGACCTTTCAAAAAAAAAAGCTTACATTCATAAGGTGCTAATTCATGCCCAGTTGGTAAATTGTCTTCCTTTTAATTTACAGAAATTCATATCTTCTAGTTTCTACGGACCTCTATTTAGATTTGGAAGTGAACGGGAAGGTGACCTTTACTGGACGTTCACTCTACAGATTTGTCATGTATGGGTCTTTATCTTCATTATCAATATAATATCTCTTCCTAAAAGTCATACTTGGAGTAACATACAGTACATACTACATAATCAAAATGCTTTTATTTCATACCCTGATCTCAAGTATGGCCATTTCACATTTATATGTTCGTCTAATAATTGGTTGAATAGGAAGTTCTTTGAAATTCTTAATTGTGCAGCGGAACTCATGTCATATCTTGTATCATACTAGGATTAAGATGACTACTCACTAAAGAAAAGCTGAGGTTTAGTGTAGTGGTGCTCTTCTTGGTGAGGAAAATAAACCTTAACAATAGTTGGTTCTTTCTTTTGTACAATCCCTTCCTTTTTGGATGAGAAAGATTTTTCTTATTATTTTATCAAGCTCGAGCTTGTGGGATAGATCATCTTATCCAATTGACTTAATTATTCTTCTTCCACCTTTGCTGGAAAAATTCCTCTTATTCATCTTATGTTCTGTTTATAACTCCTGGTTTCTTTTTAAAATATTAGATCCAGAAGGAAAATATGAAGCGCTGGACAAATATGGGAATGACTTGACAGAATTGGCCAGGCGTGGCAAACTGGACCCTGTGATTGGTAGAGATGATGAAATTCGGCGTTGTATTCAAATTTTAAGCAGAAGAACCAAAAATAATCCTGTCATTATTGGTGAGCCTGGCGTGGGAAAAACTGCTATAGCTGAAGGGTATGATCTAACTTTGTAAAATTCACCTTCTGATTCTGACGTTCTCTGCCTTTTTACTTGCTTTGTATTCTGTGAGTGTATGTCTTTTAAAGGATTCAAAATATGCAAACTAAAATATGTCTCTGCTGTGATTTTTTTCAGATTAGCTCAACGTATTATTCGTGGGGATGTTCCTGAGCCTTTGATGAACCGAAAGGTATAGTTCCCCTCCAGTGTTTATTAATGTTTTTCAACTCTGTCAAACACCTTTATACATACTTCATCATCTAATAATACTCAATATTCTATTAGCTTTCTAACTTGATGTTGCCAAATATTATTTTTCTTATCATTATGGGAGAGGGTAAGTTGGTATTTAATATGAACATTCATGACTTTTGCTGCAAGTTCTTTTGAGTTCACGTGAGTGCCTTTCTTTTTATACACAGTTGATTTCGCTGGACATGGGTTCCTTGCTAGCTGGGGCCAAGTTTCGGGGGGACTTTGAGGAGAGGCTAAAAGCTGTCTTGAAGGAAGTTACATCATCTAATGGACAAATAATTTTATTTATTGATGAAATTCACACTGTTGTTGGAGCAGGTGTGTCTCTGGTGCAAACCTTTATAGGAATTGTCAATTGCTTTGGGATTATTTGAGATACCATAGCATACGTGATACTTATCAATTTGTGGTGGAAAACCAGATTCCTGTATGTTGTGTTAATCATTCAGGGTCTTCTGGTTTTGCATAGTCATTAGTCCCTCTTTATGATTCATGTAATGTTAATATTTTTAAAATTCAACTGAAAATGGTCCCCTTCTTAACCTGCTTCAATTGGTTTGCTAGTTTTATTAGTTGAATTTATGGGAGAGGAATCATCTAAATTATAATAATTTAGTCTACATTCTTATGATCTAGAGGCAAGTGGGATAGAAGTCTTGAGAGATATCCGTATAAAATTTGAAGTTTAGCAACCTATTGGAGTAAGATACCAGCTTATTGAACTTGATGCATTTACTGATGCTATTAACTAAATTTAAAACTTAACGAGCTGAAAATCTATAATCTTTCTCATTTATGTGCACTTTGACTTAGCATGAGGAAGTATTAGATGTGCCTTATAAAGGTACTTGTAGAGTTCACTTCTAACTAACTTATGTGATGACTGATTGCCTCACTATATTGCTGATGTCTCTACTGTCTTCTGAGTTCATTTCAGGGGCTACTGGTGGTGCAATGGATGCTGGAAATTTGTTGAAACCAATGTTAGGTCGTGGTGAGCTCCGATGTATAGGTGCAACGACTTTAAACGAATATAGGAAATATATAGAGAAGGATCCAGCTCTTGAGCGTAGATTTCAGCAGGTATTTTGTGGCCAGCCATCTGTTGAAGATACAATTTCAATTCTCCGTGGATTACGTGAGAGATATGAACTCCATCACGGTGTCAAGATATCAGACAGTGCTCTTGTCTCGGCTGCTGTTCTAGCAGATCGTTATATCACTGAGCGCTTTTTGCCCGATAAAGGCAAGTTTTTCTGTCTCTGATATTGGGATTTCGAATCTTATCAAATAGGGACACAGCTGGGGTCAAGTTTACTGTCAAGAGATTTAGGGGATCAAGCATTAATCCATCCATAAAATTTTTAGCAATAAGGAATTTTTACCATCCACTATTGACATGATTTACTGATTTTTTTTAATTGCGTATCTTTTTCATCATCCAATGAGTGAACAGAACCTAACAATATGCTTAGTATTTGGATATGCTTTTGAATTTGCATTATCTCTGCAAGTTAATATGATCTTTTAAAACATGTTTAGTGCACATGAAATAGTTATTTACTTTAGTTCTACTTTACAAAAGCATATCAAGCTACAACTTCTGTTCTCTTTCTTTCCGAAACCAGTCAATTTACACTATTTGGAATGGTTTTCTCATATTGAGAAATTTTGTTAGTGACATTCGATCACAGACTTGTTATCATGGTGCATATGATTCTTACCTATACTAAATTGTATTTTGATGATTGTTTCTTTTTATTACTTTTAGCCATTGATCTTGTTGATGAAGCTGCTGCAAAGCTGAAAATGGAGATCACATCTAAGCCTACTGAACTGGATGAGATTGACAGAGCTGTATTAAAATTGGAGATGGAGAAACTTTCATTGAAAAATGATACTGATAAGGCATCAAGAGAAAGGCTAAACAAGTTGGACAATGACCTATCATCTTTGAAACAAAAACAGAAGGAGCTTAATGACCAATGGGAAAGTGAAAAGGCTCTTATGACAAAAATCCGTGCAGTTAAAGAAGAGGTATGTCATGTCAATTATAGAATGTACCATCAATGCTTTTTTGCCTTCTCTGACCCCACTGGTTGTCTTCTGCTTCATGCTTTTGCTGCTTTTGCCCCTTCTGATTCTATTTTTGTATAAAATGCTTTTATAGATTGACAGAGTCAATCTAGAGATGGAAGCTGCTGAACGTGAGTATGACCTAAGCCGTGCAGCAGAGCTCAAATATGGGACCTTGATGTCTCTACAGCGCCAATTAGAAGAGGCAGAAAAGAACCTAGCTGATTACAGAGAATCTGGAAAGTCTTTGCTTCGAGAAGAAGTCACAGATGTTGATATTGCTGAAATTGTCAGTAAATGGACCGGTATTCCCTTGTCCAACCTTCAACAATCAGAGAGGGACAAACTAGTCATGCTTGAAAACGTTCTTCACAAAAGGGTTATCGGACAGGACATGGCTGTCAAATCTGTTGCAGATGCTATTCGGCGTTCAAGGGCAGGGTTGTCTGACCCAAACAAACCAATAGCAAGCTTTATGTTCATGGGTCCCACTGGTGTTGGGAAAACCGAGCTTGCTAAGGCTTTAGCTTCATATCTATTCAATACAGAAAATGCTCTTGTGAGGATAGACATGAGCGAATACATGGAAAAGCATGCAGTTTCACGTTTGGTTGGTGCCCCCCCTGGGTATGTTGGTTATGAAGAAGGTGGACAGCTGACGGAAATAGTTCGACGGAGGCCATATTCTGTTGTCTTGTTTGACGAGATTGAGAAGGCTCATCCTGACGTCTTCAATATTTTGCTGCAGCTGCTCGATGATGGCAGGATAACTGATTCTCAAGGAAGAACTGTCAGTTTTGCAAACTCTGTTGTGATAATGACATCTAATATCGGGTCTCACTATATCCTTGAAACTCTTAGAAACACGCATGACAGTAAGGAGGCTGTGTATGATTTGATGAAAAGGCAGGTGGTGGAGTTGGCTAGACAAACCTTCCGCCCGGAGTTCATGAATAGAATTGATGAGTACATTGTTTTTCAGCCTTTGGACTCCAAAGAAATTAGCAAAATTGTTGAGTTACAGGTAACTTATATCTCTTACATCGCCTTTGGATTCTGTTTCTTTGCTAACTATCTTAACTGTTGCATCTTTGGAGCTTAGAAAACTGAAAAGTGATTGAACTGATTAACCATTATTAGGCTGATATTACTTGGGCTGAATGAATCCGTTTGCTACTGATAATCCATATATTACTGCTTTGTCTAGAGTTTTGGAAGTTATTGGATGTGTTTGTCAGTGAAGGGGATTTTGGGTAGTTTAGATGTATCAGCATGGTTTTGGATGGTTGTTTAAAAAGTTATTTATTTATTTATTTTTAAAACTAGTTAAAAGCTATATAATGTTTGGCTAGATCAGGTTTCTGAAGGAATTTTTATTGTGTAATCACCAATTTGGAGTATATTTTGAAAATCTATCCATAAACCTGTCAAACCTCCTTCCTCAAAGCTTTTTTAAGCCTCAGTACTCATCACAATCCTCAACCCTTTGTTTTACCCAACAGTTGAGTTAGAGTTCTCATCCAAAAACCTCAAACCTCCTCCAAAACCTCTACCAAACATGCCCATTGTCTCATACCTTCCTAGTGTCGCATTGTATAAGGCTCGTTGTATTCCAAATTCGGGAACTTGCTTAGCATCAGTGTTTACAGTATGTTTGCAGGGTAGTCATTTTCTGTTTTATGACGATTTTCCTTATTGGTATACCTTGCAACAACATAACCCAGTATGACGATTTTCCTTATTGGTTTGAAACTGTAAAGTATCCTTGAATCTATTGCACTCAAACTGAGTTTTTGCTTGTTTTGTAGATGAATCGGGTGAGAGACAGACTCAAGCAGAAGAAGATAGACCTCCAGTACACCGAGGAAGCTGTAGAGCTTCTCGGAACATTGGGTTTTGACCCCAACTTTGGAGCTCGACCTGTGAAGCGTGTCATACAGCAAATGGTCGAGAATGAGATTGCAATGGGCGTATTAAAAGGAGATTTTAAGGAAGAAGACTCCATCCTAATTGATGCAGACTCGTCTTCTTCAGCCAAGGACCTTCCTGCTCAGAATAGACTGATCATAAAAAAACTGGAAAATGGTAGCAGCTTGGCCGATACCATGGTAGCCAGCAACTGAGATGTTTATTTGAATGGTAGTGAGATTAGTGGTTTCATGGAAATCGAATAACGCTACGCTTGACAAGGACTTTCCGAAACCAAGTGCTGAATTTGTATAGATAGTTAGGGAGGCCGGTCTTAGTTTACTGCTTGAGCAAGCTATAAAATAGTATGAGCCGAGTCCGTTCATAGTTGGAACTTCACTTTATTTTCCCCAAAATCAGAATTTCTTGATAATGTGCATCTTCAAACTTCGTTTGTTATCTGATCCAAATTTACAGTATTTCTTGCTAACAACACAGGTAAAGAATTTGAAGCTAGACCTTGTTGCATGTGCTTGATGAAGTTTCAGCTGATAAAGGTACAGTTTTACACTTTTGAAATAAATGCTCGGATGAAACCTGAAACTAGGGATGCGTTTATGGCTGAAATGAATTAAAATGTAGTGTGGACAGTTGATGTTTGGTATTAAAATTGAAAATGTGTGTAGTTAGAAGAACACACGCACGGAAGAACATAATAGAGTACACATGACTGTATTGTATTGTACAGTACGGATGAGTATTATTTATCTGACACTTTTTAATGGAAATGAAGCTGGTTGATGCTTGCTGTGGGACTATTTACCGTGTGCACTGCTCTCTTTGTAAGAACTGCACACTTTTTACAGCTCAGTAGCTTACTGATGCACGCTATTATTCAATCTATTTTGGTTACTTCTTATTTTATATGTGATCGGGAAGGATAGAATTCTCATTTTCTTCCAAGTACTAACAGACAGGTACAGTGGGGCAAGGACACACTCTCAATCCTATCTAGGGGTTTATATTCCTCAAGCTCCGCTGGTATATAAACTCTCCGAATGTAATTTTTTAATCTTGCTTTAAAATATGTTTATATTCTGCTAAAAATGTTTATATTACGCTAGTTTAGAAATTGAACGAGCTCAAATCTAGCTTTTTTTTTTGAGACCAAGCAGTTCTAACCAACAAGTCGAGTTTTAGCCAAATGAGTTGAGTTTTGGCATGCTTAAGCCCACTCTTTTGTAAACGAAACCAAATTTTAATATATAACAAGCTCTGCTAATAACTTTTTATCATATAAGAGCCTTATCCTATCTTAGATTCTTTTGAGTTATGCATTTAAGGTTTTTATTATAATGCAAGTTATGCATTTAATGGTTTGTTTTATAATGCAAGTTATATGTTCGGATATGCTTGTCATAGAAATGTCGTTCAGATGTCATGTCTTACAATTTTTTAAGTCAACACTTCTGTCATTTACTGACATATTATTAACAACTCTATTTCTTATCAGGCTTGTTCCAATTTATTCTCAATCATTTTCTTTTGCTCTTTTGATGCCAAAGTCGATCTTACAATATAATATTTTATGATTTTATAGTTTATATTGTACAAAAGAATAATAATTAATGATGAAAACTAATTTATATTTTGTTAAAAATATTATAAAAAATATCATAAAAAATCTACATTGTACTTAGCAACCCAACTGACATTAGTGAATTAAAAATTTAGAGAAATAATTGTAAACCCACGTTGGTTGCCTGAAAAGAGAGATAAAAAGTCATAAATGACACACAATCCTTTCACACACTGAATATTTGTTAACCTTGCATATTTTGACCAGTTTGCTCCATTTATGAGTATGTAAATCTTGATATATAATTGTCGTATTGACTTCTCCCTCATTCGTCAACCTAACAAGTAACAATTCCACACTTGTGTCGGTGGATTCAAAATTAGAGTTGTTGCGATCTTGTTAAATGCCCATGCCTTCTGTACAATTTTTGTATACATTCTATTATGAAATAAGCCTCCTATCAATCATGAACAATACCCATCATAGATATTACTTATCGGACATTAAGATTTTCCTTGGGTCATGGATTCATTGTGGGTGTTCTTCAACATGAGATGCAGAATCAATTCAATGGTAGTGATATGTTAGGCATGTTTAGATATTGTAACGGAATAATATGTCAACATGTCACGGTAGATAAAGAAGAGACCGCTCTTTCGTTTTGAATTAGTTCATAAACCGGACATAAAGTTAATATCTATGCTTATTTCTCGATTGGGTGTCATGTATTGAAGGTCACAATGCTTTTTTTTTTAATAATTTTTTTATCGAATATAGAGTACATACGATTTTGGATAAAGAATCGGACATAAAGTTATAAAAAGTAAAGAGCATAAAATATATCAAAGTTCATCGAAAGATATGTCAATGTTAACATGAGTATAATGTTATATCATTATACTCGATGTGATATACACCTCAAATTTCCATGTACATATATAATCGATATAAAAGCTAACGTATCTAACTCGAGTGACATGTCGATTTTAAAAAAAAATTGTCTAGTTAGGACATAAAAATGTATGGTACTCACTATATTGATATTTGGGTAGGTAGCAGTAAATGTTGTATGTATATATGTAATATTTGAAGTGTGAACAAATTGTTTAACTAGTACAGTAGAACCTATTTCCTAGCAACCTAGCATTAGGAGAGTATTCTTAAACTGTCATTACGCAATCAAGATCTCCTATCAGATACATGTATCCCTCTCATGTAATTGGCTGAAGTTAAATAAAGAAGTAAAAAAGTAATAGTATTTTACGAGAAAAATAATAAACAACAACAATTCCACCAATCACGTAATAGAGATACAAGGATACATGAAATGAGTGATACAGAAGATCTTAACCGATAACCCTGTTACATAGTCATAAAGAGAAGGCGGAAAAAAAATGACACTTAATATTATACTTTGAAATATAAATGAGGTCAGAACGTGCACATATGTAGCACTTATTAGTGTAGTTCACAGTCTATACTATTTTTAACATTATCATTGTATTTGTAGGCTAAGTTCATACTATATAGTGCAGTTATGGCCCAAACATTAAAAAAATGATATGGAGTGACTTAACAGGGGCCTAGCAAAGACGTGCGCCCCAATATGTACTGTGTCAACTGCCAGGTACTTGTAGACCCGGCCCGGGCCCGTTTACCCGGCCCGATCATCCTAAAAGGCTAGAATATCGGTATTCTACTACAAAGTACTGCTTGTCAATTCGTAGCCTACGAATTGATTTGTAGGGCTCAACTTCAATTGCATTCAAGATTTAAAAAGGCCTTTTATATTTTCACCGTTTATATTAAGGGAAAGTGGGTATTTATATGGGTATGTGGGTGGAAGGATGTGACTTTTAGGGGGATGTAATTGATGATTTTTATTTAATGGGTGAAAGTAATATAGGAGTTTAAAAACAGAGGAAGGGTAGTGAGAATAATTAACTTTTAATTATACTTATAAAAAAAAAACTTTAATATTTCATTCTATTGGTTTGTTATATGAGATTTAAAAAAAAGAAAATGTAATAGATAATTGATTTGTATAAATTTACTTATACTATATTTTTTTTAATCTAGTTTAAATATGTTGTTTGTCTTGAATTTTTTATAAAGAAAATTTGTTGGATGTACTAGATATATACAGTGGAATCGAACGGTTGAAAAAACTGAGAAAAAACTGATAGATGGACTAAAAATCGCAATATAAACCAAATAACAAATAAGTAATCCAAAGTACCACATATATCTCAATAAGGGCCCGTTTGGTTTGAACTCCAGAAACGAAAAACGGAATGAAAACGTATCTAGTCCGTACGTATACCCATGTTCATGAAGTTTTTGGGATTCATTCCTTGTGGTTTGAATTAATTGTAGTTGAAACTGATTAGTTTTAATACCCTATAGGGTAACAAAATGAGAGGAAGTAAATGCATTTTATATGAAACCACATGGAATGATTCCATGAATAAGGTACAAATGTGGACTATATTCATTTCCAATCCGTTTCCGTTTCCGGAGTTGCAACCAAACGGGGGGTAAATGTATTGGATAAACTTGGAGAATTAGAAGGTTAGGTTAACCGGAAGAGAACAATTAAAAAAATACCGGTTCAAGGAAAAAAAAAACAATCAAACACATGTGAATGATATAGAGTATTAGAAACTGTTTTTTAATCGTCGTATCATATTTTAAATTCAAAGAAGCAAGATCAACTAGGTCTCGAGGACAAGCCAACTAAAAATACAACAACCTAGTGCATCCACTTGGACGAGAACATTGACCTCTTATGTAATATTCGAACTAGCAACAAGATAGTATGGTCAAGAGCAACAAACTTGTTTGCACCGCCATTAATTTTTGAGAACACATAAAATACGGAAAAAAAACATGGTCAAAATTAAGTAAGGAGCAAGGATATGTTAGAGATAATAATATCAATCTTTTATGGGGAACCTTTGTAAACGTATAAACTATGCAGATTTTTTTAGATTTGATTTAATCCTCTTTTAAACCTTTGTTATGTAGTTGGAGAGATATTAGAGTTTCTTGCTAACCTTCTGTTAACCTAGTATCTCACTCAACCGTCTCAACCTACGTGTATATATATTCACTTCTCATCATTTAATAGAATACATTGATACTCACCTTCTATATGGTATCATCCTCCATGATCCATCGCCTGAGTATCAACTTCAAACACATCTACAATGCCAGAATGTGCATCCACTGTTACAAATCCATATGAATCCACAAAACCGTTTAAATAGTTGTTCTTTTAAACATTATCAAACTCATTCCGACAAACTACCTAAATTGGAAACAAGCAAAGTTTGCAACTCTTGAAGGCTACAATCTTGATGGTTATGTCCTTAGCACCATCGAATTTCCTGCTCGACACTCCCGAATTCTTCAACATCTAATTCAGAATACAAGACCTATATGAGGCAAGATAAGCTTGTATATGGAACTATTCTTGGCACTCTATCTTCGAAAGTTGCGAAATTTGTTGCTAATGCAACCACATCACGAGATGTCTTGGAAGCCCTAAGGCTTACATATGGAAATCCCTCAAGAGGACATATTAAGCAAATAAAAGAACGTCTTTGAACTTTAGCAAAAGGCATAGACTCGATCTCGATCTGTATGCAACATATACGTTTGGTAACAAATCCTCTTGCTTCACTCGAAGCCCCAATCTCCAAAGAGGATTTAACAGACTATGTACTAAAGGGATTAGAGAACCCTATCTCCCGGTAGTGCATGCAATCAATGCGAGAGATACATCTATCTCCTTTGAAGAGTTACATGAGAAATTGATCAATCATGAGCCATCTCTAAAGCATAATCATAAGGAAGTTGGAGGTGTTATGACTACGTTCAATGCTCATAGTAGGTCCTCCAAGAACAATGGTAAGTCCTCTATTTACAATGCTTATCCTCTACTCAATCCTCATCTTCGAAATAAAACTCTACCTACACCTAGAATCAACAATGTTACAATACATCAACTCCTCCCAACTAGGGCTGTGCAAATATGAACCGGACCGGTTTTTTCCGGTCCGGTCCGGTCCGGTCCGAACCGGAAAAGACCGGTTTGGACCGAAATTTATTTATTTTTATTATTTTATTAATTTAATTTATATAAATTTTTTTTAAAATCATATATATTATGTAAATATTAATAAAAATTATATATTTTTTTAAATATTTTTTTTAAATTTTTATAAAAATATATTTATTTTATTTTATTCCGGTCTGAACCGGTACAAATCCGGTCCGGACCGTAACGGTCCGGTCCCGGTCCGGTCTGGACCGATTGCACAACCCTACTCCCAACTACAACCAACCAAAACCCTTTAAAGGAAGGTGTTAATGGTGTAGGAAAATAGGCCATGTCCTATCCCAATGTCGTGTTCACCCAACTATAGAGGTTCCCTCATCAACGAGATTTCCAGCCACACCTCCTCACTAGACTAATGTTGATACAACTAACTCATTTACCACACCTTAGCTTGTTGATAGTGGAGTTTCCCATCATGTAACCAATGATCTTCAAAATCTAGCTCTTCACTATACTTACAATGAACTAAATGAAATGATCATTGACAATAGTAAAGGTCTTTCAATTACTCATATTGGTTCCTTACATATGCCTTGTTGTCCCAATGATTTCACTCTCTCTAATGTGTTGTGTGTTCCCACCATGTCAAAGAACTTTATCTCAGTTTCCAAAATGACTAATGAAAATTCCTATGCTATTGTATTTTTGTCCAACAACTTTCATGTACATGACCTCAAGTCCAACAAGAAAATCCTTAAAAGTCCATGCGTAGATGTTGTGTACCTTTGGCCGTCGTCCACTCCTTCGGTTCACATTGTTGTTCAAGTCAATTCACATATATGCATCACAAGCTTGGGAATCTCTCTACAAAAGTCTTCAACTATTTGAATAAAAAATTTCATCAGGATGTTCTTTCTATCAACAAAAATATTGTACTTCGTGCAACACGAATAAATGTCATAAACTACCATTTCATCAGGTGTCTACCATTGTCTCTTCTTATCCTTTAGAAGTCATTTACAATGATGTATCCCTAGTGACATCTTTTGATGGTTTAAGTACTATGTATTGTTCATTGATCACTTCATAAAATACACATAATTTTATCCCATTAAGTACAAATATGAGACAAAAGATATTTTCATTCAGTTTAGAAGTCTTGTTGAAAATTTCTTCAAACAAAAAAAAAAATCAAAGTGTTTTATTTTGACAATGGTGGGGAATTTATCGCCCTTAGAACCTTTCTTGGTGATCATGGCATAACAACCCCCCCCCCCCCCCCCAATACATCATAACATAACGGATTGTCTCAACGGAAACATGGACATGTAGTAGAAACTGGCCTATCCCTGCTAACGTGTTTTGGAATGCCACTTGATCATTGTCCAATGGAAATGATCATGACAAATTACATGATAACCCGGATACCATATCCAAGACACCATGACCTTGCAACACCATATTTCAAGCTCACCAACACTAAGCCAATTACTCAAACTTCGAAGTTTTGGGTGTCTTTGTTTTCCTTTGTTAAGACCATATAATGATCACAAGCTTCAGCTCAAATCCATACCATGTGTCTTTATTGGATACTCACTCACTCAAAGTGGGTATCAATGTCTAGATCCTAAAACAACGAGAGTATACATGTCTAGACATGTAAGGTTTGTTGAGGAGGAAATTCCCTATCGCCATATGCAATCTTATCCTAACTCATCAACACAACCAACCGAGGGATGGACCAAATTTGGTCTAGCTTTTCCTCATACTTTCCCTACTTCCAACACCAACTCTAGTGATGACAATCCCATCCCAAACATTAATACATCACTGCCAGGCCAACCTACTTCTTCTACCTCAGAACCCCATGCGTCTACCAATACCCAACCTTCCACAATACGGCCCACCATCCCATAACCTTCTATGATACAACATCCAAGAAAAGGGTTAGTAATTAGGTCAAGAAACAATGTTGTCAATCCTAGACAAAAACTTAATCTTTCGGCTATGATACACACCCCACTCCTTACCAAATCAAAAACCATTATCCAAGCTCTAAAATCAGTTGAGTGGAGGGTGGCTATACAAAATGAATATGATGTACTGTGTTTAAACAAGACTTGGGATCTTGTTCCTAATACTTCGGAAGAAAACCTCGTTGGGTCCAAGTGGATATACCGAATCACGTATCTTCTAAATGGCAAGGTTGACAAGTACAAGACTCGTCTCATGGCTAAGGGTTTTCATCAAAGAAGTGCCTGTGACTACACCGAAACATTCAACTTAGTTGTTAAACTAGTAACAATGAGAGTTGTGTTAGTACTTGCAATATCCTATGGTTAAGACAACTAGACATCAACAATGTTTTTTTTTTTATGATAATGTTTACATGACACAACCTCTTGGATTTATAGATCAGGATCGACAGACCACATTTGCAAACTTAATAAGGTTATCTATGGGACTACGCAAGCTCCTAGGGCATGGTACAATGAACTACGACTCTATATTCTTCAACTTGGTGTCACCAACTCTATTGCAAACGCGTCACTCTTCATTTACTCGCAAGGCAAGGCTCTTCTATCCTTCTTGTGTATGTAGATCAAATCATTTTAACATGTAACTCCAACTCCCAAATTTCTCAATTGATTACCTTGCTATCCTTCAAGTTCTCTCTAAAGGACCTAGGCAATCTCTCCTTTTTTGGGGATATGAAGTTCGACCTACCCATGCCCAGTGACATATTTTTGTCTCAAAGAAAATATGTACAAGACTTACTACTCAAGGCAGGTATGAGTGATTCTAAGTCAATATCTACACCAATGTCGCCCATTGATGTTCTTCATAAAGCAACAAGGAGTTTGATTTCTTCACCGACAGATTATAGGACATTGGTCGGGAGTCTTCAATACTTATACTTAACCAGACCTGATGTTGGATTTATAATCAATAAATTGTCTTAATATACGCAAGCACCTACAACCTCACATTGGGCAGTCCTCAAGAGATTGCTTCGTTATCTTGGTGGCTCGCTTGAACTGGGAATTCAAATAACAGATGCACAAGATACTACTCTACATGTGTTCTCAGATGCCGATTAGGTTGGAGACAAGGATGATTATGTCTCCACTACAGGGTATCTTCTAATTCTATACATGAGTTCTACACCTATCAGTTGGAGCTCGAAAAAGCAACGCTCGGTTGCAAGGTCGTCGACAGAGGCAGAGTACAAAGCCATCGCCGACACAACTTCTGAAATAATTTGGGTGAGACGATTACTACATGAGTTGCGTGCTCCTACAAGCTTACCTCCGATTGTATATTGTGATAATCTTGGATCCACATGCTTGAGTGCCAGTCCAGTGTTTCACTCAAGAATGAAACACATAGCCTTGACATACCATTTTGTCAGGGAGCAACTCCAAAAGGGGCACCTTCGAGTCAACTATGTTTCGATTGAAGATCAACTAGCTGATATCCTCACTAAACCATTGGTACGTCCAAGGTACGTTTCATTACCTTTTGCACAAGTTACAACTCACATAGAGATGCTTCACTTGAGGGGGAATGTAAACGTATAAACTATGCAAATTATTTTAGATTTGATAATGATTAGACTATCCCTTAATAGTATAATTCATATTTTTATTTTTCTTACTTTTAAATTCCTCTCTTTCCTCTTTGTAATTGCCCTACATAAAAGAATATCGTGATTTCGCAACATCCTACATATCAATGGTGACATTAGTTATATGATCTGTAAGGATAAGTCAAAAGTTTAATATACTTCATATTTGGTTTTTCCAATTGATGAATATACTTCATATTTTGTTTTTCCAATTGATGTTCTTCGGTCTTATCTTCTATTCGATAATGAAATCAAATTATTTACACATTTAACTACAATAGGAGAAATTCAATACAGCCTCCACGATTCTCGATCAAACGCTATACAAGAAATATCAATTTTAGTGAAATATATTATAAGTTATTATAATTATTACAAAGTAGATATTATGCATTCAAGTAAATGTTTGGTCACTTATTTCATGCTACCCGTATTGATATATAAAAACGTTGAAAAACTCCTTAGAAAAGATGTTCTCAATTGTATAAGGAAACTTTTACATCTTGATAATTTTTCTTTTGCGGTCCACCGGACACTCAAACTACTAAGCTTGTTTAATACCTCAAACTCATTTTTCTTAGAAATATCTTAAAAGTACGTGATTATTTATAACTTAAAATAAAAAAATCTAAATAAAATATCACTTTGAAAACATAAACTATTGTTCTTAAACAAACTTTTATATATTAATGAAAAAGTAGATCCTATATATTACATTAAACTAAGAGATAAATTGTTTTTATATAGACACATTCTGATTTTTAGATACATGAATAAATACGACTAAATCAAACCAAGATTTTTTTGAAATCTGAATGATTTATAAATAATAAATAGCAAAACTTTATGTCAGCAATATTTCATCTAATAAGTATATAGTATATTAGACTTCAAAAATAATCAAGTGTATATAATTTATTTTTGTTGTTGGTGAATCCTAAATGTTAACAATAACTTTTTTTTAGCCTGTAAAATATGTCGTGATTAAATACGCGTGCATTGATTAATAATAATAATAATAATAATAATAATAATAATAATAATAATAATAATAATAAATATATAGATTTAATTATTTAATTAAAAAATTTGTGTAAATAATAAAATAAACTGTATATTTAATCAAACAGAGTAGTTCTACTAAGTGAATCATAATTATCCGGTTATGGATATTCGGATACCTAATTAGCTAGTAGTTACGGATTACGGAGTATATATATTTTAATTGTTTTAACTATAAAATAAAAAATATATTAAAATTGGAGGGTGGTGGTTAAAAGTCATATATATGCACAGTCCCCCATACTTCAACGTTTCTACTGAGAAGCTCCCCCACTGTCTACTCTCTATACTCTCTTTAGTCTCTTCGTTCTTCCTCTTCTTCCTTCCTTAAGAAGCTCCTTCTTTCCTCCGATTGCCACTTCAAAACTCCATAGAAACTCAAATAGTCAAATCACAACCCTAATTCTGTTTATTCCTCTGTTTTGGGTTCCAATGTCGGCAGATACAGAGTGACAGAGGAAAAATGGTGAGATGCCTCAGAAACGACGTTGGGTCAGTGATCCTCGACCGTTCCACTCACACCGGCTCCGGCGGAGGACATTTTCGAATATGGAGATCCTTATCTGCCTCCTCACTCCGCCGGATGATTATCGACTCCATGCGTTGCGGCGGCGGAGGCTCCAGCCGCCGTCGCTCAGATGTCGTATCCGATCACCTTACTCCCTTACCTCCTAAGCCTCAGAAGCTTCCCTCTCAAGTGAAATCTGAATCAGGATCCGATAAGCTTTTAGATCTCCTCAATCTCTCGTCCTCGTCGGAATCGGAGGATTGCGTTGTTGGAGGAGAAGAGGTTGAGGAGATTGAGGTTAGAAGGAAGGTTGAGAGGTTCGAAGAGTTGTCGAAGGCGGTGAGGTTTTTGCAGATGGAGGGTGTTGAGGAGAGAGAAAATGGCGCCAAGATGGTGAGGAGGTTTGCTAAAGAAGATGAAGATGCTAGGTGTACTTTGGCTATGCTGGGAGCTATTCCTCCTCTGGTTGTAATGGTGGATGATGAACTGATCAGAGATGATTTTAGAGTTGAAGCTCTTTATGCTTTGCTGAATCTTGGGATTGGGAATGATCTGTACGAACCTCTTCCTCCATTTCCTCCTCTTAATTTTACTTTCTTTGTTTTTGATTCAGGTAATGAATTAGATGTATGCATGCAAAGTACAACTTAAATTTTATCAGTGGCTGTTTACACTTAGTTTAAGAAGTTGGATTTCATTCCTCTTCTTTTGTTAGAAGGTTTGAAAGGACGACACACGAACTATAATTAATGCGGTGAAAGTGGCGTTTCCTTGCTAAGTTGTTTAGAAAGGGAAATTTGGTAGGATTTGTGGTTCTCTCTTCAATTTCTTCTCCTATGGGTCATTCCATATGTATATTCCTTGCAGATTAATGTTTGATAGGAACTAAGACAATGACATTCCTCTTTATGTCTTATTTTGATTTTTGATCACTTCTAGTTCTATTGTATGCACCGTTGGATCTTTAGTAAATGAGATTATTTTGGTGGCAATTGGTGTAGGAACAAGGCAGCAATAGTTCAAGCAGGTGCAGTTCATAAGATGTTGAAGATGATTGAATCATCAAACGGGTCTCCAGATTCAGCTGTTTCCGAAGCCATAGTAGCCAATTTTCTTGCTTTGAGTGCTCTGGATTCGAATAAGGCTATCATTGGATCTTCAGGTGCAATTGCCTTCCTGGTAAATATCCTGAAGGGTTTGGATGAGAAATGTTGTTCTCAAGCAAAGCAGGATTCCCTTAGAGCATTATACAACCTATCGATACTCCCATCCAACATTTCATCAATCCTAGAAACCGATCTTATTAAATTTCTCATGAACACACTCGGTGATATGGAAGTAAGTGAGAGAATCCTCTCAATCTTAAGCAATGTAGTAGTAATCCCTGAAGGTAGAAAAGCTCTCAGTGCTGTCCCTGATGTATTTCCTATACTCATTGATGTATTGAACTGGATGGACTCACCTGGATGTCAAGAAAAGGCATCATACATACTAATGGTGATGGCTCACAAGGCTTATAAAGATAGGCATACAATGGTAGAGGCCGGAATTGTATCTGCTCTTCTTGAATTGACCCTTGTAGGGAGCATGCTAGCTCAGAAGAGAGCTTCAAGGATACTTGATTGTTTGAGGGTCGATAAGGGGAAGCGGATCCATGATGGAGGTAATTCAGCTGGAGCAGTCTCTGCACCGATATACGGTGGGTCATCCTCGTCGTCTTTTGCTCGAAATAGGGGTTTGAAAGACGGGTTTGAGAGCGAAGAGATGATGAGTGAAGAGAAGAAAGCAGTGAAGCAATTAGTTCAACAAAGCTTGCAGAACAACATGAGAAATATTGCGAGGAGGGCAAATTTGCCGCAGGAGATCGTTCCCTCGGAACACTTCAAGTCACTCACTTCTAGTTCAACTTCAAAGAGCCTTCCATTTTGAGAGTGTAGAAAACAAATCTCTAGAAGTCAGTTTCTCGTCCCCCTTTAGATATGTTGTCATCTGATGGTTTTTAATCTTGTTTAGTAACTTATAGTAGTTGGATGTATACTATAGCATATCTTAGCCATCATTATGAACAATAAAGCTCAGAATTTGTAGATGCCTATGTAATCTTGAGTTGTGTTGCAAATTGGTAGATGTGTGAATCTTTGATGTTCAATAGCCATTAATGTTGAATTATTGAGAAAAGAAAGAGGGGCCCCTTTCCCCATGGTTCACAGCCTGAAAATTTAGAGGTAAATGTATGGTGGCCCATACCATCAATGCAAAGGGGGTCTCTTACCAGTGGACATGTTTCCACCTCCAAAGGGATATTTTCTTGATTTATTTCCTTTCTTGCATTTCTATCAAAGAAACTTTTTGATCTATCACCAAATCTTTGTCTTTTTGGTGTTGATTTCATTTGGAAAATGTGACATTTCCATTTGCTGTTATTTTGATACACTGACTAAGCAAGTAAGATTGATACTTTGAAAGAGTTTTCACATGTATAAAGCAATTACAGACTGATCTTGATCACCCGCTAGTGTTCGTGACGTAGAGTTGATCTTGCTCACTCAATACTGTTGAGATGTGTATCGTGTGTCATCTTCTGTGGCATAGCGTTTCGTCGTTGACTATTGATGAACAGTCTTGTATTTTTGTGTCACATTGCAGAGAGTGATAATACAAAAAAATAATGAATCAAAGGGATGAGGATTGAGGAATCTCCAGCTCCTGAAGAAGTGGAAAATGCCTAATTAAGCCTCTGCATAACTACTCATCTTCTCTGGGTATGTATATTAATATTTCTATATGCACATGGGATCTTGTAGCTCTCATTTGTATTTATACATAATTTCAACTGTCATTTTTCTAACTTTCTGGTGTTTCTCCTTTTGCTGTCTTTTTCTAACTTTTGTTAGGCCTTAGCTGTAAATATTGTGATATAACTTGCAGGATGTAGTATATAATTAGCAACTCTATGCCCATCATGAACTTTGTTTACTTCTTCTATGTCTTGTCCTACACAAATTGTTTAACAGTTTTAGGTTTGTTAGCCTCTGCAATTTTCTTGTCTGTTATAATATTTTTAACAAGATTAATCTTGGATTTATCTCACTTGATCAGTAGTGATTTGTTTTGCATGTTCAAAGTCTAGCTAGTGGTCCCTTAGGTTCCAAAATCTACATCAATAGTGTAGAATCAATTATTAGGTAAGATCAATCTTATCTGCATACTAATCTTGGTTAGCAATTAAAACCCAACCTTGAAGTTTTGTTTGACATGTTACTGTATATAGTGTTTCAACTAACAGTTAAACTATTTTTATGGTTGGAAGAAACTTGTTCACTTGACTGAGTTTGGTATGAAGTTTTACCATGTTACCAATCATTCATTTCAGTCTCCATGTGGTATGGCCTACTGAGATACTAATAATTTATGTTCACCATTGGTTTATGTGCCTTGGTTGACAAAAAGTCCTCTCATGTATGCAATCTATGTCTTAGTGTGAACATCTTTCTTGCACTTTGAATTATATGTAACTTCAGAAACCTTCTATAGTTTGAATTCTTTTGTTCAGAATTAGGATAGATTATAGATTCACGGTTTCACACTGTTATAGCTTATAAGTTCAGGGTAATCATGTTATTTTAATTTTATTGGTTTTCTCAATAATATTTTTTATTTTAGAAATTTGTGGAAGTGCACAAAGGTGTATTAAAAGTCCAACTAGTCAGAATCGAAACCTCGTAAATCCTTGTTAGGTACTTAGATACGGAGTTCCATGTGTTTATTGGAGAACCCTAGGTCAATTGGTCAAACATATAAAGATGTTTCAGTGTTGTGATTTTTGTAATAACTATAAAGATATTACTAGAATACACTAATATACCAACTTTTTACCAAAAAAAGTGACTTAAAATTAAAAAACTGTATTACAGACTTTACAGTGAGCCAAATAAAAACCTTGAACATGGAATGAATCCAATGATGATATCATTGTAGTTTTTTTTTTCAATTCATTTTACTATGTCCGATTTAAACGATCACTGTTGTTTTTTGTTCAAATTTAGTATTTCTTAATTCTTGTAAGAAAAATTTTCCAATTTATATTGTCATAAAAACTAAAACTCGAATCTCTGGAGGAGTTTGATACCACTATATACTACTATATACTACTGGATAGTGAAGAATAATATCCTTTGTAGAAGATATGGGACAAGTAGACCCGAGCAAACTCAGACTCAATTGGATCTGATCTGGATGAATTTATATATTTCCGTTTCTTTGGGTAGAGTTTGAATTTCAGGTCTAATGTCTTGTCCGTAAACTGCGTGAGTCGGACTTGATTCGGGCGTGCTTTCAGGTCCCGTTTTACCTTACGATTAGTCTTGAAGTTTAAATCGTACCATCTTTCTTATATCTAATACATATTTGAAATTTTATTTTAAAAATATTTTTAAAAAAACAGAAAACAGGTGTTTGGGGCGGGTAAGTGGCACAAACGACGGCTGTCCTCACCCAAGCCGGGCTTCGGCTTTATTGACGGGTTTGGACAATTGTCTACACCCACCCGTTTGGGCTGGCAGTTCTCGCCCAAAACGAGCTCCGGCTTTCCCGGCAGATTTAGAGACTTATCCATACCCGTCCGTTTACTTGGACGGTTAGGACATGACTGGTCCCGGGCAAGCAAGGAACAACAAACATTACTATGCACATGTTGGCTTGTATTTTCTTACACGTATATCTTTCTAGCTAAAAAGAAATATTTACATGTATTTGAATAAGAAATGAAAACTAGGAAGATGGTCCAAACAATTGTCATTTCACACTTAGGATTACAAAGTGAAATGACTCATGTCTAACTTTTTAAGGAAAGTAAGAAATGAACACCAACTGTTTGAATTTACTCTACTTTTTTACAAGAGCATGTGATATTGCAAGTTTACACCTCAAAAGAACTACTTTAATGGCCAAGTTCATCTGAGATATAAGAAAGAGGGTGTCATGTAGGACTTTTTAAACGAAAGGGATATATTCATAAACTTTAGGAAATTCCTCCGAAATTGATGTATATTGTAAATTGTTTGTACATGAATAAGTTCAAAGATTTGCTGAATTTTTCAATTAACTTAATTGGATAAACGTAAATCGCTTATAGTTTCCCTCGAAGAGTCCATTCTAAACTTAGCCATATATTTTTATATCAAAAGTATACGGACATATGTAATTTTAGGAGAGAGAATAGCTCGTTTGATACAATTGTGGGAATGAGATTGAAATGAAAAGTCATATTATAATGAAGAATTTGAGCTAATTATTCTTGATATTTTTGTTGTTTGGCATGAGATTGTTCATAAAATACGTTAATTATCTATAAATTGTATAGGAATGGATTCGTGTTTGTGAAAAAATATTTCCTTGGGAAAAATCAACTTTTATAATAATATTTTGAATAAACAGGTTATAAAACTAATATTTGTCGTTGATTTTGATCGATTTATTGTGTCATATTACACTAGCTTAACTAAAATAATTTTATTATAATTAATTATTGATTTTAATATTTGTAAATATTATTTTTGTCTGCAAAGTTATTAACATACTAAAATTAATTGATGGTAAATATTTTATAGAAAAATAATTGTTTTATATTTTTATTGAATTAACTGATGAAGTATAATAAAAAAAATCTATAAATGTAATTAATTATTTAATATGGTATATGGTGGAATGAATAATTATTGAATTAAATAATTAAATGAAATTAAAAATCTATGAATGAAATTAAAACTTTAATGTGGATTTTGTTTTGCTTTTTTCACGACGGTTTATTCATCAATTGATTTTTACGGGGAATCGTACCAAACAAGCTTTATAGAGTTATAGGTATGATCAGTAGTTCATAGGAGGGCCCATGGGCCACATAAAAAGGAATCAATCATGTAGGCTTGTCCGATTGATGAGCAAAGTCCAGTACGATTTTGTATATTGAGAGGCGCCTCCTTTACCGCTAATCCAAGTGAGGGAAGTGCCCATACCATACGCCTACTTTACCTCCCACTTTTTGGACCACGTGGGCCCGCTTTCCTTGTCCTCCTCTTTTTTTTTGTTTTGCCTTGATATGTCTAAATTAAGGCCGATATATGAGTCGAGTTTTTTTTAACTTGGTTAAGTCTCGACTCGAGTTCGTCTGATTTTAATGGGGTGGTTGAACCTTTTTTTTTGTAAACTTGATTGAATGTTAAATCGGACAAATGTAGGTTCGATCATAAATTAGTTAAACATGAATATGTAAAAGTTTGTTCGGATTTAACTAAATGAGACAATATTCAGATAAGTTTTTATATATGTTAAGCTACTCGAGTTCGGCTTGAAAAAAGATCTTATTTACTTTCTAAACGAGATGAGTATGATCAAAATTTTGAACTCAATTAAATTATGTTCGGCTTGAACTTGATTCGGTTATAGACCGATGAGTTGAAATGAAAATATTGAATAACAACTTTTTTTTTGGGCGGGGGGAGAGAGAATATGGTGTTCGGTTAAGATTAGAGGGGTCTAATCAAATTAACTTAATTTGATTTATATAATGTAGGCCATTTATGTCCAATTAGGAGAATATGGCATGGGTCGGTTCAGTTTTTCTAGAATTGTTTTAAAATATTATAATTTCACAATAATTAGAAGTCAAGTTCACGTACAGGTTGAAAAAAAAAACATATATATATCCCATATAATCTTTAAATTAATTTTCATTTTAAGCCTCACCAAACGAATCCTAACTATATTAATAAATACCTTCTTAGGCAACTATACATCTCGTACATGATTTTTGTAATTAAGTTTTTAACAATGACCCCCCATTGTTGCTGCTTTTGTAGGTTCTTTTTCATTGATGACATGTATGCCTTTAGACGACGAGGTTCTACAATTTTTAGTTCGCATCAAATATGAAAATGAAATTGTGTTATGTTATAATTTTACGGGTATAGTTGAGATATTTTTTTAATTACGTAATACTTTAGTTGGATTAATATTTTTTCTGGGTTACTCGTTTACAAAATTGCAAGCTAAAAGAGTATTTTTATTTTTTATGTTCATCTCGTTTGAAATAAGTTGTGGTTGAGTGAAGTCTAACTTTAGTATCAAACTTATACTTGACAAGGCGAGTCTTCCACCGAGCTCTAGTCTGCTTTGCTGATTTTGCTACTTCAACCAAATCAGTTAAAATTAGCCAATTAGGCCATTTTGGAAAATGCATTGAAAAATATTGTTATCAGCTGCATAATCTAACTATGTTTTGCATTCAGTTGGCCACAGAGAATTGCCAAAAGGGGTAAACAAAATCCATTTCAGGGTCCATTCTTCTTTGTTTGGGTTGTGATTAGCGAAAAATATGACATCCGTCCGTTTGACTAATCCGGTCTTAAGGCTTTGTGTTAACAACTAGTCTAGAATAGTTTCATTAATTGAGGAGGGAGTGTTGAGATGTGTGGATTGTTGTGTCCCACATCGACTATAATAAGTAACGTGAACCTAGCATATATAAGCCTAAGAGTTACTCCTCCTATTGTCAATTAGTTTTAGGATGGAATCCCGAAAGTTTGTGTGTAAAGGTTCACTTGTGGCGTGCATCCCCTCCACATCTTAGACCCGACGAATATAAAAGATAAATTAACATAGTGAGAGTTGAGTAGAAGAAGATGATGAGATTGCAAATTGGAGGTTTGCAGTGGCATTAAGATAGCGGAGGATCTGCTTCACCATTTGCCAGTGAACATCAAGTGGTTGGTGCATGTGTTGGCACACTTTGTTCACACAAAATCCATACTAATCTAGAGAGTTCTAGAAGAGGAAAAGCACAGTGCTATACATGTAGAAGAGAGGAAGTATTTTGTGTTATTGTCTCATTGCTTCACTGTATTGTACGCAGGTATATATATAGTCTCTTAGTTTTATCTTCTCTCTAGAACTCTCTAGAATAATACAGTTCAAAATTCTAGTGCTAAATTTCTAATATTTTATGTTCTAGTAAACTGAAAGCCAAAGCAGAGTTGCTCCTGTGTGGGATGTATTGTTTGTATTTGATTTAGATGTTATTGATGCTACTGATCATTTGTCATCAGATTGTTCAATTGGATGTGCTGAATTATAATATTGTAATTCATTTTATTTCTACTTTTGGTAGACCATGTTTCACAACCATCTCCCTCATTGTAGGATTTACCTGAATAACGAATGCTATGAAAAAGGAAATCAAAACTCTACGCGTTCAACTTGTTAAAAGCTCTGCTTCAACTCGTTCATTTTTCTAAACGAGCCGAATATAAACACATTTTAAAGTTCGTATAAATTTTAATTTTGACTCGGACTCGTTTAGCTTGAATGTGTCAATGCTCGACTTGTATTACACCCCTATTTGCGAGAAGAGATTAAACATGTTACCTGAAATGAGCTGTAATATCTTCATCTTGATCTAAGAATGCCAACAAACCTAGCTGAGGACTTTATAGTAATACCTGAAGTATACTACATGAAAGGATGGAGCTTTTATATATATATAATCAGTCTCATCTTATATTACAAAATTATACTTCACTTATCAACGGAAACATTCATTGTGTAGTGTTTTTGAAAGGTTTTATAAACCATGTAAAATCTAGTAAAAAATATAATTGGTGTTTATAAAAGTAGAGATTTATGGATAGATTTTTAGGGTGAATTTACCAAAATCAAAAATCAAAAAATTAAAAGGACAAAATATGTGCAAATATTTTTGTTTTTATTTTGGTGAAATAATTTAACATACTTTGGGGCAAAATTGTAAACAAGTTTGATTATCTAGTGAAAAATCTTTAAAAACTATTATTCAAAAGTTTTTAAACGTTGAATGTCCAAAGATGGAGAAATAATTTTGCAGGTTTCTTCCATTTTCTGCCATTGCCTTAATTCAGAAAGTTATCTCAATATTTATCGAAATTGGTCCTAGTCGATCGATAACAACAGTAAACACTAAAACCGGCTAGCTAGGGCTGTAATTTGAATCCAAACAATAAGCACTCACAGTCACAGTGAGTGGAAAAAGGAAGTCTAGGATCATTGTTGAATGTTTGGCATTACATACTCCATTATTCATCATAACAAACACATACGGAGATAAATTTGCAATACAAATACCTAATTTTATTCAACTTTGAGGCCATCACTTCAGTTAATTGGGAAGATTATTTTTCACTTTGGCCATCAAATGGTCTCCATAAACGGCCTTTCCCAATTTCTTGACTCCCCCACTTTTCTCAACACACATCTCCAGTGGCTCAATCACAGCATCGAAATTCGGCTGCCATGGAAATACATTAATCAAGCATGAATACAACACGTATAAAAAAATAGAAACCCATATTAATTATCAACAATATGATATATATACCTCGTAGAAGTAGGCTACGCAAACCCGATATTTTGGATTGTTGTTGATGACTCGATGAACTGTCGACTCATATAGTCCATTGGTCAGAATCTGCATTTACCAAAAGGCTGTAAATGTTGAGTTCATCATATGTTAATGTGAGCAGTACCAACTTAAACACAATTTAGGGTCACCTTTAGCATGTCACCAATGTTGCACACAAGTGTTCCAGGTATGGGAGGTGCCCATATCCACTCGCCCGATAAGTTTCTCACCTAATATATATATATGTTCAATCAAGATCCTACAGTTAACTAGTATCAAAGCAAATCTAGATTGTATTAATTAATTACCTGAAGAGCTGTAATATCTTCGTCTTGATTCAACAACGCCACCAAACCTATCAATTAAGGGACATTAATTATATTTAATAACTGAATATACTAGATTAAAATTAAAGATGGAGCTTATAAACCTTACCATAATCTGTGTGAATCCCGCTATACATGGTTGTACAAGTGCAAACATGAGATGAAGAAGAGCTAATTGATCAGGATCCACGGCAAAATAATATTAAGTATATATGGATTAAGTTAAGTACCATCCAGTGTCGTTTTGATGGCCATTTCCGATAGCATTCGCAGGGTAACCAAGCAAACGCGTCATCCAGAACGGTTCACCGGCAATTTTACCTTCAAATTCGTGTCGTGATACTCCTAAAGCTAAAGCAATCCCTTGCATGATTTTCCTCGACACTTCTGTTAGCGTTGCATAGATCCACAAATAGTTTTATTTATATTTTGTGGAAGTAATTTATTACTAGGGTAGGGTACGTATATAATATACCTGTGCATTGGTTGATATATTCCTCTATTACTGACTTGAAGTTAGGAGGATTAGATGGCCTGAATAACATTGTAACAATTAATCTGTGCAATGTACTTACAAGTTTAGTTAGATAAAAAAAAGGTTTCGAGCTTACCATAAGTTCAATCCTTCCATTATTTTACCAAAATCTCCATACGTTCCTGGTTTCGTTTCTCTATAAAGCTGATTAAATGACGAGGCTAGGGGAATTAGTATTGAAAGAGTTATATATATATATATATATATATATATATATATACTAAACATGAAAGCAAGAAAAGATTTGATACATCAATAGCTTCTAGATGATCAGGCATTCCTTTGGTTATATTTTCTCCTACTAATTGGTAACCCCTGCAAATTCAAGAATTACCACCCCAAAATTAAGTGTATGGATCGACGCAACAGTTAGAAACAAGACAGTTAAGGAGGTGATCGAGGTGATCAAACCTGTATCCTAGAGCACTCGACAGCTTGATCTTAAGCTTTTCCTCATGGGGTAGGTGAAAGAATTGACGTGACATGTTTCTAACTTGTTTCAACATGGACTCCGATATTCCATGCCCTTTCTGATCACCCAACGTACAAATCATAATTAATCACCAACAATTAATAATACATATCCTCATCCCTTCATCGAGATGAATCACAATGCATTACAGATCTTGACATATATAATACATAGATGCATACCACATAGAAAAATCCAGCCTCTCGACAAGCCTCATCCAATTGTCTTACAACGTCAACCACAGCAGGGTCTTCCATCATTTTTGGCTCATCTGACTTGGCCAACAACGGACCCACATCTGCATTAATCAAATATTAACTACCTATGATGAAAAAGTACATATACATTTGATATATATATATATATATAGTAACAATGCTTAAGTATGCTGAGGACTGATTAAGGAAGGATAGTTTTACCAATTTGAGGAATGGATTTGAAATTGGTAGCCATTGAAGTAAGATGAGCGAGATTGAAGATGATCCTATGTGGAAACTTGAAACTGCAGCTCTATGTACAATTTAAAACAAACTTGGCTGCAAGTGGACAATATCATATATTTATATTATATTATATTTTCAGGATATATTTGTTTAAAATATGGAGATTTGGTTTGTGCATCAAAGGATCGGAGAGACGCTGTGTCAGCGATTTATGCACAAATTAATCTACCGTGATCCTGGTTTTGAGGGCTTCAAATCTAGTTTCATCACAAAACATGTGCTTGCTCTGGTGCAGCTATATAGTTCCAAGATCTGCAATATTTATACACATCCTAAGACAACATAATACCTTAATACCTCACATGATGTTTTCTATGGTAAGTGTTAGTCAAATACGGTCTCAAACTAGTGATTAATATAAGATAAGCAAGCTTTATGTACATGATGTTTGCTATTGGCTTTCATAATCATAAGGATCTAGAGTGAACTTACACTTCACAAATTAACAATCAATTATTCCTCACATATATGGTACGTGTTTGCTATTAGAATAAGTGAAGTATTAATCGTACGACATAGGCGTCTACAAAATGCACCACTAGAATATGAAATTACTTATGAGTTTCGTTCATACTAGCCGACCAATTAGTAACACATAAGATCATGATTATGAACTAAACAAAGTGCATAAAGGAACAATCCAAGCAAGCTTAACATCCGACTTTCATATTAGCTTCAACATGAATCATAGTTTTATAATCGGTCTTTAACCTCCTATATGTTCACTATCATGCTTTGATAGTCACATATAAATTCACATCATTATAAAGATACAAATATTTCATAGCTTTGTATTGGGATTTTCACCCCAATCATTAGTATATGAATACTCACTCATGGCGAGTAATGATGCAAACACAACAATCGAACAATCAATCATGGAATCCATAGAAATGAGAGAGAAAATTACCAAACAACTAAGAGAGAATTGAATTACCAAACAATTATGAAAAGTAGCAATGGATCCAGCTTGTATCGACACATTTCAGCCTCAACTCGGCACAAACTCTTACAACTCGGGCAAAACTCGGACTAA
Organism: Fagopyrum tataricum; assembly: GCA_002319775.1. Classification (NCBI taxonomy): domain Eukaryota; kingdom Viridiplantae; phylum Streptophyta; class Magnoliopsida; order Caryophyllales; family Polygonaceae; genus Fagopyrum; species Fagopyrum tataricum. Next base: position 13,175,697 of record CM008283.1, on the reverse strand, counting down.
CTCGCCCAACTCGGCCCTAAACTAAGGAGACTTGACTTCGAAAATGAGAGAAAACTAAGAGAGATTTGTGGAGTAGTGAATTTTTATCTTTTATAATGTAGCTAAGCCTCTTTAAAGACTGAGAATGGAAGGAAAATGGCACAAATTGCTGCCAAGAAGTGACATGGATTGCCAACATCAGCACCAAGATTCCATTGTAACCGTCGTCACGTGGCGAGTTGGTTACAACAACACTGACATCGATCGAGTCGACCTTGAAGTGACTCGACTCACGTTGAAAAGTAAGTCGGTGACATTGTTGTCTTCTTGAGTTGAGTGGGTTGCCTGACTCGTCCGCCACTCGAGCGACGCTTGACATGTCTTTTGCCTTGGCTCGATCATGTGAGAGCTTAAGTCATCAGGCCCGAGTCGATTTCTCCTTTTCTTTGTGCAAGTGAAGGGGAGCCTTCAGTAGGGTTGCACATGCAACTCGACCTTCTGGACTTGCATCTCCGATTGATTTTTTGTCATTCCTTCTTCTACTTTAATGGTTCGGGGCTTCTCTTTACTTCTTCCTTCATTGCTTCCAGCTTTAATGAAGAGAGTTGTTTTCTTGAGTCTTTGTATGTCCATATATGCTCCATTTTGACCTATAATCACCTAAGCACAAGAGAAAAACGGGAGTAAACATTCTTTGATACAAATAAGCTCTAGAAAATAAGTAAATGCCTAAAACCGTGCATATCTACTAAAAACACATGAAAAACACTACAAAAGATAACATAAAAACATGCTATCATGATGCTTCTTTGTACCTCCGGAGTATGCTAACAATTGTTAAGCTCTGTTGACAGGTAGCTTTGGCAAATATCACACTGTCATCAACGAAAAACAGAATACAATGGAAGAGGGAGAAAGTGGATCACCTTGGCGGAAGCCGCGTTCCGGAGAAAGACTTATAGACAAAATACCATGGAAGAGGACCGAAAAAGATATCATTTTGACGCAAGTCATGATCAGCCAAATCCAATGGTCTGCAAACCCCATCCGTTGCATACAATTCTCTTGGTAAGACTTTTTAATTCTGTCATATGCTTTGACCATATCCAGTTTGAGAACATGTTTGATTTTTGGTCAAAGTACACCTAAAACCGGAACATGCGATTACCATGTATATGACTTTGCATCAAAATTAAATCAAGCTTTTCACAAAAGAAAATAATAAAAAGAAAGAAAAGAAGAAAAAACGAAAAAGAAGAAAAAACGACGTCGCATGTACAAACATTGAGCACACTTTGATCGGTTTATCTGAGCTAACACATACTGGTACAACTGAATATAAGACGAATAGTTCGGTTCGCCAAAAGTTCGGCTCGTTCATATTACGAAACGAAGTGAATACGAACTTATATTGAGTCCACAACGAACCCGACCCAAACACGAGTCTTAGCAGACCATTAGTCTAAAATTTAAAAAATTAAAAATACCCTAAATAATATTTCAGTGATTGAATTGAGCCGAGTACGAGCCATATTTCAACTTCTCCTCTCGAGTTCCTGCGACGGCTGACGGAAGAGGGCTTCTCCGACTCTCCGGTCTCTGTCTCCAACTTCTCCTCTCGAGTTCCTGCGACAGGCGACGGTGTAGGGATTCTCCGACTAGCGAGCCAGATTTCAACTTCTCGAGGTTCTCGGTCTCCAACTCTCCAGTCGTCTCCTTCTCCACATCTTCTCAATCGACACTCCTCAGTCCTCACTTACTGCGAGTCTGTTGGACTTCTCCGACTTCTCAACACTCAGCGGGTATTTTTCTTCCCTTCTCATCGCTCTATTTCAGCTTTAAGTTCTGTATAATTTCATTTCCTTACCAAGAGAATGGCTATTGTTTACTGTTTCTTTCTGCTGTTTTCTTCGAGATTTACCTAGTTGTTTTCTTGAACTTTAAATATGGCAAGGGGGTAGCTATGGAATTTTGGGCGAAGGAAGATACTCTTCTTTGATCTGAATCAATGGCCTCTCATTTATGCTTCATCTGACCATCTCACTGTCATCTGATTCTTACAGTTATTGGACAAATTTTGAATAAAATAATTTTTGTTGATATACCATTTCAAATGGAGAATTTTAGTGATTATCTGTATCATACATCGGTCTATCGGGTAGATGAAGAAAGAATTGAAAGAGAAAGACTGAGATCTTGTGAATTATGCTTATTGTTTTCTATATTTCTATCAATTTCTATGGTAAAGAACCAGAAATGTTGATGCTTGGTTGATGTATGAAGGCTTAAATAATTTTGATCTGCTGGTGCCAGCGGTGGAGCAAGAGAGTTAAGCGGGATTGATATTTGATAACCTTCCATTTTGAGCTAGTGCGGAGGTTGTCAGCGGCACACAAATTGGAGAATACGAGCTAACTGAGAAAATGCTTGCTCGGAGGCAATCCTACAGTCTCAAATGCTTACTTTCTTTTTCTCAATTCACTTGTCAATCCCATGCCCCGTCTTTATTGCCTCATCTTATGCAAGTAAAAGCATGTTCTGTAAACCCTAGTCTAAACTCCCCACTACTTTCATGCCTTACCCAAATGATGAAACACTTCTCCTCAATGTCTAACAAAATCCCATTGACTGATTTCACCAGAGAAGGCAATTTTGATGAATTCCAATCCCAAACAAGGCAAGTCTGCCCTGGATGTGGCGTTCATATGCAAGATGCTGACTCTAAACAACCCGGGTTCTTTGTTAAACCTGCAACTAAAACCCTGGATTACAAATTAACCATTTCACGGACACCAGTTGCTGATGAACCTCAAATCTCTGATTCCCTTAAGAAAGGTTTTTTACCGGACATCGCAGAACCCCCAAAACCTCTGCCAAACCCTATTACAGGAGAAAAGCCTGTAGTTTGTGCGAGGTGCCATTCTTTGAGGCATTATGGCAAGGTGAAAGATGAAACAGTAGAAAATTTGTTGCCTGATTTTGATTTCGATCATACCATTGGGAGGAAATTGTCACATTCTACTGGAAGCAGGTGTGTGGTACTGATGGTGGTGGATGTAGCAGATTTTGATGGTTCGTTCCCTAAAAAGGTTGCTGAGTTGCTTTCTAGGACAATTGATGACCATTCAAGGGCGTGGAAAGAAGGGAAATCTGGAAATGTACCAAGGGTGGTGTTGGTGTTGACCAAACTTGATTTGCTACCTAGCTCAATATCCCCAACTAGGCTAGAGCATTGGGTTAGGCAAAGGGCTAGGGAAGGTGGGGCGAATAAGCTAACCAGCTTGCATATGATTAGTGCTGTGAAGGATTGGGGGGTAAAGAATTTAATAGATGATGTGATCAGCTTGGCAGGGCCGAGAGGAAATGTGTGGACAATAGGAGCACAAAATGCTGGCAAGTCTACACTGATCAATGCTATAGGGAAGCATGTGGTTGGAAAGGTCACCCATCTGACTGAAGCTCCTGTAGCCGGAACTACACTAGGGATAGTTCGAGTGGAGGGTATCCTTCCGGGAAATGCAAAGCTATTTGATACACCTGGGCTTTTGCACCCTCACCAGATTACGACTAGGCTAACTAGGGACGAGCAGAAACTGCTGCACGTTGGCAAGGAGTTGAAGCCGAGGACTTACAGGATCAAGGTTAGTTTTTTTTATACATTATGATAATTGTTTATGTAAAACGGTGTTTCATATTTCGATTCTTGTATAGCAAGCTTGAAATCTATTACTGCTGACAGTTTTTGTAGAAAGTGATGCATTGGTTGTCTGCTAGTTCTTGCATTTTGCATTTTCTGCTTCAGGTTTTATCAAAGATGTGTAAAAAAAAAATTTCCTTCCCGTCTGCTTTTTTGTTGTGTACATCAATAGTGTTATATATATTTACTTGGATAAACAGATTGTTTGAATAAGCTCTCATGGTATTGTCTTTCCTCCACAGATCCAAATTTACAAAATGCCATAAGAATCCATATCTTGACACTAGATTTTGTTTCCTCTAATTAGATAGTGTTGATTGAATCGGTTGCTTCTTAGTGAGCTAATTAGATGGTGCTGATTGAATCTCTAACCAGCTAATGTATTGATTGGTCTTGGTTTGCAGGCTGGTTACACGGTTCATATCGCTGGACTAATGAGGGTGGATGTTGAAGAACTATCAGTAGATACAGTCTATGTCACAGTATGGGCTTCTCCACATCTTCCACTACACATGGGAAAAACAGATACCGCCGATCGAATGCTTGAGGATCATTTTGGTCGTCAATTGCAGGTATTATGTTCTGCCTGATTAGGGACCTAATGGTTATGAAGTGAACTTTAGAATATGATATAAACCCATTTGCTTGGTTTTCTGTGGTTAATTTGCAGCCACCAATAGGGGAGAAACGGGTGAAAGAGCTCGGCGAGTGGGTTAAAAAGGAATTCAATGTAAGTGGCAACACTTGGGATTCAAGTTCAGTTGATATTGCCATTGGTGGCGTTGGTTGGGTTGCAGTTGGACTCAAGGGTGAGGCGAGATTAGGTGTTTGGACGTATGACGGTGTACAGACGATCCTTCGAAACTCTTTGCTTCCTTATAGAAACTGGGATTTTGAGGAAGCTGGGTTTACAGTCTCAAAGATTGTTTCTCAGGCGGATCAGGCTTTGAACAAAACTAAAAGACAAACAGAAAGCAAGAAGAGATCAAACAAAGACCCTCAACTTATTGCTCACTCTAAACCTAGTGTTTTGGTGTTCCATTAAACCTTGAATAAATTGACCCTTTTGTTGTCAAATGTTATCGAGTCTCCTTTGGATTTATGAGGTTTACAAAGAAAAATTCTTGCAATAAAACAAGCTTTTATACCATAATATTTGCTTCCCCTGGATTTGGAAATTATGATAAGTAAATATTACAATTATCCTGTTGGTTTGATGTTCCACATTGCCCGAGTCTAGGAGCAAGACAATCAGCAACAATATGAAGCACATAGCTCCTTGAAACTGCACCATCATTCATCAGTCATCGCCTGACAAACCAACTCTGGCTTCAAGCACAGGTATGTTGCTTGAAGCTTTCTTTGCAGCTACTTGTTCTAATTCCCTCTTTCTAACAATGACCCCAATAGATGCCGAGGTTCTAACCTTTAATTCCAGTAAATATGAAAAATTAAATTTATTATATTATAAATTTACAGGTAGAGTTAGAAATATTCTTAATTACCCAAAACTTTAGTTGGATCAACATTTTGTCTTTTCTTTTTGTGTACTCGTTTCATGATTACTATACGAGTTGAACGAATAATTTTATGATCCTCTCGTTTAAAAATGAGTTGAGCTCGAGCTAAACCTACCTTTTAATCAAGTTTACTATCAAAGCCTTTAACTAAGTTTTAGTATCGATTTCCTCACTTTTACAAAATTATTTATAATTATGGTATTTTTGTAAAATACATTCTAAAACAAGTTAGAGCATGTTTGGTATCCATATCTAGATATCAAGATATGGGTATGAGGTATCAAGGTATGGGTATGAGATTGATATTTGATACCTTTGTTTGGAGAGGGAGAATAGAAGGAGGAGCAATTTTAGATATTTGATAACTCCAGTTTTTGAGTATATCAAAATAGAAGAAAATGTGTATAAAAAGTATATCAAGATATCAGTTTGATATCCATTTACTTGAATACCAAACATAGATATGAGTATTTTTATGTCGATGCTCACATCTGATATCTAGATATGAATACCAAACATGCCCTTATTTATCTTGTTAAAAGCTCAAATTCTACTTGAACTTGAACATGCTTGACTTATTTTATAACCTAAACTAATTCGTACTCTTCTCAATTTTACCTTTGCAATTTCTACAAACTCAAAAGAAAATAATACTCCGTATATATTATGCTTTTTTTTTTTTCTTACAAATTATCATTAATAGCTATTTTAAGTAGCTACGTCATCTCTTAGATTTTTCTTTATAAAAGTTAATTAATAATAATCAAAAATATTATGCCTATGACAAAGTTTTTTCATTTTTTTTCCTGAAAGGAAACAACTTAAATTAATCATGATGGTAAAACTTCATCGAAAAACATTTTTTTACTAAGTTGTCATGCACTAATGCACTATTACTATTTACTACTCACTATCAAATATACTAAAAATGCTCTCCAATTAGGGCAGTGCATTTCTGCATAGGGTAGAAAATCCGGATCAGACAGAAAATTACGGTTCGATCTTGAACCCTTATTGTTGCTTCGGACTGTTTTTTATATAAATCTTTTCCAAAAACTTTTTTGTAAGAAAGTGAAATTAATTACGGCTCAAATTTAGACCAGACCGAACTATATTTAATTCATACGGTGTTCTTAAAAAAAACAGTGGGATGGGTTAATAACTTAATACTCCCTCCGATCACAAAAAAAATGACTTTCTAGCCATTGACACAATTATTAAGAAAACTATTAAAGAACTTTATTTTTATAGTTTTTTTCTCAATTTTACAACTCATTAATTGTTCATCACCCTTTTACACTACACCAATGAGTGGACATTTTATTATAAAAATATTTAATAAAAATAATTTTCAAAAACCATTCTCACACCTCTCTTAATTAATAACCTTCAAAACATAAAACGACACTTAAACTTGATCAAAAATTTAATCCTAGAAATTTAATCCTAGAAAGTCATTTATTTATGATCGGAGGAAGTAGTTAATACTCTCCAAACCGCCAATCTGGTCCATGAACCATGAGCATGCAACCCTAATGGTCCATTGATCACTGCACAACCTGCCTAGGATCATGGTTGTTATTAACTACGTCCAACTGTCCAAGCTCATGAAACTAAGGTTAGCAGTAAAATCTCTAGGCACATTCAAAGTTACTTAAACCAATTCTCACTTAACACAAACTTATAGGCTCATCAATCTCCTAGTCAAAACTCCAAATCACTCACTTCCAAAACCTCTTCTATGCAAAACCCATAATTCAAATAAACGTGAGTCACATGTGCAAATTGTAGAAGTCTTTCAATTTCTGACCCATTCTAAAACCTCTTCTATCCATCTCACTCAACACAAACTTAGCTTCATCAATCTTTTCTAACTTGATCAATCTACTAGCCAAAACCCCAAAACACTCACTTCCAAGCTCCTTATCCTTCCCTTCTCCCAACCCAATCACCATCTTCACCGCCTGCTCGTAGTAGCCTCTCTCCATCAGCTCCGTCACTACGTGAACCGGAGTTGAATACAACACTGAAACTCCGGCCATCTCCTCCGCCCTTATCAATGCAATTGCGCCTTTAACATTCCCAGCTCTGCACGCGCCAAGTACCATTGCATCGTAAGTTCTTGCATCCGCTTCTAACCCATCTTGCCGCATCTCTTCCAGGAGATTTGCTGCCTCCTCTGTTTCGCCGTCGGCGCAGAGCGCTGTTAATAGGAAGTTATACGAGATTGTGTCCGGGGGAGATTTGAGTTGTTTCATTAGATTTAGGAGGGTTCGGCATTCTTCTAGGTCTCGTTTACGGGCGAGGGAATTGAGGATGGGGTGGAAAGTTATTGTGTTGAACTCGAGGTTTCTTTGGCGCACTTTGTCGAACAGTTGGAGGGCGAGTTGAGGGAGTCGGAGTTTGCAGAGACGAGCAATGAGGGAGTCGAAGGCGTTTTTCCTCGGGAGCCCATTGGGGAGATGAGAAAGAGATTCGAAGAGATCGGGAAGGATAGAGAGGGATGATTGGGTGGTTGTTAGGAATTTGAATGTCTCAGAGGTGTTGAAGCAGCCGTCGTAGATGCGGTCGGTGAGGATGCGGCGGAGGAGGTTGAAGTCGCCGGATGCGGCGGCGGAGTGGACCAGGCTGTCGTAGTGCGCGGAGGTGGGGTAACCCGGTGGTTGTGAATGGAGGTGGCCGGAGGCGGTGGATAGGTAGCGGGAGAGTGGTTTGGGGTTGAGTCGTCGGAAAACTGACATTTGAGCAAACTGAAAAAGGAATTGTGAAAGAGAATTAAAATTATTTGAGCGAATTGTGGAGAATTTGGAAACTGAAATCTCGAATCTTCAAGACCCACGGGACTGCTCGGCGGGCAAACACCAGAATGAATTATAGGGTCGCACAAACTTGGGCTCAACCCCAAACCTGCATATTGGGCCCTTCGTCCAAGCTCAAGACATAACTCATAAGTGTGTTGTTGTGTACTGTGTAGATAATAAGCAGAGGAAATGCAACAAACCACCCCCTTATTACTACTTATTTGCATTGAACCACCATTTATTAGTTATGATACTTCTACCTTTTCAATCTTTCATGCTACCTGCAGATCTTGTATTTCCTCCCACCAAGTTTGTTGTTGCTAGACCTGGACAAACGCGGACAAGTCCGTCCATCTGGCCCGTCCGAAAAAAAGGAAGGATATGACGCCTAAGGTAGGTCCATGCAGATCGCTAAGCCTGATCCGTGGTGTGTCGAAAGAATGCACTAAAGTGGAAAGCATAAGCTTGTCTTTTTTGTAATTTTTTTTAGCAAAATGATTATAATGTTACTGACTTTTGAGGAGCATTGTCTCTTGTATATTCAGGAGTATAAGATATAAGATCACTCTGGAAATTTGTATCAAATATAAAATATTATACTTTCATAAATAGTGGTGAAATTGTTTAGAAATGTATCTGACATATCACATATGCAAGTAATAAACAAGTTAATTAACTATGAAAGAAGGATAAATTTAGGGATTGTTGGGTTGAGTTTAGATAAGACCAAAAATGGCATCGTTTTGGATGAATTTCTCAAAACGTTCCCTTAGAAACATGGTAATGGAGGAGTGGTTGAAGGTAGCCTTATTTGGAGAATTGTATCTCATTTAAGGATTCAAAAGGAAAATTAGGGCGAGCTAAATATCTTTAAAAGTAAATCTCTTTTAAAAAATGTAGTTAAAAAATGTAGTGATAAAATTAATTGAGAAAAAAAAAAGACTTAATCAAAAGAAAGTTATTTTTATGAGCTCTAGTATATATTTTGAATAATGTAATATAATATTATACAATTCAAATAGTTTTAAACATGAAATCTTTAGATTTTCCAAGTTGAAACAAGATAAAAAAAAGGTTATAAAAATGAAAAAGAAAAAAAAGGCAATGCAATGGTGGGTATTGAACTTGTGACTGATAATATTCGAGTTGTCTCAGTGGTCGTGGATTTGTGATCGATTCCTAAATACTCTTCTTCGAGTCCAAATATGAGGTGTTCACAATTGTTATTTATGCATTCGTCACGTGAACTTTCTTCGACAATGGACTTTATCTCTTCGTCTTCATATGATTGACTCGTTCTCCTTTCTATTGAAGACTTTTTTTGATTCCGAAATTTTCTCATCTACTTTTGTGTATTTCTCGACGGTTAATCCGTATGCCAATTCTTTCGGCCTTTCAATCATTAGACAACATGTCGTCTAGTGCATCGAACCGTTTTCCTTTATAAAAAAATATAAAATAAGATTTCTCTTTTCCCTTTCCATTCCTAATGCTATTATGCAGAAAAAAGGTTTCATGATAATTTTTCAAATTATTTTTTTATAAGAAAATGGATAGAGTGTAGCAACCTTAAATCCGTGTCTAATCTCAACGAGATTAACTACTTTCAATTTTCTGGTCGAGATATTTAAATTATAACTAAATAAACTAATGTAGACATTTTTTTTAATATTCATAATTTAATTATTCTCCCCATAAAGCCTAATATTATATATATTTGGTCACACCAAAAAAAATAATATTGGAACAAGTATTTAATTTTAAAAATATTAATATAAGTAATGTACTAATATAATGATGTTATTATAGTTATCATAAATATAATTAATTTAACACATAAAACTAATACATATATTATGATAATTGACTACTTTCTATTATGATAATTGACAAGTCATTATACATGAAGATAGTATTAGATATATTTAAAATAAATAAATATTAGATTAAAAATAATTTATATAAAAATGTATTAATTTGTTGATGATTGATGATGTTGATGTTTATAAATCTATTATATTAATTTTGACAAATAAAATACATCTGAAATTTAGTGTATGGTTTTATACAAATAGTTAGTTTGTACGTGTATATTTTGCGTCTAAAATTTGATATGTATCCTTATAATATTTTATTTATGTTTTTAATTTTTGATAAATTTTTATTATTAATTTCTTTTATCATAGTTTATTTACACATTTATTATATAATTTTTAGTATATGAAGTAAATACTATTATAGATTTTAAAATAAAAATTATATAAGCATATTATACAACTATAAAATTAAAAACTGAGTTAAAATACTAATATAATAAAAAAGTAAAAAGGTTTTTTATAATTGATGTGTTTTTTTTGATAAAGGAAAGCGGTTCGAAACACTAGACGACACGCCGTCTAGTGGGTCGAAAGACCGAAAATGATCGGCAGACGGACTGACCGTCATGAAGAACAACATCGAAAGAAAAATAAACACAAAAAAATACATCATGAAATCCCGACAGCGACTTCAGGAATCAATCACAAAAAAATACATCATGAACCAAAAAGGATCGGCAGACGGACTAACCGTCTTCGAGGGAAAGTAGGATGATCCAGTCCAACGGAAGCGGTGATTATATATTTCGTTTTCGAAAAGAGTACACAGGTAGGAAGCCTGAAGAACAACGGTGAACACCTCATATTTTGTCTTGCAACAGAGATTTCATAAATCGATCACAAATCCACGCTTTTTCCTAGACAAACCAAAACGCCACCTAAAACAACATCAAACTAAAGAGACGACATTGCAAAACACGGGATCTTCGTATATAAAAGTGTAACTTTGATCATAGGTTTATAAGGATGAAATTGTGTATAAAAGGAGTTTTAAAACCTTTGTTGATAAAAAAATCCGTAGGAGATCGATTTGTTATTTTAAAATTTTTTTTCTTATAAAGTGATGTGTTACACTGGAAAGAGAGTTAAAAATATTCATTAAAAAATAAATATACAGGCCTAGGAAATGCATAATATTGTGGTCGTCATCTCCCTCGCGGACCACCTCCTTTGTAGTAGTCGTATTTCCAAACCCTAGTAAGCGAGTGGTAAAACCCCACATCGCCAGCACAAGTTCTGCCTCTCCGGCCACCATAATAAACACCCAAGTTAGATCTACGAATCAAAAACCTTCACTGTCCATGGGTTACCTTGCCCGTTTGAAATACCGCCACCCTATACCTAGGGTTTATGAAGGACTTTACAGATCCTCAAACCTTCAATCTTCCAAAAGCAGATCATACTGTTCATCCACTCCCACAAACGACCAATTGCCGGAATCTTCCTCCGCTACCGACCCTATTCTAACCGCAGGAGAACACGTATCAGCCGGTTCCGGGAACCCAAATGTCGCAGTGGAGGAGCCGAAGAAGTTTGTAAGAACCCCACGAGACCGGAATCATCGCAAGCCAGAGAAAATAGAAGATGTGATTTGCAGGATGATGGCAAATCGGGCATGGACAACCCGCTTGCAGAACTCAATTCGTAATCTGGTACCTCAGTTTGATTCTCTCCTTGTTTATAATGTGATTGATACTGCACGGAATACAGAGCACGCTCTTCAGTTTTTCCGGTGGGTTGAAAGGTCGGGTCTCTTTAAACATGATAGGGAGACTCACATGAAAATGATTGAGAAATTAGGGCGTTCTTCGAAGCTCAATCACGCTCGTTGTATCATCCTTGATATGCCCCAAAAGGGTGTCGAGTTCGACGAGGATATGTTTGTTGTGTTGATTGATAGCTATGGTAAGAGTGGGATTGTTCAAGAGTCTGTTAAGGTATTTCAGATGATGAAGGAACTCGGTGTCGAGAGGTCGGGTAAGTCATATGATGCTCTGTTCAAGGTTATTCTTCGTCGAGGGAGGTGTATGATGGCGAAGAGGTACTTCAATAAGATGTTGGAAGAAGGAATTACTCCTACTAGGCACACTTATAACATAATGCTTTGGGGTTTCTTTCTATGTGAGAAGATTGAGACCGCAAATAGGTTTTATGAGGATATGATTGGGCGTGGGATTGTGCCTGATGTTGTGACTTATAATACAATGATTAACGGATTTTATAGGACGAAGAAAATAGAAGAGGCGGAGAAGTACTTTGTGGAGATGAAGGGGAGGAGCATTGCTCCTACTGTGATTAGTTATACTACTATGATCAAGGGGTATGTTTCGGCTGGAAAGGTTGATGACGCGCTGAGGATGTTTGATGAAATGGGTCAGTTTGATGTCAAACCTAATGCTGTTACATATACAACATTGTTACCTGGGCTTTGTGATGCTATGAAAATGAGTGAGGCTAATAAGATCTTGAAGGAGATGGTGGATAGGCATACTGCGCCTAAGGACAATTCGATCTTTATTAGGTTGTTGGAGTCTCAGTGTAAGTCGGGTGACATGGAAGCTGCTGCTGATGTGCTCAAGTCAATGATGAGCTTGAGTATTCCGACAGAGGCTGGTCATTATGGTGTGTTGATTGAAAACTTCTGCAAGGCAAATATCTATGACCGAGCTGAAAAGTTGTTGGATAAACTTGTTGAAAAGGAAATTATTTTGAGACCACAAAGTACTTTGGAGTTGAAAGATAGTGCCTACAACCCGATTATCGAGCATTTGTGTAAAGAGGGTCAGACTAAGAAGGCAGAGACATTTTTCAGGCAGTTATTGAAAAAGGGTATTCAAGATCCGGTTGCTTTCAACAATTTGATCCGAGGCCATTCAAAAGAAGGCAACCCGGAGTTGGCATATGAGATGTTGAATATCATGATTAGGAAAGGTGTTCCATCTGAGGCGGATGCGTACCAGGTACTCATTAGCAGCTTCTTGAAGAAGGGTGAAACAGCTGATGCTAAGATGGTTTTGGACAACATGATTGAAAACGGTCACGTTCCTGATTCTGCTCTGTTCAGGACAGTGATGGAGGCTCTGTTTAATGATGAAAGGATCCAAACCGCTAGTCGGGTTATGAATGCAATGTTGGAGAAGGGAATAAAGGAGAACATGGATGTGGTTGCTAAGATTTTGGAAGCCTTGTTCTTGAGAGGTCATGTTGAGGAGGCTCTAGGACGGATTGATCTGTTGATGCAAAAGGGCTCTTTACCTGATATTGACAATCTTCTGTCCGTGCTATGTGATAAAGGGAAGAACATAGCTGCCCTTAAACTACTTGATTTTGCACTAGAAAGAGATCTTACTGTTGACTTTGCAAGTTATGATAAAGTGTTGGATGTCCTTTTAGCTGCTGGGAAGACCCTTAATGCTTATTCAATCTTATGCAAGATAACAGAGAAAGGAGGTGTTACTAACACTAGTGGTCATGACGATCTGATCAAGATGCTCAATGCAGAGGGAAATACTAGGCAAGCAGATATTCTTTCGAGGTTGATTAAGAATGGAGGAAAGGGTTGGATTAGCAAAGGAAAAAAGAAACAAGTGTTGCAGACATCTTGATTATCTTTCTTGTAGGACTTGAGGTTAGCCTCCATGAATCTTTTCTTTTTTTTACCCTCTGATTGGAACTAGTTTTTTGTGTTTCTTATCAAGTGGCGTGTTTCACTGCCAGTGTTTTGCTTGGATGATTTCTTATGAAAGATATGATGATGGAGAATTGCAAGCAATTTGTTAGCTTCAAAGCCATATAATCTTAATAATTATTTCTTGAGAGATAGTTGCAGGCTTATTATTGAGTTTCTTCAATTGTATACGCACTTCAGAACAAGAAATAGTTTTCTGCATTGAGCTGAATTCATTTTAGCATCGATCTCTGGTTTCTTGTATGGTGTAATTGCTTTTTGGTTCTTTTTGTCCTGTTCAAGTTGCTTGAATCTTCACTTCTCTCCGATTCGTAAGATGCATCACAAGAACAGAGACTGTAGACGAGTAACTGATCCAAATTGTCTATTTCTGAACAAAATTAAAATTTTGATATCACTGCTGCAAATATAATTTTGTTTCTGTAAACTGATGAAGATTTGGAGAAAGGTTCTGTATCTAATAATCTGCAAATGATTCTGAACAAATCTGATGAATATTTGGAGAATCATGAGTGCATGTTGCCCAATACTCCAGGTTCTGAATCTGGTGATGTGCAACTTCAAAAGGGTTTTGTATAATTCTCTCTTAAACAGTAACAACTGATTTGAAGTTGATAATGTGTAAATGATTCTGAACAAGGATAATGTGTAAAAGATTCTGATAATGTGTAAACGTTTCATATATGACAAAAGACGAATATGCCCTTTCAACATTTTTTTCATCTTCCACCAAACAGAGTTATTAAAAATTAACGTTGAACACATGCAATGGAAAAAAACATTCTTTGTTTTCGGTTCTTCGATTTCATCCATTGTTGTGGTTTCTTTGATTTACTCCAGGGTTTACTTCGGCCTCAATCGTACTCGTTTTAAAACTGTATCTACAACCAATTGAGATCGAAAACAATCGAAAGAGGAAGATAAGAGGAAGATAGGAAGTTGAGCGACTCCGGGAATTGCTTGCTATACAGAAGATCAGTGCTTGAAAAATCCAGAAGAAAATGTTCTGTAAAGGAAACTTTCTGCGAAAAAAAGAAGAAGAATTAGTGGTCGGCGGTGGTCACAGAGGATAGAGGTGGCGGTGTTTGAGAATTTTGACCGTAAAAGAAAACTTTCTACAACGTTGATTTTTATTTTGAAGTTGTTCAAGTAACACAAAGTCGAATCATTCTTGTGTATCAAGATTCACACATACTAATGCATACATTTAACGTCATTTTAGGCACATGAGCATGACGAACTGATCATTCAGCTGAACGAAAATGGAAATCCAGGTAGTTATAAGTAAAACTCTGTCAAGTAGATTATCGAGTGGGCATTTGGTCTAGTGGTATGATTCTCGCTTTGGGTGCGAGGGGTCCCGAGTTCGATTCTCGGAATGCCCCATTTTTCTTTTTTATACTTTTCGTCAAGCTTTATATATATATATATATATATATATATATATATGGTTTTCTTATAATCAATACACACGAATATGATGATACACTTGATGGATTTTTCATTCAACATGAGTGCTCATCAAATGGACAATTTTGAATGAGAATTACGATAACATAATTTTTATATGAAACTCATTATGATGACCGGATCATAAAACCCCCTAGCACTAAAAAGGGATATTGAGAGGTATATTACAAGATTCTAATAGACTTTTTTTTTTCAAGAATTCTGTCTCGTGTAAGATAATATTTCAAAATTGTAGAAACATAAGCTTATAAAGTTATTTTTGAAAAAGATTAAAATTTCCACGCCAATCTTGTTATTGTTATTTTTAATTTTGAAAGTAACAATTCATCAACTTATTTGGTATATGAGGAAGAGTTTATTAATTTTCGGTTTGATTCAATTTAAAGAATGGATTTAATGTACCTAATTCATTAACGACTTAAGGATTTCACCAACTTTTTCTATACTTGTATTTTAGATTTATCTTGCTAGATTATTTTTTTTCTATTATCGTGCACTTAGATTTAAGTGTTGATTGAAAGGTTTTTATCAAAAAAATAATTTCAACTGTATTCTAAAAATTAACAAACTTTAATCAAATTACCCATATCGAACAAAAAAAAAAATTACAAAATCATGATTTTTGGATGAAACTCGGCCCAAACCACGGTCACATGCTACAAAACTCTAACAGTTTATTTTGAAATAGTAACACTGTAACAGTAGTCCATTTAGCATGGTAAAATTTAAATTTTGTCTCCTATAATAGCTTATTTCAAGATTGGAATTTCCACTCCACTTCTATCACTTAGCATTCACCAACTTTTTTTTGGTATACCGGTTATTGTGTGAGGATGAAGATAAGAACACCCAATTGAATGAAAATCACATACCAGGATGACACCTTCTCTCTTAACCATGTTTTAATTTAATTGTATTTTGTTATGTTAAATCCTTGTGATGAATCTCGGATTTTATTTATTGGTGGAGAGATGAGTCTAAATCCTCTATTGTAAGTTTCAACCGTCTATTAAAGTTGATCAATAGTAGATAATATTCATTTAGTTAAGGTAAAAATGTGTTTTTGAAAAGATGCAGGGGTAGAATACAAGTTGTAATGGTATTTTATATGACAGCATTAACTTCTAATGTTTTCAAATACTATTTTTTTATTAAAAAAAAACAAACTAATTTCACCAACATTAAATTTTAGAAAATGTTCAGGTAAAGAGAAGTTGTTACGGTACAGAATCAAGAATCACATCTCACTGACATTTTTATATCTAACACTTTATTTTATAAAAATAAACTAAAGATTAATATTATAGTGAAATATGCAAAAACCAACAACAATTTGATGGTCAAAAACTGGGTTTTAATTTTAATTTGAGACCAACAACAAATTGATCAGTACCTGTCCAGTTGGCGCCTAAAGAAACAGACTTTTATTTCCCTGTACAAAAGTTTGCTCATTCTCTCGAGGATAAGAGCCGTACGATTGGCCATGGCCACACCCAATCCAAAAATTTTAGATAGAGCACGTCATCAACCAACCAGCACCCCTAGTTTCATCTCTCTTCTTTACATCCTTACTGTGATGAGTCAATTCCTACTTATATTTTCTCTCGTCTCCATTTTCAAATCAATATAAAATTTGAGGCAGACTTTTTGATCACTTGATAGACGAGTTATATATTTTGGACAAGAGGAAAAACAAATTTAAGAGCAAAAAACAGAGGCTTTCTTCTTTCTACTCTTTAATTGGGAATAGTCAAGAAGAAGGAAGATATGGCTGGAGCAGAGGTGTTTGCAGATATCAAAGAAGGGGAAGTCTATAAGTATTATTCTGATGGAGAATGGACTGTTTCTTCCTCTGGAAAATCTGTTTCCATCATCAACCCTACTACTAGAAGCACCCAATTCAAAGTTCAAGGTGTATTACTCTGTTTTTCTTCTATTTCAATCGTTCTGTTTTAATGGTGATTTGGGATTTTGTCATCCATCTTAAGGTCTCCTCCTTTTGAAATTTGACCAATTCTGAACTCTGTATATTGGAATTTAAGTATTTAACTATCGAAACTTGTTTTTTTTTTTTTTGGGAATTTTGTATATATGTCTCTCCTGCATTCCAAGTGAATGATGAAAGGCCAAGCTGAGCTTGATTTTAATGTGAAATTTGGGATTTTGGTTTCCAACAGCATGTACACAAGCAGAGGTAAACAAGGTGATGGAATCAGCAAAGGCAGCACAGAAATTATGGGCTAAGACTCCTCTCTGGAAAAGGGCAGAATTGCTTCACAAAGCAGCTGCCATTCTTAAAGAACACAAGAAACCCATTGCTGAATGTCTTATTAAGGAGATTGCAAAACCTGCTAAGGATGCTGTCACTGAGGTACTGAAAATCTTTCTCATGGATCCTTTTCTCCTCTTTAAAATTTGGTGGGTCTTTTCCATTTTTACATAATCTTGTGTTAAGTTTAGTGGTTCTTTTGCATTTGTGACTGTCTTAAAATGAACAAATGTGAATTTGGTGGTTCTTTTCCCTTGATCCTGGCAAAATCTAATCATGTGTACATGTTTTTTCTTGTTTGAAAGGTTGTTAGGTCAGGTGATTTGGTGTCATATTGTGCTGAAGAAGGAGTGAGAATTCTTGGTGAAGGGAAATTTCTTGTATCTGATAGTTTTCCTGGAAATGATAGGACCAAATATTGTCTGGTTTCCAAGGTAAATTTCTATGAACCTATCTCTTTCATACAATTTGTGGTTGTCCATGTATTTGTTGTTTATTTCTTTACCACATATACTCTCTCTATGGCCCTACATATCTTTACTGAACACTATAGTCAATTAAATATTTTTTAGCTACCTCTGTCTGGTGCTGTTAGGCTGTAGCTTCCTTTAGTTTGTCTATAGTGTTAAGATTTGGATATTCCTAAAATGTTCGGATTTTATGATATCTGTTTAGACTGGTCACAATTACTAACAAAATTCAGCATCCTTAATCTTCTCATTTCTGTGTGCTTTTTAAATCACATTTCTGACATTCAACGAGTTATTTTGATTTGTTATAGTGCTGTTTCCTCTGATGAACAAAATAAGTTTTTAACTATATTTTGAAAATAAGTTTTGAATAGAATAATGATTATTCACATTACTTTGGGTTCGATATTTCTTTGAGGTTCCTTGATGCCCACAGCATGTATGAAACGCACATTTGTTGAGGGCTGTAAAGTCAGCAAAGGGAACCTAATGTACATTAGATCATCATGTTGAAAATTTCTACTTAAATGTTGAGGAAAGCTTTCGTATTCTTCCAGGAACATCTGCCTGATGCCAGGAATAATTTTCTTTTCTTTTAAAGATACCGAGGGACAGAAAAATTATATCAGATCCTTAGATTCGTTATTCGTTAATAAAAGCAATTCATTTAGAATAACTCCATATTAAAATCTTTGATGCAGAACGTGTAACATGTCTTTCATATTGATCATTTAGTATGAAACCCGCTTATGTGCTAACCTTGGACCTACACACATGTTCTTCATATTGATCCTTTTCTATAAGCATGGTTCAAGATACATGAAAAGAGTGATCATCTTGAGCTTAACTTCTAAATGAAGTTAAGCCCCAGTACATCTGCATGCTGGATTTTACGAAAACCCTTTTAGCCTTGTGAGAGATCTATGTTTGAGTACTTTGATGTATTAGCAGTATCATATCACCGTCAAAATTTTATTCTACTTCCTCAATGGTATGAATCAGAAACTTACATGTATATATACTTGGGACTTTGGGAGTATTTTAATGAATAATATTCCTGGGAGTATTTTATTGATTCAAGACGGTGAATGCATAAACTAATTTGAACTTTTTTCAAGTAGGATACATGAAGAATGTTTTTTTTTTTCCATTTCATTCCTTTTCTTCTTATGTTTGTAGCAAGTACTTCTTCATAATTGAATTCATACCAATGAAATGCAGATTCCTCTAGGGGTTGTGCTAGCCATTCCACCATTTAACTATCCAGTCAATCTAGCCGTCTCAAAAATTGCCCCAGCGCTTATTGCTGGCAATTCCCTTGTGCTGAAGCCTCCAACACAGGTATGAACCATAGACTGTGGCATACAAAAAATTAGATCCCTTGAATTTTACTCAGATTAAGTTTCCCCTTAGCTACATTTTCTTGATAGCTTGATTGCACTGGTGGCAGGGTGCAGTCGCGGCTCTCCACATGGTCCATTGCTTCCACTTAGCCGGTTTCCCCAAGGGACTTATCAATTGTGTCACTGGAAAAGGCTCTGAAATTGGCGACTTCCTCACAATGCATCCCGGTGTCAATTGCATAAGGTAACAATGATTTATAGAAGCATAGTAATGAGATTTTATATTTATGAACTTTGTTTCTTTCGTACCAGCTTTACGGGTGGAGACACTGGCATTTCAATCTCTAAAAAGGCTGGAATGATCCCTCTCCAGATGGAGCTTGGCGGTAAAGACGCTTGCATTGTACTTGAAGATGCTGATTTGGATTTAGTAGCTGCCAATATCATCAAGGGGGGATTCTCTTACAGGTGAAGATGAATGCAATCATATTGGTCAAATTCCAAAAGCTCATTTTTTATTGAAATATTTCCCGCCTTTTTGGACAGTGGACAGAGATGCACAGCAGTGAAGGTAGTCCTGGTAATGGAGTCTGTAGCCGATACTCTTGTCGAGAAAGTAAATGCCAAAGTTGCGAAACTGACAGTTGGGTCACCGGAGGAAGACTGTGATATCACTCCAGTAGTCACAGAGTCATCAGCCAACTACATTGAAGGCCTTGTGATTGATGCTAAGGAGAAAGGAGCAACATTCTGCCAAGAGTACAAGAGGGATGGAAACCTTATATGGCCACTTTTGTTGGATAATGTCCGGGCTGACATGAGAATAGCCTGGGAAGAACCGTTTGGCCCAGTCTTGCCGGTTATCAGGATAACTTCTGTTGAAGAAGGAATTCACCATTGCAATGCTAGCAATTTTGGGCTTCAGGTATGGTTTCTGATAGAACTTCTTATAACAACACTTATTTTAATGGATTTAGCAGCTTAGGGCTTGTTTGGGTGTATGATGTAAGTGAATGGTATTCAAACAGACCCTTATAATGAATGGTATCCAAACAGACCCTTAAAGTATAATGAAATGTAAGTGAATGGTGTGGATAAAATTACAGGGATGTGTATTTACAAGAGACATAAACAAGGCGATGCTGATCAGTGATGCCATGGAGTCCGGGACTGTTCAGATAAACTCAGCTCCTGCTCGTGGACCGGATCATTTTCCCTTCCAGGTAAAACTCAATCTGTATTTGCTGCTAGCTATGAATGAGAATATCTGAATCAGAAGATGTTGGATAGTTACTGACACTTAGTAAGTGTTAATTCTGCATTTTCAGGGAATCAAGGACAGCGGAATTGGCTCGCAGGGGGTAACAAACAGCATTAATATGATGACGAAAATCAAGAGCACTGTAATTAACTTGCCTGGACCATCTTACACTATGGGTTAATAAATAATGCCCTGTTCTTGCATGGTATATTACGTGACATTTTTTTTTGGCTGCTAGCAATGAAGGTAATGTAATAAGCAACTGAATTAATAAGATGAAAGTTCTTATTCCATGAGCATAAATAGAATAATGCTTTAAGGTATGATCTTTCCTGCTGTTCTGATTGTGCTTTTTAGCTCCTAAGGATTTGTTAAGAGATGGTCTGTAAAATAAATGCAATTGGTCACCTTGTGCTTGTGTAATAAATCTGTATGTTTCAAATTGATCCCTCAGTTTTTTCATTTACTTTGATGGAAGAAGATTATAAACACAAAACCTCATAATTCAAGGACTAATTTTAAACATTTTGTAAAGTGTGTGGATTTTTATGGAGGAAAAAAAGTTCAGGTACTTATTTATAGCTTTTTCTAAAATTCAGGGATCTAACTATGACTTTTTTTAAAGTTGAAGCAATGTATAAGAAATTTACAGGCAATCACTTATCTTAGCTGAACCAATCACCAACGAGCATGCAATGTTCAAACGGTCTTCGATCTGAAATCATCAAACTCAAAATAAGGATTGCCAATAGAAACTAACAAAATGCAAGTAAAACACTCCTAATCTTATAATGTTCGTAGCTGCTGAACACTTGACAAAATGCTCCAAGGAAAAGAGATACAAGAAGCAACAAAAGTGCCACAAAAAAAAAAAAAAAGCCAAGCAACCAATCTCATTGCTACAATACAACATCAACATGGAACAAACCAATAAGTGCCCAAAATTTCTCCTTTTCCCTGATAAAGGTACACCCTGTCTGCTTTCTGTTTCTACCCTTCTCACGTGTAAGAACCTTTCAACAAATCAAACACATCATACAACAGTAAGCAAAGAATCTATGACTGCAACAAAGCTGATCTATTGTACGTATAACAGATAACTATGTGCAAGAAAAGGTTGATCAACTCCGGTGAGAATGTTTTCGGCTTGAAAAATATGCCTCTCCTTTCTCTCTGTTCTTCCTCTGGATTACCCTCATGATCAACGAAATCAATCCGATAGCAGCCATGGCATAGACTGCTCTATAAGGAGTTAATGCCAGGCCAGTGAGGAACGAGAAGTGGCCAGCAACCATGTATAGAAAACTCAACCTTACTTTTTTCCCAGGAATGCCAGGAAGAGAGAAGGAGAAAAAACTGAATTCAGGCTTTGAGTCGCAAATTCCATGACAGATGATGCAGATGCAAAGAACTGAATCCAAAAGTGATGGGAAATACTGCCCTGACCCTACTCTCTGCAAGACAAGATAATGCACAATGTTGAAAATCATCTCACAATAGACCATTTGTCAAGTAATGGTTTGTTTGGATGAATACTTCAAGTTCAATACTACCCGTTGTATGGTTTATAAATCAAAATACATTTCTGCAGAAGTGTTGTTTGAATGCGTTCCATTATAGTGTAGTGTTGACAAAGACCGCCTACAAATAGTACATGAACTACATATACTAAATTTTTTCCTAAATACCACAAAGTCTAATTTTAAAGCCCAATGATCTTCAACTGCCTGACATCCAAACAGATCCTTACCAAAAATTTTGCGTCTGAATACATCTTAAGAAAATTTAGTACAATGGTGCAAGGTTAGCTCTTCATGTCCCTTCACGGGCACAAACAATAAACTAGAATGAGCAAAAAAAGGACAAAATTGAAAAGATAGGTTTTAGTTACACTGGTCAATGAAGAACTGATTCCATAAAGGTTATTACTGCGTAAATCTTACAGATTTATATACTCAAAACAGAATGGATTTTGCAAGTGCACAAGAATTGTGTTAAAGTGAGAATATGTGAAGGAAGACATCTTTTTAGATGAATGAAGTAGAAATTAGTTTCTTGACAGATGAAAGGAGTTCATAAAGCTAAAATTGGTCATCCCTGAATCCTACTTTCTCCAAAGACACACAGGATATATCACTGTAAATTATGTATTACTTTAAGCAATCACTTAAAAAATGATCGGTAATTTGCATTCTAGATCAGTGTTGGTACCCATACCTGCAACCAAGCAAGAAGAGAGGGTCCAAACATTGTTGCTGCCAGAAAATGGAGAATTAGCAACCCATGTCTGTGATTGAAGATCTCTAATTGCATGTCACTGAAGCTATTTGCGGGGTCAGGGCTATTTGAACTATCTATCTCTTTGCTTCTTGAACCAGACAGCTCCTTCTGCGTGAGGCTACGGAAAGAAGCAGACAAATAGCTGTAACAGAAATTTCAAGACCCCATAAGCAAACGCTGAAATCAAACTATAAAAACTTGTATGCCACATCTTCAAGAAAGAATTTTTGTCAATGGGGAGGGTTCGGGGAGTGGTATACTCATCCCCGTCCCCGTTTAGCATAGTGTTCCCCATCCCGTACCCAGTCAGGAATTAAGGGTTGTATCTATCCCCGTCGGGTATCCGTCCCATCGGAGATTCCCATCCTGGCCTACTTTTACCATGAGTTTTTCTAGTGAGTTTTCTCGTAATTCACATGAGTTAATTGTAGGAACACGTTTGTATAAATAGTATATTTAACATAAATCAAAAAATATGAACCCAATTTAATAAAATACAATCATAGAAGTATTATAAAATATGTTAAAATATGTTAAAAACAATAAATCACCGTTAATTTTCCCATTTAATCAACTTATCGGGGATTCCATGGTAATACCCAACAGGGCAGGGCCGGGATCGGGGCGGAGACCTTTTAACCTCATCTTCATTCCCATGCAGAGAATGACCTTATCTCATCTCCGTTCCTATCCCCATTATTTTCTCCATCCCGTTCCCATGACGGTGATCCCCATCAGGTATCAGGGATTCCCCACCCCATTGACACCCCTAGGCCCTATCTAGCTTCTAAATTTTGATTCCAGACCAAAAGTACATTCAAAGCCAGCTTAAAATGCAAGTACAAAACCATGAATTTTGCAAAAAGAATATCTCTGAAGTTGAGGATGCAAATATCCCCCGGGGGCGATTTTGGTTCTGACACTATGGTAAAAAAAATGCACTAGACAAATCTAAAGCTACAGCTCACTGTAAATATTACTTCACCAAAAGTCAAGTTCATTTTCCTACTGATAAAAATCCCCAAAATTGAGTTCAGACATGAAGCTCTACGGTAAAACCGAAGGGAAAAAGAAAGAGTGAGAGGAAGGAGCAATGCTCCATCAAATATCCTACGTAAAATTTTATGGTTCAAAGGAAGGGCATGTAGAAGTTAGCCGCCACTGATCCCATTTACACTGATGATGTAGAAATTTGGATACAATAAAACAGCTAAGGTTTGCAAAGACTACCTGCACAATGCATTATGGCAGCATATGACGTGGTAAAAGAGAAGTATGAATAGACCAAGTGCTGGATGAACCGAGCAAACCATAAGGATTGCAGCTAGTGCTGTAACAAGCAGTGGATTGAGTCTGAGGATGTTTATCACCTGTTTCAAAAAACATTAAGTTTCAAAGATTAACAAATTTATTGCAGAAATCAAAGGTAAGAAGATGATACTATGAATACAAGGAGATGTAGGGCGTTAACCAATGCACTAAAAGGGTTCAGAATGTCCAAGCGCCTTAGAAAAGTTTGTAGGTATTAATATAGTGATTACCTTCAATAAAAAGAAACTGGAGGAAAGATTGATGAACCACTGAATGAATGCAAAACAAAAATTTGTTTTCCAAATTTGCCACCTGAAAAGATGAAATGAAAAAAATTCATAATAATGACAAGAAACTAAAACACAATGGTGCTACAAGAACTGTTTTATTAAAAATCATAGACAATATGCAGAAACCTTCGTCAAGTAAACTAGCAAAAAGTTAAACAGGAATGTACTGACCTTTTAATCAAGAAAACATGTATACCAGCAGCTACATATAAGACCAGTTTGGAGATTGAGATCAGAATAATTAGGAAACCATTAGAAACCACGTAGCAACTTAGTGAAACCACAAGAAAGTTTCCAGCTGCAGGAAGTGGTGCAGCCATTAGAAGTGATAGCAAATATGCAATCAGAAGTGGTGTCATTGCTGTGAGTAGAAATGGAAGTGGAAATCTCATATTGTACTCAATAGCCATCAGTAATGAAGGTACAGGTAAGCCAAGCTCCCAATCATACGCTTGCCTCATAAGAGCAAAGAAGATGGCAGCAATGGTTAAACCAGCTATCTGCATTATAAATTTTCACAGATAATGTAGGAAGATTCAATGTTTGATAATCCATCTAAATGAAAATCACATCTTTCAATCAAAGCAGTGTAATAGTCTAAGATTGCTTGGCAACAGCTGCTTTAATCCCTAAAAAGAGATTCAATGTTCAAATAAGATTTGAACAGATGAGATTTGAATAAATTTTGGGAAAAAACTTCAATTTTATTTTTAACCATGTCAAGTAAAACTATCAATGTCAGAGAGAAGCAGTCACCACCTTCATTTACTCTAAGTGTTTTCAGGAAGAGAAGGTTGAATTTTGTAATAATAATTGGACATGTAAAGTTGATGTTTCTAATACAGTAAGAATGCTAAATCTTGTAATATTATTTGGACAGAAGGCTTCAAATAATTTAGCGAAAGTGATGGGGGCTAGAGAACAAATACTGAAACATGGAAAGAGTTTTAGAGCTTCTAAGAGTACCTTTCCAGAATACAAAAGCATAAATCTGCTTGCAGCACCCGTGAAAGAGACAGAATAACTAATTTCAAAGGCACAGTGGGGATCAATCTGCAGCAGCAGACACAAAATCAATGGAGAAAGCATATATTAAAACCTTATCCTTCCAGACTCCAGAGTATACAAGTTAGAATTACACACATGAAAAGAATAGTGACCTCATACCAATAACAAAACAGTGGTTTTTTCTGATCCATGTGTCGAAGTCCAGAGTGCTGGTGCTGAGTCTACAACTAGTGTCTCTGACTGCAAATTTGGATACACATGAAGACCGGATAACGAATCCCAAGCAAGTGCTACAGGTGGAAAGCAACGCAGCTTACAGAGCCCTTGACAAAAGCATATATCATATCAGTACAAATTGCTGACGTATACGAAGGAGTGCGGTTCGTTCGAAAAATTCCTAGCTCTCTATCTATCGCCGAGATGCTTGGATTTTTCAAAACTCCATGGTATCCATTTAAACAAAATATATGAGTAAAAAGAAAAAATCCCTGGATCTACAAGCATTTTCTGTCGAGTCCTCATTAAGTAATGAATGTTTTTTCAAAGAATCATTAAATAATAATTTCAAGCGTCAGTTTTATAGGAAATTACATCACACGCATGGAAATAACTCTAGAACTTTCTACACATTCCACAAACATGAAGAGCCAGAACAGCTTCTTAAACCAAAGAACCTCTATGGATAAGAACATAAATTTTCAGTGAACTATCGAAAATAGGATACTGAAAGCCCATGTTTACCTTATTAATATTTAATATTGTATCTTATAGGGTACCTCAGGAAAAAATATTTGAATAAACAACAATCATGGTGAAGCACCCGCCTCCAACAAAATTGAGGTCACCGTATATACCAAAGAGAGACAACAAAACAGGTCGTATACAAGGATGGCACCCTGAAGGTGGATACTCGAGACTATTATAGATTATGAATAAGCCAGACCTTTTCTAACTTTCCTATCAATTTGAAGGCTAAAATAACTCACGTTGATAAAATATATAATGTTCAGGTAAACATTTAACTCTTCGTCCAGCTCATTGCCCATACAGTTTTCTCTTCTTTATCATTTATTTAGTTTTCTTGCTTCCAATTATGCAAGTTTAGATCCCAGTTTTAATTTTAACTCAGTTACTTTAGTTTAGTTTAGCCAAGATTCAATTGGTCTTTAGTTTCTTAGGCTTGGGAAGTTGGAAACATTGGATTTGAAAGTACCAAGAACTAAAAATAAAGGACGTGTGAGGAATTGCATCACTAGACATGGATGTTAATAATCAGAACCCAAGAGTTTGTCAGGTGTTATTCTTACCCCTTTCTGCATCTCCAGCCTCTCCTGAAGTTTTAATTCCACATCCAGTCATCTTTAGGGAGAACGTGACTGGTAATAAACCTAAGCTGATGGCGGAAGAGATATTGACGGCAAGGGGATGCTCTTCTGTGAATTCCATATTCTGCAGGATAAGATATCTAATTAGTAGAAATCCTTTCTTGAACTTTCCTAACCTCTATTTCTTCAATAGAAGACAATAACAACCTGCTCAGAATATGCTGACTGAAGCAGTGACACTGGAGATAATTCTAAATTCCCATGTTTGGGATTAAAGAATTGCCCAACTGCCATGGAAGCACCTGGTGGGGGTCTTCCAGAAACTGTCTGGAACACACATATTCAACCATGAAAATGTTAGTCAACTCGGTATTCTACATAACAAAATAATTAGGATAAGACGGGTGGATTTATGAATATACCGGCCGTGGAGCAACTGAGATAGTTATATATTTGTAACCTTCCATATCCTTCGGACTTAGCCAAAACATACCAGAGGGAGGAGGTTGTTCAGTCTGGCTCCCAGGTTCAATCTATGACAAAATCAAAGGGCAAATAAGTACTGACGGACTTTAAAAAAAACAGGGAAGGAATTTCACTGTGGTGGGGTGCAAGGTGAGGTAATACAGCTTGGAGAAAAACGTACAGGAAAATTCTCTCACAAAAACTTTGGCACACAAATCATACCTGCTTTGGTGTAGGGCCAGATGGGATATGCACCATCTTAGTTGTCATTTCTACGTTTCTTTTACTTGCTGACGGATCTGAGGATATTCTTCCCTTCTCTGACCAAAGATGAATTTTCACACCATAGCATGGAGGAAGGTTTGTCACAAGTACAAAGTGACTTGTTCCATTTTTACCCTAACAACATGTGCAATCATATATTCAATATTATTAAAATCCAAAAAAAGTTCCATTTGCTCAAACAGAATCTTTTTATTTCATTAAACAGAACCGGCAGAGAAGTTGAAGCACATGACTTTCCCTGAACAATGACCAGCTTTATCAACCTTTTACTAGCCTATTTATTTTATCACTCTTGCTCTCACTTTAGACAGCGTAAGAAATAGAGTATATATAAGAAAGTAAAAAACTAACCAACTTCTGTATATCTAACCACCGCCTGCGGCCATCCATGGCTAAGACTGTAACAGTTTTTGTCTGAATATAGAGGTCTTTCTCTAGACCATCATCACCCCAATGAACATTCTTAGGACAAGCATACTCGGGATGCACTTGAGAAACTGAATTTATAAAAGCAAACCAGTAAGAGGACAATTTTGGATGTATAATGAAGTCCCGTCTAGCAGAACCAATCGGGCAAAGCAAAGCAAAGCAAAGACAACACTGTGCTTCTTTCAAAGAAAAGAAATTGTTTTCTTAGTTTTCAAGACAAAAGGAAGTGGCAAGACTACTTTTGGGACTGGTGAGAATGTTGGAGCATGTTCATCTAAAACCAATTGGCAATAGGAGTAGCCCACCGACCTTATATACTAGGCTCGGAATGAATGTAGGAACTTATTATCTCCAACAAACTATAACTACCACAGCAGCATGACAAAAACTGATCTAGCAATAGCATAATAGGTTAAAGGTTGTAATAGCTTAGAGCATGTTTAGCATGGCATGCTAATTTGGTACTTCTAATTGATAAGGGTGGTGAAGCTAATATTGCCTAAGCACAAAGCTATTGATAAGATGATAATAGAGTAGCACTTTCGAAATGTCAAACACGTCCTTATTGCCCACATTAACATATAAAGTTAATCAGTGCCTCCCAGAATTAGAAACATAAATCACAAGAAGCAGTTATATATATAGTTATATATACACAAACAGGGAGGATTATATTACCCGTAGAACTTTCTCCATCATCTGACCCTGCAAGATTTGGATGAGACTGTTTTATCCAGTTAAAATTTGGTGCCACCCCACTTTGTAACATTTTTGCAAATACTGCTAATCTTTTTTGACTATCGTGAAATGGTTGACCAGTTTTAGGGTCTAACAAACTAAGGAGGGTATGTGATACCTTCAGAAGAAAAGGAAAGGAAAAATCAGCATTGAGAAGTTCGGGATGTGCAAGGGATTAGGCTTGGGAGTAGAGAAAATTATAACTTACTTGCACCACTAGTTGGTTGCACCATAAAATTGATTGGTGCTCCATTGACAACCATACATTTTTCATGCTTGTACTGCTGATCATGAAACCGTGACTGGGAGGCACAATACCATCAAGAGATTCTAACTTTGTCCGCACCTTAACATCCGAGAAAACATATATGTTAGCAGGAAAATTCATTTGATCAGAGAAAAAAGCCACTCTATAGTCTTACAAGATTAGAAGAAAATAAACACCCATCTATCAATCAAAAAAGAAGTAAATAATCAAACACTAAAAAAAACATATTCATGGGTTTTCATCCCTGGCATAAGTAAAACCACGGTGCACGACGTGAATACCTGATAGTCATTGATACCTCCTGAGATTGAGATAACAACCACATTTGAGAGTACAGGATCCATTATATAATTCCCAGCATGAGATACTTGACCAGCATATCCCTCTCTCCATCTCTGGTTTATTGATGCATAGTACCAACCAATAGATGGTTGCAATGGAATAGGAGGTGACCTGAGTAAAGCTCATCAAAGATACTAGTGAGAATGTGATGAATTCCTCAAAGTACCGTACATGAAAGAGGACTCACTGGTGGGGGCTTGAAAGAGATACAATAGTTTCAACAGCAGACTTCCTCAAATGTGGATGAACAACTGCAGCTCTAGCAACAAAACCACCAACAGAATGACCAAACAATATCACACTTTTCGGCAAATCTACAGATCTTGCAGCCCCTTCCCTAGCCCGAGCCTGATAAGACTCTTTGTATTGATCCAAAATCTGCTTGTATACCAAATGAAAGCTCTTAGGGTATAAAGACAATACGAAAACAATTTCCAGATACAATTTTTCAGCTTTATAAACAAAACACAGAAATTTATACCCTATGGATGCAAAGTACAACAAATTCGGTGTGTTCTTCTAGTACCCGTCCATCCATTGCAGAATGTTCACCTTCCAGATCCACGGCAAACCAGTCCAGATTTGTTGTATACTGATTGGGTAGAGAAACAGAAGCATTCATATTAAAGACTCCCTCTTGCACAGCCAGGGAGCCCTCCTGATAAAAGGATCGCTCAGGTGGCCCTGTTGTATATGCCCAATGAGACTCTTTTCCAATGGAACGCACCTATGAGAAGAAAAACAACAAATGACACCTTTAAAGGAGGAAATACTACATGCAACAACAAGATACGGCTGCATGTAGCTGTAATGCAGGGATCCTATGAACACCGAAATATCTAAAAGTAATTCCACTTTTGTTCAACATATTTATTTTTTCTCCTACCCAAAGTGCATATGACCTCAACAATAAAGAGATCAGTTCAACAATGACTGAAGTATCTAAAACAATTTACCCTTTTGTCACTTGTTCAGTCAAAACATTCTTCATACAAACATTACACATTAAAAGAGTGGTACATCAGTTACATTTTATTACATGTTACTCAATTTCATTACAACATTGTAAAGATATATTTGAGACAAATTAATAAAAATATTACAACCTTCGGAGCTTGGTCCATTTAGTGACAAGATTTTTATAGTATAGGTAAATGTTACAGCCTTGATAAAATGTGCGCACACACCATCATGGTGATAGAGAGTGAACATTTTGACTTATAAAGGGTGTGATAGTTTGTGAACATATTTTTATAAAGGTTGTGATATTCGTCTCTCACCATTTTGTGTCATCAAATGAACCAACCATGCACCAAGGTTGTATTATTCAAATTAAACATCCGTAATTTATTTTTCTATACCTTGAGACAAATGAAAGAAAAAACACATTTCATCCCATTCTATCAGTCTTCTTTACGTCTTAGTGAATTATAAAGCCTCAAGTGTTTGCTACTCCAGAAACAATGTTTCTAACAGAGCTAGACCTCACTTTTCTTTGTTTTTTAGTATAGTTTCCCGTGAAGATGAATATTTCACTTCCTCGCCCTGTTCTTTCCATTTCTATTTTGGTCTTATGGGCTTTATCTGTCGAAATTAGTATTGCCCTGTAACATAATTAGCTCCACTCTCAAAGGAAACAATATCACACACAAACACACACACATTTGGTTCTTTCCTCTAACCAAAGATTTGAAGATCACATTGTTTATAGGAAACACCATTTCCTAAGCAAAAGAAACTTATCACTTCTGTCGGACATAGTTACTACATAGTTCTAATTGCTCCCAAATGGTCACACTCACAGACCATTTTGTTCCCTTCAAACTGGCTAACCTAAACACACCATGTAACATATTGTAAGAGTTACCTACATTTCTTGTTTTTCGGTTACCTAAATTTTGTTTATCGCAGTTTCATGTTTTCAAACCAAACTAGATAAGGAAAGATCTAAATGCAAGTATGGAAAGAACTACAACTTCAGTTCCATAAGCAAATACTAACAGTTCCATATAAGGAAAGACTAAAGAAAAATCTTAGACTTGCCTGCTTATAGCTGCCGCTGCTCCCAGGGATAAACAGCACCGGAATACCATTAATGTTCTTCAAATGTTCGTTAAAATCAATCTTCTTCCACCCTTCGTGATAAAGATAGAGAGCATATCTACTTGATGATAGGTTTTTGGGTGCTGGAACCGGGATGTAGGTAGGATACATGTAAGTCATAGTACAACCGTTTGGAGTTGACCTTAGCAATCCATAAGTACCGGCAAGAGCAACAAGCAATGCTAACCCTATAAGAACTCCAATTCTCGACCTAGATGTGAAACCTTCAAAGTTATTCTCCGAATTCCTCGAGAAGTCGATACCTCCATTGCGCGCCCTAACTCCGCCTACACCTCGAGCATTGGACCGTCCAGCTTCCTTGTGCTGAGGAATGTAATCCATCCTGCAAAAGATGAAAATCAAAACAGAATTTCGTCACTGTAACTCCAGATTTAGACGACGACTTGGAAATTGACTTACGATCCACTTCTGTTAGTACGAATCCAACAGTCTCGACTCTCAATCAGACATGAATCAAACAACAAAGCAAAAAAAATCGAGAGCTGATGATTGGAATCGCCTTGTATATAAAAAGTGTAGCTCTATAGATCAATCTAATCCAATATGAGAAATTAAGCTGGAGAAAGCAGAAATGGAGGAGTTGAGATTTAGCTAGCCTATCATGTATTCATGTGAGGAAGAGAGAGAAAGGGAAGTTTGAGGGGAATCTGATCAGATCATAAATAACATTTTTTTCGGCGTTAGTGACTCCATTGTTGCCAATACTTGAAAAGTTTTTCTTTTTTCTCTTTCATAACTAATAAGTATGTTTCATTAATTTTTATGGAAAATTAGTTGAAAATATCGGTGATACGTGATTACGATGTGCGCAACAGTTTTTCAAATGATTTTCCAATACAAGAATGTCTCATTAAATTTGCTCTAGGAATTTACGTATAGCTTAACTAAATTAGTTGAAAATATTAATTGTACCTAATTGTCCCTTAGTCTTATTTTATAGTACTTCCTTCAATTTTCAATACTTGTTATAAGAGTAAAAATACATTTTAAGAAAACTAAAAATACCTTTCTAAAAATACAAAGTAAAAATAAAAAGTATTATATTTAATGATATAGAATAATAATAGAATTTGTAGAGTTGTATAAGAGAGGGGAAAAAAAAGTATTTTGAAAATACAAACAATAAATGACAAAATAGGTAAAATTTTATGTACGGAAGGTTTTAGTATCAATCTTACCTCCAACCAACTAATTAATAGCACACACCATGTGCGAACTTTTTGCTAAAATATTTCCTCCAATTGAGTTTAAACGACGTTTAGACTTCAAAACTTTATAAAAAAAATGACGTTGAACCTACATTAATTGCCCTCATTAATACTGTGACTATTTCTAATTAGATTAATTCCCCATGCAATTGATGAATGGGGTCCATTAATACGTGACCTTTCAAATTTCAAATTAAAGACATAAAAATACCGAAGTATTTAGCTGATCTTGTCTCTTCACATTTTTTTTTCCATTCATAGAACACACACAAGACAAATTATACTCTCTTTTCATAAACTATCTTAATACCCGTGCCTTGCACGGAATTGATAAAATGTCGAACTGAACAATATTGTTATCTTAAATGATATATTGATATCATAGTAAAATATAAATTATGTATAGTAACCTTATTGTAATATAGAATTTGAAGATAATCAATTTATTAAGTAAAATAATTTGGATTAATACCATTGTTGAAGTTGATCGCACCTAAAGATTAAAAAAAATGTGAGAAGTTAAAACAAATTAAATAAGTTACTAATAACGTAGAATAGCGGAATTTATTAAATAAATGAAAAAGTAATTGTAAGATTCAAATATTTTTGAAAATTTTATTGTAAGTTGTGTTGTTTGTAATATTACATTTTTTGTTATTATTGTCACAATTTATGATATTCAAGCCTATATTTGTTGTGACTCTTGATATTGTGACATAAAATTAACCATAAGAAATATGAGATGTAAAAGGTACGATGACTAACTTAAAAAAATAGTATATAACAATAATCACTAACCTCATTTGTTAGACATTGGTCTACATGTAAATAATGCACAAATAAATAATCACTAACCTCATTTGTTAGACAAACCTGTAAATAATGAACAAACATATATATGAAATCGTTATAACAATCCGATAAAATTAGAAATCAAGAAATTATAATTTGCTCTAAGTGTTGTGAAGGTGATGGCAAACAGCCTTACATTAATATTTTGATGACTTAATAAGCATATTTAAAGGGTGACACTAAGATAAGAGTATCATACATAAAAATAAAAATTAAAGAATATTAATTTTTTGAAAATTCTTCCCATATATATATATATATATATATTATCTTTTCTAAAATTAGATGATTATTTCTCTTAATTAAAGGTCATTATAAGGATTTAATATTAGTTAATTATCACATACAAGATTTTAATTAATAACCAAAAATAATATGCAAGAATAAAGAAAAATTTATGTACAGCAAGTTCCTAACATATTAATTAAGAAATATGTAAAAGGATGGAAACAATCTTAGTAATAAAGATAACGATCTGAATAAAAATTAAATAATCAATGCATTTAGAAAATAATCACAATTAGAATAATTTTATTTACACAAAAAATAAAATCCGTGATTTACGGTATTACCTTTAATATCCAATGATATAGCCACATTTTGATAATATAATTTATTATTTTTTAGATATTACAGGGTCTTGTAATAAATTGATTTATAAGGTAAAAGTCAATATTTAAAAAATGAAATATATTAATGAATAATAAATAAGATGACATAAAAAAATTAAAATATAAAACATGAGTTGAAATTAGTTTATATTACGGTTAAAAACTTAGCTAAATACTATACAACTTTAAAAATAATGACTAATTAAAGATTTTTCATTAAAAAATATTTTTATTCTTATTATAAAGAGATATTGCTATCATACATCATAAAATAATTAAACTTAAAATTATAATATATGGGTGACTTAATGAGAGCAATATTAGTTAAAAAAATGAGTTGACTTCGTACGATAATGTTATGTGGTAAAAGATGAGATGGTTTAATACCTGTGCCTTGTACGGGATTTGTAATATATGGGTGACTTAGATTAATTCCCCATACAATTGGTGAAAGGTGTCCATTATTACGTGACATTTCAACTTTCAAATTGAAGACATAAAAATATCGAAGTATTTAGCTGTTCTTGTCTCTTCACATTTTTTTTTCCATTCATAAAACACACACAAGACAAACTATACTCTCTTTTCATAAATTTTCATTTTGATATTGTGTATGATATATACCATAAAATTATAGTATACACACAATCTATATATCTCATTGTAGGTGATATGAACTCGTTAACGACCGAAGAGTGTATTGTCACATTTAATGAAAAGCTAGATAATAATTCGGTTTTGGATCCATCCGCGGGCGGATGATCATAACTCGAACATCAATCTCAACCAAAATTTAAACTTAATGACAAATAAGGATGTTATTTGTGTAGCTCATGACTTTGAGTTAAACAAGATTTTCATGTAAATAGAAGAGCTTCATCAAGATGACAAGACTTGCATAGAGATGTTGTCAATGCTGCATATATTATGTCCTACCTTCTACCGGAGCAAAAATCCACAAACAATAAAGCTGTGGCATAGGTATAAAAAAAATGGGAATGTTGGGCTCCTTACTCTGGTATTGCGTTAAAATTTTGATTTAAAATACGTGACCTTTCTAATTTCAAATTGAAGACATGAAAAATGAGAATGTTGGGATATGGTACGAGTTCAAATCTGAGGTGTCATAGTTGTTCCCAAGCTTATAATCTGTGTACTTCCTTCGAAGACAAACTTTATGTTTGCCGCTTCCTGCTGACTGAATCATCACCCTACTTTCCCCTTGAAGACATCATCTGCTTTCGGGTTTTTATGTTGTATTTTGTGTATTTCTTTTATTGGACTCTTCATGACGGTTAGTCCGTTTGCCGATCTTTGTCAGCCTTTCGATCCACTAGACAGCGTGTCGTCTACTGTTTTCGAACCGCTTTCCTTTATTAAAAAAATAGACAGTATTACTTTAAATTTTTTATACACAAAAAGATCAAAGAAAAATGAACTGAGCAAAAACACAGCTATATATATATAATTTTATCATCGTTTTTGTCAAAGGAAAATCACAATATTGTATAAATCTTGGTGTCCTTCAACATGAAGTAACCATCACTATCTTCTCGTAAAATGGCTTCTCCTCCATGGAAGCTACTGACTGGCTCTTTTGTCAAATTGAAACCTTGAAGTTGTATACAAACTGGGATGATTATTATTACCTTTTTCGCATACTTCTCCATAGCAGCACAACCTTTGAGCAAAACCTCAATAATGTCCAACTGTCAAACAAGTAGAATCGTCATTTATCTAATTATATGGTGAGAGAAGTGTTGTGTCAAACAAGTAGAATGAGTTTTGTCAGCACAACATTTGAGCCTTACAACAGTGTGCTTTGAAGCAATTTATGATACATGCAGGAGATCCTAAGCATTGAGAGGCGGACTCACACCAATTTGAATTGTTTAATTTTCTCAAGTAATCTCATCATTGACCGCCAAGCTTCAACTTCAAACATGAGGTAACAGTTTATATAAATTGTGCATAGTGGAATAAATTGAAACCTTGAGCCACCAACTGAAAAAATGAACTTGATGGTCACCAAACAGAAAAAACAAAACTTCGAGGATACTAAACGAAATTTGTAGGAAATCGGGTTAAGAAATGATTGTGAGAGAGAGAGAAAATAAAAAGAGAATTTCACTGGTGTGGATGCTCTGACGTGCTCTAACATAATGGTATAATATGCAATTAAACAGTTGGAAAACAATGCATTCGGAATTTCAGTCACATCTGTGAAACGCGCTTACATTACTGATCAAGGTTTACACAGCAATAGTTCCTCTTGCCCAATTGTAAATTCTGCCAATTTTATTCCCCAATAGTAAACTACTCTCACAAACAAGAGGTTCGAATGGGAGTTGATTTGTGCTGTGCTCCCATAACTAATAAGTACAGATTCAAAGTAATAGCAACTTCTAGATTCGAGGATGGAACATGCTGAGATCCCTGCAACTATCGCATTTCCAAGGAAACCTCGGCGGGTCAACGCAATAATAGTGGATATGTCTAATATGGCATCCAACACACTGTGTCAGGGAATCTTCTTCTGGTTCTTGAGCATTGCACCTACAACAAGCTGGCTCGGATGATACCTAAGTTATAAATGAGTGCAACAGGTTAGAAGTCACTCTATAGACAGTAAAACAAAACTAAAAGATTGATAATTCTGACATATTGTGATTTCAGAATGCTATAGTTATTAAGTTCAGCTGTGTGCAAGCTATAATTTAGAAAAAGAAAAGAAATTATTAGAAGAGAAAAATTAGACTGTCAAATTTAAACAATTCACAGTGAAATGTTATGTTTAGTAGCAGTTCATGTCTTATAACATCATATTAAACTTGATAAATCTCACATAATTATTAGTAATTAGATGAAATCCAGTGTAAGATTGTGACACGTGATCTTATATGCTTATAATGGCAAAGAGAAGCTATAAACTTCTCAGTGCAGGCTCTTTCATTAGTAGATCCATCTGAGGGAACTATGGCTACAAGAAATGACAACTGTTAATTACCTGCATATGGTTCAAGGAAGGTAGACCATCAGGAAGGATAACAATATCCTGTGTTGATGATGCACAAGGAATACTCTGAGAGAAAATTTTCTGGTCCGCACTATCTGCATCTACTCTCGTAATGATCGTGAAATCAGACTTGCACAAAGGGCATGTTGATGTTTTTCCTTTTGAAACCTGCAGTATGATGTGACCAACACATTGAAGACTATCCACAGATGACAGATTATATGCAATATAAGGTCACAAAGCGTTACTGATCCTTAAACACATGTTGCATAAGTACAATCCAAAGGAGAGGTAAGTAGAGGAACTGTCAGATAAATGTCTTTCAAGTATCAGTCTCACACATCCACAAAAAGAAACTGTAATCTTTATGCTACATAATATATGTATAGTTTGTTTGTAAAGGGATATAAATTACAACTTCTGCTAAGTACTTATATAAGAAATTTTTAGGTGGTCTTGATTTAAAACATTTTCCCATCCCTTCATTGATTGCAACATTCAAAAAGACACACTATTGCTTTTGTGCTTGTCACACTTGGGCTCTAGACATCTAGTGCATATACAAATTTTAAAACATGTATCATGCATTTTTTGACGGAAAGAAAAAATGCATACCATGCAATCAGCCCAGTTTTGGATGCAGGAAAAACAAAATCGATGCCCACAGGGAAGTACTCCTCTCGTAGAACTAAACTGAGTCCAACATATCACGCATGACAAATTTAATGAAGTTGGGCTTTTTGCTGACTGTTCAACTGGATCTGCATTTCTCATCTCTTCATTTAC
Source organism: Fagopyrum tataricum (assembly GCA_002319775.1). NCBI lineage: Eukaryota > Viridiplantae > Streptophyta > Magnoliopsida > Caryophyllales > Polygonaceae > Fagopyrum > Fagopyrum tataricum. Next base: position 13,137,984 of record CM008283.1, on the reverse strand, counting down.
ATATTCTGCACAAGGGTTGGTATCTTGCAAGGTTGTTTCTTCTGCAGCTGCTCTTTCTTCTCTTTGCAAAATCAAATCTTCAGAAATGGTTTCAAGCACTTCATTTACCTCAATCTCAGATAAACCTTGATTTCCAGCACGCGTTTGACTAGCAGAAGCATCCATAGATCTTTCACTTATTCTTGCTGCATTTTCATTTGTTAAGCCAAAACGGTGTGATGTGCTTGCAGCATTCTCATCAACATTGATAATTTCATTGCTGAGACAGTCCGTAGGATTTCTTTTAGCACTCATTTTCACTAGTCGTCGACTAGTTCGTGGTGGATCAGCTATGATTGTGTCTGTGCTTGCATCATGAACCCTTTTCTTCTGCTTCCTTGATGACTTGGAACACCTTTTACTTGAATCCTCAGTCTGCACGAGCAAACAAATATTATATATATTGATTATAATTGCATGTTGATTTCTTAAGATATCAAACATCATCAGATTTTAATTTCTACCAATAGCATCAGAGCATAAGTGCAGACATTTTGGTTTGATAAATATGATTAGCTTGAACAAGTAACAATGAAGTCCCTAAGCAAAATCACTAAAAGAAATTAGTGAAAGGTCTAGAGAGTGTGACAAAGACAGCAAAGATCTAGACATGCTTCTTCCAAAAGGGAAACAAATCAGCTAAAAACTATTAGACATTGATTCGAGACAATCAGCTATGGCCGTTTAAGAGAGGATTTTAAAGATTGTTCCCTCTAACACTACTACCACGTGACACCCAAGTCATTTGAGGCCAATCCATTTTTTGTATTTCTTAAGCATGCACCTATAGGTCCTATACCACATCAAAGAAGTTAAAAGTCTGCCTTTTCACCTGGTAATGAGAATCATGTAAATGTCTGAAACTCCTCAGTCCTCATTCCTTAAATATATTTGGATGCATCAGTCAAATGGTGACAGCAAAGTAGAAAAAGAGTAACAAATGACAGTACAATGAAAATGAGACAAACAATGATATAAAACAACATTGTATTTCCCAAACAATTAATTTTGGTTTTAATATGATTCAAAGAGTTTAATAATATAACATCCTCAAATGCAGGCCGTAAACAAAGATCATACAGCTACCTTACTCAACAGCAACCTGTCATCCCAATCATGATGTTCTGTGATTTCATATTCGATGTCAATAACAGGATCAGTGTGTGGTTTATGTACACCATCCAAAACCAACTTGTTCCCTCTCGATCCCTTCACTTCTTTGGACATAGCTGGGAGATCCAATGTTATGGAACCCACTTGCTGTCCGCTGCAAGAAGATGGACAATTTTAACAAAAAATTTGGAGGGTAAAACTTGGGGAAATTAAAGCACTTCCCAACAATAACCAAGTTTTTAATATACCTAAGCCGAGTGTAGGATTGTTCTGAGATACGCTTCCCTTTCTTTACGCAGTCCTCAAACCATAGGTGATTGACTATTTTTATGCCAAACTTCTTGGCTAGCTGATACTTCTCCCCTTCAAATTTCCAACAAACCTATCCACACTCTCATAGTCTCATTGAAAGCTCAAGAAAACACCGTACATAATCACTCATAAAAAGTAAACCCTCACAACACTATTCATTATGGACCAATTATAAGCACCCCTTGTATATTTTTTTAGCAAACACCCTTTTGACATTCATAAATGTAATTTTAAATGATCAGGTATACGATCTTGAGATTAATAATTTACAGGTAAAACAAACAAAATCGATATCAAAATTAATCGGACAAAACAAACTATAAACAGAAATAGGGGAGAGAATAGATGTAGACAAACCAAATGCGTAGTTGATCTGGACAGAGCACCAACATAGCTAGCACCGGAAAGGGAGATTAGCTTGATGAGCTTAAACCGCTCGGAGCCATGGTATCCGCTGACTGAAGCCACGATACTCTCCATTCTTTCCATCTATTACAATCTAGGAAATCGTGGAAGAAATCATCAGACAACAATCATCGACAAACTCACTGATTCAAAGCGAAAACAACAGCAAGAGCAAAATTATTGGGAAAAAAACCCCAAACAAATCAACCGAATTTACACAAACAAGCTCCGAATCCCTAAGAACAACCGTCTTTCGATGAAGTGGGATAACTCAAAAGCAAGAAGAAAAGGCAAATTGAGGACTCGAGGGAGCCAAAGATATGAGCTTGGCAGCCCTGATCTGACCTAACAGGAGGTAATTGCCGGGAAATTGATTTTTTTTGAATTTTGGGAGCATCGAGTGAGAGAGAACGGAGAAGGGTTTTATTCTTACATTTGGATTTGTACTAGAGTGGGCCTACGAGGGTTTGAACCGAGACGTATTTATTAATAGCGATCAGCAGTATTTTTTATTTTTTTTTCTGGGAAGAGCCGAAGTCAGAAATTAAAAACGCGAAACCAAATTACAACCGAAAACGACGAGAGAAACTAACTCCGCGATAATCGTCCGACACCAGAAAGTTGGTGGCAACTGGCAGAGAATCTAACAAATGTAAACCTAACGAAAGCGAGAAAGCAAAACAAGCAAGTGAATCAGCTACTCTATTTCCTTCTCTGAAAATATGATTGAATCAAACGATCCAATCCCGTGTGACGAAGCCTTGGCATTCCACAACCAGGTTGGACAGAGGATGTCTGGCGTCAACACCCCTATTAATCATCTCGCAAATAACCTTAGAATCAGTCTCCACGAGAACCTTCCTATACCCCTTATCCCACGCCAGCTTTAACCCATGAACCACACCCCATAACTCCGCAACTGGGGCCGTAGCATGTCCCAGATTAGCAGCGAAGCCAACGATCCAGGTACCGTCGCTACTCCTAACACCCCCCCAGCACCAGCAAGCCCGGGACTACCTTTCGACGCTCCATCGGAATTAAGCTTGACCCAGCCAACCTCCGGCGGATACCACCGAACTTAAGTCTCCGTGAATATGCCAATCTTACTGGTATCTCCCATGAATGCCTCCATGTTTTCCTTATACTTTGCCCACAAGAAACCAACATTGTCACTAACACCATCATCGTTTCTAAAGATCCGGTTATTTCTTCAAAGCCATCCCCACCAAAGAGTCAACATGAACAAAACCTTCCACCGGACATCGGGTAAACCAATCTTATCCACGCTAAGGTTGCCAAACAACCATTCCTCCCAAGCCTGCGAGAAGAATAATGGTTGGTGTGTAGGAGGCACAATCTTCCTCCATATGCTCGAAAATCAAAGGACAATCCCGGGTCAAATGGAGCAAAGTTTCGGACCGCCCAACACAATGTCCACAAGCATCATCCTCCGAAAGATGTCTCCTCCGACGTTCGTGATTCGTCATCAATCTACCCAACAAATTTTCCACATAAACAGCCGAACTCTTTCCGGTATCTTGGCCTTCCATATTCGATTGAGAAGGCCAACTCTGACGAGAGGACTCTCCTTATCCCTACTAATGAAAGTCATAGCCGAAGAGACCGAGAAAGAACCATTCTTAGTTCCATTCCACCGAATGACATCGGGACGAGGCGACGAACTAACCGGAGGCACAGACATCAGTCGCAACGAGGTGGAATGGTTGACCTTGCTAGACAGTTGGCTCCAGTCCCAGCCCAAACCCTCCGTCCAAGCATCAACCACACGCAAATCACAATCAGCGGGGGACAAATCCGAGATCGCCCCCTGAGCTAAATCCACGTCCCCCAGCCACTTATATGTCCAGAATCGAGTGATACGACCATCTCCAATATTCCAGCAGAGATTATGTGCAACCACCTCATTATACCCTCTAACTATATTTCTCCAGATTAACGAACTCCCCTGGCGCGATCTGATGCTCAACGGCCACTCACAACCCCTCAGACGATATTTGTGTTTGAGCACCGGCGCCCACAACGAATCTTTTTCAGCAAATAACCTCCAGCTTAATTTGCTTACCAAAGCCAAATTAACATCAATGGATTTTCTAATGCTCAGTCCCCCTTTGTTCTTTGACATGCAAATATACTCCCAATTGACCAGGTGTAGTTTCCTACTCGATTCATTGCTACCCCAAATAAAGTCGCGACTCAACCTATCAAGCTTCTCACAAACTGACATCGGCAGAATTATAACTTGCATCAGATGCGACGGTATAACGGCAATAACAGACTTAACCAGGGTCAGCCTCCCCGCCATAATAAGGGTATGTATCTTCCAACCAGCAAGACGTGTAGTAACCCTTTCCATAACCGGGTTGAAGATACCAGAGGACACCGGCCCATGAACAATCGGAATGCCTAAATATTTTCCAAGATTCCTGGTACTAGGCACGCCGCTCAACTCACTCAACTGTTTCTCAAGATCCCCCCGAAGATTATGTGACACAAAAAGCTTCGATTTTTGAACACTCGCTTTCTGACCCGAAGCCATACAAAACTTATCCAGAATATCCCGAATGATATTCATCTGATCAACAAACGCTTCCGCAAAAAGAAGAATGTCATCAACGAAAAAGAGATGAGAAATAGGAGGTCCCCCACGAGAAAGCTTCAAAGGTCTCCAAGAGTTCTCCCCAACAACTTTATCAATAAGATGACCTAACCTTTCAATACACAAAACAAATAGATATGGAGAAATAGGGTCACCTTGGCGAACCCCCCTCGTCATAGGGAACGAAGTCGTTCTCTCACCATTCCACAACAGATTCATACTCCCCGTTGAGACGCAGGTCATAATGCGATCAACCCAAAAGTCCGGTATCCCAGCAACTCTCAAAGTCTCACCAATGAACTCCCAACGAAGCCGATCATAAGTTTTCTCAAGGTCGAGTTTAAGCACCATCCAACCTTTACGACCCTTCTTTGACTTCATAGAATGAATAGCCTCCTGAACAATGACAATATTGTCAGACATTAAACGGTTAGGAATAAAACTGCTTTGCGTGGGAGTAATAAGTGAATTCATCAGGGGTTTGATTTTATTGGTGACAATCTTCGTAATAATCTTGTAACATACATTACAGAGGCTAATCGGTCTGAACTGGGAAATATACTCAAGTTGTGCCAACTTTCCAATGAGAACCACCAGTGTGTTATTAGCGTCATGAGGTAACGTGCCTTCCCTCATAAAACCTCGAACCATGTTCTCCACTGAACCCCCTATAATCGGCCATAGCTTCTGGAAAAAACCAGGATTGAATCCGTCAAGTCCAGGAGCCTTGCTAGCCCCCATACCCTTCACCGCACTCCGGATCTCTTCATTTGAAATCGGGACACTCAACAAACTTTTCTCCAAGTCCGACAAGCCAGGAAAGCCTCTCGTGTCAATTGAAACAAGCTCAGGGAGCGAGAGAGGACCATACAACCCCTTAAAAAAGTCGGTTGCCAACTCAACCAACTCTTCCTTACCAACGCACCACGTGCCATCCTCCCGTTTCAACGCCTCCACAATATTCTTTTGCCTACGAATAATCGTAGAGAGATGAAAGAAGCGGGTATTTCTATCTCCACACTTAAGCCAAACCTGTCGCGATTTTTGACACCATAAACTCTCCTCTTGGGCAAGAACTCTATCCAGTTCAACATTTAACTCGACCTCCCTACAGATAGCATCATCAGTTACTCCCAAGGACAACTCAAGTTGGACAGCTTGGAGACCCCGGAATAGGGCTTCTTTCCTCTCCATAATGTTACCGAAGACCTCCCTATTCCATTTACGCAGCACAACACGTAGCTTTGCAAGTGCAGTCGGAACGGTAGCCACTTTGTCCCATGCGGCCTCAATCATAGCTTTGAAATATGGATGGGAGTGCCAAGCATCCAAAACTCTGAAAGGTCTTCTTTTTGGAGAGAACGAATTGGAACCATCAAGAGATAAGAGCAAAGCGTTATGATCCGACGATAGACGTGGAAGATGACGTACAATAGTAGAAGCCCACCGCGTACGACCCGTAATATTCATACACACCCTATCCAGTCTTTTAGACAGTCATGATGTCTCATCTCTACCACGCGACCAAGTGGAGGGAGAGCCTTGGAAACCCAAGTCAATCAAAGAGTTATATTCGAGCGATTTTCCAAACAACAAACATTCTCTAGACAACGTACCAGATCCTCCTTGCCTTTCACTGAGCTTCGAGATCACATTAAAACCCCCTCCCAAGATCACATGCTCCGTAATACTTGATATGGATTCCGACAATGTAGCCCACACCCCATCCCTTTTTGTTGGGTTTGGACAAATATATATAGCAAACACGTGATAACAATCGTTTCCGATTTCCACCTTAGCATGAATGAACTGTCTGTTTTTCGAAACGATAGTCAGTGGGCAATAACTAGAATCCCAAAGCAACCAAATACCTCCACTCTGACCCTCCGCCTCCACACGCTCCCAAGAATCAAAACCCATACTTCTACATATGCGGGCCGCACTCTCCCCAGCACAATGTGTTTCAAAAAGCGCCACAAATTTTGGTTTATACTTTCTCAAAAGATATCTCATAGATCTTCGGAAGCTGGGCTTGACCGCCCCGAAGCAATTCCAAAACAGACTAATCATTAAACTAACACGATTAAGGACAAGAACCCGTTATTGCTCACAAGACACCTGCGCAGAAGAGGAAGGAGGGGTCGCAATTTCCTCAGTGCACGTAGTCTCCATGTGAACAATATGATCCTTCTCAGCCTCAACCTGGGGAACTGCATCAACAGCCATACTGATCGTCTCACTTCCCTCAGCCACATCCATCGCAATGAAGACCATCACCCCCGGCGCAACTCTCCTCATTATCTCTATCTGACGTGTCGGGCTTCAGGCTTCCCACCACCTTACCATACGAAGACATATTCTCAGCCCGGGGAAGAGACGTATTGGCTCCAACATCTAACTGTCTGCTGGTACTAGTGATGGCCAATTCCTTGGAAACATTTGCCCTAGGCCTCTTCCTTTGCTTATTCTTGGTAGCATAAGCTGCTCCCACATTATCCCTATTAACCATGGGAAGTTTTCCTTTTCCAATGTTCATCGTGTCCACATCTTTCCTCATTAAGTTTTCAGACTGACCTTCCTTGATAACTATCCCCTTAGCCGGGTTTGAATCTTGCTTCCTTTGGCCTTTACTTTGCCTCGTTTTCATAGGCACAGTCATCCAAGGGCCATGACCAGAGTCAGAATGATCGTCACAATATTGAGCCATTGCAGGCGAAGACTGAGTAGCCTGGTTCGACCCTTGAATGTTCTCCCCATCCTTTCCAACTCTTTGCGATTCATTTACCCCTAGTTGTTCAGCAAGAGGTCTTTCCGGACAACGAGAATCTAAATGACCATAGCGCCCACACCTATGGCATATGGTATGCAAGTTCTCATATTCCAGTTTCAATCTCTTTTCGTTCAACATAAGATCACCTTTGAGAGGTTGAAAGAGGTCCACCATCACACACACTCTAGCAAATTTCCCCCTTGCAACCTGCAGTGTATTTTCATCAATTCTTAAGGGAGAGCAAACGGCGGATGCAATTTCCCAAAGCATGTCTCTGTTGTACATGGAAAATGGCAGGCCCGAGATCCGAACCCAAACCCCAGTGACCGTGATAATAGAAGATTCCGGGTCAAAATCCGATGACCATTTTTGCACCATCAAGTAGTGTCCAAACATTGTCCAAGGACCTCCAATAATGGCCCCTATCATGTCGCTTTCTCTCTCGAACCGAACCAGGAAAAAGTCATTTGGTAGATCTAATATCGACCACCCCCCGCTGGGTTTCCAGATTAGACGAATGATACGCTCAAATAGAGAGAAAGAAATCGTCTTCCCCAAGAGTTTCACCACCACAGAGTTCTTCCAGGGCTCTTCAAGGAATTGAACGACTTCTTGATCTACTGTAATAGCCGGAGTCGCATGCTCTCCCTTAGGGTAGGAAAATTTGACTTTTCCGGAATCAAGAAGATTAATCGGAAAAGAGGGAAGTTTCTTCCAGTCTTCAGACGGGAAGAGTTTTCGGCTCCACGGGTTCTCTTGTGCTTGTGTATTAACATTTGGCGGCGTAGCGTTATGGATCGAAGATTCAGAGCCCGCAGGCGGCAGTTTCAGAGGTGGGTTATTGGCAGCAGAGGCCTTGGGATTGGTGTTGGGAAAAGTAACGGTTGTCGCCTTGGAATCGCCATTAGGGTTACTCATCTTTTTTTCTCTTTGGCTACTCGGAATAAAGAATAAACTCATAGTGATCAGCCTTTTATATATATATATATATATATATATATATATATATATATATATATATATATATATATATATATATATATATATATATATATATATATATATATATATATAAAGATATGAGAGAGATTTGCAATAACAATTAACAGTCCTATAATATTGATAACAACTTAGATCTTCACTAATATCCCCTCACTCAAGTAAGACATACTTTGATAAGACGTAACTTGTTAATAAATGATTGAAACCGTGTTCTTTTTAGCGGCTTGGTCAATATATCAGCGAGTTGGTCATCTGTTGAGATAAAGCTTACCCTCATTCGTTCTTGTTGTAATTGCTCTCGTACAAAATGATACGACAATGCTATGTGTTTCATTTTAGAATGAAAAACTGGATTGAAACTGAGATTTGTAGCCCCCAAATTGTCGCAATACACCATTGTACACAAGTTGAAGCCTTTAACTCGTCTAGTAGGTTGGTTACCCACGGGAGCTCAGATGTTGTGTCAGCAAGAGCCGTGTACTCGACTTATGTGGACGATCTTGCAACGGATTGTTGCTTACGAGAGCTCCAAGAGATTAGATTTCTCCCGAAGTATAGTATGTAACCTGTTGTGGAGATGTAATCAGTCTTATCACCTGCCCAACCTGCTTCGGAAAAGGCATGGAGGTTCGAGGTAGCAGAAGCAGTGATGTTGAGACCGAGATCAGTGGTTCTTGACAGATATCGGAGTAGTCGATATCGGAGTAGTCTTTTGAGAGCATTCCAATGAGCTGTTGTTGGTTGATGCATAAATTGTGAAAGTTTATTAACTGTGAATCCCACATCTGGGCGTGTGAGTCCGATATACTGTAGGTTGTCTACTAACTTTCTGTAATCATGAGGGACATGAAGTTTGGTTGCAGTTGCATCATACAGGTCATCTGAGTTCATAATAGGCGTAGAGACAAGTTTTGTCAATTCCATACCTGCTCGTTGAAGAAGATCTGTTATGTACTTTCGTTGGGACAAAAAGATACCATTGGATGCTGGTAGAACCTCAATTCCTAGAAAATATGTTAACTCTCCTAAATCTTTTAGGGAGAGTTACCTAGATAACGCAACTATTAAACAAGACACCGAGGGTTCAGAATTGCCGGTGACTATGATGTCATCTACGTACACTAGGAGATATAGAATGACAGACTGGTGAGCAAAGATGAATAGAGAAGCATCCGTAACTGAATTTTTGAATCCAAGTCGTAATAAGTATACCCGTAGGGCATTATATCATGCTCGCGGAGCTTGTTTCAACCCATAGAGGGCCTTGTTCAATTTGCACACATAAGTGGGATAAGCAGCATCGACAAACCTCAATGAATGGCTCATAAACACGTTTTCCTCCAAGCGTCCATGTAGAAAGGAGTTATTGACGTCTAATTGTCTTAGTTTCCATCCATTGTTCACTGCAATCGATAATACTAACCGAACAGCTACAAGTTTTACAACCGGTAAAACCAAGACTTAGAGAACAACAAATTCTGATAACCAAGTCATCTTTTAATGAAGATCTAAGTTGTTATCGATATTATAGGACTATTAGTTGTTACTGCAGATCTTATCTTCAAAGATATATCTCTCATATCTTCATTTGTGTATATATGTACTGTTGATCACTATTGAATCAATATGTCTTGGTTCAAACCCTCATATTGTATCAAAGAGGTTATCATCACGTTCATACGAGGGTTTGAACCAAGACGTATTTATTCAATAGTGATTAGCAGTACATATATACACAAATGAAGATATGAGAGAGATCTTTGAAGATAAGATCTGCAGTAACAATTAACAGTCATATAATATCGATAACAACTTAGATCTTCACTAATAGGGCCCACCTCCCAAAATAGCTTGGCCCAAAGGGGGTTTATATGTAGAGAATTATTATTGTATAGGCACCGAGGATCTTGATGATTGGTAGGGTATCTTGAAGAAACACATAGAAGAGACTGAGGTGAGAGTTTATTAGATATATTGACCAAGACATTAGGATAGCATATTGATAATCCCAATAATTCGAAGGGTATATGAAAAATGACACGTAGGAGAGGTTGAAGATCGATGTTGAGGTAAGAGTTTATAGGGTATAGTGACCATGACTTTAGGATAATGACCAAGTGACCAACATCCAAACATGTGAATATGTGAAACCGAACTTGAAATAGGAGTTGGGTGAAACATCAATTTTGAAGAGGGGTAATATAATTTTAATACGATACACGGACCATTGAGGGAAAAATGCAAATCTATAGTCAGGACGGAGGAGAAGGGTAAACATATTTTTATTAATAGTACCAAGAGTGTATTATACTTTGTCATTTTGAGAAGAGGTACGGGGACATAGAAACGAAACTAAATACCATTTGTAGCGAAAAACAAAGTTGAAAGAAAAAAAACGAGTGAAGCATATGACTATTACACATGTATTGGCCTGCACATGCCCGACTCTGAGCACGTGCACAAGTCCTCCTATGAAAAAGGATCTCAGTTCAACTACTAAAATATAATTTTTCTCTATCATAATAAATATCATTGAAGTTTAGTTAGCTTGGTGGTAAAAAAAGCTTCTATGGTTATTTCTTTTTTTTTTTCCGCTTGTTTGTATTCGAAACTTGTGTGCCATCAATTTTAGCGTGTTGTGGCGTGCCCCGCAGTGTTCTACTCCTATTATCATAATTTTTGTTATCCAGATAGTTTTTTGTTAGGAAAAAAAATCTAAAATAAACATAATCATAATAGTTTCAACCCAAATTTTCTTTTTTTATTAAAATTCTTTACTTGTAATATCTTATGTAATATATTTTTATTAAAAAAATTTAAGGTTTAAAAGTTATTAATTTGATTTATAAATAAATAATTTACTATAATAATAATAATACATTAACCTTATTCTTAATTAGTTAGTATATTTATGAAAAAGTTATCAATATAATATTTTAACATCTTTAATCCTTTAAACATGATATAAACTATGAAAGATTTTCAATCGTAAAATAAGTATAATGATTTATTTATTATAAAATTTTAATACGATATTTTACCCACAAAACTCCGTAATAAATTAACCTTATTCAAATGTGTTTGTTTCAAGACCAATTCCGTTATCAGGTTTAATTGGGTTGAGTAAGTTCGATTTCAGGTGGTGTAAAACCAAGAATGTGGAAAGTATACCAAATGAGTAAAGTTGTCTACTTCCGCATTATATATTAAGAAAACAGGAAAGATAACATTACCATTGCATCTGGTTAGTGTACAACAGGCATCTATAGACTAGCAAGTAGCAACTATCTACAATCCCACAGTTTGCACCAGAGATTCAAACTCATCAGGTTTTTTTCGTTTCATTTCAAAGAGCCATTCAACTTTCATCACAATTGGGTCTCAAACTTGAGGGAGATACCCATACTAAAAAGCTCTTGGCAAAGCAACTTAGCGCCATAAGGAACATTAACCTTAACTATCTCCTCTGCTGCCTCACAGAACCTACAGTACGGCCCCTTAAGCTTCTTCCTTCCAGCGGGCCCTGCAGCTCTAATCACCAAATTCGCGACGTTATTGCATTTGCGACAGATGTGCATCTGTGTGGCATCGCTGAGCGTGAAGAGCCGCTCATGGAGGTTAGTAGAGGCTCCGTGAGCAATTAGGCAGTCCCGCTCCATCTCACCGAATTTCACCCCTCCGAATCTCTTCCTGTCAGCTACTGGCTGACGTGTCAGCGGATGCACCGGCCCAGTGTTTCGGAACTTTACCTTGTCCTCTGACATGTGGACTAGACGCTGGTAGAATGTCGGACCCATGAATATCATTGACTGGATCTTTTCCCCTGTTCGTCCATTGTAGACCCGTTCATCTCCCCATCTTGAGAACCCAGCCCTGCAGTCACATTCAATTACAAAAAATGTGATCCAAAGACAGGATTAAGTGGTGCTTCTAGTTTCCTATGCTGTCTGTCTAACCATAACTACGATCCTAGGTGGTAATCTCGGATCCAAGTAAAAAGCAATCCAGATTTTCCTATAAGGATTTTTTTTTGTTTGCTCAAACCCTGTTGTCCTTTTCTTAAGAGCATGAACAACGAAGTCTTGTCAACTTCTTAGTCACCTAGAGAAATGACTATACTTAACTGGAAGTGTTAGAACTTAGCTTTGCTTAGTTATAACTCAAGAAACGGAAACGGAAACGGAAACGGAATGGAAATGAATCTAGTCTATACGTGTATCCTCGTTCTTGAAATTTTTTGGAATCTTTGAGGTTTCATGCAAAATGCATTTGCTTCTCCCTATTTTGTTTCCCTATTGGGTATCAAAACTAATCAAATTTTACTACAATTACTTTAACCACCAGGAATGATTCCAAAAAATTTCATGAACAAGGATATACATATAGATTAGATTCGTTTTCATTCCGTTTTCGGAGTTAAAACCAAACGGGCCCTACAAGTATCAACCAAATAAAAAAAATCTTCTACTACTAGTATAAGAAAAGAAAACAAAAACAAAAACAACTAACATCAACAACTGAAAAAAAAAATTGAAGGAACTGAAAATAATATTTTCAACGGATCCACTTGTGCAAGAATCAGAAGAGCAATTTTCAGGAAAGTTATCAATATATATAGTGTAGCTTACTTGTGAAGTTCCTCAGTTATGGCCTCGATTTTAAGAGTGGAGAAAGGAGTGGCGTATTTTGATGAGCTGTCACTGGAAAGGGCAATAACCTTCCCTAGGACAGCCTCCAGCAACTGGCCAGGTGTTTGTCTCGAAGGAAATGCATGGGGATTGATGACAATGTCAGGAACTATCCCTTGTATGGTGAAAGGGAGATTCTCTTGTGATTCCAGAAACCCGAGCACACCCTTCTGACCATGCATGCTAGAAAACTTGTCCCCGAGACAAGGAGAACGAACCTGAAATATACAACGAACTGATGAGTTGACTGAGAAACTGTAACATAACAATTGAGTCAACTCGTTCAAGTAATCTACCTGTCTTAGACATACAGCTGCAAAATTCTTCCCATCAGTGTTGGAAGACAAGACAACTTTATGCACTATGCCCTTCTCAGTATGTTTTAGTTTCAAACTATGATCAGGACCAGTCTCGGGTCCCCTTCCAACAATAATGTCACGGCTTTCCACGTTTGCACCTATGAATGGAAAACCATCATCTTCCAAACAATCAATGCGTCCCAGCTTGCCCTCAATCTTCCGAAATGCTTCAACTGCTATTCTTCTCTTAGTTGTGGCCTCACTGTTTTCCACCTCAGCCTTGTAACTCCTAACGTGCTCTGACCGAAACATCCCGCGTTCCATGGAAGCCCGATTCATGACCAAGGAATCCTCCTGGTTGTACCCAAAGTGCACATTTACTGCCACAATGGCATTTTGTCCATTAAAGAACTCTGGCTTTCCAAGACAATCAGAAAGCAGAGTCCTACAAAGTGGTTTCTGGGGGTAAAAAAGCCGATGGGATAATGTATCCAGTCTAATATCAGGATTTGTTGTGGAAAAGCCAATAGCTTGTCCAGAGTGTTTTGCAGATTGGTAGAGCATTCTTCTTGCATGATCGTGATTAGCAAAGGGTATGATCCCACAACTTAAACTTAGCAAGAAAGAAGGATCAAGCTCACAGTGAGTATATTTTGCAGGTTTTTCTCCACTGGTTCCCTTGAAGAGGTGCGTAATACCCCATGCTGTTTGGCAGTCTTCCTCTTCTTCAATTCCAATCATTTCTATTATCCCATTCTCTAAAAGATATTGAAAGGAGTAGTTACGCCCTTTCAATGATTTTATCTTGCTCACATTTTCAACAACTAATAGGGGACGAAGAATTCTTCCAGGATCACAGAATATCCGTATTTCTCTATTACGTACATCCCTCTTAATTTCCACCTATCAAGAGTAAAAACAAATCAAATATTTCTATTTAGAACGCAGATATAACATGATATAGATCATAAATATTTGCCCTAATAATCATCTATATCAAAAGCAAAAGATACTATACAAAAATACCAAACCCACATCCAAAAAAGTGTAGAAATCAATCAAATCATAAACAGTAGATAAGTGCACAACAACCAAGAACAAGACTGAAGTTTACAGAGGAAGAAATTTGGAGGGACATCTTGAAAGAAATAGCTCTAATTTGTGGTTAAAATGTCAAATCACAACCCATATATATAGAAGGATTTCAAGTCCATTTCTACATGCAATATTCTTGCCCTAGATCAGAAGCCTGTAAAAATTGTACTTGCATCTTGTCTGATAGTTTCCAGTTTGATAAAGCTGTTGTTTAGGAAATATATATGCTGAGTTATATTGGAAAATATAAGACAGGTTTTCCTATAATCCTTTAATGCCCCCACGACTTAACAAATAAGCATATATAAAAGTGTTGTGCTTTCCAGAACCACCCACAGCCTAATGACTTTATTTTCATTTCAGGAAACAGGAAGAAAAAAGATTTAAGATAATTAAGGTCAGCACATGAACAGCTTGGACTGAGTCAAAAAAAGAAAGAATCAGACAGAACCTGGCTCGGTATTTTCTGCTGACGTCGGGCCCTTCTTAATTCCTTAACAAAGGCACGGGAATCTGAGCATAACCCAACCCATTCACCATCCAAAAGTACTTTGACTTTGGCACCCAGCGGAGTCCAAGTATCATCCACCAGCTCTTCCATCCCATAACTGAACAGCTTCTCAATAATTGACTCTGTCATAACAGTAGTGACTATTCCAGTGACAGCTAAATTTTTCACAAGGCCACAGTTTTCACCATCTGGTGTCGTGAGGAAGCACAGTCTTCCCCAGTGCGATGGGTGGCTGCATCATATAAACAAAAATAGGAAACTTCAATCACAAAGATCTTTTTACCTGCAATTTCAATTTTAACTGAGCAATATGGGAAAAGAAAGTCATAGATCCAGAATCCAAATGGAATTTCATAAAATCATGATGTGCATCAAAGATAATTTCACCTAGCACACAGTTGGTTCCCACTTCCCAACTAACACTTCAAGTTCATTGAGAAGGATATAACAAACTAAATTTTCAGCTTTTAGAATAATCAAAACTAGAATTGAACCACTCATAGCTGTGATTTATCACGTACCGCATGCTAGGAATATGAGACCTTTCCCATACCAAAATTTGATATTAAACAAACAGTGAAACAAACTTATTGAATTCTCTAAGTTTTGATTTGGTAGCAAGTTGGAGAATAAAAACCGAGAGGCAAGGAGTAGATGGTTTTTGGGTAAAACCCAGTCTTTTGTGTACATAAACATCCTCCTCCTACCAAAATGATGTTTCACTTCATTCCAAATAAAATGTTAATTAAAACACAAATTACAGAATAGAAGGAAGCATAAGATTGCATAGTTGCTTACGGGTATCTGGCTTCCCCAACCCTCCCTGTATAAGAAACCTGCTGGCGCGTTTTGCGCATATCACAAAAGGCCTGCAATGGATTGGTCCGTCTAAGGTTTGCAACAACACCAGAGATTCTTTCTGTTTTTTTGTAAGGATGAGCCCATGCTCCTGTAGAAAATGCTCTTGAAAGACCATTCGTGACAATATTAGCCTCAAAATATTCACTAACAGAATCTATACTCCGATCTCCATACATGCGTCTTTGCATTAATTTTGTCATTCTTCTCACTGCATGCCTAACATGCACATAGAGTTCGTGCTCTAATAACTCTGCTGCCAAATTTAATCTTTTGTTTCTGAAGTCATCTCTATTTTCAATTTTTCTTCTGCCAGAAAATGCTTCCAACAGACACTTGACCATATACCCAAGAAAGCGAGCTTTCCGTTTCAAACCACACAGATTTGGAAACAAAGTACTCTCGAGCAAATCCTCCGCAGATTCTTCGGGTGGAAATTTAAGTGATTTCATAAGTTTGTCAAGGTAACTGACAGCACGGCCTCTGTGACGAAAACCCTCACATTCCTCATCCGCATTACGAATGGATGCCATGATTATATTGTTTATGTGTCCATCTGATGTGCCACACTCAATCAAATCAACAATTTCTTTGTCAGATGATACCCCAAGAGCGAAAAATATCACCCAGACAGGAACTTCGACTAACAAACAATATACTCTTAAGACATTCTCTCCCCCTTTAGCAGTTCCAACTTTTGGATTTTCGACTAGTTTAGCTATCACCTTCTTCATCCTAGCAGGAAATCTGTAAGAAATTCTCCAGTAGGGGTCATGAGAAATCCACAACCTCTTCAAGCAAGGCTGTTCTTGTGCAATGAAGGCCTGGAATAGTAAATATGACCCCTCGGCATTAGCAAGTCATATTACAGAATACAGTAGGAAAATATAGAGGAAGAAAAAGGAACTCCGGCTATAATAGAAGATAAAAAAAATTCAACCAAGAAAAAACTCAATCAATAAGAAAAGTTGTGAACATAAGGAGATATTTAATTCAGGATTGACAAACAACATGACTGCATATGCAAGCTACATTTGATTGTCTTTTGAACAAATTTAATTTCTCGATATACTTAATGCAACCTTAGTATTCAAATGAAATTTCCCCCAAAAAAGAAATCCAGAGTTAAGCCTTTCTGTGTGATGATAAATAATCCTGATTCGAACTGCAGACTAAATGCAGGCAACCAAATGTCAGAAGCTCACCTTCTCAGCACCCTTAACAATAAAATAGCCTCCTTCATCAAAATCACAGTCACACTTTTCAGTGTCTTTCATCCAGCAAAGGTCAGACTTCACCATAACAGGAACCCTGCCAACAAAGATTTCTTTTTCTTCCTCGTAAATAACTTCCTTATGAAGGTGCTGCTCTTTTCCAATTTCTGAACTTTCACCTTCCTTCAAGTTCTGAGTATACACCTGATACAATAAACAAAGGAGATAAATCCTAAGTACACTACAAAATACTCAATTATAGTTCTACGATAAAACCTTTAAATTGTTGCATAGAACTATAGTTCAATAGAGAAAAGCTTATCTATAATATACATATATATCAAAACTTTGAAGTTCCCAAAATGAGATATGATAGTTAACAGCTGACACAAGTACATCATGGGACCAACAACTTTGATTGGACAGAAGAGATGAAGCGGATGAACAACGAACCAGTTTCTACAAGGTCAAACATGTTGTTACCAACATCTAGCTTTTTGTTATTTTTCTACTCGAAATATTTATGATTAAGATCAGAACAACAGATTGGGTACATTTAATACTTTTTTCTTTTGGAGGGAACCCAGACATGCCTGGAGCAAATTGAGAGACCAGGAAGCCATTAACCGGACAAGCTGGAGAAGAGGAACTGATTTGATTGAAGGAGTTCTATTACAGCATGATTTCGTTCAATTAGGAATTTCCTCTCACTTTCTATATAAGAGCATCAGCAACAAGCAAAAGTAAAAAAAACAGCTAAAGATCCTCGACTAGTGAATAATTTATAACCTGTTCTGTAACAAATCATCTTCAAACACAATGACCATGGAACTTCATGAGAACATCACATATCTAACACACTTTTATATTTTCACCAAAAACATGAAAGTTGCTAATTGAAAAAAGAAACACAATTTGCAGCAAAGAAAGAAAAAGTAAAACATAACAATTCCAAAAATATTAGGGAATTAGGTTGATAAGTGAGGTCAACTAACCAAAGGGGGAAATTTGAAGAAGAAAAGTGTAAGCAAAGAGTGGCAAGTTGACACAAAAGGCAACCACGTGAGATTTACTGATGTAATAGGTCACACCAGACACATTTATTTAAAGTGGTGCATTAAATATATTCCAATTGTAAATAAATAAATCGGTCCTTTCAGTTGCATACAGAAGCAGCAGCTCTGTAGAAAAATTTTCTTTGACAACAATGAAATAGGCATCTCATACAGATCTGATAATTGACGGATATTTTTTCACAAAATTTAAAATATACATTAATGATCCTCTTACAGTACCTACAAGGCCACATGATCAAAACGCTATGAGAAGATTTGTATGTGTCATTTGAGCATAAACCAATAGACAGAAGCAAAAAATCCAGGACCAAGAAAATAAGCTAAGGACCAAACCTCGAAATAAGTCTTGACAAAAATCCTAGCAGAATATGTCATGTGTTGCAGGCGGGCATCCCTCGGATACACAGGATGG
Source organism: Fagopyrum tataricum (assembly GCA_002319775.1). Lineage (NCBI taxonomy): Eukaryota > Viridiplantae > Streptophyta > Magnoliopsida > Caryophyllales > Polygonaceae > Fagopyrum > Fagopyrum tataricum. The sequence continues at coordinate 13,119,573 of CM008283.1, read as the reverse complement.
CAATCATTATTTTGCCCCCCTAACCAAAACATGGGACGCTCAATGTTAACATCACCAAAACGAACACGAGCGTGGCGAAATTCACCATCGCCTTTCTTGGAGGGGTCATACCCAGACTCCACCTTGATCTCACCAATAACATCAAACACATTCTTAATTCCATTTCTAATGAAGTCGTTATAGGAATTTATTTGGTGACTAATCAGTCCATGCTGTCGGAAAAATGCTGAAGAAGCTTTCTTGCAGAAATCGGTCAAATAAGATTCTCCGAGTTCAGTAAAATCCATGTAATCCAACATTTCATGATCAATATATACATTATCTTCATCTACTACCATCTTAGCACTACCCTGAAAATCCTCGCCATTGGCAGTGATAGCCAACTTCCCCTTAGCAAGAGCACCCATCTTACCAACTATATCATCAGCAGTGATCACGAGATCTTCCTTGGACAAAACACCCATCTTACCAGCCTTAATATTAGCAGCTGTAATCAGCTCTTCCTTTAGAACAGCAGCCATCTTAGCAGAGATCTACAAAAAATACCCGAATAAGCATTATAAGTCTTCCTAATTGTAGAATAATCCATTACATGCAAGAAGTACGACCTAGCATTATTTAGGGTACCCCATGCAGTTCCACTTAAATATATTTTTTAGTGTTAACCCAGTAACTCCAATAATAAGAACCAAGTGTTCACAACTTCAAGCCAAGAAATTTAATCAAAAGGTAGGAACTTTACCCTGAAAGCCCCATCCAAAACCCTAAACACATACAGGGGCGAGTCATCATTACTCAAAATCCCACTACAGACTCATGCCACAGCTTCTTCTACTTTTGTAAAAAAAAAAAAAAAAAAAAACCCACATCCAAGTACCCAAAAGTAGCTTACCATTTCCAACCATGCAAGGGTGTTATCAAATGAACTTATCAAGCTACTTAATTCTACAGCGTGAAGGAGAAGTTGCAGAAAGAGATTTCCTGGAGAGAGAGTAACGGAGATTAGCACGCCGGTGCCCCTGTCGAGGGAATTCTCTCTTTCTGACTTTCTCTCTTCTGTCGATTGAGCAAGGCAAAATTAGCCCCTGCTCACACCCCCAAAACACCAAATTGATTGGAACAAAATACACAGCGAAAATTTTCAAGATGCCCACAAAGTAAAATCGATCATAACATGACATTGATCATCCAAAGAGTATAAGCAGACAAAAAAAAAAAAGTTGGTTAGTGCGTCCAACCTTCAGTCTTTGAACTCAATTATGGACGATTTGGCGTTCAACAGACGTTCTTTCAACCTCTATGAGAATGGGTTTTGCTTCAAACGAACACCATGACACCGTATTGCACTGAATTTCGCACTTTTGGTGTGATAATCGGAGAAGAATCGGCGATAGGGAGAAGGAAACAAACACAAGGGTTTAAACAGAACACAATGGCATTGAATGGAGAGTAGAAGTGTTTGATTGCTGGTGGGTGGGGCGGGGGACTTTGATACTAGCGTTAGAGTTGAGGCGAGGATCTTTCTCTTTCTCCATACAAAAGTGAGGGGAAAGTTTAAAAGAAAAGGGTTTTTCCTTTCCGCATAAGTATATATTTTTAATTTTTTCGTGTAAGATAAATTTTATATACCTGAAAGTTATTAGACGATAAACTGCAATTTCTTTTATACAAAAAGGAGAGGAATCAGATCATATTCTATATTTTTTTTCAAAAAAAAGATCATATTCTATATTCATCGTGATCTTACTTTTTTAGTATTTTGTAATTATATTGACATTTGATGAAGTAATTTTACAACGCAATCTGCAAGATCATGTTATTGTTTAAGTGTTATTGTATATGAATATATGATAAGGCAACTTTTCAAGGTAAAAAAGTTAAATTTAAAAATATATTTTCAATATTTCTTCATCTAATTTTTTTTTTATTTTAAATTTATCAATATATCACGACTTAAAAAAAATATTAATTAACATATTTATTTGTTGGATTATAAGCATTATCTTAATCATTGTAAAATATTGTATTCTTTCTCGGTCATTGTTCTATTGGGTGAGGACTCGATCCCACGTACATGTCGTGACATAAGTTATTTCGCTACATTCTATTATCGGTTAACAACTTAACACCCTTTGAAACTACTCTACTAGTGATGAGAATGAATGTGGTTCTAACTAGTTTTTTTTTTTCCCCTCTTAAATTGCTTTATCCTCAAAATGAGTTGAGGTATTATAAGTTATGAAAGTTAAGGCTTAGAATGACGAACATTTCGATGGTAGAGCTCTTCGTTTTTTTCCGATTCTTAGTGATATGTTAATCCAATCTATTTTATCTCGTTATTAATATTATCACGGAATTAAGAAAGGAATTCCATGCTTTCTCTCTTAAGATTATCGTGCATGTTCTAAAAATATATTATTTTTGTCAAGATGGTAACAATTTATATGTATGATGCAGAATTTTATTTTATAATAATATTTTATTAAGTATTGCTCGATTTATAAAACTAGACAGCATAAAAACTTGAAAGAAGAAAATGTTAAAGAACTATTTCTAAAACCAAAATGTTTATTTTAAATATTAAATAAAATGCATGATGAAAATTTGCTATTATTAAAATTATTACTTTAAAAAAAAATATTATATTGAGTGGTAAAAGGAAACAACATAAATTTTTTATAAAAAAAAATCTTAAAATATCATTTGTAATGAATAAATGTTTATAAATATAAAAATTGTTGCCTGTCTCGTTACGTTTTATTTGAAAGCTCTAGTTCTCACACCTCTTTGAGCGTGAAGCCTATTGAATAGGCTTTTAAAAAAATTGTGTAAAAGAAAGGATGCCATTTTAATATAGTAATTCTAATATTATCTCTTATTAACTCACACATTAATGTCTTTATATAAGTAAATATACTACACAAATTTCTTTACACAAGTAAATATTTCCTTACCTAAATTAACTACATAAAATATTTCTAAAATACACACTAATAATTAAATACAAATGCTTTGGCGAGTGCTCTTTTTGGTAAGACATTATAGACGATGGAAACAACTTTTGATTTGACAGCTAGACAAAAAGCGGTTTTTCAGTGTCTACAGACAGCGCATAGCCAAGATTTCCTTCTTACCATACCTATTGATGGACTTGGACAACGTAGGTATCCAGTTGAGTATCGCACGATTCTCAAGTATCGCCTTTTGATTTCTTTGTTCCCGCTTGGTGTGTTTTGTCCTATGCCTAATTGTGGGAGGCCTTTAGATGTTTTTGGCGAGCATACGGTTCATTGTAAAGAGCTACCCGGATTCAAATATTGGCACGATCTGGTTCGTGATGTTTTATGTGACGTGTTTAAGAGAGCAGGGATTTCGGCCAAGAAAGAGGCGCCTGTTTCCTTCTTGTCTGATCCGCGGGAAAAAAAGTCTACTTTGAGGCCCGCAGATGTGTTAGTTTTTGGATGGTTGGGTGGAAAACATGCTTGTGTTGATTTGACAGGAGTCTCTCCTTTGGTTGGTTTGGATAACGGGCCTTTTTGTGGTAGGTAAGGCGGCCCTCAACGCGGCCTCTCTGAAGGTGGCTAAGCATGAAAAGGCTTGTCTTGAAAACCAGCACGTGTTTCTTCCGTTCGCTTTCGATACTTTTGGTTTTCTTGCGCCTGATGCCGTCGAGATTCACAAGAGGGTGCAACGGGTCTTGCATGGCAATATTGTGTCACCTAGATCTTCTGACGTAGTGTTTAGGAGAATCGGATTTGCTATTCAAAAAGGGTTGGCGGTACAGCTTGTTGCCCGCCTAACTTATAACTTGATGTAAGACTCAATTTTATATAATTTAATATTTGGAATTAAAAAAATAATTAAAAAGATATTCTCCTTTTTTTCACAATATATTCAGATATTTTCTTACCTAAATTAGTGTAGTTTTAATATATTACACAAATGTCTCTACACAACCTAATATTTACACAATATATTAAGTTACATAATCCACACAAATTTTATTTTAACTACACAAAACATTTATGAAATAAACATATTAATATGTTATGAAAAAATTGTATTCAATCCAGACTTTTAAAGATTTTGACTGAATTTTAATAATCCATAGAATTTGCTGATTTTGTGGGATATTTTAATTCTATATAGAGTTAATATAGATTTTGTCAAATTCTATCTGATTAATACATGACCAAAATTTTCATTCTAGTTATCAAGCACAAAAATTCCAATGATCGATCAATATGTAAATTAATACATGGCCAAAATTTTCAATTCAAATTCAAGAAAGACAAGGAACGATTCTCGGCGACAATAAAATTTAGAATAAATGACAAATTATATATATATATATACATACCGAGACAACATATGAAAAAGTGCAATTGCACTGCAGAACACAGAAGATACTTTAATCATCTAATTATATATATATATATACCAATACTGCAATAAACAAAAAAAAAGTACATATGGTACAATGCTTTTTCGAAACCGCAGAAGTCGCAAAATGAAAAGAGAAAACTGAGAGGAACGCTCACACGTTTCTTGTGAGACCCCTATTCTTTCGGACCGAGATCGGACCATAGCCGAGATTGGCCTAGCCGCACCCGCGGGCACCAGGTGCCGCCCCTGCGGGTATCCGTCCCTGCGGCTCAGAAGACCGCTCCTGCGGATTCTGGCGGCTGCAGCTGGCTTTGTTGACTTCGTTGACCCGTGCTTTACCTTTGCTTATGTCTTTCCTTGCTCTTGGCTGATCAAGGGTTTCCATCCTCACTCCTTTCTTCAGCTTCCGACGTTCTTCTTACTTCTCCCTTGCTTCACCTTGATCTTGTCTTGGTTTCCTTTGGTTTGGAAGAGAGTTGTTGTACTTTGTGGTTGATGATGATGCTAGTGTGTGTGTTGCTGAGCTTGGAAGCCAGCTTTGGTGTGTGTTGATCCTCCCTGCAGCCTAGGATCTTCAGTAGTGGTGAGTTCTTGCTTCTTCTCCTTCTCTTCTTCTTTGATTCAATCTTTCTATCTTAGGATTAGATGTATGCTAAGGGTATTGATGTTAGTATGTGTATGGACATGTTTGTGTGTGGATTTGGAAGAGAAAAGGCGGGATTTGATCACGGGAAGAGCCGAGGAGAAACTGCGGAATCGCCCTCTGTAGTGTTGCCGCCCCGCGGCCAGAAGTCACCGCCCCTGCGGACCTTGTGCCGCAGCGCCCGCTCCGTGCCTACATTGCCAGCGACCCTTGTCTCCCCGCGGTTGATGGCCACCGCGCCCGCGGTTTCCTGCGTTTCGCCCCTGCGTCCCTTGATCACACAGGTGCGTCTTATCCCGGGACTACCCATAGTTGGGTAGCTCTTTTCCTTTCCTAGTATGAGGGAACTAGTACCATGCTAGGTATCGGTTTTTGATGAATATGATATAGTTATGCCGGTTACGGCTTTGAGGTTACGAGTTGGATATGATCCTTATGGATCACTTGGGTCTAGGTGTGACCCCTTTGTGTGATAGGAGTTTGATATATATATATATATATATATATATATATATATATATATATATATATATATGTTGTAAGAGCCGTAGTCTTTCAGGCCGAGACCGGGCCTTGGCCGAGATTAGCTTTGACCGAGGTTGGTCTTGCCGCCCCGCGGTGAGTGGCGTCGCCCCTGCGGCTGCTTGGACCGCCCCCGCGGTTTCCGGCGGCTGCAGCCGTCTTCTTTGACCTTGTTGACCCGTGTTTTACCCTTTACTTGGCTCCTACTTACCTTTGGCTGATCAAGGGTTTTTCTTCATCTTCTTCTCCAGCTTCTCTCCAAGTTCTTTGCTTCCCTTGCTCCCTTGGATCTTGCTCTTGAGTTGTGGAAGAGTTTTGTGAGAGTTTTGTGTGTGTGGTACCTTGTGTGAGTGTTGGCTGAGGTTATGCTGGGCTTGGAAGCCAGCCTTGGTAGCAGTTGAGCTCTCCTGCAGCCTTAGACCACAAGTGTGGTAAGGTTTCTTCTCCTCTCTTCTTTCTTTCTTGCCTTCCTTCATAGCTTAGGATTAGATGATTGTCTAGGCACATTTTGATGTTGGTATGTGTATGTAAGTGTTTGGGATTGACTTTGGATGAGAGAAGACGGGAATTGATCACGTGAAGGACCGAGGAGAAACGCAGAATCACCCTCTGCGCAGTCGCCGCCCCCGCGGCCGTGAGTCACCGCCCCCGCGACGACATTGTCCAGGCGCCAGCGGCCGCCCACGTTCCGTGTCACCGCCCCCGCGGCCACATCCCGCCGTGCCCGCGGCCACATCCCGCCGCGCCCGCGGCCACCTGCTTTCGCCCCTGCGTCCCTTGTGACCCGCAGGTGCGTTTTGTTCCGGATCTACCTAAGGCTAGGTAGATCCTTTTCCTTCCTAGTATGAGTGTTAGTAGCTTGCTAGGTGCGAGTTGAGGTTAGAATGAGTTGAGTACGGAACTGTTATGCCGGTTACGGCCTTGAGGATTACGAGTTGGAATATGATCCGTATGGATCCCTTGGGTCTAGGTGTGACCCCTTGTATGGATATGTATATGATGTATGCGTTATACCTTGTGTAGGTTGAGTTGATCTCCAGAGCGGAGCCGAGTATTCTGAGTCTGTGACTCCCGAGGTCGAGGTAAGTCCATAGGACTTACTTAGCTGCCCTCCATATATTGGATGTGTGCCTGAGTGGTGGATGTTATGCTTTATAGCCCGTATGATATATTGTATTACCGACCTATGGTCTATTGACTGCCCATTGTAGGGCCGTGACAACTTGTCCTTTCATCCCGCTGGGAGTTTGGAGGTTCTCTACGGGCAGGCCAGTATGGCTCAGTGGGCCGGACACCTGTCCACTCCCATAGGGTACACGGGAGGTGGTACCGGATCCCCACTCCAGTTGGCACTATTCCCGAGAGGCGAGGGTTATATTCCTCGTGTCACATACGTTCATATTGAGTTATTATTTATACGCTGTATGCGCCGGACTATTATTATAAGATAATAAAATGGGTAAATGTGTGACAGCATGTTTATATGTTTAAGTTCTGACGTGTGCATGTGCTCTAGCATCTTCCTTTGTATGTGTTTGGTTAGCTAACGGTGTAATGCCGTGTTGTAGACTTTGCAGGTTAGGACACTGCAGAGTGATCCAGACGGGGCGATCTGTTGAGGGCTCCGTACACTGGGGTTATACTCGTGGATGGGTATTTTGGATATGTATATATATATGATATGTTTTGTTGTACTCAGCAGTTGTATAAACCTTTTGACATGTTTATATATCAGTTTTATGCTTTGGTTTTAATCTGTTTGTGCCTTGTTGTAAGATCGGTGAAATTGTTGTCAGGCTAGGGTCAGGATCCATTGTGAGATCCTAGCCCGGTAGACCTCGAGTCCCGCGGATTCGGGGTGTTACATATGTGTGCCTTGTATAGGCTGTGTTGTCCTCCAGTTTGGAGTGGACGTTTCTGAGAGTTGTTCGTAGCGAGTTACTTCTGAGATCGAGATAAGCCCATAGGACTTACTTAGCTACTATCCTTATATTGGATGTATGCTTGAGTGGTGTGTTTGTTATATGCTTTATAGCATGTGTTATTATGGTCACCGACCTATGTTATATTGACCGCCCATTGTAGTGGCCGTGATAACCTTTCCCTTTCATCCCGTAGTGGAGTGTGGGAGGTTCTCTGTAGTCAGGCCAAATCTGGTATATGGGAAGGACCCTCACCACTCCCATAGGGTACACGGGAGGTGTGCTGATACTACTCCAGCTGGCTAGAGTACTCAAAGGCGGGGATTATATTACTTGTGTCACATATCTTCATATACATCTATTTATACGATTGAGTGATTTAACTTATTAAAGATAATAAACCGGGTAAATGTTTGATATTATGCTGAAGTGTTTATTATTTCTGATATGTGATTGTGCTCTAGCATCTTCTTATATATTTGTATAGTTAGCTAACGGTTTTATACCGTGTTGTAGATCCTTTGCAGGTTAGGAGAGCTACAGAGTGATCCAGAGGGGTGATCTGCTGAGGGTTCCGTAAACTGGGCGTATTCGTGGGATTTTGGGTTTATCATTATTGTACGGATTTCAGTTTGACTTTGTACTCAGCAGTACTCTGTATCATCCTTTTGACATGTATATATATATATATATATATATATATATATATCAGTTTCTATGTTTTGTTTTAATCTATTGGTGCCTTGTTGTAAGATTCAGTGAAGTTGTTGTCAGGCTAGGGTCAGGATCCATTGTGAGATCCTAGTCCAGTAGCACTCCGAGTCCTACGGATTTGGGGTGTTACATTTCTTATGACAAATCAGTAAGATGAACCCAAACACTCGAAGTCCATACAATCAACATGATGGAAAACACAAGAAAGAACTAACTTCCGCCGATGCACCGAGTCCAAACACTCAAAAACGCTCAAAAACGTTTATTTGGCCGTTAGGGTTCTTCAGTGTTGTAGTTTGACGTGAAAATCTTATGTGTTGAGAGAATACGTCTATAGGGTTTATAAGTAATAAAAAAATCCTATAAAATCAATGAAATAATAGATTCTTTTTGAATCAAGAAACTTTTAAATACCATAAGAATTTTATGGAAAATTTAAAATCCTAATTGAATATCAAAAGATTTATATGGACTTTTAAAAATCTATATTGAATACCCATAGACTTTTAAACTCCAAAAAATTCATGTAAAATCTTAATTGAATACACCCCCCTAAACTTAACTATACAAGAAATGTAAATATCTCACAATTGACAATAAAATTATTGAATTTACATACATTGTAAAAACAACACGAATTAGTGAATTTCGTATATTTTCACGAAACGAAAAATTCTCACTACATAAAATGAAAAGACCCAACATTTTTATTACACAAATTCAAGTATTACGAATTCAGTTACACAAATAATTTTGATTACACGAAATATTACGTACACAAAACACCAGTTTGTGTAAAGAAAAAAATCATAAGATGCAATTTATTTACGAAAAGAAAACATAAGATACACAATATTAACTTAGTAAAAGGTTGGTGGCAGGGAGTGACTTAAAAATCAACAAGAATTCAAACCTCCATGACTACAAAAATTTATTGTTTTTCTTTATTTATTTAAAAGTCTCAAGTGTATTAATGTATTTACATAGCCTTAAAAGTAGTATAGCCTATTTAACAAATTAGAACAAAGAACACAATTCCTCCAATTTCATCTCTTGGGACAAGGTTCTTTTTCTTTTTTTTCTTTTTGTTAGAAGCAGGCCCGGTGTCCTCCCTACATCTAGTCCCGCATATAATACAAAAAGAGGCTAAGTGATTAGCATGACCCCTTACATTTAGGCAAATAAAAGGTCAACTATACCCTCAGGAGGGTCAATCAATACACTTCAACAAAAAGACAAGTCATAAGAAAAACTAGCTAAATAATGTGCAGATTTATTCGCCTTGCCGTATGCATGGCGAGACTGCCTTTGTAAAAAGTCTTGACAATGATGTACAAGGTTGTAGAAAGTGTGATGATGGGGTAATCAACGATTTAAGGGAGTCGTTACCAAAAGTGTATATGTTTCTAATATCACTTTGCGATAACCACTTTTCCAACCAAGCTTAAGTTCGTGTAGTACACCCACAATTCAGCCGTGGGCACACTACACAAACTAAGGTTGACGCCAAAACCCATCAACCATTGACCCTCACGATTCCTATGAAGACCCACAACAGTAGCTTGCCCATCATAACGCCTTGATCTATTAGTGTTGATATTCACAAAGCCATCAGGTGGAGCTTCCTAAGTGATGTTGATGACACTTCAAGACTTTTGTCGGCTTCCATTGTGCTTCTTCCAAACAGTGACATACTTGATAACATGATTTATCGATTTGTTGCATTCATGCATTTAGTTAGATTTCCCCTTTCTGCATTCACGTTTTAGCCTTAGTTTGTGTCATTTATGCTTGTTTAGTGTTACTTTGCAAGAATAGATGTCTACACACACTATTTGTGGCTTTGTAGGTAATTTGACACATTTTGGAGCTAAAACGACGTATTTGAGGATCAAGCCTCGAAGTGGATGCATTGGAGTGAGCATACGTGCGCAGGAAAGAACCAGGAATCGAGCTAAAGGTGCGAAGGAACGAAGAAGACGGAATCCTGGACCAAGATAGCCTGATCTCGGCCGAGATAGGCTATTCTCGGCCGAGATTCCCTGATCTCGGCCCGAGATGGCTCGATCTCGGTCAGACCAGACCGAGATGGTCCTGATCTCGGCCGAGATCCATGGATCTCGGACCGAGATTCCCGAAGTCCTGACGTGCAGAAGCTACTATTGTAAAATCTCGGTCTCAATCTCGGTCGATCGACCGAGATTTGCCTGATCTCGGTCAAAAATCTCGGTCGTCGACCGAGATTCCCTTGGACGCTGAAGACGAAGTCAAATCTCGGCCCCGACATGTGAAAATCTCGGGTGTCGACCGAGATTTCTTGCCCGAGATCTTGTGCGCCGATTTATTTCGTCCTTTTTGGATCAGTTTTGGCCCAGCCCGTCCTTTGGAAGGTTGTTGCCTATAAAAGGGAAGCTCTAGGTTATTTCTAAGGGTCCATTTATTGAAGTTAAGTTCTTTTTATTTCCCTTTTGTTATTTCTTTATTTTGTCTTTTGATATGATTGTTATTGGTTAGAACCTTGTGGTTCCAAGGTTGACAGGGATTTGTTTATGCCTTGGATTATGATGGAATAGTTTGAGTTTATGTTTGGTTTGTTTAGCCTTGAAATCCTAATGGTTGGCTTGGACTTGAACCTAGTTAGAATCCTTCTAGCTAGAAACCTAAGTTGGAATTGAGACTTACTTGGTGATATTCCTTCTTAGATACCTTAGAGAACTGATCATAGGTAATAAAGGTTTATCTTTTATTGGTTGAATGTGCTTAGATTTCTTCCTAAGTAAAGTAATACCTGAGACTTACCCGGTAATGGTTTACCTTTCCCTTAGTTTGTAGTTTGTTTTGTTTAGAATTTCCTACCTCTCTACCTTGAGACTTATCCGGTAATAGGTAGTTGGTTTGGAACTAGATAGTCTTGAGACTTACCCGGCAATAGACTGTCAGCCTAGAAACGTTCATCCATGTGGCTTTTCTACCATATATCTTTATGAGTCTTCCTGGATTTATATGTATAAACAATGATCTTGAACCCTTGGAATCCATTTTCTTTCCTTTAACTTGATTATCTTTGTTTTATTTGATTTTCGATCAATAGTGATAGTTGATTGCGAATCCATAAAAACCCTTTTTAAAAACCTTTTTGATTTATTTCCCTTATCTTTTTCAACCTCCTGTCTTTAATTGAGATCTATTTTATATTTAATCATTGCTGATATTAATCCTCCCAGTCCCTGAGATCGACCCTGGAATACTTGTCCTACTTCGTACGATCCATACACTGTGGGTTCGTTGCTATTTAGGGAATTATTACAGATTATAAATATAAAACTATCCCTTCCTAGTTTTGCTATCCTGTGGATTTCTATCTCTTTTGATAGTTGTTTATAGGGGTGTAAAACCAGCGAACAATACTCATTGGTCAAATGTTGTACAAAGTTGTCTCTTGTTTCCGTGTGTTAGACACCATCAAAAATCCATATGTTCCGCCAATTTCAGGTCCACCAAAGACCCACTGTAAAAATCTAATTTTCACATATAATTACTATTAAAAGTAGGTGAAGTGATAAAATTATCTCGAATCCACGACAGGGATGGGACCTCATAAAAAGAATCTACAAACATATCCGTACAAATCCCCCGTCAAAGACGCCGAGCAAACAAACATTCCCTAAACAAATGCTCACGGGTTTCCTTCTCAAGCAAACATGGACATGTAGTAGTAGTCGTAAGGTGCCTCCTGAGCCGCTCTGCATTACACTATACTCCTCCCTGTAGTAGTTGCCAAAGAAAAAGCCATGGGTGGTCCTGTAGTTTAATCGACCAAAGAGAGCGGTAGATGGATCCTTCACCTAGCTCGATACTTGCATGAGAAGAAAGAAGTGAATAAGCAATGACCACCGTATACTCACCGTCCTGACTCACAAACCACGTTAGTTCATCGCGAATACCAAAGGCAACGAATCCGGAGTGAAGTAAATGTCATCCAAGGACTGGACACTGTCGAAACGTAACACGATCTGAAGCGGTATTCAGTGTCCAAACTACTTAAACAATCATACTCCAATAATAGACCCCATACTACGTATTGAAGCATCCCGACAATACGGGTTAACCACGTTAACCGGATCAAGGTCTTTTTTTTGTGCACACCAAAATCCGTCTCTTGTCTCATTTACCTTACATAATACTAATGTTTAAGGATTATTTAGATGTCATAATTTATACTAATTATTTATGTAAGAGCTTTAGTCTTTCGGACCGAGATCGGACCATAGCCGAGATTGGCTTTGGGCCGAGATTGGCCAGCCGCACCCGCGGGCACTTGGTGCCGCCCCTGCGGCCCTAGCTGCTGCCCCTGCGATTTCCGGCGGCTGCAGCTGGCTTTGTTGACTCCTTTGACCCGTGCTTTACCCTTTACTCTTCTTATCCCTTACCTTAGCTGATCAAGGGTTCCTTCTTCCTTTTTATTCCCAGCTCTCACGCCTTGCTTGCCTTCTTGCTCCCTTGCCTTTCCTTGATCTTGTTCTTGTTCTCTTTTGGCTTTGGAAGAGTTTTGAGTGTAACTTGTGTTAGTGGTGGATGGATGATGTATGCTGAGCTTGGAAGCCAGCTACTAAGGTATGTGGTCTCCCCTTGCAGCCTAGAACTCCCAAGGTGGTAAGTGATCTTGCTTGCTCTCTTTCCTTTCCTTGATTCCATCTCCTTAGCTTAGGTTTAGATGCATATATAGGTGCGTATTGATGTGGGTTTATGTATGTATACTTGTATGTAACTTTGGATGAGTGAAGACGTGATTTGATTACGTGAAGAGCCGAGGAGAAACTGCGAAAGCGTTCTCTGCAGTGTCGCCGTCCCGCGGCCAAAAGTCACCGCCCCTGCGGACCCTGTGCCGCAGCACCGTGCCGTGCCAGCGCCGTGCCTGCGTTGTCAGCGGCCCGTGTCACCGCCCCGCGGCTTAGTGCCGCCGCGCCTGCGGTCGCCTGTGTTCCGCCCCTGCGTCTCTCCTTCACGCAGGTGCGTCTTGTTCCGGTTCTACCTTGAGTAAGGTAGATCCTTTCCTTTCATAGTATGAGCGGTCTAGTAGCATGCTAGGTATGAGTACGAGGTTGGACCGAGAGTGAGTACGGTACCGGTTATGCCGGTTCCGGCTTTAAGGTTACGAGTTGGAATATGATCCTTAGGGATCCCTTGGGTCTAGGTGTGACCCCTATTATGGATAAGAGTGTGATATATGTGTTATACCTTGTTTAGGCTATGTTGATCTCCAGAGCGGAGCCGTTTGAGTTTGAGTTTGAGACTCCCGAGGTTGAGGTAAGTCCATAGGACTTACTTAGCTGCCATCCTTATATTGGATGTGTGCATGAGTGGTGTGTGTATATGCTTGATAGCCCGTGTTATGATATTGTTATTACCGACCTATGGTCTATTGATTGCCCATTGTAGGGCCGTGACAACTTGTCCTTTCATCCCGCCGGGAGTCTAGAGGTTCTCTACGGGCAGGCCAGTATGGCTTAGTGGGCCGGCCATCTGTCCACTCCCATAGGGTACACGGGAGGTGGGACCGGATCCCCACTCCAGCTGGTACTATTCCCGAGAGGCGAGGGTTACATTCCTCGTGTCACATACGTTCATATTGAGATATTTATATATATGAGTTGAGTGTTGGACTATGATTATTAAGATAATAAATCGGGTAAATGCGTGATATCATGATGAGGTGTTTGGTACTTTCTGATGTGTGTTTGTGCTCCTGCATCTTCTTATATATGTGTATGGTTAGCTAACGGTTTTATACCGTGTTGTAGATACTTTGCAGGATAGGAGAACTACAGAGTGATCCAGAGCGGGCGATCTGCTGAGGGCTCCGTACACTGGGGTCGTATTCGTGGGCTACGGGTTATTTTGACCATGTATATACGTTATGTTTTGTTTGTACTCAGTAGCGTTGTATAAACCTTTTGATACTTTTATAACAGTTTGATGTTTTGTATTTAATCTATTGGTGCCTTGTTGTAAGATTCAGTGAACTTGTTGTCAGGCTAGGGTCAGGATCCATTGTGAGATCCTAGCCCAGTAACACTCTGAGTCCTACGGATTTGGGGTGTTACAATTTAGTCATCATAATATATATAATGATTATGCATTATAGGATTTCTATCGAAGAAGTAATGGTAGATTTCATTGGAATTTATCGACATGATCCTGAAGTTGCAAACGTTGGCCCCGTCAATTCCTTTGAGTTTCGGTCTTGCGTGATGTCCTTGGTAATACAATTGCTTAGCCGATTAGATACATTGTGTATGATGATTGAGTATCAGAGATATCGGTTGTGTTTGACAGGAAAGTCGAAAATACTAGTGTAAGTGTTCAGAAGTATTTCTTGAGAGGATTTATGTAAATACTAGTGTTTAGTGTTTCAAATTGTTAACGATTATTTGGTTGTGCTGACAATCAACACTAGTGTAATTCAACATTTAAAACATATATCTACAATTCAACATTCAGAACATGCATAGATGTAATTTCTGCACATTACTGATATTGTAGCTCAATTCGTTCAAAACACCACACCCGGGTTCAACAACAAGCACTCAAACAACCATATGTGAATATAACAAGTTCAAACGCAAGCAATCAATTTGGGTAGAAACAAAACACTTATATTTCCTGTCAAAGATTAATGAATATAATAATGGAACTGAGAACAATCTAACAAGTTCATTTTCTGGCCTTGGGCAAAGAGCAAACATGAACAAAGAGATTTAAAATAGAAGCAGACCATAAACCATTGCTTTAAGATCCTTCAATTTTATCAATTGCAACTTAAGTTGAGTGGAAATTATGCAAAGCTCCAAAGTGAAGGAAAACCTTAACCTTTTCTTTTTCTCAAGGCAACATCGTAATATTTTAAATAACTATCAATTCAACATTTCAGAAATCGACACTTATACATTTGCTATGAAAAATACTCAGACAGAGAACCCTAATACAGATATCTACCAAAATCCAATCTGAAATCCAATATTCTCTACCAACATCCAGAACCCTAACATCACAAATACTCGGAATTCTTTGTCACTATATATCTACCAAAATCGAATATAAAGTCCAGTCTTCTTCGTCGTTGAAGTTGTTACCCAATTTTAAGAGATTTAGACGAATAGAACAAGAAAGAATGAAGAATCCACCGAGCAGAGGAAGGGTGAGGGCGGACGTGATAGTAATTCATAACAAGTCTAGACTAATTTGATTCGAGAAAGAGAAGTACCGGTGGGAGAGAAAGATGAAGGGAAGGAGAACAATGGAAGCAAGGGTGTTGGAGTAGCAGATACAGACCAAATTGCTCAGCAGATCATGCCGTCATCCATGGCTAACAGTGTTGAGAGGTGAGAGAAGGATTGTTTTATACTAGGTAAATATCGTAAATGTTGTTAAGTGATAGGGGGTAACAAAGTCATTTCCAGTGGACAACACTAGTGTTTGCTCTTAAACTGTTGCTCTGAGGCGGGTTTCGAAAACACTCCGATAAACACTAATCACTAGTGTTTATTAATGTGCCAAACACCCGTTAATCCAATAAATCCGCCCAAACACTCCGAAACACCTCTGTTTCTTTCCTGCCAAACACAACCATCATCTTTGTTTTATTAAGATAATCACCACTTTTCTAATATATTACAATTTTGTGTATTTTTTTTGATTAAATGTTTATGCGAGATATTGACCTTGAGAAAGTTGCTATTTTTTAATTTATTTGTGAGTTTCCTTTCAAAGAGGGAAAAATAAAAGTAGTTTGTTTTGAGATGATGTGTTAGATTATAACATGTATCGAAGTTGAGCTCTTACTTTAGTCTAATCTATATATATTACTAAAACTCTCCCATTTTATCTACATGTCAGTTCCTAAGGTCATCCACATTAATATTTTTTCAATTTATTTACGTCAATGCAATTTAATAATTACAAATTTATTATTTCTTTAAAATTGGTCATTGTAAACTTAAAAATTATGAAAAAATCAATTTTAAATTTTAACATCAACCAACTCAATTGTTAAAGATCTCTTTAACTTGATTATTGTTAATTAAATCTCCTTACAATAATTATAATTGTAACACCCCAAATCCGCGGGACTCGGGATGCTACGGGCGAGACCTCACAATGGGTCCCGACCCTTAGCCTGACAACAATTTCACCGGACCTATCCAACAAGGCATAAATAAAGGCAAAACTCAAAATCGTTTATAATGTATGCGAGAGACTGAAAAGTAAAAATACAAGGTGGAAACTCAGCCGAGTCCTCAAAACGACATAACTCCGATAAGGAAATCTAAACCATACAACATAATCCAACATACAAAGACATATCCCAAAAACGTCCCCGTCCTATAATGCACGGAGACCCCGGCTGTGCATTCCTCCAACTCACTCGGCGGCGTCCCTAACCTGCAAGGCATCTACAAGAACGGTTTTAAACCGTTAGCTCATATTCGAAGCATTAAAAAAGAGGTGAAGTCACATACACATATACATCACATAACACATACATACTCCAAAACACACAAGTCCGGTTTATTATCTTTTTATTATTAAGTCGTATCCCGTTCTAACTCAACTTAGGTTTGTGACACGAGAACCACCGTGGTCTCGCCTCGGTCCCTACTTACCGGCAAGGAATGGTACTGATGCATCCGACCGTCTACCCGCCCGGGCTAGTCGCCGAGAACCTCCTAGACTCTCGCAAGAGTTAGGCAGATGATGTCACCGCCCGTTATCATACACTTGGGCCAAAATAATATAAGTCGGTGGTCCTATTTATCGGTTTAGTTGTTTATAACATAAACAATAACACACACATACACACACCACCAACACACATCGATGCTAATACGTAAAATACGAGCTAAGTAAGTCCGGAGACTTACCTCGTCACCACACTCAAATCACAACACTCTTGCTTCCTTAAGGAGGAAGCCCGCAACCTACTCACAAGAGATATGCATATCAATACATGCTCATGCTCAAGAAGTCTTAGACTTCACTCTAGTGATCTAAGCAAGATCACCTAATCCTCAAGCCAGGAATGCATCCTAGGGTCCAAGGTACTCACCACACTCTCAACACATGAAAGCAATTCACAACAGCTTATAACCTCACATGATCTTAAAC
Source organism: Fagopyrum tataricum (assembly GCA_002319775.1). Taxonomy (NCBI): domain Eukaryota; kingdom Viridiplantae; phylum Streptophyta; class Magnoliopsida; order Caryophyllales; family Polygonaceae; genus Fagopyrum; species Fagopyrum tataricum. The sequence continues at coordinate 13,102,221 of CM008283.1, read as the reverse complement.
CTTAGCCAAGAAAGAACAAGCTAGCCTAGAAGGTCCATCATGCTCAACATACTCATAACCATCAACTACATCGAGCCTTAAGGGCTCCTAGGTTCACAACCACTAAGTGGCATCTCAAGCTACTCTAGATCCATCATAGGCATGCTACTAACATGATACAACTACAAAACTAAGGAAAGAACGAAGGGGAAAGGAGGAGAGGAACCTACTGTCAAAGAAACGCAGCCGCGGAGTCAAGCTGGCGCCCCAGCGGAGCAGACGCCGCCCCTGCGGATCGCTGGCGCCGCCCTTGCGGCCCTCTGGCAGAGCAGGCACCGCCCCTGCGGTGGCAGGAGCCGCCCCTGCGGCGGTCTGGCGCCCTGGACCTGCCCTTGCGGTGGTTAGAGCCGCCCCTGCGGTGGTCTGGTGCCTCACCCGCGGCTGTGGTGAGCCGCCCCCGCGGTTTCGCTGTTGAAGCTCGTCTTCTTCGTCTTCGATTATGGATCCTTGGCTCCAATGTCCTCCTCTCTTTGCTGGGTCTTCTCCAAACGCCAACCACTGATCTAAGACTCCTCTCCACGGCCTAAACGAGCTAAGAACACACACATGCAAGGATTTGAGAGAAAAGCTTCTCAAGAGCTTCATCCAGGCCATGGATGAAGGAGGGAAGAAGAAAGGGAAAACAACAATGAAGGAAAAGGAAGGAAGAGGAAGAAGCTTACCACACTTGAACTGGATTCCCTCTACTGCAGTCCACACATGCAAGAGCTCCCAAGATGGAAGAAGAGCAAAGAGAGAGAAGAGAGGAAGAGAGGGAAGAAGTCTAACGTGAAAGAGAAGAGAGGAGAGAGAGAGAGAGAGGAAAGGGACAAGAGCTGAAAAAGTGGAGAGGAGATCAAGGGTCAGCTGACCTCTTGTCACCTCACCTCGGAACGAGGGGTCGAAAATGACCTCTTGTCACCCAACTCGGAACGAAGGGTCGGAAAGCGGAAAAGGAAAAAACTACAAGTCGGCTCGGGATTTTAGGAATAAATCTCGGCACTCGGCACCTCGTGCCTGCGGGAAGAACTACAAAACGCTCTAAGTCCGGAATAAAAATTCCGGATGTTACAATAATTGTTATTGGTTCGATATATATACCACATTCAAATTTCAAATTATTACAAATATTATATTTCTAATTCGTGTTAATTATTTCTTAAATGTGTTAGCTTATTCATGATTTCATGTTACTATTTTTTTTATAGATAGAAGAAAACTTAACGAATAATCAATTTTTTAAAAATAATTAGCTTATTCATGTTACAATTTTGAAAATTTATGTAATTTTATTTTTATAATAATAAATTATTTTTAAGGAGAATCTACACAAGGTGTGAACAATGAACTAGATTCTTAATCAATTTGACATGTATCATGTAATTCTTGGACTAAAGTGAGTTTTATTACTTTTCACAATATCTATAAGTTACATGTCACTTTGTATTCTATCATAATAGTTATATAACTATCTATTTTGTTGTTTATCATTTGTGCTACCTGAATTAAAAAAAATGCACTATTGAATTTTATTTGTTGCGTTGAGTGTGTGAGTTGATGTACACATTCTATGATAGTTTGTGGGATTGACCCCTTAGGTTAATTGCATTAGTTATTGTGTCATTGTTTTAGTCGCATCCTCTCAACAGGCTTACATTGCTCATTTGATGTAGTTTTTTTTTTTTTTTTTTGTCAACTTCCTGCGACATGCTTGTTAAAGAAAATGGATAACATGAAGATCACCCGACAACATGCACTAGAAGACAAGATTGTGAAGCAATGATATTTTAAGTTGGAGTGTTGAACTCATTTTGTGAAATACATAAACGTTTTGTAAGAATTCTTCATTTACGTTAGTTTATGCATAAAAATACTTTAGGAACATTAACTACCAATGAAATTGAGAAGACAATTGATTCCAATTTTTTAAATACTTTTTCACTTTTAATCTATTCAACTATTGTCTCCCTGTTCTTAGCTATAAAAACTCAATCTCTTATTCTCTTCATTCACACATTTTTCACTCTATACATGTAGAGAAGACAATATATTGATTGTCTTTTCTCTTCATTCATTTTATTATATATTTTGTCTACTCACTCCCTTGTATCCTCTCCCTCAAACCTCATTTGAAACCACATGCCAACGTCAAAATTGTTCTTAACACACTCTAGATATTTGATCAAAATTATAATGAACTAACATGTCATGTGTAGTTATGACAAGTTAGTTCATTATAACTTTGAACAAATACCTAGAGTGTGTTAAAAATAATCTTGGTGTTGGCATGCGGTTTAGAATGAGGTTTGAGGGAGAAGATATACCAACAATGAAGTGAGTACGAAAATCGGATGACAAATTGGTTAGATCGCTTATCTACTTTATGGTACGACATTTAACGTTGTTTTTACACCTTGTTGCGTTGAAAAGGTTCACTGGTACAATTGTCAGGCTAGATGAGTTTTCACCTTAGTGGAAATTTCCCAAATGAAGTGATTTAAAACTGATTAAATGTTTGAATTTATCTATTTTAAATACTTTGAGCACGAACCAAACAACATTGACAAGACTAATTAGGGTTTCATGAGTTGATCGTCTCACTTCTCTATTGTAATCCATCAACAACCTACTGTATTTAAACACCTTAAAATAATGTCAATAGAAAGAGAAAAAAAAAACTCCATTGTTTTGTTGTATAATTATTCGTAAATTTGGTAATTTTATATTATTTTAATACAATAATAAAAATAAATAGAATAGAATATTGAATCAAACATAAAAAGATTTAATCTTAAATTACGTAACTAAATTCTACTTGCAAAAAACTTAATGTTCGTAAATAGCACTATCCTCTTTTTTTTTTATATTCTGAATAAAAAGGTAAAATTAAAAGCTTTCAAAGCTATATAGATGAACACAAGCTATACACAAGGGCAACTTGAAGGGCTATCCATAAGATTCATTAGAACAGAACCCAAACTATAGGAATCAAGATCCTCTCCTTATATTACCTACCTAATATTTTCCTAATAAACTAATCTCAACCATTTAGGATAATTAAGGGTCATATCTATTCTTGTGCTATTAAACCCAAATTTCTCACATCTCTTTCATTTGATAAAAATAATTAATTTATATATTGATTATAAAATTAAGTAAGATTATTATTTAACCTAGCTAAAATAATTTATTATATTTTCACATACAAATTAATACAATGTATAAGTTTTTATCCCTTCAAAAAAATGTATAAGTTTTCAATAAATATACCACTATTTTAGGAATCTAAGTTTAAAAAATGTTAATTTTGATTTTTTCATTAAAGTTTATTTTTAAAACTTTCATATTAAATCCAAATTTGAATTTATATGTTGATTATAAAATTAAGTAAGATTATTATATAACTTAGCTAAAATAATTTATTATATTTTCACATACAAATTAATACAATGTATAAATTTTTATCCCTTCAAAAAAAATGTATAAGTTTTCATTAAATATACCACTATTTTAGGAATCTAAGTTTAAAAAATGTTAATTTTGATTTTTTCATTAAAGTTTGTTTTTAAAACTTTCATATTAAATCCAAATTTGAATTTATATAATCTATAACTTGTTTAAGTTAGTAAAATGCATATAACATAAACTTTCATTAAACGTTTATAGCTTGTGTAAAAAGTAAATGGTTATTGAATTTTTATAAATTTAATAAAAATATGATAAATGTTTTTACTAACTTAGATTTAGAAAAGTATCGTCATTTTTCGTAAAAGTTTATATGTTGTATAGATTCACGTCAACGATTTTATTACTATTAACTAAGAATTTAGGTTGCTATAATTTATATATAAATTAATAATTACACAGATTTATAGTTAGGGAGCAATTTTATAGTTAAGAGAATGAGATAGAACAAAGATAATTTTAAAGGTTTAATATTAAGAGAATAGATTGTGACCATCGATTTATTTTAAACGGTTAAGATTTATTTATTAGGAAGATATTAGGTAGATTATATAAGGAGAGGATCCTGATTCAAACTATAGGAGCCTAATATATATTTACAAGATAATATATATTCTTTTAATGGTAACTTAGTTGGTAGGCAAAGCTCTCCTATAATAAGGAGAGGACAAGGGTGTTCAAACTTTGGGCCCTCTCTCTCTTTATCTTTTTCTCTCATTTAAAGCCTCCCTCCTTTTCTACAATTTTTTTTAATCATTTTTATTTTATATATAAATTCTAATAGTAGTATTTATTTTTTCTTACATTTTTATCACTAAATTATTATTAAATAAATTATTAAACAACAAATTTTAAAATTTTCAACTTTTTAGGACCTAACTCGTTTAGTGCCCACATCTTGTGCAGTTTTGTCTAAATAATAATACGTGGTTTCTAAACGTACCGGTGAAAATTGTTATTTAACACCGTAACTACGCACTTCGCGTGCGTAGTTTAGAACTCACTCAACTACGCATTTGGGATGCGTAGTAGTAGTTAATACTAAAAAAAAAAATTTGCTTACTTCTACTACGCACGCCAAGTGCGTAGTTCAATTTTTTAAAATTTTTTTAAAATTTTTTCTCGAACTCTAACTACGCACACCATATGCGTAGTTGGCTCCAACTACGCACCCCATATGCGTAGTTGTAAACCAGTCAATTACACATGCGAAGTGCGTACTTACGGTGACAAATAGTGATTTTCGCCGGTACGTCTAATAATCCACTAAAAATATTATATTTCACTTAGGATATTTACTTATAAAATATTATATTTTTACTTTTATGCATAATGTATTGAATATTTTATCTAAACTTCATCATTTTATATTAACTAATATGACTAACATATGTGAGGATTAAATTATATATTTTTTTTATAAATAAGATTATAATTAAAAATCTATTAAAAATATTATTGTAAGAGTATCATAATTATACATGTCATTGGTTACTTATATATAGGTAGAAAAACCAAGTTTAATTTAGTTTTAAATTTTTTAAAAATGTGTAAAATCTAGTTAGAAGATATGTTTGAGATTTTCTCAACAAAATCGAATTATAATATATAAATTTGTTAATTTTGATTGGTTAGGAGTAGATTTATATGTCGTGACAAATATGTAAATAAATCGAAAAATGTTAATGTGAATGACCAGGTTGACACGTGGGCAAAATGAGTATTGTTTCATTAATATATATATATATATATATATATATATATATATATATATATATATATATATATATATATATATATATATATATATATATATATATAGTAATATATATAGATTGTAAAAGTTGAAGGGCCATCCGAAATAGTTGAGAACACTGACCATACAGATGCAGAATTGGTGGAGTCAGTTACCGAAATGTGGAATGTGATCAATTTTTATTCAATCTAATTGGACTGTTTTTCATTTTTTCAATATAAAATGTAGAAACCAGAAAAACAATATTACAATAATATGTAGAAAGAAGCTTCCTTTCCTTAATCTAGGCGTCGAAGGAGGTAATCGAGCTCGACAACCTTGGTAAGAGGAATCACCCACTCGTCGTAGAGACGAGAAACAACAGCAGGATCAACCTTGTACTTGGTACCAACACTGTCATTAAGCGCCACATCTTGCCCGAAAATCATGGCTTTCTTGGCCACCCTTTGCTTCACCATTTCCTCTACCTTCTCATCTGTCAATAGTGTCATTATACTATCTTGGTCCTGCAAGAATAAAATGCAAATCCAACAAACAACAGAATTTAGAAGACGTTATTGGAGTATCCACAACGGAGAAACTTTTGAGACCCGATGAGGTTTCTGACCTTTGAACGGATTGGAAGATCATAGTCGTTAGGAGCGCTTCTGAACTTTGATTCAGCAACGTATTTCCCGTAGTGTATCCTCCTAGCCAGGGCCTGATTGACATTCATATCTAAATATTAATATATTATATATCAATATCAACATATGAATATGAGATTGATTATCTGGTATCTTTGTTTGGTAGGTTGCAGTATATGAATGACACCACAAAGAAGCGATAGTTTTTATGAAGATTTCCCGAGATCTCAATCAATCTTTACCATATCATGAACATGATTAAGTAATTAGTTGCTTTTGATGACCAGTACGATTTACCTGCAAGCAAATGAGGTCGCAAGCCACGGTTGATGCGTAATTGCCATCATCCCCCTCGGTTGTAAATAGAGGAAGAAGCTGCTTGAAGTAGAAGTCCCATATTTGAGTGCTCACATTGACTGAGGCAGCAGCTGGATACAAAACCTACATCATCACATTTACAGTAATGCATGAGGTGAAAATTTTCGAACGAGAATGCATTTAGGAAAGTATAGAACTGACCTTTGGGAAGTTGTAAGGAGGTACAAATGGAGGAGGTTGATGATTTGGAAAAAATGGAGTCTCTTCTGGATTTTCATATCTGCCAAACTGAAACAAATATGTATAATTGTTAAGAGAATTGTGTGTTGCAGCTTACAAACATCACCATAACTAATCACTATTCCTGCACCTTAGCAGCAGTAAGTGGAAGTACAATTCTTCAAAACAATTCAAAACATGAAACATAATAAGGTTATGTTTAAGACACTATAACATCAGCAAATCCTCTTAACAGTTGATAATATGCCATAAACTTCTACTTTCTTTTTTCAACGAAATTATCCAATTTGTTTGGAAGAAGAAAGAATCCACAAATGACTCCAACACGTAAACTGACAAAACTCAAAAATCCAGTTTGTTCTTATCAAGAACAAACTGGATCAAAGTCAACTAACAGACCAACCAATCCAAAATATTATCAATGGAAAGAGAATAATGAGAAAGGATACCTGGGCTTGGACGGCCTCTGTTTCTCTGATAAGAAACTTAGCGAAAGAGCAATGAGAGCCGTCAATCTGGACCGTCGATGTAGAGGGGGACTCATCGTAGGCCTTAGAATTAATGGGGAATTTCGCCCTTTCGATTAAGCTGAAAATGATGGTATCCTCCAAGCGAATTAGGACATTACGAATGGAATTGAGTGAGAGGGTATCGTCACTTGCTTCATTGCTGCCCATTTTCGAAGATTCCCAGAAAAAATTGAAGAATTTGCAGAAAAGATGGAAGAATTTTAGTTGGGGTAGTTTGTGGAGGAGGCGAAGTGGTGGCGGTGGGTACTTTATAGGCGTGGGCTAAGAGCCGTTAATTGAGGAGGAAGTTGCAGGAAAGCAAAGGTATTAAGGAATTGGGACGAAGGAATAGTTGTTGGAACGTGTTGTTTTTCTCTCTCCCAGCTTTGCTTGTACGCTTCAAGAATCAAGACAAACAAAAGCTTCCCATGCCCCACGACCACGAAGAAACGTTATTTGACAAATTTGTGAGCCGTTTGGTTGAAGGATGTAATCAATTTGGAATATAATTATCCATTTCATCTTTTTTAAAAACTTCTAATATTTATTTATTTTTATAAAAAAAAAATCGAAACACTAGACAAACCCTGTGGATAAAAAAAAAAAGAAGATAGCAGTTCGGATCACCTATTTTATCTATATACTACACTGCATTTACCTTATTGGTCCAAGTGGCAAATTTACTAACTAAATAAATATAATTAAAACTAAATTAAATTGTGACATGGCTCCTAATATATGCTTTCCTTATTTTCTCCCGCTAGTCAAAACAGAAGAAAAACTAAGTTCCTCTTCTTCTTTTCTCTTATAACAGCAGCCGCATCTTCTTCGCCGGAAAAGAGATTATTTGAGTCCATTTCGTTCACCGAATCCGACGCCATCTTCGCCGCCTCACCGGATACAACGCCCTCGCCTAACCGGATACTACGCCTTTGTCCACTGTCTCAAAATTAAGCGCCCTAGGTTTCAAGTCTTAATTTTTTTTTACATTACAGGTTGAATCGATGCTATCATATTGCTTACATTGTATTGTAGTTGCGTCCGCCAACTTTCTAGCGAGTCCGAGGTCGGAATAATTTATTTCAATAATGTTAGATTAGTTTTAAAAAGAAAAGATATTTGGGAGTTTGCAAGTTTTAGGGAAGAAAAGATGTTTGGTATTGAGATTTTGCTACTTTTACACATTTACAGAGCATTTATAAAGACAATAAGATGAGGAAACAGAGAGGTCTAATACTATTAGGAAGAATCGATTTGTATGAGAAAATGACATAGATGTCAGAGAGCAAGCAATATAGTCACATAAAGTTTAATTTAAAAAACATGTATGATATATATTTATGTTAGATTATGCGAAGTATTAATGAATGCAATATAACGGTAGATATTAGCTTTCATGTTCAACCATGAATTCAGGCCCAAATACTCAGAAGATGTCTAGTTAAGCACACTGTTCGAAATTATATAAAAGTATGTAGTAGTTATATTAGCTTTATAATATGGTTGACTTTGATCTTCTTTTTGTTTTATTATCCAAAAAAGGTTATGGACTTACAAGAAATACAACCGCGTCGGCGTCTAGAATTTGAGAATGGTGAAGATTTTGAAAAATCTTGCACAGACAAAGATTTGATGGTACAGTTACATTCTAAGATATCTGATCACATTATTCCAAAAGTTGGTATGGAGTTTGAAACTAAAGAGGCAGCTTACGAGTTCTATAATAATTATGCTTTAGCGGTTGGTTTTTCTATTCGAAGAGGTCCGCTTCATAGAGACAAGCGTACAAAGATAATATTGGACAGAAAGTTTGTATGCTCAGTGTGAAGGTAAACGGGCACCTGACAAACGAGATGCTTATTACAAATCGCACCGGCCAGAGACAAGGTTTGATTGCTTAGCCATGTTAATGATTAATTGTCGTCAAACTGGAAGATATCGTGTTGTTAACTTCATTGCTAATCATGGACACAATTTGGCAAGTCCAAGTAAGGTTCACCTATTTAGATCACATCGAAAGGTGTCGATCTCTCAAGCATCACAAGTTGACATCGCTAACATGTCAGGTATTGCTCCAAAAAGTACTTATGAATTCATGGCTAGAGAGGCAGGAGGTCGTGAAAATGTCGGATTTGCTCATGTGGATTTAAAGAATTATTTGCGCACTAAACGTAGCTCACAAATGAAGCAAGGTGATACAGGTGGTGTTTTAGAATACTTGCAGGGCATGAACATTGAAGATCCTACTTTCTTTTATGCTATTCAAGTGGATGAAGATGACCTAATCACTAATATTTTTTGGGCGGATGCTAAAATGATGGCTGACTATGATGACTTTGGTGATGTTGTTTGCTTTGATACTACATATCGAAAGCTTAATGATGCTAGACCGATTGCTTTATTTGTTGGAGTGAACCATCATAAACAGACAACTATATTTGGTGCAGCATTATTGTACGATGAGACATCAGATTCGTTTGAGTGGTTGTTTGACACATTTTCAAAGGCTATGGGTGGAAAACTACCAAAGACAATATTGACAGATCAAGATGCTGCTATGTCAAAAGCACTTTCTCTTCAGTGGCCTGATACTTATCATCGACTTTGTATTTGGCATATCTTCCAAAATGCAGCAATTCATTTGGCAAATGTGTTCGCAAGGTACAAGGATTTTTCAAGGGATTTCAGCAATTGTATTTATGACTATGAACATGAGGCGGAATTTCTAGATGCTTGGAGTGAAATGCTTGATAAGTATGACCTTCAAACCAACAATTGATTGCAGAGAATGTTCAATATCAAAGAAAAGTGGGCATTGGTTTATGGTCGAGATACATTTTGTGCAGACATGACAACTACACAACGAAGTGAAAGCATGAATAGAATGCTTAAGCATTATGTATCGCATAAGCATAAAATCATAGAATTTTTTGAGCACTTTCAACGGTTGCTTAATGATCGTCGTTATGATGAGATGGTTGCAGATTTTAAGGCTAGCCAAAGTAAGATAGTTTTGTCTTTTCCTATAGAACTTTTGAAGCATGTTGTGGGCACCTATACACCTGAGGTCTTTAAGTTGTTTGAGAAAGAGGTGTATAAAACCTATGAGTATCATCTTGAAGTTTATAGCGAGACGGGAACACTTGTGCAGTATATGATTACGCCTCAAAAGAAGCAACCCAGTTATGTTGTCTCTTATGATGAAAGAGAAGAAATTGTATATTACAGGAAGTTTGAGTTTGTTGGACTACTATGCAGTCATATACTGAAGGTTTTCTTCTTCAAAGGTGTTACAAAAGTCCCTAGAAAGTATATTTTGAAAAGATGGACGAACGATGCCAAAAAGGGTAGCATTTTAGCTACTAGTGATCGTAGAAATCTTGATCTAGATCCAAAAAAAGCAATGGGATGGCGCTATAGAGACTTGTGTCGTCTGTCGACTCGCTTGGTCACAAGAGCTGCAGAATGTGAAGATAAGTACACCATTATGAAAGAGGGTCTCGTTAGCTTGTTTAAAGAGATTGATTCAAACTCCATAGAAAGGCCTACACAATCCTTGAAAAATCATCACACAGAAAGAGATGTTTCAAGTCAGGATATGCCTATGAACCTCAGTGGTGTGACTACAACAATAAAAGGCATGAAGTCAAAGCCGAAATCTAGAAGTGAATCAAGTAAAAGACTCAAAAGTGCTCTTGAAATAGCGACAAGAAAACGTAGAAAAACAAAGAACAACATAGTCATTGAGCCGCAGGTATAAGTTAAATTGTAATTTTATTATATATATGTGTTTTATTTACCTATATGGTTAAATGCAGGAGGACCTAGCTATTCATTTGGATGGAAATATTGTACAACAATCTACTTGAGGATGTTTTCATCCATGTGATCCAAAATGGTACACTTCTACCCCTTTGGAGTGCGATCCCAAGGGCATGTATGTTGGTTTAACATCAAGTCAACCGAATCAATATTCTCAACTTAGTCATATGACATTATTGGAAACTATTGGCTTGCCTCAGGTAATCATATATATAATAAAATTACATAATTATTTATTAAAATAATCTTTAATTTTGTGTATGTGGGTTTGTTATTGATGCTTTGTTGACATTACAGGTTCATGATATTTTGGATAATCACCCACAACCATAAAAAATGCGTTAATTAGATTGTTACAGGTTAGTAGAACTATATGGATAGTTATCATCCTAATGTAATTTGATATTCTTTTTTTATCAACTATTTAGTCTTTTCTATTCTCTAATTGTATATTTTATTTGATATTTTAGGTCGTTAGAAGCCTTTGAGAAAGTGATTCATGAAGTCACTCAAATCATGACGTCCATCTGCACAATAAAATTCATCATTTTTTATTTGACTGTCTTTCATGTTGTTTTACCATTTTAATTTCAATAATACTCCAAATTTAATTGTTTAAAAATCTAATTTTCTCAATAATACGTATTAGTTTCGCTATAAATTTTTGTATGTACCAAGTGTATGGTCATTCAGTATAGATTTATAGAAACAAGAAGTGAAGGTGAACTCCACCGTTCAATTTATTAGCAGGCATTCAAGCAAAGTGAAATTTGCACATGTTATGACCAAAGTTCTTTGTTTTTCTGATCATACCAGCAACTTAATGACTATTCAAAACAGATAGCCCAAACAAAGTCTATAAATACATATCTCTAACAATCCCTCCTAAACCCACCAAATCAAACTACTCAATAGGTCTAAAACCAATATAAGATGAAACTAGACACACAAAGAAAGTTCAGTCCAATTACTAATGTTTTTTTTCCCTTCAAACACAATTACTATTGTTTTCTTTCTTGAAATTTAGTTGTGTGTGCGCCCACTAATCTCACTGAAGAAAGGAAGGGTCAAACAAACATTATTTCTTCTGTACAATTTCCTACAAGGAAATAGAAAGTAGGCTTTGAATGATTTTAAGGACTTAAAAATTTCTCAAATACCAAATTTCAACACTAATCTAACAACATTGAAAGAACTTATTCCGATCTCGGACTCGTTAGAAAGTTGGCGGTTATAGCAACAATATAATGAAAGCAATGTGATAATGGACAAAATTTAAAATCCAATTTAACCCTAATTCATCGATTCAACCTGTAATGCCAAAAAATTAAGACTTGAAATGTGGGGCGTTTGATGTCTTTGATGTTCAGACAGTGGACAAGCGTAGTATCCGGCGAGGCGAGGCGAGGGCGTTGAATCTGGCGAGGTGGCGGTGACGGCAAAGGATTCGGCAAACAAAGGGACTCAAATCATCTCTTTTCCGGCGAAGAAGTTGAGGTGTTTAATGTTGAGATCCGGTGAGGCGGCGAAGATGGCGTCGGATTCGGCGAACGAAATGAACTCAAATAATCTCTTTTCCGGCGAAGAAGATGCGGCTGTTGTTATAAGAGAAAAGAAGAAGAACTTAGCTTTTCTTCTGTTTTGACTAGCGGGAGAAAATAAAGGAAGCAGATAGTAGGAGCCATGTCACAATTTAATTTAGTTTTAATTATACTTATTTAGTTAGTAAATTTGCCAACCGGACCAATAAGGTAAATGCAATAGGGAGTGTAGTATATAGATGAAATAGGTGATCCCGACTGATAAGATAGCGTATGACTCATTGTCATATTCAAAAGACCAAAAAAAGTATTAAAAAACGAGATCACGGAACACAAGTATCAAATCCAAGTGATTGAGTTCGGGTAAAAATACTCTTTTAATTTCGCGGTGAAGTTGAGTGAATTTGGACCATTGATTATAATTGATGGTCAAGACTTATTTCTTTGATTAGTGGAAAGCAAATATTTACAAGATTATATCTCTATCAATTTATATATTGGAATTAACTTTAAATTTATAAAGCCGACTATTAATTTTTGGAGCATCCTTATCTCTAAATTACAATAAATTATCACTATATTGTGTTATGCAGGCCGGTGGGAACATTGCAATACCTTACATCTTAACACATACGACGAATAACTCCAGATTATATATGATCTATCGGAATTTCGAACTCCAATACGTCAATGGACAATTTCTTGAATTCCTCGATTTTCAAAGTTCGTTCCAAAAGCCCGAGGTCAAGCTCGCTCCATTTGTTAATGTTACCAATTTCGGCCATCATGAATCAATTATTGGGCACTTATAGTACATCAAATCAAGGGATCAGGGAATCGATCAATATTTATACAGCAATATCTCTTTGTATACAGAAATAGTGCATAACAAAGTATTAAAGTCTCCCTTATAGTTTAAAAAGAGAAGACAGAGAAAAGTTGCCAAAGTATGCATTCACGTGCTTTACCTAATGAACAATAAATTTATTAAACATTTGTATTCATCTTCTTCTTCTAGGATATACTTTCGGAACCGGAAACATGAATTCCGCAAAACTCACGAGCCACTAATTTGATTCTATACAACAAAAGCATATGTATTTAGGCCTCCATGTGAATCTTATAATTGAAATTATAATTTAAAAGGATTTTCATCTTACTATCCACTAAGGTTTGAACTTTTCCTCTTAAACTTCAGTTTTGTCGTCTCTTTTACGAGGTGAATTACGCGACATACTTTTTAGCTACTTTATTGTTTGATTCTCCCAAGAGTATTAAGGATATTTTATACGATGATGTAAGGGGTCGGACTATCCCGTGTGAGGAACACTTAGCCTTTTTTCATATATAGAAAGTGCGATCAGATGCGTGGAGATCATTGCCTCTCCTTCGACAAAAAAAAAGATATTTTTTTTTAACGTAAAACATGGGTTGGGTTCACTTCGACTCCGGATATATTGGATTTGTTTAGGAACCTTGATTTTGTTGGAGTTGAGGCCAAAACTTATCGAATAACTGAAATGGATTGTTTATTGAACGAGATCACTTTGTGTTTGATAACCTTGATGGACGTTTGAAAATAAAAAGCTTTTACAAGTGTAAAATTACACATGAAAAGGGAAGGGAAAAAAACCGAAAAAAGTGTTTTTTAATTTAAAATTAATATTTTGTAGAATTGTAGTTGTAATATATATTCAATAAGTTCTATAAACTTCCTCCATATAGCTAAGAAATAAGAAAAAATAAAACTTAAGCTTTTATAAGCTAACGTAAGATGTCATAAGTGTGGTCGTCGTTTTGAAAAGACTTATTTAGATTTTATAAATAAATAAAAACTTGTAACCGTGTTTAGTAACATTAGATTTCTGATAAAAGATAAAAAATGTCCCCGAACACGTATCGAATATGTTGATGTCGATTTCACTTCCACTTTTCCCAATTTAGATTTGAAATCAAAAGCAATTTCTTATGGGCTGTGCAAATTTTAACCTTAGCTCATTGTTATGTTCTATTTCACTAATCGTCTCCTCCAAATAAAAAGGTCTTTGTTGTGCAAATTTCACTTCACCACAATCGTTTCCTTCAAATCTCGTTTTATGGCCGAAGGCTTGTCTATACAGCCCTTGTCAATTGAGGTTCATTTTTCAACCCCAGAAGTGATTGTTCTTTCTTTTCTCAACCAACCTTACAAGATTGTTCTTTCTTTTTTCAACCTAGCTCACAAGCATCGCGAACCAAAAAACCCATAATGAGTTTGGTAGGCTTTTGTATGTTGAGGAATATTCAGATTTGGATCGGATTTGTAATCAAGGACAAACCTGTAATATCTAAACTTGATAGGAATAAGGTTCACGACCAATTATAGGTTTTGTATGTTGAGGATAATAGGATTTGGACCAGGTTTGTAATCAAAGATGATCAAGCCAGTCTTCAGACCGGGTTAGTTTTTAACAGCTATATTTTCACACCCGAAATTTGAAAGGTCTGAATTGATGACACTCAAATTTTGAAAATGAGTGTAATGGCTAATTAGCTATCTAGTTCTTTAGTAAATTTTCCTCCCTATGTAATTCATCATTTTTGGACCATGGAACCAATTATTTTACATGTTTCCAATGACATTAAGGAGCATTCTCCCTATACCAAACAAAAACACATATGAACTCCCTAGTCATCCATCACAGTAAAGATTTCTCTGCCACATAAAACATGAATTGTAAAAAAAACTGACTTACCTATATTGATAGACAGTGAGTGATAACCATACGTTCAAGCCTTAAAAACAATTTCAAAACAGGTCAAGACAAATTTAAATAAGAGCTTCGAATATCCGAATAAAAACCACATTCTGATAACTAAGGGTATGAAGATTCCCTCCAAATTGGGCGAAACCTGAGCCAAAGACAGGAACAAAGCGAGCGAGCCAAAGACAGGAACAAAGCTTAGTTCTTTCCGCCAATGTCCTTAAGACCACATATCTGCTCCTCTCCCATGGCAGACATCACCGACACAATAAGATCTTTGCCTTCAGCGAAACCCTCCGAAAGCTAAAAAGACAATTTGCAATCATATGAACACCAATATACATGTGTATTATCTCATATAGTTAATCAAAGAACTTATTTTCAACCTAGGTTCAAGCTGATATGCATGCTATCTCACATTATTTGATTTAGGAAGAGTAAAAAGGATGTTCTGAAGGTATTATCTAAGTATGTCACCATTTTGTTAATATTAGATTCATCCTTGCTTCACACAATGGAATACCTGTTTCAGCAGGGCATCATCAGTAGGAAGCCTCAAATCATCCTTGGTGTCACCAGTTTCAGTCAAAAGACTCACCTAAGAGTAAGTTAAATTATCAGCTTTAACACATTACTAACTCCATAAAATTTAAAACATGGATAGAGTGATGTATACTTACAAAGCCATCTTCAGAAATATCAATCAATTGATAATCAGTACGGTTAACATGAGGAACCTGAATAACAAGAGGAAACAATACACAGTTTAATACATGCACAAAACACAGCTTAAAATATGCGGATTTTGTGGCAGAATACAGAAAAAAAAGTGAATTACATCACAATTGTGAGACGATGGAACAATATCCTCAAGCTTCTTGGAAGTGAAAATGTCAATGGCCACAAAGTGACACTTAGCGTGTCCATGTTTGCCGGTTTTAGAAGTGGAAACCTCAACCACCTGCATAAATATTGTTGCAATTACACAAATTAAAAAGATAGACAATATAAATTGTATCACAGTAAAGTCTACAAAATGAACCACATACAAAATAAACCATACAAAATAAACCATACAAAATGCTTCCAATAACAGAAAGAAAAAGAAGAAACACAAAATGGCAGCAAATCAGCCATATAGCTTCCCAAAATACCACCAACAGAAAATTTTAGTGTTAAGTTGGACTCAACTTCAATTGAGGGAAGTATAGGGTTGGCTTAACTTCAATTGAGTGAGTGAAGTATACTCTAGATCACAAAGATATGGTGATGTTCATCCAAAGCAAGACAATATATTTACAATATCAAAATTGATTGAAAAAAATTCACTTTGACACCAATCGGTCAGAATATTAGGAAATCAACATTGACCACACGAACAATTCTTTCAAAATATACTCAAATAAGATCCAAAATAAACAACAAATAATAGCAATTCACAGATCAACGAAATAATCGAAATCATGACAAAACCTAAACAAAACCGGATCTCTCGAAATCGCAAACTTTTAACTAAGATTCAGCAATATACACTCAAATCCACACAAAATATATCAGTTTAAAGAGTACTAAACAAACCTTGCAAGGACGGTTCTTAATGACGAGGTGCCCACCCTTGCGGATAGTACCAGCCTGTTGAGGATAGGTTTTGGATGCACCTGCATCGGCCTTGGACTCAAAATGATGTTCCTCGTCAGACATGATTGAATTTGATTTCGCTTTTTTCTGGCCTTCAGAGGGTTTCGATGGAGGAGAAAAACGAATGAGATATAAGGTAGGCGGAAGAAAAGGATGATTTATATAGTCGCATTGGGCTATTCTCTCCTGAAGAGATAAATAGGGTTTTCTTATCAACTATACAACATAGGGTTCTAATAAATTCATACCGAACCGAACCGTGATTTTGTGACTAGACCCATCTCTAATTTTAGTATTAATTAAATTGATTTTATAATTTAACTTTTTAAAAATAATTCACAAATGTTAAAAAAAAAAATGGAATGACTCATATTATTACATTTTTTAATTTAACATATTTTGGTCCATCTATTTAACAAAAAAAAATCAACTTGCTTACGTATTAATGATTTATATTCATGGGTTATTTGTTACTAAAAATTTACATATATTTATTATATTACTAAAATATAAGTTGCGAATATAACTGGGCATTGTCCGTCCCATGTGCGGATATAATTATATATTTAATTTTTTTAGTCAAATGTCATTATCATGTCTATGTGTGACGTAATAACATATTTATACAATAAAGTTGATGTGGTCACTTGCCTTTTTATATGCTCACAAATATAAAATAGTCACGAATAAAGAACAATCTTGTTATGCTCGTCTTTAATTCAATTATTATATAACACAACTTCAGTTTATATTTAAATATATGACTGTAATTATGTTCAATGCTCATTCACGTATTGAGTTTGTTGTCTCAAAATTTTTTTTAAAAAAAAATTTGGAATTTTATGAGAGAAGAGTTTACCAAACAATTTTTTTTTTAAAAAACTAATTTTAGAAATATTGAGTAGTTTTATTAAAAGTGTTTTTAATAAAAGTTTTACTATATTTGTATATAATACTCTTTTGACAAGGTAAAATAGTTTATGAAGATGATTAAATTAACAAACTTAAATACTAACTTACAAATATTTGATAACTTTAGTTATTCTTGCCAATACGACTAACACATGATCAATATACAATATACGTAGGAATTGGAATCTCAATCGGAATTAGTAGATTTATTTAGAAAATAAGAAGAAAAAAAAACGTGAGGCCGCCACGTTAACATTTACGACGGCTACTTTTGTAAAGTATATAGATAGGTCAACGACCCACATACGAGTAGGTCAACGAACCATATACTAATTTTAATCTAATATGAATACATATTATATTTTATCTTAACCAAATGGCTCAAAATGTATGATTTGTTTAATCTTCAAATCTTCAAACCTTCTATCTCTATTTATACAAGTTCTTAAATTGTTACATTTACTTAATATCCGATGTAAATAGCAAGATCAATGAAAACATGATCGAATTTTAAAAATCGTTGATGATAAATAATATTTAAAAACATTTATGGACGAGATGAAGAAGTCGAGAGCAGTCTCGGACAAATCTCAGGCCGAGATTCACAGAAGTTTCAAGACTAAACGAAGACAAGCCTGAATCTCGGCCCCAAATTATCCTGATCTCGGCCCGAGATTGGTAACAAGTGGGCCGACATTTCTTCTCTACATATGTCATATTGCTTTTTCATAACTTTTTGTAGACAAGACATCTTCTTTTTGAAGACCTTGAGGTCCTTGAGTATATGAGACTCTTTGAAGGCCCTTTGGTTTGGAGCCCACACATTTTCTATTCCTTTTAGGCGTTTTCAGATCTTGTGGAACACCTCTTGAACTCCTTCTTCCTCCTCTAGGTTGTTTATAAGTAAAAGACTAACTTTTTCATATTTGTGCAAGTGAATGTTGCAATTGTTGTGTGTTTTGTTTTTTTGGATGTTTGAAGACTGAACAACTGAATTTGTATATCTTATTCTCTTGTATTTTAATACTATGAACTGCTTGATTTCTTCCATTTTATTTCAAGATTTTATCATGAATATTGTTGGCTAAAGTCCTTGTGATTCTAGGGCGAATGGAGATTTGTTTATGGCTTAGATGATGATTGTTTAGATTGCATGTTTGTTTTGGTACAGATTTGTGTAAAACCTAAGGTTGATTGTGTTGAATTTAGGTTAGATCTTTCTAGTCTAGCAAACTAAGTTGGAATAGAGATTTACCCGGTAACATTCCTCCTTGGATATAGATGAAGATGAACTTTAGGTAGTAGAGGTGAAAAACCCTCTATTGGATTGTGATGTATTGGGTAACAACTTGAGTTAAGCTAAATTTTGAGATTTACCCGGTAAAGACTAGCTTGGTTCTTAGGTAGAGAAGCCAATGTGTGCTGAATTTTCGTCCTCGTTACCTTGGGACTTATCCGGTAATAGGTGTTTGGAATGGAATTAGAGGATCTTGAGTCCTCCCTCGTAATAGATCATCAATGGTGTAACATCCACCCTTCTAGCAATCTTACCTAAGCAATTGCAAGCTAGTTTGAGTCCAATGTCATAGCCAATGATCTTGAAACCTTAGAATATCTCTTTCCGATTATTTGATATCACCTTGTTATTTGTGTTTGCTTAATTCACTGTTTTGATTAAGTTGATCATTGATCAACAACCAACAAAAACCCAACAAAACATGGAATTTCTAACCCTTCTCTCTCCCTCCTTTTCTTATCATAGACTTACACTATCTCTTAATCAAAGTACAAATAAATACACCATAGTCTTTGTGTAAACCTTGAATTCAATTTCAATTGAGTGACCTATACTCTAGATCATAAAGATATCACTATGAATTAATAAATGTATAATAGGTGATCTCTTTTCAAAAGTAAGACAAGATCCTTACAATATCAAAATAGATTGAAAACTTCACTTCATGTCACCGATTGGTCGAACTAGCAGATTAGGAAATCAATATTAATCTAGCAGAACAAACAATGAAAGAATCCCTTCAAATAAGATCCGAAATCAACAAATAAGTAGTAATCCAAACCTAATTTCGAAATCTTGAAAAAACCCTGGACAAAACCGGATCCCTCACAATTATAAACTTTAACTCAAATTCAACAATGTACACTCAAATCCACACAAAATGTATCAGTTTAAATCAAGGTGGGGTACTAAACAATCCTTACAAGGACGGTTTTTATTGACAAGATGGCCACCTTTGTAGATAGTACCGGCCTGTTGAGGATAGGTTTTAGAGGCACCTGCATCAACCTTTGACTCAAAAGCTATGCTCCTCTTCAAACATGATTGAATTTGATTTCAATTTTTTCTACCTTCGGTTTCAGTTGAGGAGAGAATGAATGAGATATAAGAAGGTAGGCGGAATAAAAGATGATTTATATAGTTGTCCTCTCTCCTGAATAGATAATGAGATAGAAGAAGGTAGGCGGCAGAAAAAGATGATTCATATAGTTTTCATGGGCGATCCTCTCTGAATAGATAAACAAGGTTTTCTTATCAACGATACAAGTTAGGGTTCCAATATATTCATATTAAACCGTGATTTTGTGACTAGACCCGACTCTCTCTAATTTTAGCATTATTTAAATTGATTTTATAATTTAACTTTTCTAAAATAATTCGACAGATGCTAAAAAAATCGATTGACTCATATTATTACATCTTTTTTTAATTTTAACATAGTTTGGTCCATCTATTTAACATGAAGATCTAATCCAATGGTAAAGTATATAGATACGTCAACGACCAACATTCGAGTAGGTAATGAACTATATACCAAATTTAATCTGATATGTATAAATATTATATTTTACCTTAACCAAAAGGCATGAAATGTATAATTTGTTTAATCTTTAAACCTTTTATCTCTATTTATACAACTTCTCAAATTTTCACATTCACTTATGTCAGATGTGGGATGGCAAGATCCATGAAAATATGACCGAATTTTAAAAATCTTTGATAATAAATAACTTTTAAAACATTTATGATAAAAAACATTGTTTTAGTAAAAGTAAAAATTATGGTAATATGTCCGAAAATTGAGATTCAACGATACATTATAAGATGGATAAATCTTTTACAAAATAGTTATGGTTCAGTCCACCATTATTTCCAAACTACACAGTGATGTTGTCCATAATTTCATCGGGAGAGCGTTGAAGGTGTTGCAACCCAGGAGCTTACAATAAGAGACTTGCACTTGGTCGTTTGCGTGGAGGGAGGCGAAAATGGTAGCTCACTGGCTTGCTAGCACTAACCCTATGTTTGTTTTATGCTTTGATTTTTGTCATTTTTTCCGAATGATTTGGGAAAGCTGGTTGTGAACGATGATTGTCATGAATGAAGACTGGTTTTATAAAAAAAAAGTTCTGGTTTAGTAATGATAACATGATTTATTGTCATAGTTTAGACATACATTTAGATAGATTTTTCCTTTTGTTTAGCATGAATAATCTTTAGTTTGTGTCATTTGCACTTGAAATAGTTTACTTTGCAAGTATAGATGTCTATCCACACGTACTTTGGTGGGTTTTTCAGGTGAAACGGTAGATTTTGGAAATAAACGACGCATTTAAGGATCAAACCTCGGAGTAGAGAGTGCCATGAACTCGGTGGAGACGCGTGTGAAGGCAAAACATTAAGATAAGGAGCAAACATTGGTTTTTTGTACAATCTCGAGTAATCAGAAGAAAACCTCAACCGAGATTTGAATTTAATGGATTAATTATGGACGAGATGAAGAAGTCGAGAGTAGTCTCGGGACAAATCTCGGGCCGAGATTTTCAAACTTCAGGTTGAGATTTACAAAAGTTGCAAGACAAAACGAAGACAAGCCTAAATCTCGGCCCCGATTTATCCTGATCTCGGCTCGAGATTGGTAACAGGTGGGGCCGAGATTTCCTCTCTACATGTGTTAGATTGCTTTTCCAAAACTTTTGGCGGACAAGACCTCTTCTTTTTGCAGACCTTGAGTATTTAAGACTCTTTGCAGGCCCTTTGGTCTAGAACCCAAAGGGAAGGGATTTGCAGACCTTGAGTATATACAAGACCTCTTCTTTTTGCAGAGATTGGTAACAGGTGGGGCCGAGATTCCCTCCTCTAGCTTGTTTAGAAGTAAAAGACTGATTTTTTCGTTTGTGCAAGTGAATGTTGCAATTTTTGTGTGCTTTGTTTCCCCGGATGTTTGAAGACTGAACAACCTAGTTTGTATCTCTTATTCTATTGCATTTTAATACTTTGAAACTGCTTGATTTCTTCATTTTATTTCCAGATTTTATCATGAATATTGTTGGCTAAAATCCTTGTGATTTTGGGGTGAATAGAGAGTTGTTTATGTCTTGGATGATGAATGTTTAGCTTGCATGTTTGTTTTGGTACAAATTTGTGTGAAACTAAGGTTGATTGTGATGAATCTGGGTTAGATCTTTCTAGTCTAGCAAACTATGTTGGAATAGAGACTTATCCGGTAATATTCCTTCTTGGATATAGATGAAGATGAACTTTAGGTAGTAGAGGTGAAAAACCCTCTATTGGATTGTGATGTATTGGGTTACTACTTGAGTTAAGCTAAATTTTGAGACTTACCCGGTAATAGGTAGTTTGGATTGGAACTAGAGGATCTTGAGACCTTCCACGTAATAGATCCTCAATGACGTAACATTCACCCTTCTAGCAATCTTACCTAAGAAATTGCAAGCTAACTTGAGTCCAATGCCATAGCCAATGATCTTGAAATCTTAAAATATTTCTTTTCGATTATTTGATATCACCTTGTTGTTTGTGTTTGCTTAATTCACTGTTTTGATTAAGTTGATCATTGATCAACAACCAACAAAAATCCAACAAAACATGGAATTTCTAACCCTTCTCCCTCTCCATATTTTCTATATCATAGACTTACACTATCTCTTTATCAAAGTGCAAATCAATCCACCATAATCTTTGCTTTTCGACCTTGAAATACTTAACATACTACGAAATGATCCATATAATGTAGGTTCGCTAGTAGTTTTGGGTATTTATTATGAGTTTTATAAATTTAAAACTAAGCATCTTTTTTAGAGCGAGCAAGTAAAAAAAGATTTGATAGCTAATCAAAGAATTAGTAAAAAAAATTGCGAGAAAACCGTGAGGTTGCCACATCAGCATTAGTGTCGTTTGTTTTAGTACGGGTATACAGATTCATTCTACAACTCATTGAATAAACATAACTATTTCCCTAACGGTTCATAAATAAAGTTGTTTCATCAAACATTTAATTAACTTCTTCCATATTTTTAATTTTCATTGACTTCCAAAAGGTACACAATCTACTTTGTTCTTTGTTATCGTAATTATTTGTTAAATTTTGTAACTATTGGTCTATTCCGTAAGACTTGAATCGTAGGATTATTTGGGGATAATTGTGTGAAGGTTAATCAAGGGATTATTTTGGCCATTTTTTTTTATCCACTACAACTTGGATATGAGATTAGTGTGGGTTTATAATCCCCAAATAATCCTATATTGTCTATCAAACTAACCTTATGTTAATAGATGTGTTAAATGGAGGTAAACACTACAATGAAATCTATAGAAGTTCTGAATTTGAATGTTGATCATTCGGTTGAGTTGAAGACTAAGGATCAACTCAAATCATTGAGAACTTTCTCAAATAGATTCAAAATGACACACAATAATGGTGTAGAATGTGCGGATGAATTTAGGATATGTGAGACGATTCCAGGAAACAATCATGTGAATGTGGATTCATTATAATATATGACCAATCTATGAAAGAAGAAAGAACCGGATAACCAAATAGTATATAAGTTTGATTTTGAATCACTCAAAACTTTTATGAATTTTTCTCACGATTATGGGAGGGACAATGGGTTCCAATTTAGAGTCAAAAGATCGGATAAAGGAAAGGAAGCCTCCAACAACCACGAGAAGTCTCTTGACTAATCTATTATAACATACTAAAATTGTAAGAGCCTTAGTCTTTGGAGCCACTTTGGCCTTAGCCGCCCCGCGGGTTCGTGGAGCCGCCCCTGCGGCTCGTCTGTTGTTCCGCCCCTGCGGCCAAGAAGCCCGCCCCTGCGGCCGGGAAGCCCGCCCCTGCGGCTTCTTGCGGCTGCAGCCGGTTTTGTTGACCTTTGACTTGTGCTTTAATCTCTTCTCTTCCTATTCTTTTCTTGGCTTGCTGAGCAAGAGTTCTTCATTCTTTCCAGACCTCCTACGTCCTTCTTGCTTCTTCTTCTTCTCTCCTTGACCTTGATCTTGTTATTCCTTTGAGTTTGGAAGTGTTTGGTTGTGAGGATGCTGATGTTGATGATGTTGGATGTTGTGATAAGCTTGAGAGCTAGTTGTGGAGCTTGTTGATCTTCCTTGCAGCCTAAGACCACAAGTGTGGTAAGCTCCTTGCTTCTTCTTCCTTTCTTTCTTCTTTGTTTCCTCTTCCTTAGGTTAGGATTAGATGAATTGAATATAGATTGATGTTGGTATGTGTATGTATATGTATGTACTTGATTTTGGATGAGAGAAGACGTGATTTGATCACGTGAAGAGCCGAAGAGGAATCGCGGGATCACACTCTGCACTGTCGCCGCCCCCGCGCCTGGAAGCCGTCGCCCCTACGGGAGCCATGTCACAGCGCCTGTGCTCGTGTCTGCGCTTGCCTGCGGCCGCTGTCACCGCGCCTGCGGCCGAG
This sequence comes from Fagopyrum tataricum, assembly GCA_002319775.1. Classification (NCBI taxonomy): domain Eukaryota; kingdom Viridiplantae; phylum Streptophyta; class Magnoliopsida; order Caryophyllales; family Polygonaceae; genus Fagopyrum; species Fagopyrum tataricum. The sequence continues at coordinate 13,077,883 of CM008283.1, read as the reverse complement.
CATCGCCGCGCCTGCGGGTTGCCTTGTTCCGCCCCTGCGTCTCTCTTGTCACGCAGGTGCGTCTTGTCCCGGGTCTACCTATAGTAAGGTAGATCCTTTCCTTTCCTTTCCTTTCCTTTCCTAGTATGAGTGGTTTAGTGGCATGCTAGGTATGTGTATGAGGATAGAATGATGAGGATGTGATATATCTGTATGTCGGTTATGGCTTTGAGGTTTAGTAGTTTATCGAGGTTTATAAGTTGGATACGATCCTTATGGATCCCTTGGGTCTAGGTGTGACCCCTGTGATGGATATGAGTTTGTAGTATTGTTTATGCCTTGTTACTAGGCAGTGTTGTCCTCCAGATTGGAGTGGACCAGGTTGAGAGTTGATCGTAGTTGAGACTAGTTCTGAGTTCGAGGTAAGTCCATAGGACTTACTTAGCTACCATCCATATATTGGATGTGTGCATGAGTGGTGTGTGTGTTATATGATTGATAGCATGCGTTGTGGTGATTACCTACCTATGGTTTAGTGACTGCCCATTGTAGGGCCGTGACAACTTGTCCTTTCATCCCGCTGGGAGTCTGAAGGTTCTCTACGGGCAGGCCAGTCTGGCTCAGTGGGCCGGCCACCTGCACCACTCCCATAGGGTACACGGGAGGTGGGACCGGATCACCACTCCAGCTGGCACCATTCCCGAGAGGCGAAGGTTATATTCATCGTGTCACATATATTCATATATATATATATATATATATATATATATATATATATATATATATATATATATATATATACGCTTGAGTGACTGGACGTTATTAAGATAATAAACCGGGTAAATGTGTGATAGCATGGTGATGTGTTTACTATCCATTGATGTGTGATTGTGCTCTTGCATCTCTATATATATATGTATGGTTAGCTAACGGTTTTATACCGTGTTGTAGATCCTTTGCAAGTTAGGAGAGTTGCAGAGTGATCCAAAGTGGGTGATCCGCTGAGGGCTCCGTACACTGGGTCGTTATCGGGGTTTATGAGATCTTTTGTTGTACATTTATGTTTTATTTGTACTCAGTGGTACCTCTGTATTACCTTTTGATATATGTATATATCAGTTTTATGTTTTGGTTTTAATCTATCTATGCCTTGTTGTAAGATCCAGTGAACTTGTTGTCAAGCTAGGGTCAGGATCCATTGTGAAATCCTAGCCCAGTAGCACCTCGAGTCCTACGGATTCGGGGTGTTACAAAAATAGAATGCATTGTGTCCACATGTCGCGTGCTAAAACTAGTCATTTCAACTTTTTATCAATTTATTTACAATATTGTTGCAAGATATTTACTGATTTTTCATTTTTTTATAGAAACATTTCATTAAAAATAATAAACAGTCGCCCGTGTTACATCAGTTTTACATGCCACATTAGCTTTACTTACAAAAAAAGAAGGGAAAAAAAATATCACAACCGATTTTTCATCTTAAGAAAATGAATTAGTATCTTTACCGGTTATTTTTACAAAATGAATAACACTTATCCTAATAACTAATGAATGTGGATATGAGTTTTGCAAATATAATAATACAAATTTTTTAATTAAAAAACCCGCACAAGGTAGGGGCAATAAACTAGTTGTTATATTAAAGACTATAATGATTGTACAATGACCTTAGTTTGTTTAAAGTAGAGACAATGTGTATCATTGTCAAGTTTCTAGATAAGCTTCCGAGTAGTATTCACATCGGGTGTGGATTTAAGATAAACCGAAGCATGGATGAAGATGGAAAATGTTGGAGGATCACACAAGTAGTTGCAAGATGGAGAATTCGACGTTTATTCACCTCTATAGACACGTCAATTTAGAGAACAAGAATTTGCTACTAGATAATGACAAGCTTGGTATTTTGGTTGTAAAGATCTACACCATATTTGTGAAGCGATATGGGGTGGGGGCACAGAAACGTGCACATAAACGTCTCATTTGAAGAGACTATGAGAGGAATTGTTAGAATGCAATAACCAGGGACAGATGGTTGCACCTAAAACGTCTCATGAGCAACTCCTCCTTCATTCCCTTTTCCCGACTCTTGTCCCCCGCCAACCGGGATAACCGCCGCCGATCGTAGCAAGGAGCCGCTGTCACTTCCTTCATTATTATTCTGGGTTGTTCTACTATCTCGAGGTCGTCCATCTCTAGGGTAATAATTCAACCCTAATTTTGGTTTTTATGGAATTGGCGTTAAGAACCAAGCTACTAGGGCTCAAATGAGAAAATGGTTAGCGATAGTATTGGGTTGAGCCCTAATTTTCATATTCCAAGTGCCGATTCTTCATAGAATAATTATGCCGGACTCAATTAGTAGATGTCCTTTTTCTTGGTGCAAAAATAGCTTGTTGCTTTCTATGAATAGATTGTACTCTATTTCCAACAACTAAAAGCTAAGTTCAACCACATATTGTACTCTATTTTCATCCAACGTTCTTGAAATCTGATATATTGCAATAAATCAAAGCACCAAATGGATAACTTTGTGCGGTTGTTCAAAATATGGTTGACTAGTATGAACAACAAAGCACCAAAGGAATTTTAACAAATCAATGGAAGACAATGAGTCCGTATTCTCAAACGAGTATTACTTTTAGGAATATATATGCATACATTTTTACTTCACATTTTACATTTAATTGTTGTTTGTTGCTGTTTCTCTAAAAAATGGCATTGGTCAAAATTTTCCAAACCCTAAGCATAAATGGTGTAAATGACACATGATGAGAAATGTCAATAAACATCTCGACGAAACCAATGGAGTATGAGTATACATCTCTAGAGGTTTACATAGGTTGGTATACGAGTAACTGATTATCTGTGAGTTTGATCCCGAATGATAAGATCGAATAAACGGGTTTGAGCTACAATACAAAATGTGGTGCAAATATATGTTTGCTCTTAGGCAAAAATGGGTACCGGTGTACTTCAGGGGTGATTTTCGGGCCAGTATATCAAGCACTCAAAGGAGCAAGAGCACGGATTTCTGATTTAAAGGTTTTGTGAAAGCCAACACATCTTTAGAGCAATTTGTCAAGCAATATGGTCTGATGATGGGGTTGAAATATGAATCTCAAATCTCACGAATAACATACAAGATTGAATCGTAGTATAAAGTCAAGATCATACACTAGAAAAAAGTGTATTGATCTGATGGTTATTACAATTTTTTCTTGGCAAAAAGTATGTGAATCGATCTAGGCATAAAGTATGTAAATCGAATAGACATATAATAGGAAAAAAAACCAAACAACAAAAACACACGCAAAATTTGAGTTGATCGAAGGATATCAATCCACTCGATTCGTAGTAGTAAGGGAGAGACAAAATGATTTTTATCAAGAGGTCCAATATCATATAGATCGAGAATAACAATAACAATGGTTTTACAATAAAGAAATTTTAAAATCCGAATCACCACAATGATGCATACTCAATAGATCTAGGAACAACAACAATTTCCTTTTTCAAATCTTCTTCTTCCAATTATATGAGTACATTATATTACATGGTGATGTATATTTTGTAAGTGGAAGGAATTAGGGGTGTTGACGCATATCCAACGGCCCAAGTTGTCATCCGGGAGGACAATAGCCATGGAGTGCCATCAAGTTGGTGCAATCCAGCTATCAACTGTTCGTTATAGTGCATTATTTTGGATGAGATCATCGACCGCTGATGAAATATCAACAAGTGCAAAAAAGGGAAACCGATTGAGGACGGATGAAACTTGATTCTTAAATATCGCAAATTAATTACAAGACTCACAATAGTCTAAGGAGTCAAGATCAAACACATGAAAAATGATGTAATGATTAACACATAAAAAATGAAACCAACAAATAGTAAAAAAAAGACTCGAAAACAAAGGTGTCATTCAAACGGTCGATCATCACAAGTCAATCGATCTTAGGCACCAAAGACACAAATAAATTGAATAAGAAAAAAAGAAACCGATAAGAGAAACACAAACTAGTCAATCGGCCGGTAGGGTACTTGTCGATCGACTGACACTGAAAATATAGTAGTAGTAATGGAGAAGGATAATTTGTTAACTACTTGATTAAACATTAGGGATTCCGAAGGTAACATGGATGGAAGATAGAATCAACAATTAATAAAGAAGTTTTGGGGTAACGATCACCGGCCCATAACAAACATATATAAACATCAATTGATGTATCCATAATAAAATGTAAATCATCTTATGCATGGGACAACTTCGTTTAATTGTCATTTGGTTAAGACTTTGCTTGACATACATCAATGATTGTCACCCCCGCTGATTGTCAGTTTGTCACGTACACAAGATAGCCCTTATTCTTCACATCAAACGAGTTATGGAGGCATGAGTGACTCGGTTCTCGCATTTTGTCATCAACACCTTGAAAAACATATTGCAAATGAAGATTTCAAACTCGTATCTCATATTTTGCAAGGAATAGTTCAATATTAATGAATATTACAACTCTCCTAGATAAACATTCAAACCTCCATAGATATAAATCAACATCATAGTCTCAAGATTCTAGAATAATAAATTAAGCAAGACATATCTTAACAAAAACTCATGTTTTTATAATCGAAGATGATAGGGAGGTTGTCCATCCGGAAGAGGCAACCGATCAACCACCAAGGGACCAGCCGATCGACCACTAGAGAGGCGGCTGATCAGCCGGCAGTGTGAACACGATCTCCACCATCTGTCAAAACCTTCTAAATTAAAACTAAATACAAAACCCTAAGGTTGCATGCCTTATTTATATGAATCTAACATATATCCCCTAAGATATTATCTTAACTACCAAGTTTATCTTCTACTAACACAGTTTTGTCTCTAATGGATAACGATAAATAAAAAGCTTCCAATTGGACGGGCTAAATTATGACCCAAAATATAAGGAATTAAAGGAAGAAAGATATATAATAAAGGGAAATGTCATGGGCCTAGTCGATCTGCTTGTTGAGGCCCGACATATCGACCTAGTCCATAAAACAACATCTTGACAACATTGTGACACTTTAGTTAAACTGGATTTCTTTATTGTGGTGGTTGGTGTTCGCTGATTTTACACCCCTATAAATCCCTATCAATAATGATAGAAACTCACAAGATAGCAAACTAGGAAGGGATAGTTTTATATTTAGAACCTGTAAATAATTTCCCTAAATAGCAACGAACCCACAGTGTATGGATCGTACGAAGTAGGACAAGTATCCCAGGGTCGAACACAAGGACTGGGAGGATTAATATGCAGCAATGACTAAAGATATGATAGATCTAGAATAAGAAAGAAGGTTGAAAAAAGATAAGGGAAAGAAGTCAAAAAGGTTTTGAAAAGGTTTTTGGGTTGCTCTCAATTGAATGTCGTCTTCAATCAAGAGCAGTTTTATAAAAGCAAATAAAAGAAAGATAATCAAACTAAAGTAAAAAAATGGATTTCAAGGGTTCAAGATCATTGTTTATACATATGGAATTAGGAAAACTCATAAGAAATCTATGACTGGCAAGCACAAGGATGAACACTTCTAAGCTGATGGTCTATTACCGGGTTCAAGACCATCTAGTTCTAAACCCAACTACCTTTTACCGGGTAAGTCTCAAGGGAGAGAGGTAGGAAATTCTAAACAAACCAGATTACAAACTAAGGATCAAGTAAACCTTTACCGGGTAAGTCTCAAGAATTACCTAACTTAGCAGGGAATCAAGACACATTCAACCAATAAAGGATAAACCTTTATTACATATGATCAGTTCTCTAAGGTATCTAAGAAGGGATATCACCGGGTAAGTCTCAATTCCAACTTATGTTTCTAGTTTAGAAGGTTCTAATCTAGATTCAAGTCCAAACTAACCACTAGGATTTCAAGGCTAAACAAACCAAACATAAACTCAAACTATTCCATCAAAATCCAAGGTATAAACAAATCCCTGTCAACCTTGGAACCACAAAGTTCTAGCCAATAACAATCATATCAAAAGGCAAACAAAGAAATAACAAAAAGGGAAAGGAAAGAACTTAACTTTCAATGAATAAAAACTTCCAATCTTCTCAATTCTTGAATTCAACAATATCTCTCAACAAAACTGAATGCAAAAGTCTTCAACTTTAATCTAATCAAAGAAGAACAATGGTGAAGAAGAAGGGAATGGAAGGAGACGGCTCCCCCATCTAGGGTAAACTCTGGGCGACTCCCAACATAACTTGGAATAAATCCAAGACTTCCTTTTATAACAAAAGCCTAGCTAAAAGACATTGGGCCCAAAAGGAAACAACCCGTAAAATAAAACAACGCTCAGGGAAGGATCTCGGTCAAAAATCTCGGCCGAGATAATCACTGTCGGGCCCAAGATTTCGACTTCGTCTTCAGCGTCATGGGCATCTCGGTCGACGACCGAGATTTTACAACAGAGGCTTCCAGCTCGTCCAAGATCATGGATCTCGGTCCGAGATCAGGGGATCTCGGCCATGGTCGACCGAGATCAAGGCCGAGATTGCTCTCCTTCGTTCCTTCGTTCCTTTAGCTCGATTCCTTGCCCTTTCCCGTGCACGTACGCTTGTTCCAATGCATCCACTTCGAGGCTTGATCCTCGAATACGTCGTTTTAGCTCCAAAACGTGTCAAATCCCTTACAAAGCCACACATAGTGTGTAGACATCTATTCTTGCAAAGTAGAACTAAACAAGCATAAATGACACAAACTAAGGCTAAAACATGAATTTGGAAAGGGAAAATCTAACTAAATGCATGACTGCAACAGGTCGATAAATCATGTTATCAGTTGGAACTAGAAAACTCAAGGGTACTACTTTCAAGGTAAATTGAAGCTCTACAACTTTGTAGTTGATATGAAAGTCCATATCGGTCGGAATCTAGGTGTAAATTGACTAACTTTATACGTCATGCTTGGTTATGTGTTCTTTGTCTTCACTCTCGGATCTTAGTCGTTTTCGTCTTGACCTTAACTTATTTGACCGCAGGGAGTTCCTCAAAGTGTATGATGTCATTTCGTCGCAAATAGATCCATTTATGCTCCGCAAATGCTAGGATATATGCAATGGCATAAGCTAGCCGGTAGATCACTAAAACACAAATAGGAAGAAAATAAGCCGATAAGCTATGCAATTATTGATGCGTCCTTGGAATCGTTGAAGGACGAACGCCGGATCTAGACCAAGCTAGAGTTTCGACTACTCATTGTTGATGTGCAAATGAGTACTTTGATAGAAGTTTGGTAGGGCGGAAGCGATTGAGATGGATGCGGAAGCGTAGGTTTGATTCGATCTAGAGAGATTGAGCAAACGTTGTAGTGGATTTGAGAGTTTGATTCTTTAGAAGAATCCTCGAATGTGAGTTCTTGGATCTAAGACTTGATCCAAGGAAGAACTTTGAGGGGATTGAAGAGGAAGTGATGCCCAAATCAAGAAAGAGGATTTTCCTTCAAATAACTTGATTAATATTGAACATGATTTACAAGTGAAGCCAAGCATCCCTTATATAGTGGGTGAAGGCTACACCAAAAGTCGGAAATTGAATGACGGACATAAAGGCGGGAAATAAAGTCGGGGCAACTCCCGAAACCAAAGGTCTAGACTATCAATGCCGGAAATTAACTCACGGAATTAAGTTTCGGAATTAATGTTCCGAAAATTAAAGTCTATTATTATTTAAAATGAAAAATATAATAATAATAATATTTGCTAGCTTGATGACGTGGCGCCGGAAGCCTATGCCATGGTGGAGTGGTGACATGGCATGCCACTAACGGGTCCAAGTGATGTGACGGTGCGTCGGATGATTGAGCCGGTAGCTTGGGCGATGGCTTTGGCTCAAGAACGAGTGAGCGGTCCATCGGAGCGAACCCGCAAAGCATCGTCCTCTTCATCCGCGGTCATGGTGGTCAAGGGCGCATCAGTCCCCCCCATCTTGGATGTGAAACGTCCCCGTTTCACCGTCGTCAAATAAGGGCTCAACATAAGGGGCTAGATCCTTGACATTGAACGTTGGTTGCACGCCGTAGGAATCCGGAAGTTCCAACTTGTAGGCATTTGGACCATGTCGTGATAGGATCCGGAAAGGGCCATCACCTCGATCCGATAGCCTGCCCTTGCGTCGAGATGGGAAACGCTCCTTCCTTAAGTGGAGCCAAACAAGATCGCCGGGCTCGAAAGATATGTCGCGACGGCCCTTATTGCGTTGTTCGGCAAGTTGGGCGGCACGACGTTGGAGTTGCGCTCTTGTCCGCTCATGAAGTTCAATGATTGAGGCGGCTCGACTTGCGGCGGTGATGTGTTCACCGTCCTTGAGTGGACGTGGTGTGAAGTCCAATGGCGTGTGTGGATTAAGGCCGTAGACAACTTCAAATGGTGAGAGTTTAGTTGCCGAGTGCCTAGACCTGTTATATGAAAACTCCACAACCGAAATTAAGTCCTCCCACTTTCGTGGGTTGTTCCTAAGCGTTGCTCTAAGTAGAGCACCGAGAGTCCGATTGGTCACCTCCGTTTGACCATCGGTTTGGGGGTGATAACTACTTTAAAACAACAAGTTGGTTCCAAGTTTTCCCCACAACGTTCTCCAGAAGTGACTCACAAATTTCACGTCCCTATCACTAAGGATGGAACGTGGTATCCCGTGTAAACGCACCACATTGTTAAAGAATAATGTGGCAACATCGCTAGCATTTTGGGTGCTCTTACACGCGATAAAATGAGGCATTTTGGAAAAACGGTCGACTACCACAAAAATGGAGTCGTTGCCTCGTTTGGACATAGGTAGGCCAACTACAAAGTCCATACAAAGATCCTCCCAAGGTCCCATTGGTATAGGCAAAGGAGAATACAATCCGTCCGGACCTTGACGCGATTTGGCATGATGACATGTTATGCAACTTGTGCAAAACCGTGTGACATGCTTGCGCATTTTCGGCCAAAAGAAGTGCTCTTGGAGAGCGGCGAGAGTCTTGGTAGCACCGAAGTGACCACGACCCTCATGGGCTTCCTTTATCAACAAGTGGCGTATGGACGAACGCGGAATACAAAGTTTTCCCGCGCGGAACAAATAGCCATCATTAATAAAGAAGGTCTCATGCTCTCGGAGGTCAAGGCATTTGGAAAATATATCCTTGAAGTCAAGATCCGTGGCATATAACTCTTTGATAAGAGCAAAGCCATGGATCTTGGCGTCCATATGCACCAAGAGGATATATCGCCGAGAAAGGGCATCGGCTACCACATTCTCTTTTCCTTTCTTATGCCGAATGACATAAGGAAATGTTTCTAAAAATTCTACCCAACTTGCATGGCGCCGACTCAAATTAGTTTGACTCTTGAGATACGAAAGAGCCGCATGATCCGAATGAATCACGAACTCCTTCGGCCACAAGTAGTGTTGCCATGTCTTTAGACAACGAACTAAAGCATATAGTTCCTTGTCATAGGTTGGATAGTTGAGTGGTGGACCGGAAAGCTTTTCGCTAAAGTAAGCAATGGGCCGATTCTCTTGGAGAAGAACCCCCCCAATGCCAACATTAGATGCATCACACTCCACCTCGAAGGTTTTCGAGAAATTTGGGAGTTGGAGTAGTGGTGCATTGCAAAGTCGGTCTTTGAGCGCATCAAACGCTCGAGCATGGGTATCACGCCACTCAAACGTGACACCCTTAGTAGTGAGCTCATGAAGCGGCGCCGCTACCGAGCTAAAGTCTTTGACAAAGCGTCGGTAGAAGCCCGCTAAGCCGAGAAAGGCTCGGACCATGGTGACCGTACTAGGTGTAGGCCACTCCCGAATAGCGCGAACTTTGGATTCGTCTACTCGGAGTCCGTCCTTAGACACGACATAGCCAAGAAATATAGTTGTGTCGGAACAAAAGACACATTTTTCAATATTGACGAATAATTGTTCTTGTCTAAGGCACTCGAGCACTTGGCGAAGGTGCCCGATGTGTTCATCCAAAGACTTACTAAAAATTAAAATATCGTCAAAATAAACAACTACGAAATTACCCAAAAACCGGCGAAGGACATGGTTCATGAGGCGCATGAACAAGCCACTCATATAATCCGTACTTTGTCTTGAAAGCCGTTTTCCACTCGTCACCCTCGGCCATCCGGATTTGGTGATACCCGCTCCGGAGATCAATCTTTGAGAACACGGTGGCGCCGTGTAGTTCATCCAACATGTCGTCGAGGGGCGGGATCGGATGCCGGTACTTGACGGTTATTTGGTTGATGGCTCGGCAATCGACACACATCCTCCAAGACCCGTCCTTCTTGGGCACCAAAATGACCGGCACGGCACATGGTGAAAGTGACTCACGAACATATCCCCGGTCTAGGAGCTCTTGGAGTTGACGTTGTAGCTCCTTAGTTTATTCCGGACTTGCACGGTAAGCGGCACGGTTGGGTAAAGACGCGCCGGGCACCAAATCGATTTGGTGCTCAATTCCACGGATCGGTGGCAAGCCGGGTGGTAGTTCATCGGTCAAGATGTCCTGAAAATCAGACAACAAAGTAGACACCTCGTGCGGCATATTACTAAGGTCATTGGAAGTAGATAAGCAAAAAGGAACAAGTAAGAAGCATGGCAACTTGCCTTCCTTGACCGGTGTCACATCATGTTTCCGGGCGAAAAGTACCCTCGGCTCACACCGGCCTTTGATTATTGGTTCCGGAGATGGTAAAGTTGCATTCGTTGGGACGATGCTTCCTTTACTACCTCTAGACTCAATAGCACGGTTACTAGAGGCGGTGTTCCGGGATCCGGAAGTACTAGCACCCACAACATCGGAAGGACTCCTAGGAGGGTCCGATGTTGCCGGCGTAGTGGTCTCATCAATGGTTTGTTGCCTCTTCCGTTCCGCATAATCAATTAATATTTCATGTGGAGTCATAGGCAACAATGTGACCCGTTTTCCATTATATTGGAACATGTATCTATTAAGATAACCATCATGGAATGTACGGCGATCGAATTGTCATGGTCGTCCTAATAATACATGTGTGGCGTCCATCTTGATAACATCACAAAGGATCTTATCAACATAGCCGCCTATGGAAAACGTCACCCAAGCTTGTCGTGTGACGGTGTCACACGCCTTATCGGAAATCCATTGGATTCCATAAGGTGTTGGGTGGGGGGTTGTAGGCAACTTAAAGTGTTTTACCACTTTTTCGTTGATAATATTACAACAAGAACCCCCATCAACTATGAGAGAGAGACTAGTGTTATTGACCAAACAACGAGAGTGAAAGAGATTCTCGCGTTGGTCAATAGGGACAAATTCCTTAACGGCTAAAATTCTACGAGATACAAGGGCGAACTTACCGGGTTGTGCCGGGCTGCAAGCCATTTGTTCGTCGCATGGTTCCATGCCGTAGTAGGGGTCGGCGTCTGGGTCATCCTCTATGATGATATCGCCGTCTTCTTCATCTTCCTTATCTTCATATGAGGGATTGGCAAACAACACACGCTTTGTGTTTGGGCAATCACGTTGGACGTGACCGAATCCGCTACATTTATAACACATGGGCTCCCTTGGCCGTGCCGCCGGTGGAGGTCCTTGAGGGGTGCGGGCGGGAGGCACTTGTGCCGGGACATTGGGACCACGTTGTGGTGCCCTCTCGGTATCCGCTTGTCGGGTGGATTGGACCATCCGTTGGGCTCATTTGGTGGCGCCGGACTCTTGATAACTAGATACATCTCGAGCACGGGTGTTAGTAGAATAAGCGTATTGATTTGGAGAGGAGTTATACCTTGAGTATTTTGGAGTCTCTTGTTGTTGCTTGTGAAGCTTCATGGCCGCATGACACAAAGCTCACAAGTCCCTATATGGAACGATCTCAAGGGGTCGTCGGATTGATGGATTGAGGCCACTCATGAACTTGGTGCGTAAGGCGGAGGGCGAGGCCGAGATGCCGGCCTTCATATGCATGTCCTCGAGCTTGGCCAAGTAGGCCACCGGAGTGAGTTTGCCTTGTTGGAGCTCGGCAATTTGCATCCGCATATCATTTTTGAAGTCGTCGGGGACATACTTCTTTGTCATGACGTAGATCAGTTGATCAAACGTCGCAACTGGTTCCCATCCTCGGTTCTCACGGACGTGTTCATACCGGTTCCACCAAGATTTTGCATCGCCTTCAAAGTACAAGGTTGCCGCTTCGATCTTCTCGTACTCCTCATAGTGGCAATGCTTCAAAGCCCTTTTCATGTCCTGTGCCCAATCAAGAAACACACAAGGATCATATTCCCCATAAAATATTGGAAATTTAACTTTACCTTCCCTACGAGCTTTGTAGGGATCCGGGCGGGGCGGTGGCATATCATCATGATAGGCTCGTTGATGTGCATGCCTTGGTGGGTTAGGAGGAGGCAACCATTCTTCTCCTCGGTCTTGGTTCTCAAATGGATCTCGGACGGGTGGGTGCCATGGACGGACATGAGCCACCCGTTCCAAGTTGGCTTCATCGTCGGAGAACTCATCAAAATCGTCCCTCTCGTCATACTCATCATAGTCGCGGTATGATGAACGCCGGCTATGTCGTTGGTGGCGTTGCTCATATCGATCATTACCGGAACGTCGAGGATGACGATCTTGTTGATTGGTGTGCCGATATTCTTCCTGTATGGGACGGTTAGTATTATGTGCATTAGATAAAGGTGGGGGCGATCCGTACCGTTTACGATTGCGCTCGAAGCGCTTGTTCCGATCCATTGTATCTACATAAAGTAGATCATCCAGAGTCAGGCCATTATTGTTCTCGGTCTCATTGAGGTGGTGCTGCCGTCTTGTTGAGTTTGGCTTTCGATGACTGAGGCAAGCCTAAGACCTTGAGATGGGTCGGTTCCCAAAAGACCTTTTCCCTTCCGACGAGCGTCGGACGTGGAAGTCTCGACCATGGTGTCATTTGGATTTGGGGCGGGGCGTGGAGCGGTCGTAAGGGCCAAAAGTTGTGCCCTCATCTCCTCCATTTGTTGCTTTAGACTAACAACTTTCTCGGATAAGGAGGCATTTTCTCGTTCACGAGCATCCTGTGAGTTTTCTATATCCACGTTAGTCATGATTCCAAATGAATACAAACAAATGCAAGCAATCAAATGAGCAAGGTGACGAATTAAGTCAACGTTACCCAAGTTCAAGTGCGTTTAAGGTTCTACTTTTGGGAAGGCCGTTTGGCGGTTAAGCAAGGTAGGCAAATCCAACAAAATTTGAACCAATTCACACAAATAAACAAGTGATATTTTGCACGTATGTAAGAAAATGGAGAGACAGAAGATGGACGGATTGTTCACTCGGCAAGCTTTGCTTGCTTTCGGTCTTTGACCGTTTTGTAAAATCCGATTTTTCGGATGGACCGGTTTGCCGGACGTCTTTTCACTTTGTATTTTTTTTTTTTGAACTTTGCAACTTTTTTTGATGCAAGAGATGAAACACTTTGGAAACAAATCCGTTTTGTTGAAGAGTTTTGATTTCTGTTTTTGTTTGAATATCAAAATGCAAGATATTCGAATTTGTTAACAAAAAAATCCCAAAAAATTTGGTAAAATCGATTAACAAACTTGTCGGTTGAAGAACAAATTGTTTTTTTTTTTTTTTGATAGATGGTTTGATGGCAAACCAACTATCTCCTAAATTTGTTTGGTGAGAAAAAAAAAAAATTTCAAGAAAACTTCGAAGAACACGAAGAACAAGTTGAAGATCTTCAAGAGGGGAAGAACAACAAAGGCAAAGAAGGATAAAAAAATAACGCACAAAAACAAGAGTAAAGAGAACTTAGCTTCGATCCCTTTGCTTTGATGCCAATTTGATGCGTCCTTGGAATCGTTGAAGGACGAACGCCGGATCTAGACCAAGCTAGAGTTTCGACTACTCGTTGTTGATGTGCAAATGAGAACTTTGATAGAAGTTTGGTAGGGCGGAGGCGATTGAGATGGATGCGGAAGCGTAGGTTTGATTCGATCTAGAGAGATTGAGCAAACGTTGTAGTGGATTTGAGAGTTTGATTCTTTAGAAGAATCCTCGAATGTGAGTTCTTGGATCTAAGACTTGATCCAAGGAAGAACTTTGAGGGGATTGAAGAGGAAGTGATGCCCAAATCAAGAAAGAGGATTTTCCTTCAAATAACTTGATTAATATTGAACATGATTTACAAGTGAAGCCAAGCATCCCTTATATAGTGGGTGAAGGCTACACCAAAAGTCGGAAATTGAATGACGGAAATAAAGGCGGGAAATAAAGTCGGGGCAACTCCCGAAACCAAAGGTCTAGACTATCAATGCTGAAAATTAACTCACGGAATTAAGTTCCGGAATTAATGTTCCGAAAATTAAAGTCTATTATTATTTAAAATGAAAAATATAATAATAATAATAATATTTGCTAGCTTGATGACGTGGCGCCGGAAGCCTATGCCATGGTGGAGTGGTGACATGACATGCCACTAACGGGTCCAAGTGATGTGACGGTGCATCGGATGATTGAGCCGGTAGCTTGGGCGATGGCTTTGGCTCGGGAACGAGTGAGCGGTCCATCGGAGCGAACCCGCAAAGCATCGTCCTCTTCATCCGCGGTCATGGTGGTCAAGGGCGCATCAATTATGCTCAGAAAAGACGCTAATTATAGTGTTATCACTGACCATTGACAACAAGAGAATCGGACACTCTGTTGACTTGCTTGAATATATTATTGACTCAAACTCTATCAAAACCTTGTGATTGGAACATTATACAACCTATTAGAATTTTTTCTTGCCATGAAGGTTTTCAAACCCCTTAGACACAATTGATCACGTACAGAAATAGAGACTATCTCCTTCAATTTTAATGTTTTTATGTCCTAATTCTTTTATTTTTACAACACATTTCCACAATATGTGGTTATGGACCTAGATAAATTATCACGGATGATAAATCCATATGTTGATAGTCTCAAGTTCACTTTTGACCCATCAAAGTTTAGTTCTACAAAGCATATTTCTGGTCTTTTCCATCTTATATGTTTTTCTTTCGACCTGTTCTAACTTTTTTCTTGTCATTTCTCCTTTCATCTTTGTCATAGACTCATTCTGTGACTTGGTATGAGAGATTACAAATTCCCTTATGCTGGTGTTTTTCAGAAAAAATCCTTGTTTGAAACTATAATTTGGTTTGTGTAGTACAATATGCTCCACCATGTTACAAATATTGCTTTAACGTTCCTACCTTTAAATTTGTCTCTCATGATTTTAAGGGTTTCACTTGGTCTATTAGCATTCCAACTAATTTGATAAAGAATATTTATTGTTCGTGAAACAATATCATCAATTGTGTTGTGTTTTTTTTTTTGAAAAGGCATTCTATTAAGAAATAACTAACATATTCAATATGATGTTTCACGTCACATATTTCATAGGAACTGTAATCCTTTGTATGTTTAATCTTTCCTTAGATGGAATCAAACTTTTTTTATTTATTTTCCATATAAAGTTTAAAACTTTTGAAGCGATAACGGTCTTCCAAATTCATGTGCATGAATATTTTTTCGTTCCTTTCTCTAAGTTTATTCGATCAATTGCAATTCTTGTTGAAAACACACATGGTTGTCAGGAGGCCTTTATAGTCTATTTGTTATATTGTGTGGCAGGATCGTGATGGCTTGGAAATTGTTCGAGTAGGGTATCATATATGCGGTTTCCTTGAATTTTCTTGATTTATTCCATATGTCATGTCCATTCTTGAGTGAATAGCCCACACACTCTACGGTTAGTGTTAATATTAGGATTGGGTTATCCTATGTTATCAGAGGACCTAGAAGAATCTTATTATCCATCCAGACTTAATTGTCTTGTTATCCCCTACTTGCCAACATAAACCTTTTTAAATAAACGTCTGAAGGTCATTTATTTATATCATTGTCGTGATCTATTTTCTTTTGGGTTATACTCTAGCATATTTTGGCTCTTTAGATACTTTTGAGAGATAACTTGTATCCAAATATTTCAAATTTCTCCATAAAAAATTTATAATAGTTTTAGTTGTAAAGCAACATGTGTATCCTTTATTTTTCTAATCATCATGCCTCCTTTATCTTTTAGTTTAAGCACCCAATACACAGTCTACTCTCTACTCTGTTTTAGAAATATTGTATGTTCACTTTGTCCTTTCATTTTGGACATGTGTCGGAAGTATGAAACTATGAATGATTGCATGTGTTTGCCTTCCATTTCGATAGTTGTATTTTAGATTGAGTCCCTACTTCTTCAAATGTGTCCCTATTAACCTTCTCATTGATAATGGAACACCCAAGATACTTATCTAGTGGTTTGCATGGATAGGCACACTCTTGGTTTATGAGTGTCCCTTTCTGTTGATGGTTTTGCCGAAGGTGGAAGGATATTATGAACAGTGCCATGAGATACACACATTTTATATTCAGTTTGAGGTAGATGGTGTGTTCAGGAGACTTGCATGCTTGCCTGGATTACTTAGGCACTTTGTTTTGACCCTTCTTGTTTGTTCGATGATATACTCCTTGTTATGCGGGTTTAATTAAGACCATTTTGGTCCTACTTAAACCTTAATTCTCTTTTATCCATTAATGAATTTACCATTTACCTAAAAAAAATAAAATCATTAGACCTCAATTTAAAGATGAGATTCAATCACAACCCTTCATTCTTGTAAGCCAATAATTATGATTATTTCTCACTTTTGACCCTAAACCTCTTTTTACTTGAGTAGATAAAACTAATTTATAAAGCAGATAATTTCTTAAATTATTTATTTTAGTATATTAACTTTATTTAAAGTGAATTTTAAAATTTTGATTAGTTCAAAGTAGGTGACAAAAATATGATTGGTCATAAATGACCACTCAAACTATGCCATGCAAACCCTCCTAATCTCTTTACTTTTTATTTTTCCTTCTCATTTTAACGGATAACCACTAATTTTTATCTTTTTAAAGGTAAAATTTATTATTTTAGCAGGTAGGTTAAGAACTTTATCCAAGACTATATATATAGGTAAAGAGGGAGTGCACTACTCCGCGCTAGAGCGCTTTATTACGTAAAAGTAATACGAACTACAAAGGTGTCATTCGAGGGAGACTACCCGAATATCATCCAACAAAATAGAATTAATTCAAGCAGGGGGAACATCCAAACAACGGACTCCATTATCAAAAGAAAAGGCAAAATTAGCTGGCGAATTTGTCGTCCTATTGCCTTCCCGGAACGTATGGCCGAGATTGACAATCCAATCCCGGGTGAGGAGGCCTTGACAAAGGATCACCAGATTAGAAAGGGGGTGACATGGGCTGACCCCATCCTTTATAAATTCCACCACAAGAAGCGAGCCAACTTCCAAAGAAACTCTACGGAAACCACACTCCCAAGCAAGCTCCAAACCATGTACAACACCCCAAAGTTTAGCAGCCAGAGCTGACACACAACCGAGGCTACCCGCAACACCCCAACTCCATTCCCCATGTTCATCTCGAATCACTGCTCCTGCAGTGGCTCGTCCATCATTTCTTCTAGAAGCGCCATCCGAATTAATCTTAACCCATCCATGCTTAAGCTTACCCCAACTAACCAACCTTTCAGTCTTTGGTTTCAAACCACAATTGGCACCCTTGATGACCACCCCATACACTCTTTATATCTCTCCCTATAAAGCTCAATTTGTTTACCACAATTTTCTTCCTGTTAAAGACCTTGGAGTTTCGGCATTTCCAAAGCCACCAAATAGTATTGGTAAACTTCACATTCCATACACCCGTTGACGTCTCAAACCTGCCCATACTGATATTTACGAACAACCATTCTTCCCATCCTGAGCTGAAAAAAACATGCTAGTGGTTACTAGGAACAATCTGAATCCAGATCTGATGAGCGTTCGGGCAGTCCCGGAACAGGTGTAGCAACGACTCCTCATTCGGACAACAGTGATATGAAGAATCAGCTGTCATGTGACGTCTATAGCTTTTATAATTAGTCAAACAGAACACCCCAAGCCAAGATCCACATAAAATAACAAATTCTCTCGATAATTTGCAACTTCCATTAAATTTGATTGGTTTTAGTATAAACTTTACTCTCCTGTATATTATTAAGATTAAGAGTTAAGAACACCCGATGTGGACACACTAGACTTCTTTCCAGTAAAACAGGCAATGCTTCCATCGATATTCTTCATATGATACTATTTCATCAATTCCTATTTCTCTCGTAGATTATTTAGTCATGTTAAAAGATCAATACATGCTATAGCCACGTGTCCTTCCATTCCTATGAACTCCAATTTTTATTTGGTTTGATGACTTTCCACAATGCGTGATGTTGCTTAATTTGATCATTTATAATATATGCATATACTCTCAGAAAGAAAAAGAAAAAAAAAGGGTAAATAAGAATGTAAAATGCCTTTTTTTTGGAAAAAAAACATTGAAAAAATGACCAAAAATAATACTAACTATGAGGTATGAATCAAAAATAATACGAACTTTAGAAATTACTATTTCATATACATTAACCAGTTTTGATACGGGGTAAAATTGTGGTAAAATTTAATTACAAAAACCGCCCACATATTTTTTAAATTACACAAAATGACCTATATATTTTATTTTCTTTCAAAAATCACCCATTTTATTTTTATATACTTAACAAACTATGTAATAAAGATTAGTCATCACTTTATTCTTAAATATTTATGGTGATTTATTCAATAAAAAATTAAGAAAAAATAAAAAATTTGTTGATAGACCCATGTTTAGTGTCATTATTGTTTTATAATTTTATGGGTAGTTTGAGGGGGGGAAAATCAATGTTTGTGGGTAAAATTTAATGAAAGAATATATCATTTATTAAAGTTTTTGGGTAATTTGAAAATTTAAAACTAAGAAATTTAACGTAAATTAGTGGAAAAAGATCTTCATTTCATGTTTTAAAATTTTAAAATTGTAAAAATCAATATTATTTCATACTAAAATTTGTGGGAATTTCACCAAGTATGGGTCTTTTAACAAAAATTTTATTTTGAACATACTATGTAAAACTTCTCAATCATTCTTATAGATATATTTTACATAAATTGCCTAAAATATTAAAGAATAACTTGATTACTAACCTTTGTAACATAATTCGTTAAGTATAGAAAATTAATATGGGTCATTTTTGAAATAATATATAATGTAGGGGTAATTTTGTGTGATTTTAAAAAGTTATGGGCGGTTTTTTTAATAAAATTGAGCATAGTTTCATCTCGTATCAAAATTGGTTTAATGCGAAATAGTTTGTATACAAACTAGTAATTTTTAAAGTTTGTATTATTTTTGGTTTATGTCTCATAGTTGGTATTATTCTTGGTCATTTTTCCAAAAACATTTGCAACAAGTGCTTTACACGGAGATATATACTAGTACTCATAAAAAACAAACACAATTAATTGTCAAAGACTCTCAAACCATTAGAAAACTGCTCATAGCTTGACGATTTAAAATACCACAAACCCCAAAACAAAGCATCTGATCTAGTTACCTACGCAGGCATTTCTACTTCTGAAAGCAGTTATGTTCTCTTCCACACCACATATGTATATCATTATATGCAACTCATAAGTATATATATGTCCATGACCCGACACAACCACATAAACCATGAACAAAAAAATACACAAATAAGTTCTGAAAAACAACCAATAAAACAAGAGTCATTCGGATTGTACAATTTAAGTTGATGATATGTTTGCTTTGCTTCCCCTGGCATGCAAAATGAAAGGCTTGTTTGTGCAGATGAATGTTGTTTGTATTATACTTGATGATTAGCAGCAACCCTTAACCTTCCAGCTTCTACCTGGAAATCCAATTACTTTGTTGATTAGGTAAAGGTTACTTATCACAGGTTCTTATTTTATGCTTTTTACAAAAATATCACCTAAAAATGCAATATTATCACTGCAATTTTTATATGTGGGGTGAGTGGTTGATTAAAATAAAAGTGAAATTTAGTAGGTAATTTTGTGAAAAGTATTTGGCTATTTTGAGGGTGTTTACTGTAACTTACTCATTTACAAATTGTATGGCTTCACAGGTTGAAGCTTACCTTGAAACTGAAGAAGATTCAGGGAGATGCTTAGAGATGATCATTGTTGTGTCCTTCCACCAACTAGCTCCAGTCTCATGTTCCTGAAGTTTCTGATTAGTCTGTTTCAAAACTAATTCGAGTTCTCTAATTCGTTCTTCCTGTCTTGCTTCAAGGAGCTCATGCAACCTCCTCTCAAGCTCGTGAGGATTGACTCCACACTGCTCAATATTATCTTCTTGTTGATGGTAAACCATATCAGTTGAGCTTTTGCTAGAGCTAGCGGTAGGTGTTCCTGCACTCTGCATCCAATTTGAAGAAAAATGAGAAGAGGAAGAATTTGAGATATGAGTAGACGGAAAAGGCAAAATTGTATGTTTATAATAATTCTATTATTGGAGCTTAGTTTTTGAAAGTTGGCATGAAGAAAAATGAACAGATGAAGTTAGTTATGTCAATGCAAATTCAGGATAGCAATTCACAAATGATCAAAAAGATGTTGACAGGAATCTAAGTGACTTACCTTGCAATGAAACCTGCTATTTTAACAAGACTCCAAAGGACTAATGCTATCCCATATATAACTAGGATATCTACAAAACCCTAACATCAACTTTTTTTCTTCCAGAAAGGAGAACTCCACAATTGATTGCATTTTGTTTCTGGATCAAACTCGATGATTTGAGTTGCCCATATACAATCAATATAGTTCATTGTGTTTAACACTAGCTGAAAAATATACACCTACCTGACAATCATATTGTGATGATTCTTCTGCCTGTAAATGAAGTTGCAGTAATTCTAGTTCAGTTTCCAATTCCACCTCTAGGTCTTGAAATTGATCTGTCCCCTCAATGCAATCTTCTCTTGGAGCAGTATCAGCCTTTGAATACTGATCACACATCAAAGTGATCGCTGATGATGCTATACTGAGTTCAGGTGAATGATCAGCACAAAAATGACGGCCACAACATGTTGCATCATGTCGGACATCCTTATTAAGACAAATGACCTCAGATCCAGATGGATCAGAGATTTTGTCTTCGATTTGACATTCTTTCAGTTTCTGAAAAAATGATTCCATTTGTCTCCTTAATTCCATTGTTTTTTCAAGTTCCGATTTGCTAGCAGCTACAAGGGACAGCAGACCAAGTCCAGCCACTAGGTTGAAGTTCATCTCCTGCTTATGGCATCCTGATTGGGGAAATATTGGATATCATTAATTAAGGATTGACAGTCAACTGAACAGCTAGATAAAATGATGATAAGTCAAAAATGGTAGAACAGAAACATGGTACAGCATTAAAGCTAGTAGTCATGCATCATATCCTACACCTACACGATAAACAAAAATTGCTCAATGATGTGGAAGAGTGGTCTATGTTGTGTAACAACTGTCTATGTCGTTAAAACCTTCCAAAACATGAAATAAGAATATGAAATATAATAAGGCATTGTTGTTTCTTTGGAGACTATGCCTCATACTCAAATTCCCTCTAACACATTGCTACGCAACAAGATGCTTACAATAGATGTGCTACCAAACACACAATAGTGACAAAATAAAGCGAAATTACCTGGATTATGTCAGTTAATAGATTGCAAATCTCTAGCCTTGAGTTGTGTCAGACCTTTGACAACAAGAACACCATAAAAACATGTCTATCTACATAAACAGCTATGAACTCGATACATAGTTTTTAGTGGTACCGTTTTTGCAGCTTAATGTTATCCCGTGAATTCTATAGTTTTTAGTGCTACCCTTTCTAAGGTATTAACATAACAATTCTAATACTCCCTTCTCAATAGATGTAAAAAACACATATTAAGAAATCTAAAAGTAGAAATACTAATATTTAATGATGCATAACACTTTTAAAAATTGTATAAAAAACGATGGTAGAATGTAGAGAGTTGTGTGGAAAGAGATGAAATATTGCTTTGAAAATACAAACAATAAATGAAAAGGTAGTTAGAATTAATAACACTTATAAGGTCAAATATTATGAACCAAACTTTTAGAGTTTAAATGACAAGTATTGAGAACTAGAGGGAGTAGATACTTGCAGCTAGATTGACACGTGAAGATTATAGAATTCACCGGTAATTCATCTAATCTAAACATCTTTCTGCTGTCTAAACAGACATGAAAACAAGGGAAGAGGCGTGTATTCAGCTGAAACAATGAATTGTTTAGTCTGCAGAACCCTTCCATCAGGACCACAACGAGGCAAGCATGTGTTATGTTAGTATACACTATAGTCTTATTATACTTCATAGTCATTATATAACTGCAGATCTGTTACAAAATAGGACTCCCACTGAACCACCATTCTACCTTCATCCCACCAAAGCACATACTTAGAATTTTGAATTTGAGAGTAAAGAGACATGAAACCTGAAATAGGGTCAGCAAACTTAAAGTAGTGAATATGAATCTATAATCACACACGCCTCTGATTGAGTGATTGGGGAACCTCATTTGGTCACTCATCTACTGCCAATGAGTCAAATTATTTTAGGCTCCTATTTTTATTTTTTCAAAATCCGAAAAGAAGCTCACAATGGAAGTTTGAAGGACCTTACTATAGAACATTTCACTTTCACACACTCCAAGCATTTCTCATTAGTTTATTCAATCATGCAAGTGGCTCACGGGGATCCGTAAACAAAACACTAATGAAACACCAAAATTACTCATTCGAAATATAAAGTTGACGAAACTGTTACTCAACTAAAAATTCTACATATTAGAAATGCAAAATCACCTGACAGATTCTGACTTGTCGCAACCCTAATTCGACATCCTTCACCAATCCTCCCTGGAGTTCCACCAGAATCACCTCCTTTCAGGCCGTTTACTCCTCCCTCCATTTCTTCGAGCTCGCGATGTCTTGTTAATCTAGTACCCCCACATTTCCAGGCAAACGAAAACAATCGAGAAACCAGATTCCTACGACGAGTTTTTCCACCGATGGAATTTTCACTGCTCCCACATTGATGAAGCCTTGGTGCGCCAGTCTCTGTGGTTTCTTGGTGGCCACTGCCGTCGTCGTCGTCGGATTTGAGGTAATCGACGATTAGCATGCTGCGAGAGGGAGGAAGCGAGTTTGAAATTAGTGGAGGGAATCAGAAAAGACGTTTTCACGTATTGGGGTAAGAATCGCTAATTTATGTGGAATACTATAGAGTGGTACGAAGTACGGAGTAATTAACAATGGTCAGCTGTATTAAATATTAATAACTTTTTGTTTTTCATTACATGATTTTGTTTGATTAAGTATTTAGAGAATTTATCTCCAGAAACCCACTTTTCAGAAAATAATCACTATTTCTAATAATCATAAGTGGTTTATATTTGTACTAAGTGACACAATCTGTAAAGAAATTCATCAAATTATCTAATTTCCAATTTTAATAGGACCAGTAATTTCATAAATTATCATAAAAATGCAATGTTTCTAAAAGTTGCTAAATCACTTGATTTTGTCAAAAAAAAAAAAAAAAAGACCTCGATTCTAATACAATCGACCTAGTTTTGAATTGAAGTTGTTACTTATTACATAAACTTTTTTTATTTTATAAAATTGTACGATCTAATTAACTTTTTTTTTTTATTAAAAAAAAGGTATTTTCTATGTATTGAAAACTTTAGACGATCGTACAAAACCTTTTAAAAGCCGAATACTTTGTTTAGACGATCAACCTTCCTACTTAAAGTTCCTTTAAAAAACAACTTATTATAAAAAAAAATTGTCTTCTTGAGATCACTACTACGGAGTAATAAACACTAGGAAAACTTTGACCAAGTAATTGCACTTTTGTAGGTGCAGAGTAATTTGCACAAAATTTATTATCAAAACTTTAATAGAATAAGACCTTCCCAATTCTTTAACTTAAGAGCGTAGCATTTATATTTTGATACATTTCTGTGATTAGCGACCATAGCTATTTTTTTTTGTGTATCTTCGCAATGGCATTGCATACAAAAGTGACACCCAAGTTATTCACGGCCTCTTTGCCAGTGATCGATGAAGTTGAACTTATCGTTTTGTAATGTCTGGCTTCTAGTTGATATATGCACGTTTGTTTGTAGTGGGCTAGAGGGCCCAATATAAGGAGTGGATCCGACCCGGTTAGAATATATTTGGGCCGATGATGCTGAAGTGGGTTTGTGTGTCTTTTTAGCGGATTCATATATTCGAATTCTATGTCTGAATGTTGACAGTTATTTAGTAAGAAAATAGTTATAATCCCATTAAATAAATGAACAAATTGGTAAGACAATGTATTTTTTTTAATTATGTAGACTAAGTATGTTCCCAAATTTTATTACGTATACTAAGTATGCTATCAAAATTTATTTTTAGAGGTTCACTCAGTGTTTGGAAGGACCATTGGGTCCCGAGGCCGGCTTCGTTCATACCGGGGATAAGAGTTCCCCATGCACTTTCTAACTTCAGAGTGATTAATCTCATTGACTGGCATGGAATTCGGGCATGTGGCTGGAAGATACAATCCGTGATAATATGTGTATGTGTGAGGCAGATTGTGATGCTATTCTACAGATTCCGCTGGTGAACTGTGAGCTTATTGATGAGCCATTTTTTCTTCTTCTAATAATGGTTTGTTTTCTGTAAGATCAGCTTATCATCTTCAGATGAATGAACGGGAAGCCATATTGCTTTTTTTTTTTTTTTTTTTATAATTGCTTGGAAGGTCTTCTGAAATGTGCGTATGACTCCTAAAATTCTCGACTTTGCATGGCATGTCTGCTCTAATGCAATCCAATGCAAAGAGAAGCTTATACACCGTAGAATTGATGTGAGCCTTGGTGTAACTTGTGTGGGCGAGAGCCGCCTTTTCATGTTCTGGTTACATGTCCGGCAGTGGAGGAGGTATGGGCTTGCTTCATTTGAATCCTGCTCATGGTCCTTTGTTTGAAGAAACAATAATGTCCCAACACACTGGCTTGCGAGTCGATGTTCTCCTTCTGTTGTTCGTTTTGATTTGAACCTGTGTTTCCGTGTTGAACTTTGTAAGGCGCCTGGTATGATGAATATGAAGGTTGAGTCTACGTTTTATTATAAAAAAAGTATGCACTTTTGATTTTTTTAGTTATCGGAAGAAAAAAAACGTTATTTTTGTGATTATTCTTTCGGACCGAGCTCCGTCCTTAGCCGAGATTTCCTTTGGCCGAGTTTGGCCTTCCCGCACCCGCGGGCATGATGGCCGCCCCTGCAGTTTCCTGCGGCTGCAACCGTTTTTGTTGACTATTTGGCTGATCAAGGGTTTGTTCTTCACTTTCCTCTCCAGCTTCCATCTCGTTCCTAGCTTCACCTTGTTTCCTTTGATCTTGTTCTTGGTTTGGAAGAGTTTTGTTTGAGATTTATGTGTGTGGTGGCTTTTGTGGTTGATGACTGTGACTTTGTTGAGCTTGGAAGCCAGCCTTGGTGTGTGTTGATCTTCCCTGCAGCCTAGGACCACAGTGGTGGTGAGTGATCTTCTCTTTCTCTTCTTCCTTTCTTGTTTTTCCTCTTCCTTAGCTTAGGATTAGATGTATGTTAGGGTTTTGATGATTGGTATGTGTATGTGCATGTGGTGTGTGGATTTGGAATGGTAAGGACGTGATTTGATCACGTGAAGAGCCGAAGAAGAATCACGAGATCTTGTTCTGCACTGTCGCCGCCCCCGCGCCTGGAAACCGCCGCCCCTGCGGAGACCGTGCCATCGCGCCCGCGCCAGCGCCTGCGCCGTGCCTGCGTTAGCCTACAACCTTGTCACTTCCCCTGCGGATTCTACCTGCCGTGCCTGCGGGTGATCTATTCCGCCCCTGCGTCCTCCGTTCACGCAGGTGCGTCTTGTCCCGGGACTACCTATAGTTAGGTAGTTCCTTTCTTTTCTAGTATCAGGAACCTAGTACCATGCTAGGTATCGGTTTATGATGAGTATGATATAGATATGCCGGTTACGGCCTTGAGATTACGAGTTGGATATGATCCTTATGGATCCCTTGGGTCTAGGTGTGACCCCTTTGTGTGATAGTAGATTGATATATATATATATGTGTGTGTGTGTGTGCCTTGTATAGGTTGTGTTGTCCTCCAGTTTGGAGTGGACGTTTCTGAGAGTTGTTCGTAGCGAGTTACTTCTGAGATCGAGGTAAGTTCATAGGACTTACTTAGCTACTATCCTTATATTGGATGTATGCTTGAATGGTGTGTGTGTTTTATGCTTTATAGCATGTGTTATTATGGTCACCGACCTATGTTATACTGACCGCCCATTGTAGTGGCCGTGATAACCTTTCCCTTTCATCCCGTAGTGGAGTCTGGGAGGTTCTCTGTAGTCAGGCCAGATCTGGTATACGGGAAGGACCCTCACCACTCCCATAGGGTACACGGGAGGTGTGTTGATACTACTCCAGCTGGCTAGAGTACTCAAAGGCGGGGATTATATTACTCGTGTCACATATCTTCATATACATCTATTTATACGATTGAGTGATTTAACTTATTAAAGATAATAAACCGGGTAAATGTTTGATATCATGCTGAAGTGTTTATTATTTCTGATATGTGATTGTGCTCTAGCATCTTCTCATATATGTGTATAGTTAGCTAACGGTTTTATACCGTGTTGTAGATCCTTTGCAGGTTAGGAGAGCTGCAGAGTGATCCAGAGGGGTGATCTGCTGAGGGTTCCGTACACTGGGCGTATTCGTGGGATTTTGGGTTTATCCTTATTGTACGGATTTCAGTTTGACTTTGTACTCAACAGTACTCTGTATCATCCTTTTGACATGTATATATATATATATATATATATATATATATATATATATATATATATATATATATATATATATATATATCAGTTTCTATGTTTTGTTTTAATCTATTGGTGTCTTGTTGTAAGATTCAGTGAAGTTGTTGTCAGGCTAGGGTCAGGATCCATTGTGAGATCCTAGCCCAGTAGCACTCCGAGTCCTACGGATTTGGGGTGTTACAATTTTTATAGGCCATATTATCCTATGAAAAAGGAAAGAGATAATCGGGTAATTAAAATTTCGGGTAAGTAAAATTAGATAACACATTAGGCATGAGACTTGAATATTAACATATTGGGTATCATATTATTACTTTGAGAATTAACATAATGAATAATATACTTGACTATTAACATATTGGGTATTATGATTAAGTATTGACATATATGGTACCACACTTGGATATTAATATACGTTGGGTATTAACATATTGGATATTACGTTAAGTATTAACATATTTTGCATCAGACTTGTGTATTACGATGAGTATTAAAATATTGGGTATTACGTTGGGTTTTAACATATTGAGTATCAAACTTGAGTACTAACATATTGGGTATTACGGTTGGATTTAAAAATATTGGGTAACAAAATAAAATATTATTTTTCCTTTATTTTTCCTTTTTTCTAGGATTATTAGGATATTGGTCTAATTTATATAGACTATTTTTTTCTTTATTTTTCCTTTTTTATAGGATTATTAGGTTAAAGTCAAATTGTATATACACTAATTAATTATTAAAAAAAGTACATACTTTGTACACCATTATAAAAAATAAAAGTAAAAAATATTGGCTTTATAATACCTTTTTTGTATCGATGAAATAAACTAAGCTCGTACTAATTTAAGATTAATTTATGATTCTAAAAACATTTAATTGAAGGGGTAAAAAGGAAATTTGAGAGAGGTAAAAATAAAAACCTATAAATTGGGCATTCACATTAATTTCTAATTACACAAAATCCTAGTCGAGTTCGTAACCATCATCCGTTCGTCTTCTCGAGAAATGTCTTCGATGTCACCCATTGCCGAGTTTGTTGGGAAAGCCACACTAGTAGCCGCCTCCTCCGCCCTTACATATAGCCTTTTCCTCGAACTAGATACAGTGATGCTCCTCGCAATGTTGTCGAGACTCGCCCAATTACCATCATTAACCGCCGAGAGCTTATCCGCCACATCAACAAGATCCGGATCTCGTCGCCGATGAGAGCTTCTCCGTCGCCTAGATCGAGCTTCTCTGCATCAATTAGATCATTGAACTAGACATGGGTTGCAAAACTAAACCTAAACCGGCCGAGCAAAAGCCGGCGGTTTAGGTCGGTTTAGCACCAGTTTTATTGAAAAATAAATAAATAAATAACGAGAGTAGAAACCGGAAATTAAATTAAATTAAATTAAATAAATAAAATAAAAATAAAACAAACCGGAATTGAAATTTTTAAAAAATATATTAAAAAAACCGGAATTGAAATTTAGAAATAAAAAAGGGGTTTGAACCGGTTTTCCAGTTGCCTACGTATCCTCTCTAGGTTAAGAGGAATCAAAGCCCACGTAGTTCTCTTACTTTGATTTACCTTTTTCGGACTTCTGATTTTTTTTTTGTTACCCCGCTTACCTTTCAGCCTCGGACTCGGAAGTAGTGCCGCCGTCTTCGGAGTTGGTGTCCGATTTTAAGTCATACACCGGGGAATTCCGTTGTTTCCGCTTCGCCGCCCTTATCCAATCTTGAATACAAACTTGCATCTCCAAATTCTCGGGCTTCAATTGAGTTCTCTTCTAGCTGAGTATGTTCCCGCCTTGGTTAAATGTTTGCTCCACGACAACCGTTGATGCGGGCACGACCATGAGTGTTGTACAATTCTCACTAATGTTGGATATTTGGGGGCTAGTTTCTTCCACGAATCCAAAATATCAAAAGATTCACTATCAAAACTAAAACAAGTTGTTAGATAATCTTGATATTCCACATTTGAGGATCAATTTCTTGGTGTTTTTGTTCTTTTAGCTAAAATTTATTGTGCTTTTGAATGAAAAAAAGATGAAGAAGAAGAGGGAGAAGGAGTAGGCAATTAAGATCTTCTGTAACACTGTTACATGTATCCCTCTTTAGTGATTGGATGAAGCTAAATAAATAGGAATTAAAATATTAGTGCTTTACGAGAAAAATAATAAACAATATAAAATCCACCAATCACGTGAAGGGGATACAAAGGATACACATATGAGTGATATAGAAGATCTTCATTGAGGAGTAGGTGTGGTAGAAGAAGAGCTAGCACTTGATTTAAATTTATTAAGCAAGTTTTCAATTTCGGTATTAATGTTTTGCATAATGGTAGAAATATTAATGTTATCATCTACTAAGTCTAAACACAAACAATCATAATAAGCATGCAACAAATCGGAAACACCATCAAGTTTAAGTTTAGGATAAAAAACAGCGGTTACAAGATAAATCATGGAAATTTTTTTGCAATATGTTAGCCATTTAATTCTCATTTCATCCATAGCATCTAAAAGGGTTGGAATATCTAAACAATTTTAGAAAGCCTCGGAAACGTTTACGTCAATCTCTAAAAGCAATTAGATGAACATTATTAGTTAAACATAAATTTATTCATTTTTTTCCTCAAATCGGAGTTGTGCCAAATATTATCAATAAGTACGGTTATGGGGGTTAACATATTCGCTAAAATCTTAAGTCCATCTTGAACACATAAGTTTAAAATATGACATGCACATCTTTGATGAGTATAAGGAGTTCGCAAAATTGTCCCGCCTCCTCAACCAAATGGTTTATGGCGGCGGTATTTGCGGATGCATTATGAAAAGAATATGAAAAAACTCGATGTTGTAAATTATATTCTTGTAAAACCGTTTTTATCAAGATTGCAATGCTTGGTGCATCATGTTTTGTGTTGAAATGACGAAATCCAATAAAATATTTATGCAAAAAGCATAACGTTATCAATAAAATGTAAAGTAATGCCCATGTAAAAATGTTTTTGCCCTTGTGTACTCCAAATATCACTACAAGTAGATAATTGATGTTCAAAAGATGCCAAAGTTGAAAATATTTTTTCTTTCTTTTGTAGGTAAGATTTAGTTACTAATTTGGAAACGGTTTTCTGATAAGTTGTTTATAAGACGGTTGAAGATATTTAGTGTTATATGCTCTAAGTCTTCATATTCGGAATAAGAAAATGGAAATACATGAGAACATATAACATCGGCTAATCCTAAAATTTCTTCACTATGGTTATACGTAAATGAAGGAGATTTAGAGGAAGAAGATGAAAATTCGTGGGACAATTGTGATTTTCCTCGTGATATCCCTAGCTTCTCCAGATGGAGGTTTTGCATGTGTGTTTCCAAAGTCCCATAGCCACCCTTCATCCTCCACTTGTACACCTTTGGACAATAGTTGCATGAAACTTAACAATACTCGTTCATCTGCTCCCCCTTCTTGTAATGCTTCGTAAAAATATCGGATGTAAGCATTGACAGTGGGGGAGACGTCGTCGTGGTGACATTTCGGTATTTTCGGGATTGTCGGGCATTTGAGTTTCACTTTCTTGGGTGCTAAGGAAGAATTGAGAAGAGGTGATGTGATCACTTGGATTGCCATTAGAAGAATACGAGATTACGAGAATACAAGCTTACGAGAGATGAATTTGAGAAAGACGAGAGAAGAGTTGAGAAAGATGAGATGAAGATGGTGTGAGATTTAGAGGAAGAGGGGTTGAATATTTATAGGAAATTACGAATGAGTTAGAATTTAGTGTTAGATAGATTTTTAAAAAAAATAAAAAACCCACTTCCATTGCCATATGGCCGTTGGAGTGGGGCCCGTCAACGACTTTAATGCCGTTGTGCTCAACTGCCAAACCTCCGGTTTAGACGTTTTTTTTATAGCCAAAGTCGGCGGTTTGGGTCGGTTCAAACCGCCGGTTTAAACCGGCGGTGTGAGTTGGTTCAAACCGCCGGTTTAATTTTTTTTTACCAAACCTAAACCTAAACCGTAAATCCCCGAAACCTAAACCCACAAACCTAAACCAGCGGTTTGGGCCGGTTTGAAAACCGCCGGTTCGGCAATTTGCCCCAAACAGGACCCATCTCTACATTGAACCATGAGATTCTCCGTTATTGAGATCGTTCAATATTCAGAACCGGATCTTGTCGCCCATCACACCGCATGCCATTTCCTTGCCGCCGTCGAGACTCGTACGTTGTCGCCGGAGAATGACTGCACCAACTGCCATTGCCTTGCTGCCCTCGTCGGTGTCGAGCTCCGTGTTGCCGGAGAAAGACTGCATGCCATTGCCTTCCAGTAAAACCCTAATCGGGAGAGAAGACATTTGGGTATAATTACGGAAAAATTAATTTTGATGCTTCTAAAAACTCTAATAAACAATGTGCCTTTGGATTTATCATTCGAAACCACAATGCTTTAACGCTTGCGATAAGAATGGGGCGATGTGGAGAAAAATTCTTCAAGCGAAAGCTTATGCAATAAGAGAGGGCCTTCAAAAGGCCATAAGTTTAGGCTCAACACCATTGAAATCGAGAGAGATAAACTTGAACCCATTAACTCAATCAATCAGATCTAGAAACCGCCATGAGAAGCGGACATGATCATATATGACATCTCCATACTCCATTTTTATTTTAAAGTGTACACATTTTAGAGTCCGACATGTCTTTAAGGAAATCAACGTCGTCGCAGATAAGCTCGCATGTCTTGGCCATTGCTTGATACGGGGTGACGAGAACCTTGCTCGGGACGTTGAAGACCTCAGGACATTCAATTTCTAGATGTTTACCTTTCTTGTTCACTTACCTTTGTATAAAAAAAAGAAGCTACTTGATGATACATTAGGAACAAAATACCTACTTAACCAACTCAACCTAAAAAATACATACTTATCAAAAAAAAAATTTTTCTTTTTTTTTCCTATCTAGAGACTTTAGTTTAAGATATTAAAAATAAATATATGACATATTCAAAAATATTGTATATGCACATATTATGATCAATATATATACATGCAATTATCATTTTAAATATTTTTACAGAACTATTATTGTAATATTAATCTTCGTGAACTTTTATGATTACATTGCAAACATGGATTTATGGAGAGAATGACATGTAGAGTAATTAAATGTTATATTAATATAATTATGAGATTATTATTATTATATTTTAAAAAATAAAATATATTTTATATGTTAACAAGTGATTATTATCATTAAATATTATATATATATCAATTTTTTATTATTTCATTTAAAATAAATACCAATAATTATTTTATATTATTGTTAGGGTATATCTCAGTGTTATTGTTTTAATTAAAATTAAAAAAATAATGTTCAATATTAATTAGAGATAAGTATGAATAAAATAATAAATCGACCACAAAATTCATTGGATTAAAAAATATATTATTTATTATAACAATTTTGAGTAAAATTTGGTGCAAAATACGTAGGAATATTTTGAAGTAAAAGGTAAAGTAGGAAAATGAGTGAGTTTAAGTGTGAAGATGGTGGTTGAACTAGTTTCCGCGTTGGGCAATATGAAGTAGATAGGTCTAGTCTCCGCGCAGCATCTAGAAAGAGGCATTCATCATGCGGGAGACTAACCACTTCCATCTAAATAATGCCAACATTCACTAAATCCCCTTTTTTCAACATTTATTTCTTGATTATTGATTATTGTTGTGACTTCTGCAATTCACAAATTGAGTCTTAGATGTATGTTTGGAAAGAATAAATTATTAAAATCCTGTTTGAAATTGCTAACGAAGTATTACGATCAAAAAAATATATTTGTTTAACGACTAAAATAAAATATTAGATGCCTTTTAACTCATAAAAATAACATAATAATTTTCATTTTAATTCCATCCCTTCAATTAAGCAGACAAAATCAGAAAGGAAGGAGTTTGATAAAAACTCAATCAAAATAGTAAAAGTAAATGTTTATATACTTTTATCCATGTGATTTTTTTTTTTAAACTTCATCCTAAAATATGATTTATTGTATGGAGTGTCAAATTTAACATTCCGATGAGTTTTGTTGTAAAGGAGATATGGACCAAACACACCACAATTTAGCTTTATGTTTTGGTATGAAATTTTGATGCACGGGCTGAGATGAAGGAAAATATTTTATAGTGCGATACAGATGAACCGTAAAACGAGGATCGTGTGCAAACGAACGCACATACATATTAGATCAAACTTATCACATAAATTCAACTGAGTTCGATCCTAAAATTATTTATGTGGTCTTCACCTCCATAAATCTATAAACTCGATCCATGCTAAAGTTTTAAAAAAACTCATAATGGAAAAGAATGGAAAGCAATCTCCGTTGAATGGAAAAGAAGATTCCCATGATGTTGGAGGGTTTAAGGAAAAAGGAGGAAATCAACGAGTAGTCATCCAAATGCAATTGGGGGGAAGTTGGAGGTAATTTATGTCAATGTGTTATGTACGTTGCTGCTACTGTTACTATGGCGGCAACTGTGATTTTGACAACTTCAATCTTAGTTTTCTTACTACTTGTTTTGCATTCTTTTTGACTCGTACAAATGTCTTGTTATCTTATCTTCTCTTATATTCCATCTTAATTTATGTATTCTACTCAAATTTTCACCATCTTTAATTTTCTGTTTTATCTAGAACAACTATTATGAAATAAAAATTAAATATAGTCAAATAACTTGTTATTATTATCTTTGAAATGATACTTTTGAGTGTCAATGATAATATTTTTACCCTATTTTTAGTAGTTTGAGGATTATTTTTGGTGAGAAGGAGAGTCAATGGTCTATGCTACATACCTTATATTTTTTTTAATAAAAAATCTGGGTATGAATGCAGTTTTGAAAATTTCATCTTTAACCATTCCCATGATTCAAACTTGTGATCTATGCTACATACCTTATATTCTTTTTATAAAATCTGGGTAGTTTATAGTTTTAAAATTTGGAAATGATTCAACGGTTAGACCTAGACTTATGATGTTGTAAAGTAGGGTACAAATGCAGTTTTGGAAATATTAAGAAATTTGGCTAAGTATTGGTTTTAGGTGTTTATATAGGCAATTTTGGAATTTTGTGTGGATCTTATGGATGGATATTTATGAATTTTGATTGTTCTAGCTAGAAGTAAACATGACATAGTACGTTTATGAATTTTCTCAGAATTTTTGGGATTTAGTAAGAAGTACTTTTGATAGGCTAAAGTAGGACACTCGAGGTATTTTCGGAAAAAGCTTTCTTAGGTTTTTGGATATAAATTGTAAGTTTGAGCAAACCCTCAAACCCAATATGAATATTTTAGGATTACTATATGTTGTTGGACCATGGTAAGGGTATTAGATCGTTTTGCGTACTTTTTGGAATTTTAGTAAAGTTAGGGATGTTTTGGTAATTTTTGCAAAAAATAGGGTTTCTTAATCTCCTGTTCCGAAAACATGCTCGCTAGTCTAGGAACCTTCTAGAAGTTGCCTAGATGATAGAATGTGAGGTTAATATGTTTTTTCCGTTTGATTAGGTTTTGGATTACGGATGCACGTATAGATGATAACGGGTAAGGGCCGATCGTCTAGACGATAATGAGTAATGGCCGATCGTCTAGACGATAATGAGTAATGGCCGATCGTCGATTAGTGTAGGTAAGTTCTATGAACTTATTTAGCTAGTTTTTTGTAATATTGGTGTGTGCTATTTTAGTGGGGGTGTGGATGGTTATTAATTATAACTTGAGTAGAATGCCATTTTTACGTTATAGACCCAAGTGTATGAAAACCGGTCGTGGCATCACTATTAGCGCTGACTGGTGACTGGAGAGGTTCTCTGCGACTAGTCACTCGGTACACGGGGTATGCATGGCCCCGGTCCGCTGGTAAACGGGGAAAAAGGCGAGGGGCGAAGATCCCTTGTGCTACACAATAAGTTGCACAATTAGATTGAATCCCCTAAATAAAGATAATAATTGGGTTGTGTGTGAAATCAAGTTTGTGTGTATATTTACCGCTTTGTTGTGAGTTTGTGATAGAATAGTGTTATCAATATTAAAATTGCTAGCTAACGGTTTTCATCGTCATGTTGTAGATGCTTTGCATGGAAGGACCGATGTGGAGTGATACGGAGAGAGTGGTCATCCGGGTTTCCGTACGAGTTGTTTTTGGTTTTTGATATTCTTTTAGTGATGAGACTCATTTCATTTTCCTTTAGATTATGTCACGTTTCTTTTGATGGCCGATTGTCGTTCTCTTCTTCATGACATTTTACATTTAAAACGTTTTATTCGGTTTTGTTCATTTGTACATTATTGTAAGATCCGGTGAAGTTGTTGTCAAATTAGATCGGTACCATTGTGAGTTCATAATCCGTATCATCTCGAGTCCCATAATTTGGGGTGTTTCATAAACCGTAACAAAAATATAGATCATTCCATTACATTGCCTTCAATCAAATCGATCATATGATAATGTCAAAATTTGTAACAAATACGCTGACATTAAATATATGAAATGAGTCATTACTGTGTTAATACACTAATGATCTCATTTCACAAGTTAAATTTTATTTCACATTCTTTCAAACATATAAATAGCATTCTTATACAAAATGGTTGAAATGATTATAAATGAAAATTTCAAAGAAAATTTTCTAGCAAAATGTTTGTTCTAATACTTTCTCAGAAATAGCGGTAGCTAGAGCCGATGCAAATTTAGGATCTTTTATCAAAGACGAAGCCATTTGTTCTACGAGCCAGTGTTGTACGGGGCTTCTATCTTGATCATCAACATTTTCTTCTTCGGAATTTTCGTTTGTATGGTCAGAGACGAGAAGATTTCGGATCAGATGATCAGAAGCCGTGCTATTAATACTCGAAGGGCTAAGATCAATGGGCGACAAAGGCGGGATCATAGTTGAAGGTGTAAGACTGGTTGCTTGGCTAGAAGGCTTCTTGTGAGTGTGTTCTCCTTCGTATGTGACAACTAGAACCGTTGGATCTTCAACACTTTTTTGGACCTGTACAAATTTAATTATACAAACTTTGATTTTAAATATGAAAGTATGAAAAAAAATATATATTGGAGTGTACACGTTTTGTCCAGTTGTTCAAGATAAAGATGCCAACACGTATATCCGTGTAATGACTTTTACCTATTCCACTATTGATTAGTGTAAGCAAATGCATATCATAACTATGATATTGACTATTTTTTATTCGGAAATACTAAGTTCACGCCGATAAAATTCACAAATATACGACGTTTATGGGAACTGTAGCCGTCAAGGTTTCAAAAATCGTAACGTGAAAAAATATCCACGGTCACGGTTTTTGAAACAGTGGCGGCTACGGTTCTCGAAAACGTGACATATTTACTTTATAAATTTTACTAATATAGGGGGATTTAAAAAAATCTCACGGTCACGGATCCCTTGACCGTGT
This sequence comes from Fagopyrum tataricum, assembly GCA_002319775.1. Lineage (NCBI taxonomy): Eukaryota > Viridiplantae > Streptophyta > Magnoliopsida > Caryophyllales > Polygonaceae > Fagopyrum > Fagopyrum tataricum. The sequence goes on along the minus strand of CM008283.1, from coordinate 13,041,487 downwards.
TAGGAAAAAAAAATTTAAATTATTTTTTTCTATTTTCTACTACGGTCACGGTTTCCGAAACTGTAAACGTCGTGTATCTGTGAATTTATCCGTTGTGCCTTTACAATCGCTCTCTTAAATGTCATCGCCTTTGCAAATAGTAAATGAAAAATGTCAATAAAAAACTAATTTAATGCTAATTTTTATATTCACCTTTTTAAAAAAAAGAAGAAAAAATATATGACCAATATTTTATCATCAGTTGGACTATTTCTTAAGAATATATAGCATTTGTGCGCATATATATGGTATTTTTTTTAACAAATATTTAACTTGTTGCATAAAAATTTAAGTATATATATATATATATAATTGTAACAGCGTTTATATAATATATGTGAAAAATGATTATTTAAATACGAGAAATCTATTGATTAATTCAAGAATGATATATGTTTATATCTTTGATTTAAAATTTTTTGTTTTCCCATATTTTCTTCTTCTTCTAATTTTCAGTTATAAGATAAGATGGCTAATGCGTTATTTTTATATCTTAAAGTTAACAATTTTAATAAATTATGAAAAGTAAAAACACTTGTAAGACTAAATTGTACAATTAACTGTTTTTTTTATATTAAAAATATTATTAAAATTGACCGAAAGACATTATTGATGAATCTTCATAATATTGAATATTGAAGGAGACCACATTTATTTGAAAAAGAAGTATAAAAAAAATATATAAAAAATAAAAAGCACCTTCTTTTTGACGGGACAGAGAGGAGCAAAGGAGCATTTAAAATAAGCCCTTGGAGAAGGGTTATCTCTTGTAACCTTTTGGCCATATTTTCTCCATTGATATCCATCTTTCACCACCTGCAATATTTATGTTCATAAATCACAATACTAACTTATAAAACATTAAACATATTTTCTCCATTGATATCCATCTTGTTTTTATTTTGGAGGAAAAACTATGTGGAATTATAATCCGAATTCTTCAAATATTAAAAAATTATAATCAAATTATAATGGCAGTATCTAAAATTAAATTAGAGTCTTTATTTATTTTACTTATAAACAAAATATCAGTACAAATCTTCTATCTCCCTGTGCTCCAATACTTTTGTCTTAAAATTATTTCTTAATTATTTGATCAAAATTTATTTTTTTAACCTATAAAAAGACTGACATCAAACTAGAATATGAGATTTACACCAACAAACGAGTAGAATTCGAGCTGAGCCTAAATTTTATACAAGCTTTAAAATGTAATTAGATTCGGCTCATTTAGAAAGTAAACGTGCTCGAACCGAGCTTTTGACGAGACAATCCCGAGTCGAGACAAAGTAGTTTTGCAAAAATACTGCTCTTATAGTGTAGCCGAACAAGCCGAGCTTTATCCGAACGAGATTGAGTTGAGCTTTCTAAGTAGCTGATAACCTTGCCGAAGAAGACTTGAATGTGAACTTATATATAATCCCGACTAGTCCATATCTAATTTAATTTAATTTTTTAAAAATCATAGTTTATTTAAGGCTGAATTATCCTTTAAGAGTTTTACTTATCAAGGAAATTAAATATAATAATGTAGAGATATATATCAATCATAACTTCTCTTCAACATGAAGACTCAAGAACGCTCGGTCAAAGGTCAAGCTAACATTGCAAATTCATTTTGTTAAGACACACAAAAATATACCAAATAAATTGGTATACGATCTTTTTTTAAAATCTGTTTTTAATAATAATAAAAAATTTATTTAAATGTAAAATGATTAACAAACCACTTAATTAAAATCAATAAACATTTATACCCAATTTCCCACCTGTTTTATATCCGGTCCAAGTCCAAATCCATTTTTATAAGCTTTAATTTATATTTACGGTCTTTATTTAAGTACAAAATCAATAGATTTACAATAAACTTGTTGAGTAGGTGGGTAGGAGACACCATATATTATAGACTCGAGACTGAATATTAAAAAATGATAATTGCAGTTTACACAATAATATTTTCTACCAATAAGCTGATGAAAATCACATCCAGAAGGATGACGTATTATTATTAAGAAAGACAAGAAAATTAAGTAAAATTAAATTAGAGAAAGACTTACAGACGATGAGTCGGACAATTCAATTCGGACGAAAATTGTGGAGACTTTAGGCTTAACATTCATCATTTTGATTCTCTTGCAGCAATTTCCCACATCAGTAAATAAGCAGTTTGTTGTTTTGTTGTTCATGGTATCATCATCATCATTGATATTATTATTCATATGATATGCGTTTCTTTTTCTAGTTTCGTGATCATCTGTTAAACTACAATTTTGACCATGACTATTACTGGTGAAATACTGCATAAGCTGCGAGTGCAACGAGGTGTAATCATGGAAGATCTGTGACACCATTGTTGTCATCTTCTTGTTGTCAATGTACATCTGGTTTATCACCTCCATCAAAGCTCCTGCCTGACAAATGACAATCGAAGGAATAGTCCGCCTATATTATATACTATAGGCTCGGAATGTCCTACTTTTATATGTGGTAACTTATTATCTCTGACACAAAGTAATGTTTGATTTGGACAATAATTGATTGAACAAAGATAGCGTACCGATGCGAAAGATTGAGTTTTGGATTGTGGATGACCATCAGGCGATTGAGGGGTGACGTTAAGGTTGAAGCTGAAGCAAGCATCAGCACATCTATTGTTGATGGAACCCATATCAGAAGTTAATTAACTTTGTTTAGCTTGTTGGGTTAGCAAGTGAATAACAAGTATTGGAGGAGATGAAGGTTGAAGGGGGTATTTATATAGATGGAGGAAACTAGGCTTTCATGTCTGAGAATGAAAGCGATTTGTTAGTTGTATTATTTGTATAACATATTTTGGGTGAAGTTCCAGGTGGGAACTGAGAAGTGAGGATTTGAAAGTGTAAAATATAAAAGTAAATTAAGTTAGGTTTTTTTAATAGGGTTTTTGGGGTTAATATTAGTACACAACTTGGGACGTAAACCTAAACCGACAGTTTAGGTCTACAAACCGCCAATTTAAGTTTGGCCTTGAGCCTAAAACGTGGGTATAACCGACGGTTTAGTTTAAACTAAATCGTCGGTTTGTTGGTTTAGCACCGGTTTGTTAAAAAAAACAACGGTAATGTAATTAAAAAAAAAAAAAGTAAAAAAGGTTTGGATCGATTACCCGATTGTCTACGTATCTTCTTGGGGTTAAGAAAAATCAAAGTCAATATAGTTCTATTACCTTTACTTACCTTTTTTTGGACTTTCGAGTTGTTTTCATTACCACGCTTACCTTTCGCCCTCGGACTTGGAAGTAGTGACACCGTCATCGGTGTTGTAATCCGCTTTTGAGTCATACAGCGGGCAGCGAGTTGTTATTTTTACATAAAACTATTTTTATATTAATCTTATATTTAGAATATGGTAACATTAAAGATAAAATAAAACTTAAATATTATCATATAAAATTTAACCAAAATAAATATTCAAAAGGACTATAATAAATCTTGTGCAATTGAAGGTAATACAATGCTCTTTCTACATGACTAAAAAAAGAACATAGACGTTTGAGCTCGGCTGTTTACGTTCATACCTTCGGTATATTGAACATATAATATGTGATGAAGTTTTGAAATTTAAAAAAAAACTAATATTTTCATAAGATTAACTATTAATATTTCAATTTTAGAGGTTCAACAAAATCAAGCATCGGTGATATAGTAGTATTTTTATGTTATCGGTTTATTATGTCACATAAGGTTTTATTTATATCGAACCAATTATATACGTTGACGGTATTTTTTTAGTATATAATTAGTATACCCAAATTTCAAATTATTTATAAACAAATATCCGTTTAAAACACGGGATATAAACTAGTTTTAATGTTAAAATTTTAACTTCTATTTGTCTTAATCAATTAAGACTATGTAATTCGTCGTTTTTTTCTAAAAGAAAAAAAAAATTACCATTGAAATTTAAATTATAACCGTGCTTTGTCATGAGAAGTACACTAGTCATTATTAAAATTGATATTAAAAAAATACGTTGATTAAGTACCTCCGAAACTCATTTTACGACGTGAGTTAAATTCAATGTGCATCTGGAAGATTGTTGGGTGGATTTCTTGTACGGAAACAAATATATTCATTGATCCACTAATTCATTATTTTATAAAAGATATATATATATATATATATATATATATATATATGATAGATTTCGTTGGGTCAGAATGGACGTGAGGTTCCGTCGCACGTCCGAACGCATATGCGCGTTGGGCCCAAGTCCAGCAGACTTCCATCATAAAACCAATTTGCAATTTGAGTCTTAAAGTCGACAAGTCAGAACCTACTCTGATACCATGCTAGATTTCGTTGGGTCAGAATGGACGTGGGGGTCCGTCGCACGTCCGAGCACAAATGACACGTTGGGTCCAAGTCCAGCACATAAGTACAGCATGGTTCCATTTTAAAATCAATTGACAATAGGAGGAATAGCCCACCAATCTTATATACTAGACTTGTTATCCCAATATCGTCGACCTTTCATAATATATTGTAATTTGTAAAAGACTTAAAAAAAATTTATAAGAAAAAGCCTGACATAGATAATAACCAATATTAAAAGAGAGACTCTTCATACACGACTCCTAGTAATAGGTCTAAATAGGCCTATAATTTCATCAACCGACATAAGTTTAGATTACACGTTAGTTCACAAAACATGTACATGAGTAACTAACACCACTTTTCGGACAAGTATAAAAGAAATTATTAATGGATTGTACTTAAGAGTTTAAATATTAAAGTTGTTTTTAGGTATGATATGTTTTATAAATATAATTATACAAGTATAGTAATGTGTCATAGCTTAAAAATATTCGATTTTAGGGAAATTTAGCCAATGTTACAATAAAGGTAATTTATATCTTACACCTTATACGGTTTTCATGTAACTATATTATTTAAATTTTAGTAAAATCTCCTCATTATATATCATCGGTTTTATTTGAGCGATGTCACATCTCGCCTTGTTTTGTTTTTTTTTTTATACTGAAAAGTGGTTAGATTGGCCTACCTCTTAGAGACAGTCCAACCTAAAGCATCCTTGCGGATGAGAATACGAAGTTCGAGATCTTCAGAAAAATTGGTGTTGAGGGTCACATCTCGCCTTGTTAGTGGAGTATAATTGGCTCATTGACACAACTTCATATATATGTTGGACTAATTAATTGTTTGTTTCTTTTTTTTTAAAAAAAAAACGAGATTGTTTATATTAGAGATCTATCATCTTAAATAGAACACAATCTGAAATAAAAGATACAAATAACTCAAATTACATGATTAGGCAATAAATTCAGACCTCAAACAACCTACAATAATGTATGAGATTTTGTGGAAGATGAAATGTTTTTACGGTGATAATAAAAGGGATAATAGTACTAATACATAAGGTTGGTGAATTACTACTCTTAGTGACAATTATTTTAGGATGGAACCTCACTAGGCTTATACATTGGGTTTGGGTTCAACACATTTATGCGATTGGACGTGCGATGAATTGAACTTTTCACATTAAATCTGACCCGTTGGAATTTCACATGATATCAAAGAAGTTTGATTTTGGATCTTGACTAATTGAGCTTGTTGGCCTTAATACATTGGTAACGAGCATGAACATCGATAATGACTCCGATAGGGTTAGTTGGCCTTAAAACATGCCGTCAAGTGTTAACAGAACAAGACGGTTGCACTTGAGAGGGCGTGTGAAAGATGAAATGTCCACACATCTATATTAAAAAGGGATAACGGACCTAGTATATAAGGTTGATGTGTTTCTCCCTCCTATTGCTAGTTGCTTTTATAATGGAACCTCGCTAAACTTATGTGTTGGACTTGATTTAAACTCGCATATGCGTTCGGACGTGTTATGAACCTTCCGCGTTAAATATATTTCGTCGGAACCATAGATTTCAACAAATGATTGTTCATAATCTTACCCATATAATGCGATAAAATTATCAATTAACAAACATAATCTTGTGCGGGTAATATAATTTAAAAACTGAATCCGGGTAGATGGGTAGACCCGAAGTTAAAATTCAATTCATATTTTCAATACATCAAATAATATTAAAACTTGAAACCGATCTGTATGAAAGAATGGATCCGGAATCACGATCTAATAATTAATACCTATGTTTATCTTGTGTTTCTCAAAACTCCGAGTATTGATTAATCATAAAAACGAGACTTATTTCTATATTTCGTATTCACAATCAAGGAAAACGTAGCTAAGCACGATCGGGTTGAAATCTCTCATGAAGGAAATTACACAACAACTTCAATGTTGAAGACAAAATACAAGTGACATAAAAATAATAACATTGAAAAGACTACAGATAAGAAAAGCTCAGTCAACCACTCAACTTATAGCAAATTTTCAAAATAAGAATAAATAGGGACTGAAGAAAAAATAACTTCACGTTTAGGGGTGATTGCATAAAATAAATTTTAACACTCAAAGTTATAGAAAATTGGTTCAACCATTGTCATTATCATTCATATATATATATATAAAATTTATCTCCGTACATTATGTATGGTCATATGACCCCAAAGCTTCTTACACTTCTAACGAATTTGGTTCATATTGAAGATGATAAGTTTTCACATTAAAAATGGAAACATTTCGAATCTATTATATAATGTCGGTTGACTACTCCTCATATTGTCAATTGATTTTAGGATAAAACCTTGTCGGATTTATATGTTGGGCTTGAGTCGAACGCACATGTGCGCTCGTATGCACACGACTCCACTCTACGGTTCATTTGTATCGGACTTTTAAAATTAGAAAACAAGAAAGAATTTGAGTTTGTCATTGTTGAGTGTTATTCGTCTTTCATAAGTTTCATTATGTTCTTCTTGTCTAAGACCAAGGTAGCAATGCGTGTAGCTCGAGCATACATTCAAGTTGATTGTAGTGTACGGGGTATTCTATCAAAAAAAATTATCAAAAAAAATTAATTAAGATTATGTATAGGAAATATAAAATTAAAAATAATAGTTTGATTTTTTTAAAAAAAAACTTCATATACTTTAATTACTTATAAAATTTTTAACGTCCTCACAAAATTATGTTTTGTTAATTATGATCATAGTTACTACGTATAAATGTAAAATGTGTATCTCTCAGGCTCTCAACCCATACAACATATGGCCTAATACAAAACCCTAGTATATTATGTAAACCTTGTATAAATATCTCTCATGATTCGATATGAAAAGTGTGGAATTCATTCAATGCTACCGTGCATCTCTTATGTGGTATCACAACCCTATAGGGATAATACCGTTTTTTATTCCGCCGTCACTCCGTCACCTCGTCTGGTTCTAGTACAAACAACCTTCTCAATGGTGCTACAAACTCCTCTTCCACTCTTAACTTCAACATTCCTAATCTCAACATCAAACTTGATGTACACGATACTTTCTTTGAAAGACCGCTATACAATCTTCATTGGAGGCTTTCGACCACAACAAATTCATCCTTGCATTATCTACGCCATCAAAAGAAACAATCACCATTGGCAACAACAATACTACAAATCATGAGTTTTCTGCCTAACGCCGCAAGGACAAGATTGTACTTCTCTGGATCCGGGTGACGTTATCAGATCGTGCTCTTGCTCTTGTTGCACGCTCCACCACCACTCTTCAAGTTGTACTACACTTGAGAAGTCATACTAGTCTCAAACTTGAGCCAATCACATGGCATTAAAACAACAACTTCAAACACTTCCAAAAGGATCACTTTCAATGATCGACTACCTTGAAAGAAGCGGTCTATCTCTGATTCTCTTGCCAACAACCTCTATGTTGTCCCTAATGAGGATCTAATCGGTTACATCCTCAATGGCCTAGACTCATTGTACAGTCCTTTCCGCACTGCTTTCCTTATGCGCATCGATGACCCTATAGTTGATGTTCTTGTTGGTCTCTTGTTACAACGAGAAGAACATCTCTCTATTGATGCCGTCAACCTCAACACTGTTGGCCCAAATCAACTCAAAGCCCCTCTTATTCCCACACCTCAAGATGCAAACTACTCAGTCAATACTTCTAGAGGCAACTCTCGCCCTCATTAGTCTTTATATCGTAATCGTACTCAACAAACCATTGACAACTCTGATCAACCCCAACAACAATCATCTGGTTCTCAGTCTTTCGATCATAATGACCACACTTAGAGCTTGGATGTCAATGGACGTCCTTGTGTGCCATTTCAGATATGGTTAGACCAATCACAAGGCTCTCAACTTCTAGAACCGCCAAAATATGTCTAATTTTGCACCTCGATGTCGTCCCAACAACAGTGTCACTTCTCCAAACAACACCATCAACCGATCTGCTCATGTGTCCTCTTCTTCATCTATAGTTGATCAATTCAGGTACTTTGACACTGGATCAACTGACCATGTAACGTCCCGGTTTGCTAACATGGATGTGTCGGAACCATACTCATGCAATGGGCGTCTACAAGTCGGTAATGGTAACCAACTGTCCATTTTTCACATTGGGTCTAGTACTTTATCTACACTACATGATTCTTTTCAATTAACTAATGTTCTTCATGTCCCTTCCATCACCAAAAACATACTCAGTGTTTCTCAACTTACCCATGATAACAATGCTCGTGTTATTTTTCTTCCTAATGTGTGCCTTGTTAAGACAATGTGATGCGCCCTTGACCACCATGACCGTAGATGAGGAGGACGATGCTTTGCGGGTTCGCTCCGATGGACCGCTCACTCGCTTCCGAGCCAAAGCTATTGCCCAAGCTTCCGGCTCAATCATTAGGCGCACCATCGCATCACTCGGACCCGTTAGTGGCATGTCATGTCTCCACTCAACCGTGGCATAGTCTTCCGGCTCCATCCACACTTGGCCCACTAGCGGCATGTCTCGTCTTTCCGGCGCCACGACATTAAGCTAGCATATATTATTATATTTTATTATAATTTTGCAATTTAAATAATAGACTTTAATTTTCGGAACTCTAACTCCGGAACTTAATTCCGGGAGATAAATTCCAACCATTGATGGCCCTGTCCTTTCATTTCGGAAGTTAGCCCCGACTTTATTTTCCACCATTTACTTTTCGAGTTTTGGTGTGACCTTCATCCACTATATAAGGGATGTTTGATCTCACTTGTAAAGCATGTTCAATATTAATCAAGTTATTTGAAGGAAAATCCTCTCTCTTGATTTGAGCATCACTTCCTCTTCAATCATCCTCAAAGTTCTTCCTTGGATCAAGTCTTAGATCCAAGAACTCACATTCGAGGATTCTTCTAAAGAATCAACCATCCAATCCACTACAACGTTTGCTCGATCTCTCTAGATCGAATCAAACTCTCGCTTCCGCATCCATCTCAAATCGTTTCCGCCTTACCAAAGTTCTATCTAAGTCCCTTTTGCACATCAACAAGGAGTAGTTGAAGCTATAACTTGGTCTAGATCCGGCGTTTGTTCTTCATCGATTCCAAGGACGCATCACAATGTAGGGTGAAACCATCCTCCAAGATACCCTTGAAAATGGGCTATATCTCCTCCAACCAACCATATCCAACTCGTCCAAGGTCTTGCTTAGCTCTCGTACTTATTTAGAAGGTTGGCACCGTCGCTTAGGTCGTCCAGCGTCTTTGGGTGCTTGTGTTATCCCTTCCTAAGACCATACAAATCCCATAAAATCGACTTCCGGTCTGTTACCTCCTTTGTATCTTTCTTGGGTATAACTCAAGACACGAGGGATACTTATGTTACCATGTGTCTTCCGTTCGCATGTATGTAGCTTAGCATATATCTGTTGATGAGTCAGCTCACCCATATACCCACATTCTTAATCAAGCAATACCTACACCTTCTCATCAGCCCATGCAGTCCGTCTCCGACGATCTCCTTCATCTCACTAACCCATCTTCCACATAACCCTTACCAATCCCAGAAATATCACACACCCCAGATCTCCACCTTCTAATGTAGCCTCGCCAACCTCATCACCCATGCCCTCATTGTCTCCTCCTCGACGCAGCTCCCGGATTTTCCTACCAGCTAGTACTCGTCTTCAAGACTATGTAACCAATGTTGTCGCCAAAAATGAACCCATAGAACCCCGAACCTTCGCCCAAGCCTCTAAACTTCCCGAATGGAATCTTACTATGAAGGAAGAGTATATGGATCTTTAGAGAAATAACATTTGGAAACTTGTTACCCGCACTTGTACTTCTAACCTTGTTGGTTGCAAACGGGTTTACATGATCAAAACCAATGCTAATGGTAACATTCAACGTTTCTAAAATATTGTCTTATTGCAAAAGGCTTTCATTAGGAAGAAGTGGTAGACTACTTTGATACATTTAGTCCGGTAGTAAAACCAACCACCAAAAGAGTGATCCTTTTCACCGCCTTATCGACATCAATCAACTAGATGTCAACAACGCTTTCTTGACTGGTGATCTTCATGAGACGGTGTTTATGGAACAACCACATGCCTTTACGAGCCCACAATTGCCTACACATGTTTTTCGATTGCGCAAGGATCTTTATGGCCTTAAACAAGCATCTTAGGCTTGGTTTAACAAGCTCAAAAATCACTTTACTAGCTTGGGGTTTCGGCAATGCAATTTGACATCTCACTATTTGTTCTTCATACACCTACTAACATTGTTCATGTGCTTGCATATGTAGATGACCTTATCATTGCATGATCCAACCCCGCCATTGTTAATCATCTTGTAACCAGCGTCAATCAAACATTCTCCCTCAAGGATCTCAATTCTCTTCACTTCTTTCTTGGCCTTTGGTCTACTTTTCGTCCTACAAGCACACATACTATAACCGCCTACAGTGATGTTGGATGGGATGCCGGCCGTACTGATTGTTGATCCCAATACGGATTCTCCATCTACCGTGGTGACAACCTCGTTAGTTGGACTTCCAAAAAACAATGTGTAGTGGCTCGAAAGCCGAATATTGATCCCTCGCCTACACTATTGCGGAAGTCATGTGGATCATACAAATTATGAGTGAACTTGGTATACATGTTTCTTCACCACCGAAGCTTATCTATGTCAACGCCGGCGCACAATTTCTATCCTCTAATCCGGTTGTTGGTTCTCGGTCGAAGCATATTCATCTAGACTACTTCTACGTTTGAGAACGGGTTGAGAGACGCCAAATGATTGTACGACATGTATCGTCAGCTGCTCAAATTGCCGACATATTCATCAAACCGCTCGGCACTCCTCGGTTTTTGATCTCCGGTCCAAGCTTCAATTCTATGACCTGACCTTCAACTTGCGGGTGGTACAAGTGTATATATCGTCCGAAGCAGCCCATGGCCCAATACTAAACCCTAATATATTCTACTCCTAATATATTTCGTAAACCTTGTATAAATATCTCTCATGATTCAATGTGAAAGTGTGGAATTCATTCAATACTACTATGCATCTCTTATACTACACATAAATTGTTAAATTAGACATATAAAATTATAAACATACATGTTTTGGTAATTAACGAAGTTAACACACTCGCATGTTAGTTTTCTCCCCAAATCTTTAATATCATTCGTAATAGAATTTTAACACATTAATTTATTTTTAATTTATGCATATCTATTGTAGTTAACTTAAAGATTAAGAAGTACGGACAAATATGATCTTTCTTGAACGAGTAGGAGCTAAGTCTTAAAATCTAAGTTTTATCGGACGGTTTATTCTTAAAAATTTTCATTAATTTCTTCTCATATAATTTCTATCGGACGGTTTATTTCTAAAAATTTTCATTAATTTCTTCTCATATAATCTACTCTATTTCACAACATTATTGAATCAAATGACTTCGAGTTTAGATCGTTAGTTTGAGCCTGTATATATTAAAATTCTAGATTGGGGATCGATTGCAACTTTGAGGTTCATATTTTGAGTTTGGAATCTATACATATTACTAAAGTTACTCACATTTTGCATACGTGTCAATATATAAGGTTGTTCACCTAATCATTTTTTCTATTTATTTACAACATTGTCACTAACTATTTACAAAATTGTCATCCTAAAATATTGCTACATCCAACCAAAATAGATCTCACAATAGCTAATTATTTTTTAAAAAAACATTTTTTTAATTAAAATATAAATTGACAACTTCAATCAATCATAATAAAATCGAAAAACTAAGTAATTTTATACATGTTAAACATATCTTAAATATTTCATACTCGATTCTTGAATATAATCATTATATATTAACTTAAAGAATATATGGTATTTACACTATAAACAAGACAATGAGGTTAAAATATAAGTTGTACATAATACGACATGCCGAGGAGGAATAATGATGATCGAGAATAGGATTTTGGGTTCAATTTACTTATCTTTTAAACAAATTTTCATGATACCCACATACATTATCATATAAAATAAAATTTTTATGAAGAATGTTATAATATTTTTACTAAGGTTAAAATAAAAAATACTATATAATTTATAGAATGTAATAATATTTATTATAAAATAATTTTAAACCGCAATATAAAGTTTATGTATGGATTTCTTTTTATGTTTTTAAAAAAATGTATCGAGTTTTTGTCGTTTATGATGTAGCGATTTGTACTAAACGAACAAGTGGGCAAGGGGTTAGTGATGTGGCCAATAGACGTCACTTGATGACCCATTATAAGACGACGACATACATGACTCAAAGTCTCCAACAAACACATGACGTCATCGTCACGACGTCATAATAAAGTGAAATACTATGCATTCATGTTAATGTATTTTTATATAAACTATAAGTTATAGTAATTACGAAACCTTTTTTGGTACAAGAGAATTTGTATTTAGATATTTTACAAGGGAAAATATTAACGATGTATATTTAAATACGAAAAGTTTATTGAGTCAAGAATAAATTTTTCAAAGAGGTATTAATGTTTGATTTCTTGAGTTGTTGAAAATTAACTTGTGAATATGCTACGCATATGTTCTCTTGGATATAAATTGTCATACGAGCAGTCTGTTGGTAGCTTACTAGGAGCATTCTCGCTAACGAATGTGATTACATGCTTTCATGGATAGTTATGGAGAGTACTCTCTAACAATTGTAATTCTAGCCAAAGAACAAGAATACGGAAAATTGAAATTTGAGGATAATGTTAGTAAATGTGTTTTTGGTATTTGAGAACCGCTTTGAAAAGTTGAGATTCTGATTAGTGAAATTTTTTACCATTTTTGTTCATTCGAGAAAGTCTTTATCAAAATAAAATAAAATAAAAGCCTTTAGGTCTATGTAGATAAAACTGTTTGTAATCATAAATCAATTCCAATCTAATACATAAGTGTGTTAGGTCCGGACAATATTATATAAGTATCATTATTCTTTCATCAAAAAAATCTAATGAACTAATCCTTGTTGAAGGGATGATCAATTAGGTGGTTAAAGTCCTATAGAATAATAGTTTGGGCGTTCGAGACATATATTAGGTTGGTGTCTATTTCTGTATAATACACACATGATATTCTACACGTCACATTGAAGTTTCTTGTTCATGATGCTAAAGTCTTATTTTTATAGGATTGATTAGGACATCTTATGGGGTTCATCTTAGGGGGTTGTTTAATAGATCAGATGACGTATCTGTAGATGATGTAACTTTATTATTGACCCTTAATTTTATCGGGTTGCATCCCCTGTTATTTTGATTGATTACTGAAAATTTATAATATATTTTGAAGTATTTTTGTTCATGTAATAAAAAAAAACATATTTAAAGTCATAATATCAATAAGTAATAAGTAAATAAGTAATAAGTAAGATATAAAAAAATTTTAAATATGTGTTTATAATATAAATAACAATTGTGATTTAAGACTAAATATAAAAATCTCAAGATATTTCATCTACTAATTAGTACTTCGTCTTTTCACACACTTCTTTGGAACGAATAATTTAACTATATATCCGGTGTGGATCAAATTGGTGATCACACATGTTAGTAGGGTAGATGTTTGGTCATGAGTTTGTTAGGTTAGAGTACCAGAAAACTATCTATCATGGGAGTTTGGATTTTGAATTTTCTTCATTTTTTAGAAGAAGAAAGCCAGGCTATTTCGCTTTTAAATATTTTATATATTTAAAAAGATAACATAAAAAGAAAAAAAAAATCTCCTTGTTTGTATTTCCTAATATGTCCTTACAAATACTAAAAATTGGACAAAGATAATTAAAAGTGGCCGGAAATAATATAACTATATAAGTCAAAGCCTTGTGTTTCAAAGATAGGAAGGCATGGAAGAGGGCAAGAGTGAGTTGTATTGAAGACAATTTTTTATGGGTAGAGTTTGAGGTTATGTTTGGGCAAAAGTTGATCTAGTTTGTAATTGTTGGACGATGTAGATATATAAGTTAATTGTTTCGGACACGTCATATTGGAGTACGGATCGGATGAACCGTTGTTTGTACCAATAAACTCGATGTTGAAAGTGTGTGGATCGAAAAGTGTCGTTACACAAAAATGCTATGATATCACGATAATATTAGGTTTTGAAAACCACTACAAATTATTTTTATCCGACTTTCACTTTGATAAGAAGTCCTTTCACCTTCTCAAAAAGGATATTTTATAATCGATCATTTGGTTGACGTCCTTTTTTCGTGTATAATTACATATGTCGTCATTATTTTATCATAGTAATGAGTTAATTGGCGTACTAAATTTTTTTTCCATGTTTCTACATACCAATTACCTATCATTTTTACACAAAGAATAACAAATCACACCATCTAAGAGTGCAATATTTTTGTACAAAATCAACTTTGGGATCATTAGTTCAAACGTATGTGTTCTTTTTAAGGGTGTAGTTGCTTCTTTTCGACTTCTCCGATGACGCAAGTTTACATACGTAACTGTATATATGTCAGCCTCGAATGGATGCTTCATGCTTTGTAGCTACCTTTCAATTCACACCACGTACTTCACGTACATGTTATTATTTTTTTGTGAAATTAGTTGAAAATGTTAGGATTTTAAGACCAATATACATATACTACGAATAAAAAAGTTGTCATGTAGTTCTAGAGTCTTTTTGTCATTTTATTAGGCATATTTCTACGCTAATGTAAAAAAAAAAGTTTAAATATACTGTATATCAATGTCCTCTAACACACATTCATCAAAATTTTCACAAGTAATACAATGATAAGAATTAATTTCCAAAACATAGGTCGAGTTTGATGGTGTACTTTCTTATAGTAAAATGCAAATTTATATATTTTTTGCGAGAAATGAAATATTATAAAAGTATAAAAATTATACTAAAAGTGAGATAGGTTTTAAGTTTACATAGTTAAAAACGAGAGATTAGTAGTATATTATATAGGGTGGTGGTTTATTTTCCACTCGCTAATCGATTGATTTTGGCCATTGTTAGATGAACTCATATCAATGTTTATAAAATTACCTAATTACATACTTTAGACGCGGAATCAATTAATTCATTTTATAAAGAAAATATTTTTAGTTTTAGTTTTCATTTCAAGTGTGAAATTGATTAAACTTTATTTCAATTTCGAACCCAAATTGCAGAATTAATTAAATGTAATTTCGGTTATGTACTCTATGAGCGACATCAATAATTCCGTACTTTGGGTACGAACTAAGGAATATGATTGAAGAAAAAAAATAAGTTCATTTAAAATCCCTTTGAAATTATGATAAAATTTCACTATACTTAATTGTTGGATTTGAAACTAAAATATATGTACGTAGACATGGGCTGTCCCAAACCTAAACCGTCGAACCGGCGGTTTTTGAACTGGCCCAAACCGCCGGTTTGGCCAAACCGGCGGTTTAGGTTTGGTCGGTTTAGGTTTGGGTCGGTTCAAGGTTTAGGTTTATGAAAATAAAAAACCTAAACCGTCGGTTTGAAACGGTCTAAACCGTCGGTTCAAACCGACGGTTTACCAACGGTTGATGGTAAATAGGATATTTATTATTTTTTTAAAAAAAAATTTTAAAACCGACAATTTGGTTAGTTAAACCGTCGGTTTTTTTTTAAATTTTTTTAAAAATTTTTTCATTCCAACAGTTTAGCTTCAGACCGATTTTTCATTTTTTTTATTTATATAAACCGTGGCTAAACCGACAAACTATCGATTTACCGATTTTGATCACCACGGTTTAAGTTTAGATTTGTAACCCATCACTATATGTACGAGTACGAGTGTACATACAATTATCGTTTTGCGGCCCAACAAACTTTCGAAAGAAACACAGTAAAAAGATTCACGTCTATTTCAAATCTAACATCCATATATTTTAGAATTATTTCTTCTTCTTGCCTACTTTTGAATATTTTTAGTCAACCTCGTCTACTTTGAATTCACACAAAACTTTGGGTAACATTTCATGATATTTTATCCCCTCCTAAACTTTTAGACATTTTTCTTAAATAGATACCAAAGTTTTAGACATTTTTCACTAGATTATCTATTTATTTCGATGACAATTTGTTTATATATTTAGCTTTAGCGCGCCTCGTATATAAACAAGAAACCACCAAAGACACTAAAAAACAAAGTTTAATTTAATTTTATATTCTATAAGAAATGTTTTAATGATTAATTTTGTGTTCTATAAACAAAAAATGTCGTCGAGATTCTCAAGAGGGTGCAACAAGTCTTGCATGTAATTTTGTGTCACCTAGGTCTTCATATGTAGTTTTCAGAAGGATCGGATTTGCTATTCAGAAAGGGTTGGCGGCACAACTTGTTATCCGCCTAACTTCTAACTTAATGTAATTTACAATATTAGATTTAAAAAAATGATTAATCTAATACAAATTTAAATTAAGAATTATTTAGGTAACACCAAAGGCCCATATGACTTCTTACTTCCACCCCTACTTGTATATTTCCTTTGGGCTCATCCAAAGGCCCATATGACTTCTTACTTTCTTAGAGCCACTTACTTTTCAAGGTAGGCAAACGGTCGTTAATCTTATTTAGAAGTTTTTCCATTGGATTGGACAAATATGTGTAATTAGTTAAGTTTAACATATAAATTTAGTAAATTTTATTTTAAAATTAATTGATAATAAGATGAGTAGTTCACCACCTTATACATTAAAATCATTAATTTTTTTTATTATCAATGTGAGAACTTAATTCGCTGTAATTAGAATTAGAATATAATTATTTGTGAATAAATATTTAATTTATTAAATAAACATCTATTAATTCATAATTTTACTTCAAAATTTCTCTAATCTTTTTCTTTTATATTCGAAATTAATTTATAACATAATTTACTTTTCCCCTTAAATATAATTTATTTATTATGTTAAATTTACTAATAGTGTTTTTATATTAAGTATAATAAACTCACACTTAATATTGATTAGTTAACCTTCATTTTGGTGCAACAAAATGAGACATTATGCAAACTAATTAGCAAGACTTGTTAAGACCAACATGCAACGTACGTAAAAGAATCTTACTTACATTGTCAAGCTAAGAGTATATATTTATATTATTTCCTAGAAACAAATAAAAAGGAACAATATACTCTTTGGAGATACCAAAAGGACCACCTACGAATTTCCATATACCCCTTTTGGCCACCGTTCATCATAGCTTCATTAATGTAAACTATTGTTGTAGTTTTTTCGTGGAAAATATTGACGTTATATATGGTGGAGATGTCTCTTTTTTAAAACAAAATTAGTGTATTGTACGTAACTTGTTGTGTGCGATTAAAGTTTAAATTTATATTTATGATAAAAATATTATATTAAAAAATAATTTTCAGAAACTAAAAAAATAAATAAATTATAATATAAATTTTGAATTAAAAATTAACTTAAAAAAATAATTTTCAAATATTAAAAATAAGAAGAGAAAAATGAAATAAAATTTAAAATGTGCTTATATTAATTTTTTTGAATAATTATGAAAATAGAGTTTTAATAATGTGAAAAAGATTTTAAAATCTCGTTTGTTAAAATTTTGAAGATCTGGTTTGTTATTAAAATCTTATAATTTCTTTTATTTTTAAGATTTAATAGGTAATATGGTGAAAAATACGTAAATATGCCTTAAAAATTTATTCCGTTACATGTTTAAGATGTGACGCGACCTTGCTGACTGTTTATTAATGTTTATTAAATTATTTTATAAAAGAAAATTGACAAATATGTGAATATATTATAATATATCTATAAATATATTGAAAAAAGTCCTAGATGACATATCTCATTATTTGACATATGGTCTTAGTACGTTCTATTTTAGAATGCTATAATATAATATGATAATAAGTCCATTTATATATCATTTTCGGGGTTAGATCTCTACAAAAATAGTGTGTTGCATTCATTTAAAGTTTTAATCTAGTTCAGTATGACATTTTGTGCGAACTTTTATATAACATTTGGTAAAACTATTATATTTTTTTCCCTCTCTTAGATGTTATATATAAATGTTTTGCATAATAAAAATCATAATTATGAGTTGTGTTCGACAGAAAACTAGACAGATATTAGATGATATAAGTGGATGTATAATTTTTTTTTTTTTGAGGATTAAATTTTTTAGTGAAATCTTATTTTGAATTAAATTCGAGTTATTATAAAGTCCAATTTTTATATTTTAATGTTTAAAATAAAATCACTTAGTGATAATTATAAGATCGATTTAGGATTAAAACTAAATTTCAAAAAAGTTTCATTAAATCATTTTATCCATAGATTTAATCTTATAAACGAATGAGGTGCTTGGATATAAACATTTTTTTTATAAAATATAATTATTTTTGACGGGAAAAAAATGACATATTTAATATGTATTAATAAAATATTAATGTGACAAACCTATGTTGACGGACATTTGATTGAGTTGGACCTTTGTTTTGATATAATAATAGATTAATTACTTATCGTAGGGTTTCTGGATTTAGAATTTAGAGTTTAAAAGTTTAATATATGGCTCAAAGTTTGAAAACGTGGTCATAAGTTAAGATATTTTTAATTCGTTAGCAATATACTCTTTGGACATACTAAAAAGACCACCACATTTCATGTATATTATGGACCTTTCTCTTAATTTACGTATAAGTTGGCTTTTAGCAATCTATCTATTGATTAATTATTTAAAATATTATAGTAATTCCACAATTCAAATATGAAATATGTATGGGTTTTTGGGTGATAGAGAGAACCATGGGTGTTTACCTTTGTTTTTCAAGAGTTACAAGGAAGTCTCATAAAAATTATGTCGAAAAGTTTAGTCATCCAACATTTAGTATTGAATTTCAAATATCATAGCATTTTGTTTATTTATACAAACATTAAACTGAATACTATAGAAATAGGCGGAAAAAATTTTCATTGTGTTAACGGGTAAAAACGAGGCTATGCATTTCTCCTCAAGTCACAATTTGAAAGATTGATGAAAAAGAAATAGTGATTGTAAGACCTGAGGTCTTAGGGACGCTGTTTCATGTCAATCATACACGTGCAGAAACTTTCTATGAGGTCCTATCATTAAAAGTTATTCGCAAATCCTCATTCACATTATGCGAGATGTTACAAATTACAATCTCTCCCACTTAAACTCCTGACGCTCACGTCAGGTCAATGATCGTCCACCGAGTCGAGTGACCGCCTACTAGGGCGAGCACACTCGTAAGTCGTAACTCAAGGTTAGCTCTGATATCATCTGTAAGACCTGAGGTCTTAGAGACGTTGTCTCCATGTCAACCATGCGTGGGCAAAAACTTTGAGGTCACCCATCCTGAAATTACCCCGCACGAGCACGCTTAACTCCAGAGTTATTTGTCCTCACTCTACTGGTGGAAAAGAAGAAAACTTGTTGACATGGGTAGGAACCCATTATTATAAGTTAATCACAAATCCTCGTTCACATGATGCGAGATGTTACAATGGTATCAGAGCTTAGGTTGACAACAAGGGCACTTGAAATCTAAAGACGTGACATGATAATCCGATCTAAACAAAACCTAGATCGAGTTTTGATATATTAAGAACAAAAGTTTATAAATATTTCCAACTCGACCTTTTGTATTTTAAAGAACATGATACATTTCGGGTGGTTGGGTTAGTAAGGCATGTGGTATCACCATATTCTTAGAGGGACCTCAGACATTAGGTTTGGTTGTCTTATGTGATTAGTTGTAATATTTTGGGATTAAAGATGACTAGTAATGCAACTATGAGAACGACAAGACGAGTAAAACACAATGGATGTTGATGGACAATGTAAAAATTAAGGATAGACCAACCTCACCTCGCACGTAAATGGTTTAAGTTATCCTAAGGAATGAAGTGTGAAGATATTGCAACTTGTAGTATATGCAGTCCGTGTTACTACATTGAAGATTAGTTACGAGATTGTTAGTGCTTCAAGACACATTTGAGAAGCTTTGTGTACATTTTTTTTCCATTATGAAATTGAGTCCCTAAAACTCGATTTGATTTTCCTTGAGGAGGGAAGATGATTTTAATGGTAAGATATCCGGCATATGAAGACTTATAAGAGTAAAGGTTACCTCGGGTACCGAGATGGGATTTGACAACCCAATAGTCGTGATAGTTGAAATGAAGATCGACAATAGAGGGACAACGTGACCGATGTAGCTTACAAGAATAATTTGTACGCGATGACAAATTATATAGTAACGAGTTCCTTTCGATGGTCGAAGTTATACCAATGAGTTTACGGAGGTCAATTGGCCTATCAAGATACAATATATTTGACAAGACGAAGATTTACAAATTTATTGCTATCAAGTAACATGAGAAATAAACCGAGTGTTAAAATTCATGGTGGTTATTTTATTAAACGATGATAGAGCTTGAGAAAAGAGTAGGTGGTGAGAGATCATGCGGTCTACATGACTCAATGGGTGAGTGATCAGTGTTAATAAAGTGATAAGAACCGACAAGTCTATATTGAGTCGATATTTTTCTAAGATTGGGAAATAGTAATTAATAACCCGGAAAAATCTCTTGTGAATGATTTTCCGAAGAGCTAGTCGTGAAGGAGTCTAATATAGTGTTGACCTAAATCCAAAATAAAAGTTAGTTGAGGCCGTGAGAGATCGTCGAGAACATCAAGACCCGAGACCAACTAAGTGGTTGAAGGTTTTATCAAATTAATATTTCACCCTGTATGGGAGCACATGAGATAGAGGTCGAGTTATGACTTGGACGAGTTATTGCCTTGATTTGTTGGGAACATCCGTAAGAAAGAGATTGGAGTTAGTACCTATATTACTAGAAGGAGATGCATTTCTAGTGGTTCTTTGGACATCACAAGAAGATGACAAATTTCAAGGAGTTTAAGGTGTTGATGAGCAAGAGATTGTACCTTCTAGAGTTATTTGTTCTCACTCCTTAGTCACAATTATAATTATGACTAAGGAGTAACTAAGTGTAAAGCAACAAATTCAGGCATTCACTAGGTGTTTGATGCTAGATAATTGTGCATATGTTGCGGAATTTAAGTGCACAACATAGAGTCGATACCAAGACATTATGATGATTTATGAGATGACACCCGATGCATGACATGTCAGAGAGCTTGCAGGACTCGAGCAAGAAGTTTAAGATCAAGTTTAGTGCTAGTGAGCTTAGTAGAATGAGATCCACTTTTAAAGAAAATTTCACTCAAGATAGAAGAATCGGTTAGACTAGTTAGAAGAAGATTGACTTAGACTTAATTATACACTTTATATGAGGTGAATTTGACTGTATATTATTAGTGTTTTTTAAATTTTTTTTTTTTGGCATTTCTCATATGAAGCATACAAGTTTGATTTGATTCTTGAGCTCCGGCTCTAACTTTGGGATGCTAGCTAATGGTTTGATTTGTTGTTGATTATTAGGACAAGGTTCAAGTTTTAGGTATGATTCGGAGAAACTTCTTGAAGCTGGTGATCAGCCGGACCCGCGTGTGCCTTAAGTTTTGGGAAGATCGGATACTTGTTGGTCTTGAGTTGGTCGTTAAGGCTGTCTTAGTATATTTCATTTTCTTCACATGATTTAAGTGCATGTTAATACAATTATTTGTAAATTAAAGGTCGGATATGTTTTATTGTTTTGTCGTATTCTTGTTGAAAGGTTCAATAGTGAAATTGTTGTCAGACTAAACTTGGTAGACCCACATTGTGGTTCAATACATATTTGCTATATTTATCTCTTCGAAAAGTGGGTAATAGTCATTAAAATAGCCATAGATTTTTAGAAACTACTTTTCTACTATATTATCCCCTATTTGTTAGAAGAAGAAAAAATAGTGAGGAAATTGGTCATATATACATGAACATAAAGTGAAATAAGGTCTTGTCTAAACCCCTACAAGCATAAACCATAATTGATGGGCTCTTTTTGATTGGGCTACCTAACCAAACTTATTAGCAAATAAAATTTACAATAATCACGGCTTCAATCTTGGGCTTTATAATCACACAATTCATTTATTACTTCAAATTTTCAATCAAACTCAAGTCGGCCCATTTTCGTTTTTATTTTAAACATCAACTACTTTATTATTTATATCCTTACAAACATCAACACATCAAATATACTTGTAACAATTTCAAAATTTCAGCTTTTGGGTCAGACAACAAGAGATCCAACCGGGCCTCGTCTTTAACCATACCCGGATCATGTTGATTCGATCCGGGCTCAAAGTCTTTTT
Organism: Fagopyrum tataricum; assembly: GCA_002319775.1. Classification (NCBI taxonomy): domain Eukaryota; kingdom Viridiplantae; phylum Streptophyta; class Magnoliopsida; order Caryophyllales; family Polygonaceae; genus Fagopyrum; species Fagopyrum tataricum. Next base: position 13,018,691 of record CM008283.1, on the reverse strand, counting down.
TTTTTTCCTTCCTTTATTATTTAAAGGATCTGGACTCGATCAGAGATCAGAGTCTTGTTCAACCGAAAATAGAGTTTTTACGTGCCCGTTATGGGTTGCGCCGACGGATTGATCCGGATTTGCCAAGGCTATTGCATTGTAGCTTGTTATTAGTGGAAAACATGATATGATATACTTGATATATTTATATATAAGAGATTTTATGTTATATATATAACTTAAATGATGTTTAGTATGTTAACGTTTGTTGACTAACTTTACCAATACTTAGCATCTACTCTTTTGGAAGCATTATTCAGTTGAAGCTTAGAACAAGGAAATAATAACCGAAGTATAATTTTAATATTTTTTATTGGGTTTTTGAGCATATAGTTAATGATTTATTTCTCCATGATTGCTTAAAACGAGGATTGTCTCAAAGCTCCAACAGCTAATTAGGCACCAGCTGTACCAATTGTGTTCAACCTCATTAGAATCTTTAATAATTTTGGGATAAGATAAGATCCCTCAACCTGCCCCAGGTTGGCCACAACTTTTTAAATTTATTATTATTTTATTACTTTTTTTTTTGAATATATATATTTTATAATATATGTAAAAACATTGATTTTAGAAAACTCTAAAATAAAATTTTAAAACAAAACTATATCTTAATTTGAACATGAATCAATAAGAATATAAGATACGAATGCCCTAAATTTCAAAATCCTGGATGATATGGGTTAGGATCTCAGAATGGGTCTCGGTCATAACTTGACAACAATTTCACCAGATCTCACAACAATGTACAAATGTAAATAAAATCATTAGCAACTTTTAGGTACGATAACGACATGAATGCATAAAATGAGGTAGTCGTGTAAGACATAATTACTAACATCCTAAATGATGTTAGTCTCTATAAATGCATGCAAAATTAGAAAGACAATACAGTCTATATGAGTACTTGGACCCGGCTGACCATCCGTTCCGGATCACTCTGCAAGTTCCTTAACCTCAAGAAATCTAACATCATAACCGTTAGCTAACTATTCAAGGTAATAGAAAGTATGCTATAGCACAAACACATATAATTGCGGAATTTAAAAAAGTCAACATGCTCACACTCAAATCGTTTTATTATCTTTATTTAGGTGATTCACTTCTATTAGTTCAACTTATTTTGTGGCACGAGGATCTCTCGAACCTCGTCTTTGTCCCCGTATACCAACCGGAGTGGATCCGATGCACCTCACCTTATACCGGTATAGACTAGGCGTAGAGAACCTCCTAGTCTCGTGACAGAGTGGGGCAGTGATGCCACAACCCGTTATTCGTACACTTTGGTCTAATAAACGGTAACATCGTCCTAATCAAGTTATAATTAGAGATCACTCAACATACACCACTGTAGCAATACATGCCACAACCCGTTGTTGGGCCGGCTGGTGAGGCTTAGGTTGTTAACAAGTTATAGGACTTAAAAGGCAAGGTTAGGTCTAAGAAGGTTTAGCTAACTATTGGCCCAACAAGAGAAGCTTTGGACATAAACCGGTTTAAGTTCGGTTTGTTCGGTTAACTCGGAAGTCACAAGTCGAGTTCCCAAAATAAAACTTATGAGTATTACATCTTGTATAAGACCCGAGGTCTTAGGGACGTTGTCCTCATGCCAAACATACTCGCGCAGAAACTTCTCAGGAGGTCACCCATCCATAAATTGCTCCCGCATAAGCATGTTTAACTCCAGATTTATTTATCATCACTCTATCACTAGAAAAGAAGAATTCTTGTTGACATGGATAACAACCAATCCTTATAAGTTAATCACAAATCTCCATTAAAATGATGCGGAGTGATATTTTTTAGGAAATGTTACAATCTCCCCAACCTACTATTGAATTTTCAAACTAATCTATTTGAAATTTGAAATTTAATATCCACCCACTTTTATTGACCTCCAACGAAAAAATAATTTTTTTAAAAAAACTTATATTATTTTTGTACATTTATGGATTTATAGTAAATGTTGACAGTCATTTAAAAAATTGAATTTTTTTTATATTCATATTTATTAAATGACCGAAAACCAAAATATAAAACTTAGAAGTTACCTAGATTTTTATTTTATAACTTCAAACAATTATCCTACTGATTTTCCCCTCATCAATTGCTAGCTAATTAAATCTATTTATGTAAGTAATATGATAGTTTAAGGTTTATGTAGGATATCTATCTTACGAGAAAAATTAAAGTAATATTTTCATATATTAAAGTTCACCTAAGATGAAACAGAAAATATAAAACTATATACTCTTGACCTTAAATCATGTTACATATGAGGCTTTGGCTTTGTACTCCAAATTTGGAGTATAACTATAAGCCCTCGTAGGGGAGACAAATCGTACGTAGATTAATTAACTGTAAATCCAGGTCAATGAAAAAGAGTAATCATGTTGATAGTTATGTACAAAAAATATTAAATTGAAATAATCTTGTAAACAATTCAACTATGGCAAGAACGTATAGAATAGGTGGAGTCGACATGGGTGGTTGTATGATTGATAGTTGATGGGGTCATGTCATTCTAAAACAAAATAACATGTCTTTATTGAGGTATGACAAGTAAGTGGTATGCTTATTCATCCATTTCAACCATTCTTATGTACGTCACATAATTGAGAGGTGTTCAACACTTGGCCTAAACTCCATGGTAAAGCTTACCTCACTTGAAAAGGAAAAGAAAGAAAGAAAAAACTGTAATCCGATGTGTAATGTTTTGATTCACGATTTTTATTGATTTCGGTTATGTATCGTATGAACTAACGCATAAGCCCTAGCGAATGATATCTCATCCAATACGGTCCAAATTCATACCAAAATGGATTGAGTCGTAGCGGTTTGGTCCGGATTTGCCGAAATTCCAGACGGTGACCAAGTGTAAATTCTACGCACACTTATCGCTTATAACATGCATTTTTATATGAATTTAGAGACACACAAGGAAACAATGTATCTAGTAAAATTTTGTGGGTAGGTATATACACATATAATTATTGTTCAAATATGTTAATTGTTCAATTATATTCTAAATTTTGTAATTATATTATCAATTGTTCAACTATATCAACAATTGTTCAAGTAAATTTATATGTCAATAGTTAAACTAAACTTTTGTCCAACTATATGACCAATTTTTACGTCTAATAGTTTTTAGTTTAACATACATATTATATTGAACAATTATTACTTGATTCAATGATTATAAATTCTATCTTTTTAATTGTTTCAATAATATGTTTATTTCATAGGCCTTAGCAAGCAAATTTTTTCTTAAGTTATAAAAACGGACTAGTAATACAAATAAGATAAACTAAGGTCCTGTTTGGTATCAGATTGTGAATTTTGGAATTTTTTTTTTAGATTCTTAGGGATGGAGATTGTAAACAATTCCCTACAATCCCCTAGCAAAGAATCTAAATGAAGAATACAAATGAAGAATATAATCTTGTACTTCTATCTAATATCAAACAACTCAAAATTTCTATCTCCAACAATCCCCTAGAAAAGAATTTAAATAAATACCTAAGAATACAATACCAAACAAGCCCTAAATCTTTTCTCACCCACACAACACTTTTTTTTTTTTTTTGTTTGAGCAAAACACATACTTCTCAATACACGTAGAGGGAGAGAGGAGATGAGAGAGGGTGAGAAAGACTTATAGCAACTTAATTTTGAACATTTTTTCTTTAAAATAAAGAGATTTGATGGGGGTATTGAGAAGTAAAAATATAATTAACTATTTGTATCGGATAAGTTCCAACAGTCATTTGGAAGACTTCTTCCATAGAATTTCATAACTTGGAACATTTTGATCTAATGGAACAAGTGAGATTTGAACAAGATAATATTGAAATAATCCTAACAACAATGATTTAGAGAGGTAATTAAACGTTAATCCTGTTAAAATGCAAAATCTAATCTTCCTCAAGAAAAGAACAGTCCACGCATGAGCTTTCATAATCATTAAAGTAACTATTTGAAATAATCAAGAGATTAAATGTTGCTTTAAATACTTGCTATTCATGTTGCTCCAAACTCTCATCTTGTGGGTATCCCCTGCTCAAAACAGGGCCCCTTGGTTCTCCTTCAACTAAATTCATCTGTAATCACCTCATCGCAATTTATACCTACGATTTGCTCCTTCCTCTCTTTTCATGGAGTTTCCGTTAATCTCCGACACTAATCATGTTGCTTGATTGTATCGGTCGATACAATTATCAGTTCTTCGTACACACGCAACTCATTCTTTGATACCGTTTACTTTCAACAGTTTGAGTTGTGATGAGATCAACAACCATGCAAGAACCAAAGGTGATATTTGAAAAGTATGAGTTGCAGAGATTGCTAGGGAGTGGAACTTTTGGGACTGTATTCTATGCGAAGAACACTCAAACAAATGATCCTGTGGCCATTAAGGTGATGAAAAAGGCTGATATTCAAGAAGCTGGAATGACCGATCAGATTTCCAGGGAGGTTAGTGTAATGGCGAAGCTTAAACATCCGAATATCGTTGAAATCAAGGAGGTTCTGGGTACCAAGACTAAGATCTACCTTGTCATGGAGTTTCTAGAAGGCGGCGAACTCTGTGACAAGGTCATACGTGGTAGATTACCGGAGAAAGATGCCAGAAGGTAAGATAACTAATAATCATTTGATCTTACGTATTGAAATTGATGCTTTGGATGTTGATTTGATAATTGTTGGTGCTGAATATTGATTTAGGTATTTCTATCAGCTGATCAACGCAGTTGAATTCTGCCATAGCCAAGGAGTTTACCACCGGGATCTGAAACTCGAAAACCTACTCCTCGATCGAACTCAAGAGACCGTGAAGGTCGCCGACTTTGGACTATCGGCTACGACGGAACAACTCCGCAGAGACGGCCTCCTCCACACACGATGCGGAGCTCCGGCGTATATGGCGCCGGAAATTATTCAGCAACGGGGTTACGACGGCGCGAAAACCGATATCTGGTCATGTGGAGTCATTCTCTTTGCTCTTCTCTCCGGAACGCTTCCGTTCCAAGATGAAAGCCTTAATAGAATGTACGAGAAGATCAAGAAGGCTGAATACGAATTTCGGCCTGGATTTCCACAAGGAGCGAAGAAACTCATCGGGAAAATGCTAAATCCAGATCCAAAGCGTCGGATCTCAATCGAAGCTCTAAAACGCGATCCGTGGTTCGCTGTAGGCATAAATCGGTCAACTAGCACAATAGTACTATCACAAATGGGAGGAATCGGGAACAACAGCGGCCGAAAACAGACTCCGCCATTAACCCCAACGCCTAACATGATGCGATCGACGACGATGCCTGGCTTCTTCAACGCGTTCGCACTGATATCGTCAATGGCGTCTGGATTCAATCTTTCGAGTTTGTTCGAAGATCGGAGGGCGGCAGGGTCGATGTTCACGTCGAAACTGCCAGCGGAGGAGGTGATTGCAGAGATGGAGAGAATGGCGATGTTGTTGAGGTTTGACGTGGAGAGAGTGAAGGATTTCAAGTTAAAGCTGACGGATGAAGAGGGGATGTTGGAAGTGGAAGTGGAGGTTTTCAGTTCGGCGCCGGGATTGACGGTGGTGGAGATGTCGCAATCAGGGGGAGACACGGCGGAATTTGTTCGGTTTTGTGAGGAGATAGCTAGGCCGGCGCTTGGGGATATTGTATGGACGTGGCAAGGTGATTCTGTTCATAAAAATTAACGGCGTTAGTATGGTGACCGTCATTACCTTGATTGAAATGGAAGGATGTACATGATTATTATCTTAAGTTTTTTTTGTTAAGTTTTGAGAGTCAATGAAAAAGAGCAATCATGTTGATAATTATGCACAAAAAATATTAAATTGAAATAATCTTGCAAACAGTTCAAATAGGGCAAGAAGGTATAGAATATTGTTTCCTATTAAAGTTACATAATTTAATCTACTATACAATACTGATAGAAGTGAATATTGTCACATGTTATCACTACATTAAATTCGCTACGTATTATTTTTATATTAAGTCACCTCACATTTTTTCCACATGTCATCTTGAGGTTATGTTACCTTACTATTTCTTAAAAAAATTATACACATTAATGAAGATATTAATACATATTGTATCCTAATTTAAGATTTAGAATTATATATATTTGGAAAAACTATATTATGAAAAACGAAATTAAAATATATATTAGACAAAATATCTCCACAAGATGAAAATTACGGAGAATTATATATATTTATGTCATAATTATACCATATTTACCACTTATAATATTTATAAAAAAAATTATTTTTATTATAATTTTTTATAAATATTTAATATTGTAATATATAAAGATGATCATATTGCTCATTTTACTCTACTAACTTAAATTTATTTATAATTAATTTTTTTTAATCTTATTATCGTAATAAATTAAATCATAAGTATAATAGATTAGTTTAAACCAAAACCGTGCCATTCTGAAAATAATAACACGATAAAAAGAATACAGATCATTTATCGTTCCATAGACATGATAAAAAGAATACAGATCATTTATCAACAGAAATCTCTTGCTCTGATGCAAAATTTCCAATTAAAGTATTGGTTAGCAATAAAAAAACCTAATTATCGCGATTAATTATAAAATTAGTCGGCAGAAGAAGAGATTATGGAGTAGACGTTAGGGCCATATACAAGGAATGAATGAAATGATTAAAATGCACCAAATCGAGTTAAAACAGGAAACGTGGCGCATTGCTGTCATCTTTAATGCGAGGAGATAGGTTAGCGATAAGCATCGTCATTGACTTAGTTTAATGAGTTCATACTTACCGTCACTTCTTATCTTGCCAAACTGCCAACTCATGGATCATCTTCGTACTACCTGACCGTTAACTTAAGTTTGAATCCACTAATCATTGAATAGAAAATGATGTCCATTGGCGGTAGTATCTTCGAACACCCATCTATGAATCATCTCCTACTTCTCCTACTTAAGTTTTCTATCAGATGGTAGTACCTTTAAACACTCATTGATGACAATGACGATGGTGGCGGACATGCTTCGACCATCGCCGACACTCGGCGTGTGTAAGTCTTGTGCTATTAACATCGGCGGATCTTCTTTGCTTCGATTCCCCAGCAAAAGTTACAGAGTTTAAAGACTCCATTGAAGTTGGTGGAAGATACAAAATTTGGGATATATGAAAATTTGGTACTATAAAAAATGGGTGATATGAAAATTGGGCATTACTAAATTTGAATATTATGACAATTGGGTATTTGTGTTTTTTAAAATCGTCAAAATTAATTAGTGAAGCTTATAATAGGGTTATCAAACAGGATTCGAAAACTACGAACTACCATTTTCAATGTCCACAATCTGGTATTTTTAAACATTGGGTAACTAAACCTAAGTAGTTAGATTCAAAATAGTATTGTTCAAAGTTGACTCGAATCGTTTTATTCCCAACCCCCTCCATTGTTTTTGGAAATTTTGGTCCCGGTCCGAACAAGAATATATTTTTATAATGTTTTAAAAGTTGACCCGGACCCTTTTTTATTTCCTAGCTGTTCCATTGTTTTTGGAAATTCCAATCCCGGTCTGAACAATAATTTTTTTTATAATGTTTTAAAAAAACATATATCTTCGTACATATTTAATAATATATATATATATATATATATATATATATATATTTAATTATATATATATATATATATATATTTGTAATTTTATTCTGGTTCGAATCTGGAATGGACCGGTCCAGTTCACGCTCCAACATCTTGAAAAATTTCGGTCTGAACCGGATGCACAACCCTATAACAGGGAGAAAATTAATTGTTTCTCTTTTTTTTTGGTTAAAGGGGGAGGTTCGGTGCCTCCGCGCATCTAGACGCACTTTTATTAATAGGAAAGAAAGGGCTAAGTAGTCATCCCCTAACATCAGCATTCAAAATGTTTATAATACCTCAGGCGGGTCACTCAAAACATGTAGACCAATAGTAAAGTCAAAAGCAAGGTTCGCAAGAAAATCCGCCGCACAATTAACTTCGCGGAACACATGACGAACTTGGATATTCCAAGTTCTACGCATGAAGCCTTGACACCTATATATCAGGCTAGAGAGGGGATGACAACGGGGCAAGTTCTTTTGTAGGAGAATAGTGGCTAGTTGTGAGTCCGTTTCCACGATCACACATCTAGCACCACTCTCCCAAGCGATTTCAAGACCATGAGCGATTACCCACAACTCAGCCATAGGGACCGTACACATCCCGATATTGTGAACAAAGCCCTGTTGCCATACCCCCGAAACATCCCTAATAACTCCTGCAGCGGAAGCAAGACCCGAGTTCCTCACCGCACCATCCGTATTAACTTTAATCCAACCAGCTGGAGGAGGATACCACTTGATCGGAACCATAGTTTTCTGGATAGTTTGCTCCAGTTCATTCCTAGCTTTCCACGCTTTCATGTAACCTAAATCTCTCTCCGTGATAGTTTTGTGACTCTCCGTTGGTCTCCCTTCGTTGTTGAATATGGCTTTGTTCCTCCACTTCCATCTTTGCCAAATAGCTTCTGCAAATAGGTCTCTCCACATAATATGATTATTAGTAAATTTATAGCATGAAATATTACCTTGTAGCCAAGACGAAAAAGGCGTGGTGAAGAAGTTTTGGTCGAAATGCTCTGCACGTAGGTCCTTCCACATCCTAGCAGTAGTGGGGCAATCTCTGAACACATGCTCAAGTGTCTCCACGTGGCCTGTACAAGCATGACAATCTCCCTCCATTGATAAATGCCTCCTACACCTTTCCTCGTTTGTAAGACACCCGCCTTTTATGAGTTTCCACATAAAAACTATTCCCCTCTCTTGGACCATTAACTTCCATATAATTGTATAAATAGGAGCATCAACACCCTGCAATCCATCCAACCCCATCAAACAAGTTGCTGCAGATTTCGTCGTGTAGTTTCCATCCGTTGAGTAAGTCCAGCTGATGGTATCCCGCCTGTTGTCTTCAATTCCCACCGCTGCAAGTTGAAGAAGAGTCGTAATTGGAAGTATATTGGAAAGACCTTCCCATTGCCACCCTCCCTGCTCATTCCAGAGTTCCCGTACCTTCTGGTTGGCTATATTGGTATCAATATCGCAGTTTGCCAACTCATCCAGCGATCGATCCCCTACCATCTGTTCATCCAAAATAAAGTAACCTTGCCATCACCCACCACCCATCTCGAGCCTTGAACAATGCAGTCCCTCATAACAGTCTTTATTCCTTTCCAACTCGGTGAAGGAATTGCATGGGTAAACCCCGACGGTTTCACGTACTTACTCTTCAAAACCTCTGTCCATACACAATCTGACTCAGAGATTAATCTCCAGGCCAGCTTACCCATCATTGCTTTGTTTAAAATTGTCATCGGAGTGAGGCCCAATCCTCCAAGCTTCTTCGGTTTGCAGATAGCATCCCAAGAAATTGTGTGGATTTTCCTACTTTCCCTAGTATCACCCCAAATAAAATCTCTACACATTTTGTCGATCTTATTACACGTACCTCTCGGTAAAAGTATTGTCGACATTGTATACATGGGAATGGACATTAGGACGGATTTGGTAGGGGTAATTCTCCCAGCCATACTAAGATGTCTTCTTCTCCAACCCACAAGCCGGTTTTGAATCTTATTTAGAAGGGTTCAAAGCAACTCTCCTTAACCCTCCATTTGATTAACGGTGCTCCAAGATTGTTGTGATCTTTCAACTAGTTACTTCAGAAATAGAGAGAAGAAGAGAAGACATTTTGTGGTTTTGCTACACAAATCTTACAGCTAGGGTTTTCAATATACGTTGGTAGATAATAAATACAACCCTACACCTATCTATTTATAACCATAAATAGATAGAATCCTCTATAATTAGATAGAGTCCTATAAATAATAGAATCCTACAAATAGATAGAATTCCTTATAAATAGATAGGATTCTATAAATAGATAGAATCCTCCGCGGGGAGCTCCGCCCCCCGCACCCCCTGTCGCCCCGGGCCTATTAATCCATAGGCCCAAATATGTTTCCCCTAGCTCATTGTATCAGTATACCTAGATTTATTGTCTTATTATAACAATCTCCACCTAGACAACATAATCTAATACAAAAATTTAGAAACACATATACAACTCCAGGATCTTGTCGCCAGATCCTCCTTGTTTCTCTTGACAGGGGGCTTTCTCACTCATCTAACAACGAGTGACATGAACCAAATCCAAGCAACGCTTGAATTTGTCTGCGGTAACCAGTTTGGTCATCATATCAGCTGCATTCTGAGAAGTGTGCACCTTCTCCAGGATGATCTCACCAGAAGCTTCTACCCGTGCCTTGTACCTGATGCCTTCTTTCTCTGAGATGCCTTGTTTCTTCTTGAACACCCATTTGCATCCTATTGCCCTCTTACCTGCTGGAAGAGGAACTAGCTCCCACGTCCTGTTCTTATGGAGAGATTTCATCTCCTCAGCCATAACACCTACCCATCCTTCTTTCTCCTGACTATGAATAGCCTCTCGAAAGTTGGATGGATCATTTGTGCCAATGACTAGAGCATAATTAACCATCTCCTCAAAACCATATCTTATAGGGGCCCTTGTGATGCGTCTGCTTCTGCCAGAAACAAGACTCTCTACCTGTTGCTGATCTACATTGCTCACCACCTGCTGGTGTAGATGTGTTAGAATCTGAAAGCTCCACCTCCACTGCTGATCTGGATTCAGTCTCTGTAACTGCAGGTTTCTCAACTTCCTTGGCATGTAGAAGCATTGCCTGCTCATCAAATACAGCATCTCGACTAATCATCCGTTTCTTTGCAACAGGATCCCAAAACTTGAAACCCTTCACACCTTTCTCATAACCCAGAAAAATGCACTTCTTAGACTTTGCATCCAGCTTTGTTCGCTCATCACCTGGAATCAACACATATGCTGGACTGCCAAAAATCTTCAAATTTGATAAGTCTAAATCAGAACCAGTCTATACCTCCTCTGAAACCTTCCCGTCAAGAAAAGTCCGGGGTGATCTATTTATCAAATAGACCGCCATGCTCACTGTCTCTGCCCAGAATTGCTTTGGAAGCCCTGCATTCAATCTAAGACACCGCGCTTTTTCTGCAATGGACCGATTCATCCTCTCAGAAACACCATTTTGTTGTGGTGTCTTCCGCACTGTATAATGTCTCTGAATGCCATGCTCACCACAAAAACTCTGAAATTGAGAATCCGTGTACTCTATCCCATTATCCGATCTCAGATACTTCACTTTTCTCCCTGTCTGATTTTCCACTTCCGCCTTCCATAGCTTGAACTTGTTGAAGACTTCATATTTATACTTTAGAAAATACACCCAGACCTTCCTTAAATAATCATCAATGAAAGTGACGTAATACCTAGATCCTCCTAGGGACGACACCTGAGTTGGTCCCCACACATCAGAATGCACATAATCAAGAATTCCACCTGTGTTGTGCTGACCTGTCTTAAAAGACACCTTGGATTGTTTTCCCATCACGCAAAACTTGCAGAAGTCGATCTTACAACTCTTCACACCATCCAGGAGACCTTGCTTGTGAAGTTCAATCATCCCCCTTTCGCCAATGTGACCCAGGCGCATATGCCACAGAGTTGTGTAATCTGTCTCAGAAGCCACGACTGCAACTCCACCCACAACGGTACTCCCTACCAACCGGTAGATATTACCCGATGTAATCTGCCCCTTCATAACTGTCACTGCCCCCTTGCTCACCTTTACACATTCCTTTTCTGTTTTGAAACAGAACCCTTTCACATGTAAAGACCCCAAGGAAAACAGATTTTTCTTTAGAGTTGGAATGTGACGCACGTCAGTCAATGTTCGAATCACACCATCGTGCATCCTCACCTTTATCTGCCCAATCCCAACAACATCACAAGCCTTGTTGTATACTAATCGGACGGAGCCAAAAGTTCCAGACTTGTACGTCTCAAACCAATCTCTATTCGGAGTCATGTGAAACGAACATCCCGTATCCATGATACATACATCTGAGTAGTTGCCTGACGTCACAGAGAGCATATCAGAATCTGCACCATCTGAGTCATCTTTCTGCACCACGTTTGCTGATCTTGAAGATTCCTCTGACTTCTTATCTTCGTACTTCTTCTTCCTGGCAGGACAATCACGTTTGAAATGACCCTCCTCCTTGCAGAAGTAACAAGTTACTGACTTTTTACCCTTGGACTTAGATCTGGATTGCTTGTTGCTTCCTTCTTGCTTCTCTTTCGTCCTCCCTCTATCTTGGTTGCCTCTAACATACAACCCTTCGTTTTGGGAACTCTCACTGGTATGTTGTCATCGTTCGGCTTGTGAAAGCAACGCTGTTGACACCGTATCAAGACTTATCTCGTCTTTCCCACACGTCAACGTCATCACCAGATTCTCATATGAAGAGGGTAGAGAACATAGCAAGATCATAGCTTTATCTTCATCTCCAAGTTTTACATCCACCCGAGCCAAATCCCTAATAATTTGATTGAAAATATTCACGTGTTTCACCAAGTCAGAACCTTCCACCATTTTCAACCCATACAATTTTTGTTTGAGATACAATTTTCTAGACAAAGATTTTGACATATACCGTTTCTCCGATTGAGTCCAAATCTCTTGACAAAATTTGAGATCAATAACGTGGTATATTACCTCGTCTTCCAAACAGAGCCGAATGACCGACGCTGCCTTCTCCTGCATCTCCTCCCATTCGTCGTCTTTCAACGCCTTCAACATCCCCTGCTGCGTTAGCAAATCCTTAACTCGTCGCTGCCAAAGACCGAAGTTGCCAGTTCCGTTGAATCGCGGAACCTCAAATTTTGCAACGGAACTCATCGACAACCTTGCTCTTGATACCAATTGTTGTGATCTTTCAACGAGTTACTTCAGAAATAGAGAGAAGAAGAGAAGACATTTTGTGGTTTTGCTACACAAACCTTGCAGCTAGGGTTTTCAATATACGTTGGTAGATAATGAATACAACCTTACACCTATCTATTTATAACCATAAATAGATAGAATTCTCTATAATTAGATAGAGTCCTATAAATAATAGAATCCTACAAATAGATAGAATTCCTTATAAATAGATAGGATTCTATAAATAGATAGAATCCTCCGCGGGGAGCTCCGCCCCCCGCACCCCCTGTCGCCCCGGACCCATTAATCCATAGGCCCAAAATATGTTTCCCCTGGCTCATTGTATCAGTATACCTAGATTTATTGTCTTATTATAACAAAGATAATCCCCATAGTTATCCGAAGCTTCCATCCCACTCACACTTCTCAAGGATGCTCTTAAGTTCTCTCCAACATTGGGAGACACGAGAACTCTAGACTTTATGATGTTAACTCTTTGACCCGACATTCCACAAAACTTCTTCACAATGTCCCTCACAACTTTCATTTGGCTTGTAGACGCTTCTGCAAAGAGGGAGATATCATCGGCAAAAAATAGATGGGACAAGGGAGGGCCATTCTTCGAAAGATGTATGGAGAGATAGGGTCTCCTTGACGAATACCTCTAGCGGGCTTAAATCCCTCAGTGACTCCCCCATTCCAATTTAGGCTCATCTCCGTGGTGCTAATGCACTCATGCACCATTTCAAGCCAACTATCCGGGAAGCCGGCTTCCTTAATAGTATCCATGACAAAATCCCATCTAAGACGATCATAGGCCTTTTCCAGGTCTAACTTCAAAACCATTCATTTCCTTCCTGTCTTCCTTTTCTACAAAGAGTGAATAACTTCTTGCATAAGAACAATATTATCCTAGATTAATCTACCTGGTATAAAATTGCCTTGGGCTGGGCTAACAAGATCTGCAATAATACCCTGTAATCTCTGAACAAGCACCTTAGCCATGATCTTATAGAGTACATTGCATAAAGCAATAGGGCGGAATTGTTGGATCCTTTCTGGTTTACCAATTTTTGCAATGAGACAGATGAGTGTCTTGTTGAGTTCCGTTGGGAGTCTCCTTGTGATGAAGAATTTCCTCACTTCTTCAATAATTGATTTACCCACTATGCTCCAACATTTCTGATAGAATATAGGTTGAAAGCCATCAACTCCTGGTGCTTTAAAAGCACCCATCGATTTAACCGCATTCCAAACTTCCATATCACTAGGAGACGTGCATAAACCTGTCCAATCTCTTAAATCAATCAAAGGAAAACCATGTTCATGCAAGATCTCACTAGTAGCATCATCATCCTCAGACTAAAGTTTTCTGAAGTAGCTCACTGCCCAACCTTCCAAAGCCTCTGTCTTCTCCTCCCAAATATCATTCTCCACAAACAAGCCTTCAATCTTATTCCTTTGTCTTCTAATAATTGTAGAAGTATGGAAAAAAGATGTGTTCGTGTCTCCCTGACTTAGCCATTGCTCTCTGGATTTCTGTAGCCAAATAATCTCCTCTCGATCAAGAACGAGGTCCAACTCGACTTTGAGTTTTCCTTCCAAGTCAATAAGCCCTTGAGATGTCGAAAATCTTGGATCCCGTTGGATGGTCTCAATATGCTCGAGAATTTTCTGTTTTCTGCGAAAGACATTACCAAAAACCTTGCGGTTCCAAATGAGTAATTGCAATCTAAGAGCGTTAAGAGAAATACTTACCTCGCTATTTGTAGTCCAAATACTCTCTACCATTGGTCTGAAATCCTTGTGACTCATCCATGCCGCCTCCAAGCGGAACGGTTTTCTCCCCAAGTTACTAATTTCCGGTTTAAGGCGAAGAAGAAGAGGGGAGTGGTCTGACGAATATCAAGGTAAGTGTCTTACTGATGCATTCTGCCAAGTTAACCTTGCATTCCCATTCATCAAAAAACTGTCTAGACGTTTGGAGGTAATCTTGTTAGCTACCCTTCCATTTGTCCAAGTGAACTCAGCTCCCGTGAAGCCCATATCAATAAGACCGTGCGTATCCACTATCTTTTGAAAAATATCCGAGTCTTTGTGTAGACCTCCCAAACCTCCATCCCTTTCCGCGGTCGAGAGAATACAATTAAAATCTCCCCCAATAATGATAGGTTCATCAATGGTAGACAACTCCTCATCAAGTTGTATCCAATATGGTTTTCTCCTTGAGATAGTTGGAGGAGCGTAGACAGCAATAAGTCTGAAGGAGTCTGTACCGATCCACACTCTAGTATGAATAAAACTTTCATCCAACTTACTCACAGTAAGGTTCAAATTCTCCTTGTACCAAAAGAGCCAAATGCCACCTTTAAAACCATCCGCTTCAACCCTTGTACAACCCGTAAAATTCAGTCTATCACACACTTTAGTAGCCTCAACTCCGGAGATACGTGGTTCAAAAACTACTAGAACATCTACTTTGTGGTTTTTGCAGAGGTACCTAATAGATCGACGGAAGCCGCTCTTGCGAGCTCCACACACATTCCAAAAAATAATATTCATTATAAACTAAAAAGAAGTAAGAAAGGGAGAAGAGAGGAACCAAATTAGGGATCGCCTGATGCCGCTTTCGTCTCGTCTCCGTTGGCTCTTTCATCCTTGAGCACTGCATTCAACTCTTCACTGCCCACACACCTTGTGGTTGTATTCTTTCCTGTCACAACCTGACCATCCATCTGCATGGGTTCAGAATCCAGAGCCACGCAATCTACCTCCATATTCACTCCCTTTAAGGCAACCTCCACACTCTCGGGGGTATGAGTTATGGTTACACCTTGCGTTATCTGTTGGCATTGGGTACCAGCGTTTGAACTTTGAATTATCACATTATTGGTACCCCTCTCCAAGCTTCCAAAAAATCTCGTGGTTGTAGATTCTTGTTCGCTATGTCCCTCTAATCTTTTCCTCTTTTGCATATCCTATTGATTACGATCTGCTTCTTCAACATTTTCTCTGTCCGATAAACTATCTCTCCACGCCTTTCTTCTGTAATCATTCCTTTTTCTATTTCTAATTCTCCTCTTCTCAATCTCCTTCTCTTCATCCTTCTTAGATTCTCGTGTAGGCTTCTTCTTGGCGGTGAAGATAGGAGCAGTTATAGACTGTGTTCTGGAACCCCTTTTACTACCTTCTTCGCTAGTCTCAGGGCCCATATCGTTTGAAGCATTTGTCAGCCCAAGCGATGATACATTTTTAGTGATTATCCTTCCATTATCATTGCTAACTTTTGGGCCCCTTACATTTGGCCCTTTCATAAGCCCATCCGCCTCCTGACTTATCTTCTTGCCTGCGTTATTGTCTATCGTAACTGAATCTTTCTCTTTGCTTTCCTTCACCGTCGCTTGAGGGTTACTAAACTTAACCGTGTTCTTTCCCTTTGAGTCTGATCTACTCCCTTCATGGCCACTAAATATTTGTTTTCCAATGTTATTGAGATTGTTTCCTTTCATGGCTTGATGATCCTTCCTGTAATTACCTTTTCTAGCAACCATCATCCAAGGTCCGAAATTCATGTCATCGGAGATCGGTGCCGGTCCTTGCTGAACGGTCGGACATCTCGTGTTTGTCAGTTCTGTATCCTTTTGACTCGTATTCTGAACATTCTCAAATGAAGTTTCGGTGCCTGTCCTTGCACAAGGGGTGCTGTTTTCCTGTCCTTTCTCTGCAGTTTTTGGTTCCCCTTCCTTGGGTGCATTCTTCTGCTCCCTTTGCTTAAAGCCACAACTCGAGGCATAGTGTCCATATCTTCCACAGTGGTAACATATTGTTTGCATACCTTCGTATTCTACCGGGCATTTCTTTCCGTTAATGAACACAACTGTTTTCAAAGGCCTGCTGAGATCAACTTCTACACACGTTCGAACAAATCTACCTCTATTGCAGTGCAACGATTTAGGATCGATTGATATTGGTGCACCCAAACCAGAGGCCATGAGCCATAATATCCTTTCATCATACCACTGCATTGGTACGTAAGTTATCCTAACCCATGTGGGTGATGTATTGATAGGATCCGAAGTTACAAAGTCCGTTGTCCACCTTTTCATGATTAAGCACCGGCCGAAAATTGTCCACGGTCCCCCTATTAATATATTCAACATTTCATTTTCATTATTAAACTTGACCATAAAGTACTCATTTGCTAAGTCCACCACTCTCATATTGCTTCCCATTTTCCACAGCTCCCTTACTTTTCGTTCCATAACGGAAAAAGCAATTGGAAAGCCCAACACTTTGAAGACTAGGGAGAATTTCCAGTTTGCTTCCAGCATTTCCGTTATCTCCTGTCCTATCTCTATCACCGGGTTGCCTTCCGGTCCGAATGGGAAAGTTACCTTTGCTTTCCCCTCAAGCATAGTCAATACCACTGGTTTGTATATAGTCTGGCCTCCGTCTCTTGTTTCCAAGACCTCCTTCCAGGACTTGTTTTTCTTTTCCTGTCCTATCTTTGTAACT
Source organism: Fagopyrum tataricum (assembly GCA_002319775.1). Classification (NCBI taxonomy): domain Eukaryota; kingdom Viridiplantae; phylum Streptophyta; class Magnoliopsida; order Caryophyllales; family Polygonaceae; genus Fagopyrum; species Fagopyrum tataricum. The sequence continues at coordinate 13,001,228 of CM008283.1, read as the reverse complement.
TCATCCAACAGTGAGTTCTCCGGGATTTTCCTCCCTTCCTTCAAATCATGTCCAACTACAAATTTTAACGGTCCTATCAAAGGCCTTCTTGCTCCCTTCTTACTGTTCCCATCTCACTCTCTACAACAGTGACGTTCAACTGAGGAGTTTCCTCAGAATTTGTAGTATCGTCCATATTCATGTCACCATCAGAGTTCACCTTCCCATCCCTTTCTTCTTGAACAAGCTCAGCCCCAGCGTCGGATGGATCCGGCGGAGGTAGAGTCTCAGCCATTAAAAACCAAAACGCCGGCAAGTGAAGATGCGCCTCCCTATTCTTTTCGCTTTTAGGTTACCTCAATTAATTGTTTCTCTTAAATACAAGGACCTAATCTGTTTGCTATAAAACTAAATGGTCACCTTTTAAAAATAAAATAAAATTGAATGGTCAAATTTATACTCAATTATTTAATAGGAGCTCACTCTCCCATTTAACCCAAATAAAAACTTTAAAATTAATATACAAACAAACTTTTTTATGTATATTTTTTATAATAAAAAACATATATTTAGACGGAGATTAAGTAAAGTTTTTTATTAAATTCACTTTTAGTTAATCTAATATTAAATTTATTTAATAATATATTTATATAACAAAGTAAATATATAAATTAAATCAACTATCATCTAAACAAAAAATATATAATAAAAACTCTAATTTATAGTTAAACAAATTATATATATTTTTATTTAATTTATAGATTTTAGTCTTTAATTGTATATCTCTTATACCACTTTTTTATTTTTTTATCCGCCTAAAATATTGTCTACTCTGCCATTGGCTATGACTTCATTCCTCTCTTATTCTTTTTCTCGTGTTATTTGAAATTTGAATCCCTCTATCACAAAAAAATATAAAAATATAGTGCAAATTATAGAATAGTTTTCAAGCTGTAATATTACCAAGTATATTCTCAGAGAAGTCAACACTGTGGCCGATGCAATAGCAAGTTTAGGCCAGTTACTTTCTGTTGTCGCTGTATTTCTACCTCAAGCAATTTTAGAGCTCATTCGGAAGGATGTCCAGCAGTCAGTTTCTAGAGCTTTACAGGGCGGTCTACGTCACACGTCGTCTTTCTTCATTAGATGACTTCTCGGGTCATTTCAGAAATGTCCCGAATTGCTTTTCATGTAAAAAAAAGAAAAAAAAGAAAGAAAAAAGCTGTAATATTACCAAACTTACACATCACACAAGTGTCTTTCTGGATCAAGCAATTACTCTGGAACTATTCATGTCCAGATTATTCGTTTTCCAAATAAGTTTCATATAAATGTTACAATATGTGTGCCAAAAGCCAAGCGAATATATTGGGGTGGCTTTGAATATTCAACAGCTATTTGTTTCTTATATATAATTTTTATTTTTACAAAATATATACAATAATAAATAAACTAGTGACCCAGCTGTGAAAACTTTGTGCTATTTTGAGGTGGCATCTTGTAGGAGACTTAGTTTTACATAAAGTTTATATAAAATAATAATTCAAATTGTTGTGTTTGAAATAATAAATATCTCATGTTTATCTATTTGCCGTTTCATCGAGTTACATACTTATGAATAATATTTTATGTGTATATGTGATACGTTTAGGTTGTTCATTTTCCGGACTGTTATTTTGGCATAAATTTGCACCAATCTAACTAGATCCAAAAGTCTTCTCTTTAGACCGGATATTTTGGTTCAGTCCAATAAACTAAAATTTTAAAAAGTCAATTTAAATATAAAAAACGGCTCCAAATTATCTAAAATCAACTTGGTTCAGGATCTAGATGGAACTTAAATATTCGGTTCAATAAAAAGTTACCACCCTAAACTGATAAAATCACAAATTAAAAAAAGTTTGTATTCCGTATTTAAATATGTAATCGTCTTTTCTTAAGAATATAAAGTACAAATATAGATAATATTTGATAAACCAATACTATGATTTACTTATTTATTTAATAACTAAATATTACTATTTTTATGTTCATACTTCATGCACTCATTACAATTATAGTATGATCTTTGTCATTTTATTATGCTAAATTAGAGATATACTCCCTCTATTTTTCAATACTTGTCATTAAAATTCTAAAATTTTATTTCATAATATTACTCAAACTTGTTATAAATATAATTTTAACTAACTTTTCATTTATTATTTGTATTTTTAAAAAAATATTTCATCTCTTTCCATACAACTCTCTACGTCCTACCATTATTTTTATACACTTTTTAAAATTATTATGCATCATTAAATATTATAATTTCTACTTATAGATATTTTTAGTATGTGTGTTTTTTACCCTAATGACATCTATTGAGAAACGAAAGGAGTAATAACGTGTTGAATACAATGCTATTCTTCATTAAATTAAACTAATTAATTAATCAAACTTTACATTGTAGTTTTTTCTTTTTAATCTCTTTTGAGAGATTGACGTTCTATTATTTTGTATCCTAACTTACCACAATAGTAGTAAGTAATTTGGGAACAAGAGTTAGTCCGATCCAAAGATGAATCCAAAATTGGAACGTTAATTATTTCGTTTATCGACAATATTCGCCTCAAATTGGGTTGTTGATCCTTGTTTCTTCCTCGTCCTCTTGGCATCCTCGTTGAGAACACAAATGATAACAATATCCAATTTGAGCTTTTCTTCGGGAGCTACGTCAATAACTCTGGTTTTGAACGAGTCCCAACTCTTTGGCAACGAACTAAGGAGTAGATTGGCTTGCAATTCATCATTGACCTTAATCTCGACATTAGATAATTGAATCACGAGATCCTTGAAGTTGTTCAAGTGGTAAATTATACTTTGACCCTCCTTGTATTCTAACTTTATCAACCGTCGAACTAAATCAACTTTGTGACTTAACATTTTCTTTTGAAACATTAATACGAGCTTTGTCCATAATTCGTACGCATTTGTGTAAGTAGATACATACTCAAACAAAGATCTATCAATGTACTTCCGGATTACGGCAACCACCTTTCGATTGAGAAGCTCCCATTCCTTCACATTCTTTCCTTCCGGAATACTCTCATAGACAATGGGTTCATGCATGTCTTTAGAGTAGAGGTAATCTTTCATCATCGGCTTCCAATAAAAATAATTGTCCGTCGTGAGTTTGATCATATTCCTAAAGAATGACGAAACCTTTAGCTTAAACAGGACGATATATTTTCTCCTACTTTGTGTGTTTTCTAAACTAATAGTTAAAAATAATTAGGAAAAAAAAAGAAAAGAAGACAAACACTAAGCTAAACAAACTTACTCCTTGATTTGTATACTGTAGTAGTTCACGCCCTTGATTAGTGATGCCCTAAATTCAACTGCAACAATGTATATATATACTGGTGGATGACGTAAGCCAAGGCTTTATGTTTCTAGATTCTTCCATACACCTAATCTAAAAAGATTACTTCTAGAGCTTTCCATTTGATGACACTTCCAGAAACTTCCATCCAATTCAAATTATTTTAAAGTGTGGTTAGTTTATTTACGTTGCTGAACTTTTTTGGAGGATCCATGAGCAAGCCCATTGGGCTTAGTTAATTTTTCAGGGAAGCCCACAAATAAATTTGTTGATAGAAGGTTCGACACACGACCACCGAAATAAATCAATTACGGCGTGGCGAACCAAACGACCACCGAAATAAATCAATACGGGAAATATGTCTTAGTTCACCACTGATTAAGGATGTTTATTTTTGGTATTTTATTTAGGAACGGATCGGATCAATATATTCGGCCTAGTTTTCAATTAAGGCATGACTCGAGTTTTGATCTAGACCGGTCACAAAATAAAGAAGACCTAAAGATTTCGGTCCAAAAAATTCAATCCAAAAAGAGTGGGGACGGTTATGACAGATCTCGTTGGGTCAGAATGGACGTGGGGGTTCATCGTACGTCCAAAGCCCAGCAAGGTTCTATCCTAGCCTTATATACTAGACTTGTTATCCCAATATTGTCGATGTTGGAACTATAATTCTCCACGGGTTATGGTTGATTCAAGATCGTGATTGAATCTAATTTAAACAACCAATAGGTTAATGAAGTATGGAATTTTCTAGCGCCGTCCGATTGGTTGTGCACCGATGTACAAATTATTCGTTAAGCAATTTACACATCAAATCATTGGCTTTAAAAAATATGCAATATATGTTACTTCTTAATGACCTGTTACTTTGTACTTTATCCTAAATTATAAATATTAATTATGATATAAGACAATTATTTGTATATATAATCATTTGTATCGTTTTACTAGAACTAATTCTAACATATTTATTTTTTATAATACCGTATGTTACAAATTGATATTTTATTGCGCACTAATACTCGAACAACAACTTCACTTTAGTGCATATCCTATGATCAAATACTTCATTCTTATATTTCATTATCAACCCTCCATTACAACATATATATAATGTCTAGTGTCATTAACACTAAGCCAAAATTACACCGACCTACACTATTCTCAAGATATTTACTTAGTCTAATCCTAGACTAATCTAAAACCCTTTAATTAATTATACAAAAACAACCGTCATTTTCGTTGTAATTTCTCCGCCCATTTAACTCCCTAGAAAGATCCACACTTTTCATTATTTTACTGAAACCATTAAGTTGGACCATGGACCCACAAAAAATTATCCATTATGGACTTAATGTAACTAATATCACACTTAAGTTACTTGAAATATCAATTACTCGTCACATTTCTACCTTAAACGAGTCAATGTGATCATAAAGATTACCTCATTCCTTTATCTTGAATGAGTAAAGCTCCATCTTTAAGCACAAACGGTTGGTCAACGACTTCGATGCATAGATGCTCTCGAGCTTATCCCGCAACGCTTTCGGTGTGGTCTCCTTCAACACGTTATACTTAATCTCGGGAGCCAACGTGAACCGAATTGTACTTACCGCCTTTTACTAGATGTTTCTCCACTTCTCCTCGCTCATCGATCTAGGATTCTCCTCTAGAGCTTGGTCAAGACCCTGCTACACCAATAGGTCTTGAATCGTACTCTGCCACAAAGTGAAGTTAATTTTATTGTCAAAGAGTGGAATCTAGAACGCCTTCATTATCTCAACCTCCATCACGCTAATCACGAGATTCATTAAACAACAAAGTTTATCCGATCACCACCACCATAAAATCGACTATGATACTAATTGTTGGAAAAATCGTACTTTCCCAACTCTCTCCGAATATGCATAAAATGGAATTTTGTTGAGCGAGCGATCACACTTGCACAACAACCTCACTTCAGTGTATAGCTTTGATCGAACACTTCACTCTTATATTTCATTGCCAACATGTCATTACAATATACATATAATGTCTAGTGTCAGCCAAAATTACACAAAACTACACTATTCTCAAAGTAGATATTTACTAAGTCTAATCCTAGACTAATCTTTAACTCTTTAATTAATTATACAAAAACAAATGTCATTCTCCTCGTAATTTGTCCACCCATTTAACTCCGTAGAAAACCCCACACTTTTCATTATTTTACTACAAACATTAAGTTGGACCATGACCCACCAAAAATCATCCAATATGGACTTAATGTAACTAAAAGCCCATTTAACTGATTCGAATACAAATGACCCAAAATTTAATAGTATTATCGGGTCATACGAGGCTAGACTTTTTGAGTTGATAAGATAGATCATTAGTATAATCAATATATACCCTTTCAATAAATAAATATGTATTTATGGAAATAGAATTATACCCTTTAATGGTGCAAACTCTTGTTTTTCTTATAATTCGGTCGTAAACATATTATTGTGGTCGTAACAGAAGAATATAATCATAACTTCATATCGTATTTCGCTCGAAATAGTCCTATTTCGGGCAAAACCCATAAATTTTAAATTACAGGTTTTTATTTCGGTCGTTGTAGAATAGTCTACTCGTCACTTAATGTATTGATTGAACGTATTACTTCAAATTATTATTTTTTATGTTAAGCGTAAACGTATTATTTTGGTTGTTACAAAGCAATATACTCGTCACTTGAGGTATGGATTGAACGTATTTCGCTCGAAATCCATAAACTTCAAATTACATTTCTATTTCGGTCATAAACATATTATTTCGGTCATTACAGAAAAATATACTCGTCACTTATTGATTGAACGTAACTCGTCACTTATTGATTGAACGTATTTTGCTCGAAATAGTCCTATTTAGGTCGAAGTCCATAAAGGTTGAAATTACAGTTTCCTATTTTCGGACATAAATGTATCATTTCGATTGTTACAAAACAATATAGTCGTCACTTAATGTATTGATTGAATGTATTTCGCTCGAAATATTCCTATTTCATTCGAAATATTCCTATTTCATTCGAAATCCATAAACTTGAAATTATAAGACGAGCTAAATGAGATAATATATGGACGTAAGCCCAAGAAATAATTCATAAAGTTTTCCTCAAGTTCTTGTAAAATCATAATAGTATGTGTGGCCTTCGTCCTTCAGTGGATGGAATCCAAACATGATGCACATGGTTTGAGTGCCTTAGATGGGGGCTACAAAACAATTTTAAGTTGTCTACGTGATTAGACTTGCAATATAATTTGTTTAGCTTTTTGTCTAATTGGTTTGATTGACACAAAATTAGGGCATTTTGACAACTTTAAGACCTAATGGTGAAAACAAGATTCCTTAGTTTGACTCAAGATAAAAATATTGCCACATCATTAAAGCTCTTGATACATGAGTGGAAGTTTGATTTTTTTAAAAAATAATTTTCAATATCATTCCATTAGCTTCCCCGACAATAAAGACACTTGAACTTTTTAGTTTTCAAACCTTTTTACAAAATTATGAATCACAAATCAGGGCGGGTACTTAGAGTTATAACAATTGTTTACGACAAGTTGAGATGATTATATCGTATATTATGTTAGCTTTTCATTTTTTTATGAAGGGCATAATATTTAACACTAATTTTTTTAACGATCTTAAACTTGCATTCTCATCCGCATTGATGCTTGAGAGGTTGTTCAACGTAGTCATTATTTTTCGTTAGCGAAAAAAAAAAGTCTAGTATATAATATTTGTGATTATTTCTAATTATAAGTTGAGTTTAAAATAAACCTTATATTATATATTCGAAATTATTGGAAGATATGTGTGAATATATATTTGGATCTACTGTTGCTAGAATAATAATGATATTATGCCGGATTTTAGGTTAGTTATATTTTACTTTTACAATCTTTATTATTATACTCGTGTTCTCTTGTAATCTCTATGTATATGATCATAATAAAGAGTTATGGTAGTGGTTTTTTCCACCATAATTTATGGTGGAACCATGCATTGTTTATTATAGTAGTGCATTCCAAACTCGAACCGAATATCGATTTATCAATTTTGTCGGCGTTTGAAATTGTCGTTGATCACCTGAACAATGATTAAGTATCCATTTGTACTAGTCCGTGGCTAATTCAAACAAATAAATCAGTACATAGGAGAGAATCTCACATCGATCATAAAACAAATAAATCGATCGTGTGATGAACTATATGGATCTTCCTAGACCACAATAATTAATTAAAAAATAAATACAAATGTAGACGTTACTTGGTCTACAATGATTTGATGATAGTACAATTTTTGTATGTAAAAGAGAGAAAAGAAGCAGAAGTCCAGAAGGGGAGCAACTGGTCTGCTTTGTCAATGAATGAGTGGTAGTCATTTACTTCGAAAAGGAAGAAACATTTAATAAAATGACCTAAATAGAGTAAGAAGTCGAGGAAGATATGATTTGAAGTAAAATATATTGAAATATGAATATAAAATAGAGTACAAGTGTTTGTGTTAGCCAAAATTAGAATATTAAAGAATAAAGATTGGCGCTTTTTTTCTCTCCTTTCTATATGAAATGAGGTCCATACAATAATGGTCCCAAATCCTTCTTGAAGTTCGTGGTCGGGTGTCTCTCTTCTTCTATGCTTTCGGGTGTTCATTTAAAATGGTGGTTCTACTCACTAGCCACACTAAACATTTCCTAATCTAAGTGTGTGACGGTAAGTAACGATACACAATTAAGTCAATTTGATGTTACATGTCTCTTGATAAGATCCTCTATATTTATGGTAAGATTCTCTAAATGTAGGGTCAAGCAAAGCTGCACCAAATATCTTTATTCCAGAAACTTCAACTTAAATTCTTATCTAATTTAATTGTTTTTATCATTCTTCTATCATATAATTTATTAAAGTTTCTTAAAAAAAAAACAAATTAAACAAAAAAATAAATAGTTAAAACAAAGTTTAACAAGAAACTTATCATACTGAATAATATTTTTATAGATACTTCTCTTCACTTTTTTTCTCTATTATATCACCATATCTGACATATATCTTTATTTTATTTTATTTCTATCACCATATATTATATTTATCTTTATTTTTAAAATTTTAAATAGCTCAAAAAACCTTTTTCTATTCTATCTTTCCCATATTGACGTATATTTTTATTCTATTCTATCACCATATATGATATTTATCTTTATTTTAAAAATAAAAATCTTAAATAGCTCAAAAAACCTTTTCTATTCTATCGTCACCATATTGACATATATCTTTATTTTTAGATTTTAAATATCGCACTTTCTCTATTAGTACCTATCTTTATTTTAAAATAAAAATTTTAAATAGCTCAAAAAGCTTTTTCTATTCTACATTCACCATATTGACATATATCTTTATTTTTAGATTTTAAATATCGCACTTTCTCTATTAGTACCGATAACCAATCAGTCACTTGATAACAAAACCATATTGACATATATCTTTATTTTTTAAAATTTTAAATAGCGTACTTTCTCTATTAGTAACGAGAGCCAATCAGTCACTCGATAGCACAACCCGGGAAACTCATATTCCAATGCAGCATTATAGCCCCATAGAATGGCTCGGTTCCTCAACAACGAGTTTGGATAAATCCTCCAAGGTGGTCCTTGCAATAAACCCAACTCCTTTGTTAAAAAAAAAGGATTGAATTTATGTTATTTTGTTTTAAACTAAGCAAAAATGAAGGGTTGGAAATAATGAGAGGAGATATTTTAAGGTCATCTCAACATTTTTTATGGTAAACTTGTAAGATAAAATCAACGAATTTTAACTAGTTTATCTAAAAATAATCTATCAAGCACACTCTACTTCGACGATTAAAAACAAGTTGAAAAGTGCTGCAGTTCGAGGTGACTTGGGGTACAAAACGGCCAGTGAATATTGTGGCACGATTGGGGATATCGGCGTCTGAACAAGACGATATTGAGCTTTGCCGGTTTTTAACAATACATTCATCAAAGTAATATTGAAATCAACTGCCTAGCTAATCATCATCTTGTGGCGATGACTTCATGTCAACTTTGCTCGCACAGAGAGAGCCCCTTGTTGATTACAAGGTCATTCTTCACATGTTTAATCAAGCTCAGCTACCTGCATCGTAAGAGATCTATTGAGGTAGCTATATATAGCAAAACATACAGACCAAGAAAAGTGCTCAAGAAGCAAAGCTAGATTAATTCTTTGGCAATTTAAAGCAAAACACTTCAGAAATTCGAACCACAAAAAGCGCAAAAGACGTAAATATATTCAAAATCGAGGTAAGTTAAGAAACAGCAGATTAACTTGGTGAAAACAACATTATGATCATTAGATAACTTAAAAATGATCAGCAAAAAATGTCAAAGATGTGTACATCCTTCTACAGTTCGAGATATATTTACCATTAAAAAATAGCCAATGTGAAAGATGAGATTGACGACACAGTTTCTTGTTGCGGCATCAGATCACCTACAATATACATAGAAAAAGTGGTACACGCGAAACACACCGGCTAAGGCAAAGGACTGCAGATAGACGGTTAAAAATTGGAATTTACCCGGTTCTAAGTCCAACTTGTATATTTTTTGGAAAGGCAATAGACAACTACTCCAAACAAAACATGATAGTCAACAACAACACAATTAAGGTCGAAACAGTATAAAAGGAAGCCAAAAGATAACACAAGAGCGAGCCTAGCCTAGCCCGCCATTATTTATCTCATAACATGCATGGCCACTAAAATGAATTTGTGATTTGAATGCTAATTGTTAAAAAATTGAACAACTTGAAGAAAACAATGCAAGTATTAATCTTTTTTGTACCTAAACTTGAAGAAAACAATATAAGTATTACCCACCAGAAATTCATCAATATTGTATCTCAGCCTTAATAGTTCAGTTCAGTTCATCACTATACCCAACAATGTATTTGACTTTTAATGTTAAGCAATAATCATGTAGATACATCATGCATATATAATATCTAAAAAATACAAACATACAGGTTAAACAAAGTATGTGTTGCCTGGTTGTAAGGTGTCGTTATTATGCCATAATGCTAAAGCTCCATGCCAATTGATGTGCTGAATGGCGGTTATATTTCATAGTTTTATTAATGCAAACCAACAAAATAGAAGAAGACGAGATACAGATTGACACCGGGAGTGGATAACATCCCATTTATTCCTTCATCTAAAAAAAAGTTACAATCTTTAAAATCAGTTACACAAACCAAATTCAGTAACACCATTCATCCATCAATCATCATGTTCAAGAACAGAAGCACATCTTAAGCCAAGACCCCTCAGGAAAACGTAATATATAAAAAAATCCAATATTTATGTGCAATTAAGGAGTACAGCTAATAGTTAGGTTCAGTCCAAGAGCAAAAGTTAAGAAGGAACATTAGTTGCAGGCTGCAAGTTCAAATTAGCTGTCATGGAGTTGCTAGTAGAACATAAACCCTTTATATGACACAAGTATTTTCAATAATGCTTCCAATTGCAATTATTTAGCTTGAATACACATAAACTGCTGGTTTCTAGAATTATTGTAAGGAATTCTTTTCATGAAAAGAAAAAAATGTATATTCATATATAAACTAATAGACAATCATATGTAATCAACCAATTAAAGCCTCACCAAATTAATCCAAAAGAAAAACACACAAATCCTGATCAGCACACTAGAACTTCTCTTCGTAAAGCAATGAATAGATTGATATCTTCATCATCATCCATCATATCTGATTCACAAGGAACAAACATGATTACATGAATCAATCAAGAAGCTAGGATTGAAATCACACTCAATCAACTATAAGGAAAGCATACAAGGATCAAAGCAGTGTAGCATGAAAAGTCAAAAACTTTCATGAAATAACAATGACATTGGGGAATTTGCAAAGTATTTTCCAAATTTTTGGGTTTGGTTGAACTTGATAGCCTAAATTTTACAAGTTGCAGCAACATTACCAAACTTGGTCACCCAGTACTTATTGGTTAAGTTATCAACATAGGTATTGACATCTTATGTAGTGGATGAAGCTAATTACATGTATAGCTCGACAATAAGTCATATAAGAACCAAAGTAAAAGTTTCTGATTTTTGGTGCAATTCTAAATAGAAAAAACCCTCTTTGAATCTCCTAAAAAGAAAAAAAGAAAAGAAAATATCAGTTAGTGTAAGACAGATCAGAAAAGTCTAGTGACAGTTGCAGAAGTTTGTTTGCCTCTAGAACAGTCCTTGGATAATTTATGCATATATTCAGCTGTTGAAGTTTCCAGTTAATTTAGCATATTCTATATGGTCATACAATCAGGGATCTATATTTATATCCTTAAAAGTCACGCAATTTTTGGAGTTTTTTAATAAAATGATGAATGAAGAATCCCACAACACCATTATATTTCATCAAAATCAACGAAAAACATCCAAAAGAGAAAAAAACAAAGCTGACTAAATCAATCATGCACTAACCTACTGCTGGTGGGGCTCGTCATCTTCCTCAAATTACTATTTTCAAATCAAAATGAGACATGAACAAAACAAGCAAGAGATATACATTGAATTAGATGTAAAAAAAATACGGTCAAAAGAGAAGGGAACCAAGTGAAGCTGACAGAAAGAGAAGTGAGAACGCAAAAGGAAGAGTATAAGCAGTCATATATACACTTTCATGCCTTTGTGTGCTCACTCTCTTCTGTCAATTTCTTCAAGTCCCAAATCTCGATTCTCCAAAACAAATTTTTTAAAAAAAAATCCAAAATTGGAGCCCAGAAAGTTCTTCTGCTTGCTTATATGGCGAAATAACGAAGACCCATAATTCCTTTGTGTCAGATCTGCAAACCCATTTAACAATTTTGGCCATTAAAATGTGAATAGAAAGGGAAAGGTGGATCTATATTTCTAGGGTTTGAGAAAGAGAATTGAACCCAAAAGAAGAATTCTTGACCAGAAATGGGAATAAGCCGATGAAGAAATAGATCCTCTTGTTTTTTATCATGCAAGAAGAAACGATGAGAATGAATGATACAGGTGTCGGTTGCAGAAAGGGATTAATTGTAAAAATCAAATCTGGAAAATAGTACCGACGGCAACAATGTGCAGAAGCACAGAGGAAAGAGAGGGAGAGTGATGAGACGAGACGGTACAATCTAAGGAGAAGAACCCTTTGCTCTCTTCTTATCAATTTATGGTGGGGGGATAGTACACTAAAGATAATAAATTTCATTTTCATTATCTTTTTTTTCCCATTCATCGGGTCGCACTACGTAAAATGATACTGTATATCTTCGATTCGTGATTTTTTTGGTGCCAACTTCCTTTTTTTAGTTTTTTTTTTTTCATACGTAAAAATGAATTTTCTAATCGGGTTGAAAAGGATTTTTTTGTTTCATATTTTCTATAAAAAAAAAAGGATAAACTAATTAAAATAATTTAAATTATTGACTTAATTTCGGGTTTAGGGTTGAAAATAATTAAGTTTGTTACACTTTTATTGGAAAGAAGAAAGATTCGAAATTTCGAATGGAACGGCATATGTATAGAGAAATTAACTAACTTGTGCTATTAATAGATAGTTTGTTCTTTTGCTTTGTTTATTAGGGTTAAAGATCTATTATTAATTGAATCAATTTGATGTGAGATAACAATTTGGGTTGACAAGGGGTGATTATCTTAGAATTTATCCGTAATTTCAAAAATATTGCGAGAAGTTTACAATTTTAATGTAAAAAAAAATCAAAATTTTAAAGTGGAAATGTGTTGCGAAAAATAGAAGATATATATAAAAAAAAAAAGGAAATAAGATTGACGGGATGGAATTTCTTACTTCAAGATGGGGTTAACGTCCTCTCCCATTGCCGCCATTCATAACTACAATAAAAATGAATTTGGATATGTTTGGTAGGAATGAGATTTGTGGACAATTGTATTTTTATTTGTGGTAATGGTTGTATTGTTAATTTTTTGAATGTGTATAAATTAAGCGAAATTGATTGTGGCACGTTCATTAGAGCAACATGATTTTTAAAAAATCACAATGACATTCCTGAATAATCTCCCGAGATTTTGGCCCCGATCAGAAATATTGAGTAGATTATTCAGATGATATAATCATCTAAATAATGAGATAATTCAAGTTGAAGTGAATGAAAAAGTTGTTTGGATAATCTCAAATTTAATCTTTTCACAATTTTTTTTTAGATTAACCTCGTATAACATAACCTACCGAACACATCCTTTACCGAACACGTCATATGAAATCTCCTTCTACTGAACGCGTAATATGAAAAATGGTAGTTGATAGTACTAAATTTGTGTATATCCACTTCCAGAGTTAGCGATGATATATACTTTTATTTATTTGTTTTTTGAAAATGAAGAGCGGTTAGGTTGGTCTACCTCCTAGAGGTAGTCCAACTTAAAGCATCCTTGCGGATGAAAACACGAAGTTTGAGATATTTAGAAAAATTGTTGTTGAGGATCGAGATTCCCAGATGTGTCAATCGGTCAGCAACACAGTTGATTTCTCTGAAAATATGTCTAATACGGACTTCGTCAAAGAAATGAAGATTCAACATGGAGTCGGATATAATCATCGCGACCTCCCACAAAAAACTCCACAAACCTTGGAGTGCCTTGATTACACATAGTTATATCACCTTCAATTTCGATCTTTTTAATCTGTAGTCTGATAGTCTTTTGTAAACCGGTTTTGAGGGCAAAGGCTTCAGCTTTTATAATTGAATTAAAATTATTTTTTTGCGTTGAATCTAACAACACCACCATTGTGATTTCGGATTACATATCCAACATATGTGATTCCCGAATCGAGGTTTGATCCGTCAAAGTTTAGTTTTTAAAAAAAGGTTTTGGTTTATCTCATTTAATATTGTGTTTTTTTCCTTTTGTTTGAGTTATAATTCTTTGGTTGTTGTTTTATATTGTAGTCGTCCTCATCAGTTGTGTTAGTTTTCTAGTTCTGTATTTGGCTTTTAGTGTAAGTAGTTACTTTATTATCATGGCCTACAAGTTCATTATTAAAGATAATTTTGTTCATGAAGAACCAGATACTCCACCATACAATTGCGAAACACGTAAATTTGTTTGTACCTATTTTGTTTTTAATTTCCTATAGGATGACATGAGCTTTTTTATTTTATTTTGGAGGTTGATTTTGTCAAGTTCGGTGAAGATTGTTCTATCGATTTTGGCGATAATTTGTTTAGTGCGAATACATTCAAAGAGCAGGTGGAACAAGTCCTCAAGGTGATGGTTGGGAAAGTTCACAGTGCCTTGTGACGCTAGTCCTTATTTCATCAAGTTTTGCTTTTGTCAGAAGTCCGTTAATTGAAAATTTTCAAATAAAGTTTTTAATTTTGGTTGGGTATCCAAATTCAAAATCTTCACATAAATAGTTTGGTTGGATATTTTATTCCTCTTCAATCATATCGGAAGTCGATTTTGTAGAAAATCATCCATTTTTACGACATCTCAAATATACTTTTATGAATTATCACAAAAAAAATAATTAAGGCAAAATTAGTTATAACCATATCATAATAAAATCTCCGAGTATGTTCTACGGTTATTGAAAATATTGTTAGTTATCTTTTCATAAACTTTTTTTTACTCAATATGATTTGTATTTGATAACAAACTTAATTATGGAATGTAATTTATTTATATTTAAATTTTTACACAATCGGTTGTCATAAGCTACCAAGTTTTAATCACGTAGTAATCATATATAATATTGTTTATATTTTAATAAAATAAGTGTAACGAGGAGATAAAATGTTAAATTCGTTTTTAAAATTTGACTTTAATTAATTCTTATTACGTTACATTCAACACTACTAATTCCCCTTTTGAGAATCTATGATTATAAACATTAAAATTTGATTTTTTTCTATTACCCTTCTTGCCTTTTAATTATATTTCAAAATTTTATTGTTCTATTAATATACTTATTAATTTCACTATTGTTTATATTAATCATTTTAAAAAAATAGAACAAATCCGTACAGGGCACATACAATACACTGGTTTCAATATAAAAATCATGCTGGGTTTAACATGATCCAATAAACAAACAAATACAAGAACAACTTCTATGTACCTGAACCACACCAAAATTGCATACAATAAATGATACATTAAGGTAGATAAGATTAACCCCCCGTTTGGTTGTAACTCCGAAAACGGAATGAAAATGAATCTAGTTCATATTGATATCTTGTTCATAAAATCATTTCATGTCATTTAATACAAAATGCACTTGCTTACTCCCATTTTGTTACTCTATATGGTATCAAAACTAATCAATTTATACTACAATCACTTCAAACAACAAGGAATGATTCCCAAAAACTTCATGAACATGGATATACGTATGAACTAGATACGTTTCTATTTCGTTTCCGTTTCCGGAGTTCAAACCAAACGGGTCCTAAATCTTTAATTTAGATAAAATAACATAATTTCTTCATTTAAATTATGTTTAAAATTTTGTAAAAAAATGTTGACAACCTTAATGGGTAAAAAGATTTTATAGGGATACGTCAAGAAGTCTAAAACGTCTGATTCTCTCTATAACTTATTAATTAATAAATAATAATACAATCTAACACGGTGTACGGTCGTGGGTCAGCTTTGTACTAGCCTAGTTAATGTGATGTTATGATATTAATCTCAAGTGGGGTAACGAATTAAACGGGTAACTCCAAAACATTGTATTTTGCTCGGATTAACCTAAAAGGAAAGACAAGTGGGTACGAATTTAGCTTGGGCTGTCATTTCATAGGAGACCGGGATGTTCGTACTGCCTTGTGATTAGGGCATAAATCAAACTGTTAACTACAAGTCCACAACACTCTTTTTTTTCTTGGATCATTGTGTTTGTCATTTAGAGGCAATCATTGTGTTTTTGATTTAGAGGAAAATTCAATGGTGAAGTTCTTACTGCCTGGCATCATCAATCATATTTACCATTGATACAAATAAAGCTTAAAAAAAAGGAGATGCTTCAACAGATTTTTGGTAAATTAAGTAATTAACGTTGATAGTACAATAGTCTTTGTAGTTTTATACTTTTTTTTTTCTTGATGAAGAATAATTGTCATTAGATAATTTGACCTTTACTTTACACATAATAAGAAATTTGATAGTTTTCTAAATAAGTATAATAAAATTGTAAAACGCAACTATATACATAAATAATCAATTTAATTAAAAATAAGTTATTAGTATTTCCTTCAAAATACATAGATGGATATGCGTTATGATGAGACAGCAAATCATTGAATTAGGGGTTTCAAAGATATTTTTCGAAAAATAAGACACTATTATGAATGGGACAACTATGAATCCACTTGGAAAAATGGACAGAGAGCCTGAGAGTATCAACCCCTTTGATGAAAAATGAGGCGTCACTTGTTAGTATATTCTACAAAATAGATTAGCAATTGTATTGGCAACACCGTAGAGGAACTTCAAATGTGAGATTTGATCATCTAAGAATTTTGCCCTAAACATAAAGATGATCTTAACAACTTATTAATACAAACTCTCAGGCAAATTGAAGATGAGGAGCAAAAGAAACAGCTACAAAAATACTTCATGTCTAATAAGGTTACTCCTCAACAATCCTTGTTCTTCATAATCCATTTCTGCTTTCAACAAAATTATTAATCAGAATCTTATTTCATATTACATAAGAATGGTTGTAAATGACAAAGAATGCTAACCTGGTTCGCCAAACAAGTTCAATGTCATTTCCATCCAAAACGAGTCCTTCCATTCTGATCAAGATCATAAGATCTTCGAATTTGATACCGTCTTCTGAAAGACCTCTAAGCAGCATCCATTACTAGATGACAGTACATTGATTCTAGGAACAACAAGAACACTGGAATTCTCTTAAGCAACATCATTACAAATCATGGCATGTGAAAGAAGAAATTCCACTACAAACTCGGCTATTTGTAAAAGAAAACTTGCCTTAAAGCAAAGCATAGAGTTAGAAATAGCAATGATTAGTGTATACAGAACTTGCTTATTATTAATCAATTAAGAAAGTACAAATTCAAGGTACAAGTACAGCTATCACATATTCTACTTCGAATTCAGCAACCTTAAACCTACTACAAACTCGAGATCAATCACAGGATAATTCCAACCAAACTTCAAATCAATCACAGGCTATAAATTTTCCAATAAAAATAGACGGATCGGAGAAATGTAAATACCTTCTTCTCATCGACGAAGTTTCGGATCTAGATTCATTTGTTAGAACTGGTAATGCAGGCATTGATTGGAAAGTGAGCATATACATTCCGCAGCTTGCAACTGTAGTGCCGCCGGTGATAAGGTTCAGGACATTACTAAGCCGCTCTCCTAATCGAAGCGGTTGTTTTCAGCGCGGACCAGGCATGGATCTTCAACTACCGCCTACCGGTGACCTCATCGGCGGCGAGCTGAAAGTTGAAGCTAAGATGCTTGAGACTCCTCGTTAATTTCCCGAGAGGTCCTTCAACGTCGATTATCTTGGCGTTCACCATGATGCTTATTCCTTCCAGAATGTCCGTGGTGTCGGAGTAAAGTACCGTGTCTTCATCTTGCCGTTGTCTCTGTACTCGAAGCTAGGGTTTGGAAATTTCATCTTCCCTGTTCGACTGTTTGAAATCGGCGAGAAACAGGCGAACCCTACAATTTTGCAAATGGTAACCTGTCAATTTCTCATTGTTGGGCTGGGCTAGACTCGGTTAGGATATTTGGACTTCTTACCTTTTCGCGCTGGCCTTTGCCCAACTTTGCTGACCATGTCTTCAGTCTTCCTCTCTATTCTCGTCTGCGAAACTGTATTTCCCTACTGCTCGGATCTCAACGAATATCCACACATATCCGTATTCTTAATCACTACTAATCACTACTACGAGGTATCAAGATATGAATATAAGATTAATATTCTATACTTTTATTTCGGACAAGAAGAATAGAAAAGGATGAGCAATTTTAAATATGTGATACTCCGATTTTTTGAGTATATCAAAATAGGAGAAAATGTGTATAAAAAGTATATCAATATATCAGTTTGATATTCATATACTTATATACCAAACATAGGTATGAATTTGTTTATGTCGATACTCATATCTGATATCTAGATATGAATACCAAAGATACTCTAAATTATTTTAAATTTTATTAGTTCAAAAATAGCTTTACAATTTTAATTATGCTATTTGCCTTTCGATTTTTTTTAGTACTATGCTTTTTTATTAATAAAGTAGTTTTTTTTAGGACAATATTAATAAAGTAGTTAATAACATTCGAATAAGTTTTAGAATCCGCATTAAAATGATAATTTTGATATCCATGAATACTTATTTGATATTGTCAAATATTCATTTGGATATAAAACATAGGTGTTACTATATCATATATGGATATTTAGATGAATATTTTATCTCCAATTTTAAAATCGAGAGCATTATACTCTTTAGATGTTGTGGATATGTGACCACATCAATAATGTTTGAGAAGTTCATTTGTTTTTGCTCCAAATCATTTCAAGAAATTTAATATTACTAAATTAGTTTATAGTAAATCAATTCTATTTTCATTGACCCTTACATTCCTTTTATCAAACCTAAATATTAACCAAGCAAACCAATAATAATGATTGAAACGTCCAAATCAATTAAAATTGAGTTTAAATTAGATACGTACAAAAGCGGACATGGACAGTTGGTCCATTAATGTTGATTGAAATTATACCCGAAATGTTTGGGTTGGTCCGACATGGGTCTTCGACGCTTCCGATGTTCACACACGTATAAACTCGTTTGGGTTGTTGGTCCAACTCGTATGTACTCGATTATGATTTTTTTTTTCAATTTTCTTCCGGAATTTATCGTACAAAAATTAAAATACAAACAATTTAACATAAAGTTGCAATCCAAGTGTACATGCATTACAAACAATTCCATTTAAATAATACTACAAAATGAAAATCCAAACACATGTTTTTACATATAGGCAAAATTACGGTCGAATGGAGTTAGAAAAGGCTTTGAGGGTGACGTCAATATTATTATTATTGTTGTTATTATTATTGTATAGGTTCGAGTCCCACTGTAAGAACCACTCTTACGATAATAAATAAAATTTTATATGAGTCTTCAAATTAAATATTTACGGAATTAACAAGATAAATGTCTTTTGTATTAATTACATAACTTATTATGTTAGTAATTTATTTTATTATGAAAACGCATATCCTACCATATGAAAACAACTTAATTTGGAAATACAATAATAAATAAATTGTGTACATTTTGATGTTGACTCGTTATTTACAAAATTAAATTAAGAGTCGTGCAATTATCATGAGAATTCTTGCAATGTGCATTCGTGCAATTATCATCCATGCTGTATGTGCACTGCTATGTGCAATCATGCAAATAACAATTATTAATCATGTCATCCGCGCAATTATCATGTCCTTCGTCCATGCTCGTCCAAATGAACACGAGCTGAGTACTAAACCCTAAACGTAAACATGGACTAAACCCTAGATATGCATGTGTTTATGAACTCGTGTTGATTAGATAATCATTGTATATTATTAATTATGATAATTAGATGTTGCGGGATATCTCTTAGTTTGTACATGTCGATTTCCGACAGAAACCTAGGTTAATATCCAATAATTTGATGTCGTGGTATATACCCAAGTTACAAAAAAAAGTACATTTGAAACGTAAGTTATGATAACAGTCGAAAAAAAAAAAGTGTTGCTTACCGACGATTTAGATTTCACAAATTTATTTATATAAAAATCTTCAATATTATGACTATCCGATTCATGAATTTTGTTTGCAATAATTGATATTTTTTAAAAAATTGTGTAATAAAATTATTTCACATGTCCATTCATCTCAAGTTCTCAACCACAAAATTTGATTCTTGTAGTTTTTTGACGGTTGATTTTGTTATCATCCAACAAATCCAATCACGACAGTTAGCTGACTGAAACCCCCAACTTCGGATCTCCGTTTTGCCACTCTTATGTTATCCTGAATCGTCAAAGCGAGCAAACCTATAACTTACGATTTGCAGTCAATTAATTAATTCTTAATTAACCACTCTAAAGAGGTTTTTATTTGGTGGGAAAAATTGTAATCTTTTTAATATTAATCTGAAAATGTATCCTCTTCCCATTGCGTTCTCACATATACCGACATAACGAAGACCATCATTCTCGATCCAATCTCTCCTTTACTTTCTTCTTTCGCCTCTCTTCCTGCGAGTGTGTACAACAACAAGCCATGGATTCCCGATGGAGATCCGCATTGGTATTTGTCTTCTTCTTCCTTATGATTCATGCCGGTGATTCTTTCTACCTCCCTGGTGTCGCTCCTCAGGATTTTGAATTCGTAAGATTCTTTCTCCCTCTTGATGTTCATTCTGCTGATTAGATCTGTATGTTTTTCGATATATACTGATCGAGGATGTCGTTTTGGTGTGATTTGGAGACCGTTGTGCAAGATTAATGTGTTTTGGGAGATGCATTGTGTTTAATTGTTTGAATTCCGGGTTTGATTTATGGGGATTTGGAGATGGCGATGATAAAGTTTTTACATCCGATGTACTAAGTTCGGCATTATGATACTAACTAAATCCGCTGGATATGGTATTTGAGCACAAATCGTCGTATAAACTTGTGTCGGTGGGGGTATAAGAAGTGAATTATGAGGGAGAAATTGAATTGTATGTGATGGAGATGTAGCCTGTAGGTGCACTGCTGAATCGTACTTAGTTGGAAAAAGTAATGTAAATTGAATTCTCAAGTTGCTTGTATCAAACGCGATTGATAGATCTTCAAACTTGGTTACTATGAAGCATGGAAGCCTCGGGTTGGTGCCATTTATTTTGCTTTTATTTTTACTTGGCGAATACTGGACAATTTTTTTTCTAATGTTAGATGCATTGCGTTTTCTTGTCCATTTTGTTCGAACTGGTCAAAATCAGATTCTATGCAATGCAAGCAGAAGATGTTGAACAACCATAGTCAAGCACTGCAATATTTGGTCATTTTTCTTAGCTGTTTAGAAGCTAACTGCATTTATCGTACAATTTAGTATTTATATTACAAATGTGTTTCTGTAGTGACTAAAAACTCTTACTATTTAACTTTTGAGGCTGTGATGTTTGAGTTTTCTAGGGTAGAAGTTACAAGCTCATGCTTGCTTATTGAGAGATCAGACTAGAACTCCACAATATGTATCATTTCATATCATATAGAACTCTTTTATTCTGAAATAAAGGCAAACAAAGCGAATAGAGATCATCATACTTGTATTTGGTTTGACATGTACTCCTAGATTTGGATGCTAATCTACTCTATTCATTGTCAAAAAATATTTTTTGTTTCAATGATTTGTCTCACATATATGCTTCCTGGACTGTCTAAATGTGTTTCAGGGTGACCCATTGATGGTGAAGGTGAACAAATTGACTTCTATAAAGACTCAACTTCCTTATAAATACTACTCACTTCCTTATTGCCACCCAGACACTATAGTTGACAGCGCAGAAAATCTCGGGGAAGTTCTCCGTGGTGATCGCATAGAAAATTCCCCCTTTGTGGTGAGTTTATATATGGACATCCACTAAGGATGTATAACTCCCAAGCATTTTTCCTTTGACTTATAGTGACTGACATGTTTACATGTATACCTTCGTAGTTCAAAATGCGTGAACCACAAATGTGCAATGTTCTTTGTCGAATTACCCTTGATGCCCAAACAACAAAGGCGTTTAAAGAGAAAATTGATGATGAATATTGTGTCAACATGTGCGTCAATTCCTATCCCAAAAACTACTTTGGATCTGAGGATTATTCTTTGTGTTTGTGGCTAATGCATTAATCTAATGGTTCATGCTAACAGGATCTTGGATAATCTTCCTCTCGTTGTTCCTGTTCAGAGATTGGATCAGCAAGCTCCTCCAATCTATCAGCTTGGTTTCCATGTTGGAGTTAAAGGACTAAACACTGGAGTAAGTAAACTTGTAACATGTTAAGACGTTCAAAGTTATGATGTTTATGCTCATATTCTTCCCGTGACATGCAGCTCAAGGATGAAAAGATTTTCATTCACAATCACCTAACATTTACCGTAAAGTTCCACAAGGATTTAGAAACTAATGTTGCAAGGATTGTTGGTTTTGAGGTCAAGCCTTTCAGGTGTGTCTACATATGTATTATTCTTCTATTCTTGCTTTCCAGCTTAATTATGCTCTATTTCTAGGATGTGATATAATCTGTCCTTCTTTGATTTCACAGTGTCAAGCATGAATATGAGGGTCAATGGAGTGAAAAAACTCGCTTAACCACTTGTGACCCTCATGCTAGGCGCACAGTCACCAATTCTAACACTCCTCAGGAAGTTGAAGATAAACAAGAAATCATATTCACATATGATGTTGAGTTCGTGGTGAGAATTCTATCCATTGGACTATGATAAATTGCTAAAATATAATTTTGCTAACTCTGTTAATTTTTGCAGGAGAGTGATGTTAAGTGGGCATCTAGGTGGGACACTTACCTCCTAATGAGTGATGACCAAATCCATTGGTTTTCAATTGTCAATTCTTTGATGATTGTTCTGTTCCTCTCTGGAATGGTGGCAATGATCATGCTTCGTACACTATACCGTGACATCTCAAGGTACAATGAGCTCGAGACACAAGAAGAAGCTCTAGAGGAAACAGGATGGAAGCTTGTCCATGGAGATGTCTTCAGGCCTCCATCTCATTCCAATTTGCTTTGTGTGTATGCTGGAACCGGTGTTCAATGCTTTGGAATGATGCTAGTCACTATGATGTTTGCTGTCCTCGGGTTTCTCTCACCTTCAAACCGAGGTGGCCTCATGACAGTCATGCTCTTCCTTTGGGTCTTCATGGGAATCTTTGCTGGTTACGCTTCTGCTTGTCTCTACAAGATGTTCAAAGGGACAGAATGGAAGAGAATTGCCCTGAGAACAGCATTCATGTTTCCTGGAACCGTGGCCACTGTTTTCTTCATTCTAAACGCTCTCATCTGGGGCCAGAAGTCTTCTGGGGCAGTCCCATTTGGCACAATGTTTGCTTTGGTCTGTTTATGGTTTGGCATCTCAGTTCCTCTCGTCTTCATTGGTAGTTATATCGGTTCCAGAAAGAGTACAATTGAAAACCCAGTGAAGACCAACAAAATACCAAGGCAAATTCCCGAACAAGCATGGTACATGAACCCTCTCTTCTCAATCCTCATCGGAGGCATTCTCCCCTTTGGAGCCGTCTTCATCGAGCTCTTCTTCATCCTCACCTCAATCTGGCTTAACCAATTCTACTACATTTTCGGCTTCCTTTTCATCGTCTTCATCATCCTTATGGTCACCTGTGCTGAGATCACCATAGTTCTCTGCTACTTCCAGCTCTGCAGTGAGGACTATCTATGGTGGTGGAGATCATACCTAACATCAGGCTCCTCGGCACTCTATCTATTCCTCTACGCTACCTTCTACTTCTTCACTAAACTCGAGATCACTAAGCCTGTCTCCGGGATCCTGTACTTTGGATACATGTTGATTGCCTCATATGCATTCTTCGTGCTAACTGGTGCAATTGGCTTCTTTGCTTGCTTCTGGTTTACAAGGCTAATCTACTCATCTGTGAAGATTGATTGATCATTAACAGGAAGTATTCTTTGGCCTGAAAATCGGTGAAGATCATATTGCAGGTACAAACTTCTACTCAGCCTGTCAGAAATTGTATGGTTTAATGTGAATCCAGGAGGAAGGTGATGATCAGAATAGTCAAAAGAAACAACCCTCTATAGGATTTGCTTCCACATTTTTGTATTACATGTTCATTCGATTGTTCTTTTCTTTTTGTTTTCTTGGAAGTAGCCGCATGTTAGAGGACTGTGAGAGTATAAATTTACATGCATTTTTCATGTCTAGCTGATTACGTCTATTAATATTATGAAATTCACAGTAAATCCTCTCCTGCGACAATCAGCAGCCAATACCGATTTTGGCATTTTTTTCATTAACTCTGTATGTCATCGTAGTTAGCAACCGTATTAGTGATATGGGTCTAAATCTTCGTATTTTACACGATTATTATACACCGAAAGAGTTGGTTCCGCAACTAAATATATTTGGTTTTCTCAATATTTTAATGGTTCATGATACTTAGTATCATGGATGAAGAGTTGAAGATGCACACAGAATCGTTCAACCTGAATTCTATTTGGCTGTACTTAAGTAAAGCTCCTACTATCCTTGCATATACAAATCACAATAACAAAGGAGCTTCACTCCCAAATTTCTTCCTTGCAATTGAGGATAATAGAAGTAGTAGTAACATTATCAGGTGAATAACTTAGAAGAAAACTAGCCAAAAAAACAAAAGGACTTCCTCAGTATTTTCAGGTAAAAAATGACAGCATCATCAATTCAACCCTTCACTAAGGCCTGGTGGCATCCCCAAGCTTTGAGCAAGGTTGTTCATTCTCTCTTTCATTGCCTAAGACAAGAAGATCAGGACACAATAAACGCGTATCAACACACAGGGTCTTCCCATGAGACAGAAAAGAGGAGCAAAAGTTTAAGTTAAGCGATTATCTTACCAGAACACTCTTCTGGTGTGCGTCTTTGTATGCCTCCGTAACCAGAAGGGATACTTTCTGCAGAAATATTAACAATTTGCCAAATGTGATAAGCAGATAGACATGGACAGCAGACTAACATTCTATTTGTTCCATGTCGAGTAATGTAAAATATGCGAATTAAAAAAAAGAGTGTCACCCACTTCTGCTCCCAGTTCCATTGCAGCTTCAGTAATCTCAGTGCGTACAGGTTGCTGATTACCAGAAAGCGTTACCTGGCAAAGCATAATCTGGATATTAGGAGCAATCATAATACAATTATAGGTTACGAAGGTGAGTAAAAAGACAAATATATAGTCCCCGGCATTATATACTTAAGAGTGATATCTGAAACATACATAGCTCAGAGTTTAAGGAGTTACAAGAACTGGCATTGTTACTTTCGCAGAGTACACATGTATAATGATCTTAAGACAAACATAGTGTTAAGTTAAGATGCTCTGACTTGGACGCAAGAGTCCGACTCGGGTGCGAATCCAAGGATCGGACATGGGAAAATAGAAAACAAGGAAATGGAGATTCGGACAACACGTGTCTGGAAATTAGATATGAACCTGTGGACTAGGGAAGATCTATTCAATATTAAATTACCGAGTCCAATGCGCTCTTATTAACGGGGAAAGATTAAAAATACTGCAATTTTCGATAATAAGTGGTAAAAAAATTCTACAACCTCGGATAACAGGAGATGAGTTGCCATTGGGTTAAAGATGTAGGACTGTAGGAGAGATGATCGTGGCCAAGGGACGAGTCGCCATTGCACAACGGTCATACGGACAGTGATGCTCAGTGTCGCATAATAGTATTAAGACCAACAGCTACAACAGATGAAGAGTTTCAAGGTTTTTTGTGTGCGGTTGGTTGTGAGCCTGTGTAAGGTATAATTTCTCCTTTACGGTCTGTGACTAAAGTACTTTGAATCCATTGTTGTGAAGTGGAGGGAAAAGGTTGGCTGTATTGTGAGTTGTGAGGTGTTTACACCAAAGGGTTATATTCAAGCTTGTGTAGACTAGGTGTTCTATGAGATTGTATATATTAGGTACCGATACTTATCATCAATACAAGAATCGTTTTACAAATCATTTCCAAAAGATTTTTGGAAAGGGGTTAGGTTGAATCACCTTCTAGAGGTGGTCCAACAGAAAACATCCTTACAGATGATATACGAAGTTTGGGATCAGCAAAAAATAGATTATGGTGCCGAGTGTCCCAGTTGGGTCAAACAGCCACCCCTAGTTGCATGATTTGTGGGTTGTTTAATCAAGATTTCCGCTCTACATACACTGTCTTTGAATCTCTTCTTTCTAAGTTTTATTATATATTATCTATAAGAACTGACTCTCTGAGTTACTACTTACTATAAAGAATCAAACAACACAAGACACAGTCTCATAGATCTAAGCAAGCCAAAGAAAGATTCCCACATTGCATGCCATACTTAAAACAACAAAAATGAATACACCAAGTTGACAGCTCAAGTCTGTTCTACACTTTGTAAAGTTTACAAGAAAAAATATACCTTGATGAGCTCACCTTCACAATAGCCATCAAATTCCGCTCTGAAAGTCATAAATATCACAGGAAGTTTCATTTATGTGTGAATAAAATCACAGTAAGATCAATAAGATCAAAGGGAAGACAACCAGACATAATGCAGTCATGCAGGAAATTGTTGAAGCACTTACGCAGCTAGCTCTTTCTGCACACGTACAGCTTCTACTTGAACTACCATTTGGGCTTTCTTGACAGTATCATACAGATTTTGCATGTTGCCAAATATTCCTGCCTGTAAACAGAAAAGCAGCGATATGTGTTAAAGTTAAGTCAAACATGAATTCAAGACACATCGCAGAAAACAACTTCAATATCATACAGAAACTAAACTTAACACTAAGCCCAAAATTCAAAAGAGAAAAGGATTTTGGTCAAGAGCATTAATTAATACACTACAGTCATAAAACTACATCCATAGAACAAAACTTGTAGAAAATGCTCCGTGATCAAATATGAACTTCAGATCTTCACAAACGCACTTCCAGTACAAACGTGCAATACATTCTTATAAGTGAACACGGGAAGCAGAGATATTTAGTAATATATGAATGTGGAAATGTGTTTTTCCTATATATTGGTTTCCTATATACATAGAGAAAAAAAATCCATTTAAATAAGAAAGAAATAGCTATTCACACAATATGAAGAAAACAATTGTAGGAATTGGCCCTCATAGATCAAATGAATTATAATCATCAACCAAATAGTAAAACTTCACCTTGTTTGCATCCTCTGGCTTATCACTGTTTTCCTTTTTCCCTCCAAACAAACTGTATACACGCAAGGATCTTGCACAATGCCTTGACTTGACAAAGTTCAATGATAAAGATTGGCCCTCAACATTGTGATGGTTCAATTTACCTGTGAAGAAAAAGCAGTGAATACAGCTTATAAAGTAAATAACTTTCTGATTAAGGGTATTATATTACAACAGAAAAAAAAAAAAACTAGGCTAGTGGAATAACCACCAAGTTCCTTTTGTCATAGTTACACAAGCAAATGATGAATTTTCAGAAGTCAAAGACCTGAATGCAAGCCAGTGAATAGCCAGTTCCATTATGCATAATTGAATCACCAATTCGGATGTGTAACTAGCATAATGAGAGATGCCTGGTACAACAGTATGACAAATCAAAATTTCTATTTGAGTAAATTCTTCTTAGTTTGGTTTTAGAGTAAAGAACAAAGCAGTAAAGTATGGTGGAGTTTAGAGCATGAAATATAATTCGCTCAGAAACAAAGGCCAAGTT
Source organism: Fagopyrum tataricum (assembly GCA_002319775.1). Lineage (NCBI taxonomy): Eukaryota > Viridiplantae > Streptophyta > Magnoliopsida > Caryophyllales > Polygonaceae > Fagopyrum > Fagopyrum tataricum. The sequence goes on along the minus strand of CM008283.1, from coordinate 12,973,308 downwards.
CAGGGAAACCAACAAAAGCACTGGCCTTGGCTAGAACTTCTACTAAACCAATGGTAGAGCAAAACACGCGTCCAGCTAATGAAGGCAGATGCCTTTTACATAAGCAGATCACATAGTAAGTATTACCAAGATCAGTAGACACTACACCTATTACTTAATACTTATACTAAGGTCCATTTTAGTGTTCAGCTACTAGTGAATTTACATAATCTTCTTCCGGACCCAAGGATACTGATTCTATTAATGACTTCATTACATTATAACAGCATCTGCATGCTGAATGGATATAGGTACCACAAGCTGAATAGAAGCACCAAGAAGTATATAAGAAAAAGCCTCACTTAAACAAATTTGATGAAACACATTTCAGAGGAACTAGTGTATGCCTGTTTCTCTGGCATTTGATCATATAAAACACTTCCATCATCCCATCTATGAAGCTACTCTTCTGGTAGGCAGTACCTATGCAGAATCCATCCTTTCATCCTCAGTCAAATCAAGGATCTTCGCACTAACCAAACTTCAACCTCTTCATTTTTCACTTCAGTTTATGTTATTCAACATAACACCCACTCCTGATGCACTCTCCTTGAAAGCATGATTTTTTTAAACACGTTTTCAGTCAATCCTAGGCCATTTGGAAAAACATAGGTAAAAAATCGGTCACTGAAAACCTACTTTAGCTAATTTTGCTCTGGGTCTATTTCAATATGTCTCTCTAAGAAGTGTTGGCAAATTGATAAAAGAAAAACAACCTAACCAGCTTCATTGCATTGTGATAGGGTTTACAATCAACATAATACTTATAATCCCCATTTACAAAGTTCAGCTCAACAACGTGGTCGTCTAGCTAGCCGAAATGAGTCAACTGAAACTCGTAATGATTCAATTCATTAATTCAAGCCGAATAAAAACCACAGTAAAACTTGTTCATTGTTCAATCAAAATCAAATAAGAACCATCAAATCTTCAATTACATTTCAAACAACAACAATACAACCCCACAAAAAACGTTTCGCAATAATCCCAATTGAATACAGAAGTAATTGAATACTAGAGAAAACCCAAAAGAATAAGAATATAAATTACAGAGCCCAAGAGAGAGAGAGAGCTTACCGAATTGAAGTGAGGAGGGGGGAAGATTATTAAAGCGCCCATGGAGGCGAGCGGTGATAGGAGCTTTTGGAGCAGTAAGAGTGCTGGTAGTCGTAGACGCCATGAGAAAGAGAGCTGGGGTTGGAAGTGGAATCCAAGATCTGATACTCAATTTCCAGAAAAGATAATTCTCGGCGAAGAGTGTAGGAATGAATTTTCCAAAATATAGTTTCTAATTAGAAAATACATAATATCTGGAAAATTATTTATCGTGTAATTCTTGTGGTATTGCCCATGGGAATAATAATAATTTCCCTAAAAATTTCTCAGGTTTATCATCGGTGATATATACGGTTTGTATCATTGATTAAAAAAAACAAGTAATTACATTTTTTTTACATGAATAACTAATAACTTATTTTAAATCAAAAGCTCAAGACATGAAGACATCATATACTGTGTGATGAAAAACTAACATTTTTTTTAAGGTTATAGCTAATTATAAAAAAAGTTTTTTTTTTCTCAATTTTGTAATATTAATTCATACATTTTATATAAAAAATTGTTATCATTATATTTTTTTAATTTAATTTATCTATTTATTCAAACCTTTTATGCTATCGGTTTTAATATGTTGTATTATTGATTCTTACATTTTATTGTTCAATGTGCTATTTATGTACTTTTATACTGGCATGTTTGAACTACTGTAAGACAAGGTTTTGTTTGAGATTTGGATTAAGTCTTCGTTGTAATTATTGAACTTGTCTTGAGACAAGGTGTAATGAGTTGTTCACATATGTTCTACTATGATCATAGTTGTGGATGCAAGACAAATGACTGGCACTAAGAACAACTAGTATTGTAAGCGGAGTCGAATTGAAGCAAGGTGATCCACGATAAGGCCAATTTGTGCCTAATTTTACAAGGCTGACGCGTGAGGCTTTTTAGCCATATTTTCTCCACACACCTTTGGTTAATTAGACCTTATATTGGCTCAAGAATATGTGATTAAAAATTGGAAGCAATCTAATATCAAATGTTTAGTGAATGTTAATGAAGCAACTAGTGAACTTCTTTATGAGCTACACTAAAATTGAGTTGAGACATTGAGTATTTGTAGATCTTGGAGATTACCCTATTTATGTAAAAGTAAATAAAGTTCATTGGAAGTGATTGTACAAAAAAAAAAAGCTAGCTATAAGCTAACTCAGGGAGCAGTTTTGAGCTCTTTGTGTGGACATCGGGCCTTTCTAGAGTTTCAAGGTACATCTTTCAAGTAACTTCTATGTAACTTCCATAACCATTCCTAACCGAGTTTTTAGTGGTTATATCTCCCCAAAACCGTAGCCCCCTATGTCGATAAAAAGGAAGAGTCATTTGCACTTGATTTCCCATTCGTTTTTGCAACAATAAGCATTAAGTTTCATTGTATTGACATTAGATAGGTCTTCTTATAGCTTGTTTCCAAAACTCGAAAGACCAATATAGTTACTTTGTATTGACAAATGATAAACATCCATCTTAGTTTGGTAACTCACTTACTTAGTCTTTGTAACGTGTAAAATTTTATCCCACTAAGGTATTTGAAAATTTCCGGGGTTGGAGATAATACAAGTAAAATTCATTTATGAATGACTCATTACATAATTCAAGTCAATGATTTTAACATATAACAATTAATTTATAAGACTTGCAATTGACTTAATTTCTATTAGAGTTTTGTTTTCTCTTTTTCGGAGATTACAAACTCTTGGTTAAATTTTGTTTATTCCTTTGTAAATATTACGAACCCTTGGTTAATAATTTGATTTACTTTAAAGAAAATTATATTAATTTCATTGTCAATTGAGACAACCGTCTACTCACTTAAGTGAGACTACGGACGTCCCTTTGATCAAAGTCCGAATACCAAAATCCAACACGTTTCAACTCACGAAACACAAATTTGAAACTAATGACAAAACTTTAAAATACAAAATATTATAGAAATTTTAAAAACACAAATAGCAAATAGTATAATGAGGTGTGAACTGATAATACAAAATGTCAAAATTAATGAAACACATTATATAAAATAATAACATAAAAGTTATAAACTAACAAATATTATAATAAAAATATACTAAAAATTATTAAACAAAAATACTTGAACTAACTAACTAAGAGCAAAACTAACTAACTAAGAGCAAAACTTTTAACTATTATATAAAAAAAACCATAAATCTTTTTCTAAAACACAACTATTCTAAATTATTAAACAAAAATTTTAATAAAGATATTAAAATATTATTTCATTCTATAACTAACAAATCATTTATACTAACCGTTCATATATTACAGTTGTAATTTTATATCGAAAGTAATGGTCCTGGAAATTTACTGCATTAAATTGAAGGATCGTATGATAACTCAACTTGGTTTCATAAGAATAATAATTTCATAATCTGATTCACGTAGTTTATATATTTTGATAGTTTAATTTTGTAAATATTATAGATCCACTAATTTTCCATATATGTTGAATTCGATGTGCGTTGAGGTGCAACCAAATACGTTGTTGACACATTGCAACTCTAAACTCATTCATCCTTTTGAGTTAGGGGCAAGTAAGTAGCCCTAAAATCTCGAAGCTTGGACCACCTTCGATCCAGAGATGCTGTCTTCTCTACTCCTATATCTGTCATGTTAGTATTCATTAGAATAATGTTCAATGTTAAATGTACAATGTACATGATCAAACCAATATCAATACTTACAGTGTAGTTTGGTGTCAGCCTTCTCACAAGCATCTGAACAAGTTTCCTGCAAGATTCACTGTGTTCAGCTTTCTCATATAAACCTTATTTTACCCAGCATATGTTTGGTTTTAATTATCCCCGGTTTGGTTATAACTGCGGAAACGGAAACATAATGAAAATGTATCTGGTTCATATGCAACGCTTGTTCATGAATTTTTTGGAATGATTTCAAGTTCTACTACAACCGACTTCAAAGCATAACGAATGACTTTAAAATATTTCATAAATAAGGATATACATATGGACTATATTCGTTTTCAGAGTTAAAACCAAACGGACCCTTAATGTTTACCTTGACCAATATTTGAAGCCTTAAGGTTTCTTGTACAAGAGAATCAAGAATTGCATCATATCCCGGCTTCACATAGATAACCTGAACAAAACAGGCACTGGGTTAGAGCCTAATCTCACCCCACATCGATTATAAAGACGGAAAAGGGCTGAGAAACTTAATGATGGATCACCACCGAGCTCGGGTAGTGGGTTTGAGGAGTCTTCTTTGGTTGATTGCAGAACCCAAACGTCAAATGTAGTGTCAATCTGATGTATAGCAAATATTGATCAGACTTAGTACTCTTGGAATTGATATGAATCATTCTCGGAAATAAAATGCTACGGATTTAGTTAAAAATTATGTTTTTTAGCGATTATAATGGAATGTAAGAGGTAGTTTCATTACCGTTAACTATTTTCATTCCACTCCTATGACCAAACGGACACAATGAATGAGAAGATATGTATCAACAAGTATATGTAGTAGTACCTCACACGAGTATGAAGAGAAACAATTTTTGCATGTTCTTGCAATAGATGTAACTATCCTACCGTCTGCGGATACCCCAAATCCTGCGTGCTGCATCCATCCCACAACAAACAACACTGTAATTAATCAGAATATGTCATTATCACACCACTGCACACACGTGTGCGCCGTCGCGGTCACAAGTCCTTGAACTTTTAGAGTCCTGGCCTATAGTGTTGTCATGTGAGCCGAACGAGTTGAGTCAAAATATTATACCATCTTTCCTTTAAAATATGTTCATATTTAATTCATTTAGAAAATGAACGAGTTTGAACCGAACTCGAATAACTAATTGGCTAACATAATGTTATTATAGTGTTATTTTAGTTAAACGAATCGAGCATTATGCTCAAGCTCGGATCGTTTATACATTTTGTACGAGCTCTAAAATGTATTCATATTCAATTTGTATAGAAAAAAAAAGAATGATTTTGAGCTAAAATGTATTCCTATAGATTGTTTCACCGACTGAGTGTTAAAAATCAATGTAACAAAGAACCGATTGATCATATAAATTAATAATCGTTCTTCAAAGAAGTCCATAGATCAGGTACAATGAGTGAAACTGTGAAACTAACCTTATGAAGGGAGAGACTAATGTAAACTCGAGTATGTTTGCTGCCATCTTCAGCAAGATCATCAAGCTGCAAATCTCTAAGAGTGAGCACATACTCATAACTCCAATTTCCAGGCCACTGTCCACTGGGAAACGATACGGTAATCAAACCTCGTGTCCCCTTCCAATCCTTCTTAGCTGCCTAACTCAAATAATCATCATATCAACTTAATCAGAATAGATTAAATTTAACAAAATTGGATTTCATCTACAGCATATATATATATTTGCATACCAATGGAAGGAGGTATTTATGGTTCTTCCTGGAAAGAGTTGCAGGTTTTGAGGTGGAAGAAGGGAGGAACTTTGGTAATTGAGAAAGGGATTGAGGACTAATCTGTAAATTATTTAGAGGGTTTGCTTTTGTTGATGGCATCCCATTTCCATGGTTTAGCTTTGCCGCCATCATCAACCTCCAAGCTCTTTCTTCTTCTTTTTTCTCTATCTAGAGTAAAGACAGAATCCTTATCTTGTTATCCTCGTGAGAACCAGAGGATAGGGTGACTCCGAGTAATCATTTGAAAGTTAATCCAGATTTATTTTATTGGGTTCAAACCAAATTGATATAATTGGGTTAGTCTCAATTTTTTAAATTTTTATGAGGTTAATTAGATTTTCGGTTTAATAAAGAAAAAATAACATGAAATAATATTAACTATTAACCAACGTTAAACCAAAAATAATAAAACTTTTAAAAATTACTAAGAGCGATACAAACTATCATCGTAATTTAGCAAAAATAATACATCTTACTTTTCCGACAAAAATTCGAGTTCCGGCAAGACGTGACAACCGGAATCTAATAAAAAATATTAATTGTGATAAGTGGATTTTAAATTTTTTAAAATCAAATAATATCATTTAATATGTTATAAATTTTAAATTATTTTTGATTTAAAAATATTTTTTTAAAACAATAATATTTTTTTAAAAAATTTAATAAAGTTTCTTGCAAAACTTTTTTATAATAATTTATTTTGAAAAACGAAATTTTGTAATTTTTTTAGGGATTAAGTAAGAGATGAAATTTTTAAAAAATCGATTAATTTTTTTTCCCACTTTACACAAAATTCTGTAAAATAAATATGAAAAAAGCACGATTTTTTACAAAAAATATTTTTAAAAAATATATTTGCAAAAAATTATATTAAATAATTTTTACAAAAAAATAATATTGTTTTTAATTTTTTTAAAATTAAGAAACATAATTTTAATTTTTTAACATATTAAATGTTATTAGTTAATTTTGAAAATCCACATCACACAATTAATCTTTTTTTGATGACATGTAAGATTTCGGTTGCCACGTCATTGCCGGAACTAGTACTTTTTTCGGAGAAAAAGACGTATTATTTTTGGTAAATACGTACGTTGATAGATTGTATCGCTCATAGTAATTTTCAAAGCTGATATTATTTTGGGTTCAATGTTAATAGTTGATATTATTTTGGTTTATTTTTCCTTTAATAAACTATATATCTGTCAATTTTTATCTTAAGTATTTTGACCTAACAATTCAAAAAAATAATAAAAATAATCTATTCAAAAAATCATTTCAAGTTGTTTTTTTTTTTTTGTCTTCTCGATTCATTTTAAATCAATTACCTTAAGTTTGTTGGTCATTTTAAACCAATATATCCTTGTATAATAAACTACCTTATTTGTATGCGCCTCCCTCATTATACATAACGGTTAGTAAGAAGGATTAAAACAAGATGTTTGAGCCTTTAATCACTTTTTTTCCCCATGGTACGGGGCAATTTCGATCTTCCTCTGTAACTATCACTTTTTTTTTTCTTTCTCGGTCATGGCCACTCAACGACTCTTGATTCTACTACTACATTTTACATTCCGTCTTCGTATCACCCGAACCTCTTTATATGCTTGGTAATCCTCAAAAGAGATAACTACTCAAATCGACAACAAAATAAGTGAAAGTCTTTATGTGGTAAGCGTAAACAAAGCTTCATCGATGATTCTGTAACCGAATCTTCAACACCGTATCCGGATCTGTGCATTGGATCACTTTCAACTCCATGTTCATCGATTGGATCATTCAATATAGTGACCATTCTCTAAGGCCTACTCTCACTTACTTTGACATTGCAAATTAGGATCTCTAGGATGATATCAAACACTAATTCTCACTCGACCACACACGGCCCTCACATTTCCAAATTATGTTTCAATATTGGACAATGCAAACAAAGGCCAATATATCCTTGTTTATTATGGACGCTTGCACTGTCTCTGGGATGATCTCACTACTCCCCTTAAAAAATTTTTCTTGAAGAAGGTTACTAGATCACCCGGTTCGATCGGCTTAGCCGCTCTACTCCCCTTACATTAAAAGCTACCATTTATACGCCTTATACAAAAAATAATTTCTAACAAAAGGAAAAACGAAAGAGTCCATCAATTTCTGCTCAGTCTCGATGATTCCTATATTAATCTTCGATCTTTAGTGATTACAAATGACCCATCTTAGGACAAAGGACTCCTCCCCCCCCCCACCTCTTGTCTCACTGAATATTCCAATTGTATTGCAACACTAACTAATAAATTTTGTGTTAATCTCCTTCATACAAAATTCTCATCGGTTCAAATGGGTTTATAAAATTTAAATTCAAGGTCGACAGGTCCCCAAACATTACAAAGCTTATCTCGTAATTCTAGGGAACAAGCAAACCAAGTATCATTTTTTTCCCGACACTTTTACACTTGTGGCCAAGATGACTTCCGTTAGGATTTTCCTAGTATATCCAGCGATCTAAAACTAGAAACTACACCAACTTGACGTGCACAACACGTTTCTTCACATAGATCACATGAAGAAGTAATATGAATATGCCTGCTTCATCCCGATCCTCTCAAGTCTCCCGACTTCATAATTAAATCCTTGTAAGGCCTTCGGCAAGCTCCGTGCAATTGGTTTGCAAAAATTGGCATCCTCTCTCAAACAATCCAGTTTTCGTTAGTCATTACACAAATTATTCCTTGTTATTTGTCAACTACGCGACTGTTGCCCTACATGCTCTCGTGTATGTTGACAATCTTATACTTTCCCATTTTGAAATTCAATCAATATTTTTTCGGCATCGAGATTACTCGTACACTGACGGACATGTTTCTCTCACAACGGAAGCATGTTTTTTCACATCCTCGTTGATACTAGTTATATTTCTTCTCGTCCAACAACAATTCTGATCGAACCTAATCATACCCTAGCTCTCGACAAGAGCACCCTTTCCAAGTCCTTATCTTACTTCTCGTCTAACAACATTTTCCATCAAGCCCAATCACACCCTAGCTCTTGACAAGGGCCCCCTTTCCAAATCCTAAGTGCGCAACACCATACGGCTGTTTGGTCGGGTAACACCATACGGCCGTTTGGTCGGGTGACTAATTGATATACCTTACTATATCCTGACTGATACTCAACTATACTGTCCATGTTCTCACCCAATTTATGCAATGTTGAGTAGAATCACACTAGACGATTGTAGTGTGAGTCTTTCGTTACCTCAAATGTGCCCGTGGTAAAGGTATATTTCTTCCGAAACATAGCACTCTCCAACTTAATGATTATTGCGATTCAAATTATGTCACTTCTTCTCTTACACACTGGTTTTTCATTATGCTTAGCGAGTTCTTATTTTATAAAAAGCGAAGAAACAGACTATCATCTCCAAATTATGGTTTCAAAGCCGAATGTAAGAAAATATCCTCAACCGTGTGTGAACTCTATTCAATTCAATCATATGAAACCGATGAACATTTGGTATGACCACCAAGTTGTCCTAAATATAATGTCCAACTCCCAATTTCCACAATCGTACATATAAAACACATCGATGTAGTATGTCATATCATTCGGGATCGCGTTTAAAATGGGTCAATCTCCACCACTCATGTCCGCTTCGCCGCCTATATCTTCACTAAAACTCTTGACCACCAACCTTTCATCACCTATGACCCACGAGTTGGACATTCGAGACACTCAAATCCCAAGTGATAATTATTCCATGTAAATAGTATAGTACACATAGAAGAAGTTGGCACTCTAGAAGAAGAGAATTATCTCACTCTCACCTTATTTGAGTGCACCTCTCTCTTTATATGTAACGATTAGTAAAATGGAATAAATAACCATGTTCAAGTTCTCTCAGTATATTTCTAAGTTCTCAGGTTCAGTTTCCAAGTTTGGAACATTTTGTAATGGGTAACTCGGGTTTTTCTTGGCAGTCTCTCAAATATGCATTAGTTTTCATTTTCGGGTATCAATCGGGTAATTTGAGCCTAGTATATAAAGTTGATGCATGAGCTACTCCTCTTATTGTCAATTGATTTTAGGATGGAACCCATCGGATTTATATGTAACGGACATGGCCTAACGAACATGTGCGCTTGTATGCACACGACGACCCCCGTCCTACCCGGTCCGTCTGTATCGGACTTTGACATAGTATCAGAGCGGTTAGTCTCAATCTTGCTCGTGTTCCTAACATGTGGATAAGTGTCAACTCGGTCTATATCGTAGTTGCACTTGCGGACTTGCGGGGTATGTTACAAATAATCAGTTCCCACATCGAAAGATCGAGAACTATAAGCATAGTATATAAGGTTGGTGGACTACTACTCCTATTGCCAATTGATTTTAGGATGGAACCCGTCGGGTTTATGTGTTGGGTTTCGACCTAACACGCATACATGCACTCGTATGCACACGACCCCACCCTATCCGGTCCGTTTGTATCGGACTTTGACAGAATCAGACTAGATGGGTTGAATCGATTATTCAAGTCGGGTCGGTTTTTGACATTTGTGCTCCGATCCCATGGCAGATCGGTGTGGCATCCTTAATCAATTGCCCGGAGGTGTTTTCCGACTGTGTAGTGGCCAACCTCGACGGCCAACAACGCGTAACGTGACATCTCGAAACACTTCACCGACTAGTACAAGACCCAACGTAATACTACATAAAACGACAAGCATAGGAAGGAAACTTGGCAATTGTATATTCAGTATCCATGATGCACGCATCAAGACTCTTACTTACAATTTTAAAGGCAACAGAAAGAGACCCGCCCTTTTTATTATGTGATTCCCCGAAATGTAATCCTCTGTTTTTAAACTAAAATCATTTAAAAATAATGAATAAAACCACGTACCCACCCTGTAAAATTTTAATTCGTTATATAGATCTGGACTTGCCTTCAATGGAGGATAAGATCAAAGAAGAAGAAGACTCCAGATTTGGGGTTTCAGTTTGTGCTGTGAAGAAACGATGGGAAATCCCGATGACTCCAACCACTATCCCCAATCACACGTAAGTATGCTGTTTCGATCACCTCTAGCTAGCCAGCGCGCTACATATCTTCTATGATCATTTTAAATTTTTCTATCATTTTCGTAAGGCCAAACGTACGAAATCACAAAACTAACTAAAAGCTGTGAGCCTGTGATAAGGTTTCATCTCTAATCTCGTGTGGTTGTGGTAGCTATACTCGCAGTGATCAATTTTCTTTTGTTTGAGAAAACATTGAAATAACAACTTAAGGGCCTGTTTGGCTTAGCATGCAATTTTCATTCTTTATAAGAAAACATACATCCTAAAAACTCATAAGTAGCTATATTGAACAAGTCTTAAATATTTTGATAAATAATTGAGGGAAATCAAAGTTTAGGTGATTGTTTGCCAAATAAATATGAATAAGTGAAAAAGTTTCGTATAAGAGGTGTTTTTCTGCAAGCATGTGGAAATAGTGGACATAAGGGTGACTTTATGTAAACTTTTTTGTGCAAGTTTTCCCCTTGTATTTTATGATAATTAGATCGATATAGTCAAATAATCAGTTATGAAATATTTTACATGACATAAGCAGGTATCATAATTAATGGAAGAAAGTTAGAACATAAATAGATGATCTTTAATATTTAGCGTGTAAAATTGAATTGAAAACGAAATGGCGGATTTCTGATATACTGCCATGGTAGTTCGCAACATTGAATATTGAACTTAAATTGGTGGTAGGCACGTTGCTTTCAAGCTTCAACTCTCTTTCTGTAAGTCAATGAAGAGATCGAGTCACCCTCAAATCAACCATTTTTTTAGGGTTTCTTGTACTGTACTACGTACGTGGTCACGACGTGTAGAGTCATCATAATTTTAACATAATCAGCTCCATAGCCAATTATAAAGAAGTCCATGAAATATTGCAGCTCTTCCATTTCTTTCCTCTGTAAATATATTCTTTGTGTGAGGATTGAGGAAGAAAGATCATCGATCAAGTGAATCTCAAAGACAGCAACAATCATGGGGATGAAATCACCCCCTGATTCAAACTCCTTTTATGCCCGAATGAGTGTAACCTCCCCTCTCTCTTTCTCTCTCCATTTTGTTCGATCTTCGATCTTACAAAACCTAGTTATTTAGGTGGTTGTAGTTTCTGTTAAAGATATACAAATCCAAGTAGCTAGCTTAACTCTTAGGTTTTCTTTCAATCTCTTGGTCTTTGATACATAGTTTTTTTTTTTTGTAACTATTATATATATAGTATAACTTAGGTTGATGCTAATGAATAATGATTACAGCCTGAAACCGAGGAGACATTAAGGAAGCAGAAGGAAATCGATGCTTGGCTTCCGATCACCTCTTCAAGGAATGCGAAATGGTGGTATTCTGCTTTCCACAACGTCACGGCTATGGTCGGCGCAGGAGTCCTAAGTTTGCCTTATGCGTTGTCATTTCTTGGATGGTAATATCTCACTCTATAACAACGTTTTCGGATTTCGTTTATTAAGGGGACGCACGGATCACTCTTGTTGATACAAATACATTTTTGTTGAAGATAATAAGTTCTCACTCTAAAGTTGAGATGTCATTTTTGTTGAAGATAATATATTAGGTCGGTGAGTTGATCCCCGTGCGTTGGCTTGCGACACTCTAGAGTGGGCTTTTCAGTCCGTTTATGTTAGACTTTAGCATGATATAAAAGCGTATATGCAACATAGGTTATCACCTCTTCAATTCAATCCCTAAAACGCTTTTGATCTTAAAGGATTTTTAACATTTTATTTTATTCACTAATTAAACATGATTTATGATTGATTTGATAATATATTTTTTTTCCGGAAATGATTATTAGCAGTTTCAAACGACTCTTAATGTTATATTATCTTAATGATGATATTAGGGGTCCGGGAGTGACGATATTGATCTTATCTTGGATAATCACTTTATACACATTATGGCAAATGGTGGAGATGCATGAGATGGTTCCAGGGAAGAGATTTGATAGGTATCATGAGCTTGGCCAATATGCCTTTGGTGAGAAGCTTGGCTTGTGGATCGTCGTGCCGCAACAACTTATCGTCGAGGTTGGCGTGAATATAGTTTACATGGTCACCGGTGGACAGTCTCTAAAGAAGTTCCATGATCTCGTCTGTCAAGATTGCAAACAAATTAAGACTACCTACTTCATCATGATCTTTGCCTCTGTGCATTTTGTGCTCTCTCATCTCCCAAATTTCAACTCCATTGCAGGAGTCTCCTTGGCAGCTGCCGTTATGTCTTTAAGGTACACATACACATCTTACACATAAAACATTTTTAAACCTAACTTGAGTTTATAAAATGTGCTCATACTCGGCTTTTTCAGTCAAGTGAACGAGCCTAATCCGAGACAAGTCGGTTTATATAACAATTCTATTGAATAGTGATTCATCCTTAGGGATTTTATAAGAGTCTAGCTTTGATATACTCATTTTCGGCTAATTTTGAATTGGTCTAGTTCAAGTCAGACTTAGACTTAGGGTCCGTTTGTAGAAATGAGAGATTATTTTAGGAATTATGGCCTCGTTCGGTGGAGGGTAGATTATCGGGGTTATTTGAGTGGGATTATTTTAGGAGAGGGATTATTGTGGATTTAGAATCTCCCAAATAATCTCGAAGAGTTCACCAAATTAAACATGTCTATAATCCCAAATAATCTCTCAAATAATCGATAATTTAAGTTCAATAGAAGTAATTTGTTGTTCAAATAATCCCCTAATAACCCCAAATAACGGTGATGCTAAACATATTCTTAATAATGAATCGAACATAAACATGTGGTCATACTCGACTTATTTTGTCTAAGTTTGTTTTGTACTCTATAGCTACTCAACCATTGCATGGGTGGCTTCAGTAGACAAAGGAGTACAACCAGATGTATCATACTCTCCAAGATCTCAAAGTGAATCAGGCAAAGTATTCGGTTTCTTTACTGCCCTAGGGGATGTAGCTTTTGCCTATGCCGGACACAATGTCGTCTTAGAGATCCAAGCAACCATCCCTTCAACCCCCGAGAAGCCATCTAAAGGGCCGATGTGGAAGGGTGTTATTGTTGCCTACGTTGTCGTTGCTCTATGCTACTTCCCGGTTGCCATTCTCGGCTATTGGATATTCGGAAACAATGTTCAAGAAAACATCCTACTCTCACTAGAGAAACCTACTTGGCTCATTGCCATGGCCAACTTGTTTGTCGTAATTCATGTTATTGGGAGTTATCAGGTAATATATGTAACTTTTCTTGATCACTAACTTGAATTAATTACTTCAAATTAATGATCTTGATTTGTTTTAACACTTTGATGAATGTTAGATATATGCAATGCCCGTGTTTGACATGTTGGAGACCGTGCTTGTGAAGAAGTTGCACTTTAAACCCTCTTGGATGCTTCGGTTTGTCACAAGGAATGTTTATGTTGGTAAGTAATGATCTAACTAGCTATGTGCTTATCATGCAAAGAAGTCAATTGGCATCTAATTATCACACTACTAGAAAAGTTGGTGATACTTTCAATCAAAAATAAAAAATTGTGTATGTGACTCATTGGATGTGCGCCCTTCACATCTTTGGACTCAAGATAGATATAAGAAAATTTAACAAAATTGTTTGTCTTCGTAGGGTTTACGATGTTCCTTGCCATTACCTTCCCCTTTTTTGGCGGTCTTCTTGGATTCTTCGGAGGATTTGCTTTTGCTCCCACCACATACTTCGTAAGTACTTGTATCGTTAAGATGATTGACAAAGTATTATTAATCGATTTTATTAGATTTAATGACTATATATTGAGTTTCTAGTGCATGTGTGCTTGCACACACGTACTTTCTACTAAAAATCAATTAACTTTATACAAATCACCACATTTGATGTACTCAACATTCCACATGTTTTTTTCAGCTTCCTTGTATCATGTGGCTCGCAATCTATAAGCCTCGAAGGTTCAGCATGTCATGGATAGCGAATTGGGTAAGCATAAATGAAATCATCTCAGTTTCTTTGTTGTTTTTGAAAGGGTTTATTGAAGTGATCGATCTTGCATGATGAGTTGCAGATATGCATTATACTTGGAGTTCTTATAATGGTGTTGGCACCCATTGGAGGCCTGAGAAGGATCATCCTTGATGCCAAAAGCTACACGTTTTACTCGTAAAATAAGTCAGTGTGTACGTTCAAGTAAGTAGATGGGAAAACAAAAACAAATATTGATCAAGTTGTGCTAGTTTTGATCTATCTTTTATGCGATTTGTTAGTGCAATTTAGTTCTCTTGTTGATACACGTACATGTTCCTCCATACATGCATCTTTCTTTTGTTGTTTGTTAGTATATGTTTGCTTATGTCCACAAGATATGTCGATGTTGTTATAAAGGTTCCTTTGATAAACTTGAAAGATTAATTGAGGAATTATATATAATGCCAAAATAATTCTATCATTCAAGTATAAAAAATATACCAAATAAAAAACTGTATCCCTCAATTTAATCTGATTTCTAAAATAATCTTTTTTTTTATCATCATACCCAAAGTATGAAAATTGGTCTTTAGGGCTGCAATATGCTAAACTCTAAAAAAAAACAACGTGCTTATGACACGGGCTGAGTATTCTCGAACTTACAAGCAGTGCGGCTATTAGTCGTTGCTCTTGTCAAATGACTAAGTCAAGCTTTAACTCGAGGGATTTGCTGCGGAAACGCTTGCTAGCGATGGCTAAGGAACATAGAGCTTTTGTGTGGACAAAGAAAGCTTTGTATTGCTTCAGAACTTTAGAAGAGATCTTTGATTGGATGCTTTGCAAATGAGGGGTGACCTCCCTATTTATAGCCTTGGGCACCTCCTTGACCAGGAAGGATAAGGAATTACACGATCTTAGAGGGATCCAGATCCTTCTTGTTGGATAAGGCTCTACCTTTCTATACAAATCCAGAACTTTCTCTACGACGACAACCATGCAACACTTGTATGAAAGTCAATACCAACCCGTTAAGGACAGGTTTTGTTGTTCAATTCGGGGTGTTCTCCGTACCTCTGGAGCGTTCTGGAACTTGGTCCGTGTCACTTATACAGTTATACGCGATGTGATCCCAAAAACCCTAAAATCTAGACAATATTCATGGTGATGCCGAAAAACCTTTACCCCTAACAAGAAAGAAAAAAGTAAAGAGGCTTTACTTCTCCCCTTCGTACAAAGAGAAAGCAAGAATCACAAAAATCCTAAATAAATCTACCCAGATTCAAGTCTCGCCGATTGAATCCAATGAAGAGCTTATTCTATTTGCTCCTTTTGTTTTCAATCGAATATGCCGGGTTGATAACAAATTTGGCCAAATCGAGCTTTAGTCCTCTCTTGCACAACCAAAATCTCAAAGAAAAAAAGAAAAGATGTTTCGTCTTATACGCTTGGGGTGCCCCCCCACCCTAACTGTTTTTGATATATCTGGTGGAGGATTCAATGGCTTTCAACTTCGGAGATGTGCCAGAATTTCATTTTCTACAAAGCCTTTTTCGAAGAAGGCACTCTCTTTGTCTTCTATCTCCTCGTTTTGATCAAACCAAGAAAAGAATCAAGAAAGAGGCAACCGATCAGAGATGCCCAAGGACCTTTGAGTACCGTTTGGACTGCAAACAATGTAGACTTCTGCTAGTGTTTAAAGACTTATGTAATACAACTATGGTTTTTGACCGCTATCCGAACGACTTTCTCATCTCCCCTTGAAAATCCGAAAAAAAATCATCGAAACCTAAATACTTACTTCTCTAAACTCTATCCGCAAAATACAAAAAATCACACCATTGTAGTCTTCCTTTGTGTTGTAAAGATTAACCCCTAATTTAGATGACATAATCAATTTCCTTATTCCATATCCCTAACCAATTCAGGAGCAAATAATTAATATGATCAAAACCAATTCTAAACCGGAAAGAAAAGAAAAGGGAAGCTTGACGAATTAACTGAACATGTGACTTCTGAACTTTATCATCTACTTAGAAAATGATCTTTATGCTACTATTATGGAGACTATTAGTGCTTGTATCTATGAACCTTGATAGATTCAAAGAATCCCGAGAACAAACATTTAACCATATACAATCCATCAACAACACTATATCATACTCCAGTACTATTTTCGAACTTTTAAACAGATAGGCATATGCCGTCTTCCTCAAAGAAATATGCACTATCTATTACAACATTAGGTATCTCTGCCTAAAGCAAATAACAAGCCAAATCGTCATAGCTAAGTCTTTGTTTGTACAAGGAACTATGATGAATAACACTAAGGCATTTTTCTACGTCTGAAGTCATCTGCAATCAGCTATAAATACTTTTACAACAACTCCATATACATGATTATTGTTAATAGAACCGGAAAAGTTAAACCTCTATTCATGAACAAATAATCTTGAACAATAGATTGAAAAAACCTTTGTTTATGAACAAATTAACTTGGACAATGTATTGAAAAAGAACAAATTAAAAAAGGTCTAAGACCCATCACATAATAAAATTAGTAGAAAATAGATATCATAACAACCTAGGTAGTCAAAATGGAATTTCCTTCCTAGTTTGAACTATACCAAGGGGATATGGCTTTTTGAACATAAGCCTTGTTGACTTTCTTTATGAATGCTCAATATATGAACATGTAGAAAAGAACTATGAGTAATCATTTAGAATCACTTATGTCCTTTTTTAATATTGGTGATTGTTTCGCGTCGTGTTTGGATCGCTATCGTGGTCGTGTTTTCCCTAACAACTCCTTTTGATGAGAAGCACTACTTGGAGTATCGTCTTTCACTTCCCCAAGAGTTCGATTTCTATTGTACTTGCTTCCGACGGTGCTACTTCAGTAGTGCTTGACTCGTGTTTTCACCTACTTTATCTTCATAGGATCTTCCTTCATAACCCTGAGTGACTAGTTGTTGTCCTCCTTCAACTCATTTCTTCTCATGTTTTTTTTTTCGTCGGTGTTATGTTTGACTTGAGGTGCTTAATTGACGGTTATTTCCGTCTATTGAACTATTCTGGTCTCTCATTTTACCATTATTTTACATTAATCGAGTCTCTTTCCCTTTTCTACAAAAACAAAAGCATGAAAATTGTTATTGAAAAGAGTTTTCTTTTGTTATTATTGTCTTTAACTATAGAGAGTTATCTTAAATAGACTATTATGGAACTTTAATTCAACCCCAAATCTTTATTTATAATTTTAATCATGGGGAATTTTCAAAATAACCATTAAATTATGAAATTATAAAATTAACTACCAAAGTTTTTAAATTTTGCAAAATGACCGGTATATAAACTTGATTTTCTCCCTCCTCACAAACTCTCATTCTCGAAACACTCCGGTTCCTTCGTCTTTGCTCCTCTCCGAATCTAATATGTCTTGCATTTTTCCATAGAATCAATCTCTTTTTGAATTTAATTGTGCATCTTCTTCGCCAAAAGTATTATCAATGCCTTCAGATCTCATCAACTTCGTCATGTCGACCTTTTCTTCATGTCGTCATCTCTATTCTCGGTTTTGTTCTTTTGATAAAGATGAACCTTACAATCGGAAGGGACTCAAAATCCTGGCTATTTTGAAGTAAATGTATAACATTGTGTAGTGACTCAAAATCGGAAGGGACTCAAAATCCTGGCTATTTACCTTCTTTTGTGTGGTTAGTGTTAACCCTCTCGTGATATTGAAGCTTACATCCTTGGATATGGAAGGATAGGCAAAGCTGATAAAGTTCTTTGCTTTTGAAGGAAACCAACTTTTTTTAAATTTTGCAAAATGACCGGTATATAAACTTGATTTTCTCCCTCCTCACAAACTCTCATTCTCGAAACACTCCGGTTCCTTCGTCTTTGCTCCTCTCCGAATCTAACAAATCTTGCATTTTTCCATAGAATCAATCTCTTTTTGAATTTAATTGTGCATCTTCTTCGCCAAAAGTATTATCAATGCCTTCAGATCTCGTCCACTTCGTCATGTCGACCTTTTCTTCATGTCGTCATCTCTATTATCGGTTTTGTTCTTTTGATAAAGATGAACCTTACAATCGGAAGGGACTAAAAATCCTGGCTATTTTGATAAAAACATTCATCGTCGAGGGAAAAAAAATAGATGTAAGGTAAAAGTAATATATATATATATATATATATATATATATATATATATATATATATATATAATTTTAATCATGGGGAATTTTCAAAAGAACCATTAAATTATGAAATTACAAAATTAACTACCAAAGTTTTTAAATTTTGCAAAATGACCGGTATATAAACTTGATTTTCTCCCTCCTCACAAACTCTCATTCTCGAAACACTCCGGTTCCTTCATCTTTGCTCCTCTCCGAATCTAACATGTCTTGCATTTTTCCATAGAATCAATCTCTTTTTGAATTTAATTGTGCATCTTCTTCGCCAAAAGTATTATCAATGCCTTCAGATCTCGTCCACTTCGTCATGTCGACCTTTTCTTCATGTCGTCATCTCTATTCTCGATTTTGTTCTTTTGATAAAGATGAACCTTACAATCGGAAGGGACTCAAAATCCTGGCTATTTTGAAGTAAATGTATAACATTGCGTAGTGACTCAAAATCGGAAGGGACTCAAAATCCTGACTATTTACCTTCTTTTGTGTGGTTAGTGTTAGCCCTCTCGTGATATTGAAGCTTACATCCTTGGATATGGAAGGATAGGCAAAGCTGGTAAAGTTCTTTGCTTTTGAAGGAAACCAACTTTTTTTGCTTCAACGGTTAATTTAGGGCCTAAAATGTTTTATGGTTGCATATAATACTAGTGTTGCAATATTGCTTTACGACACTATAGAGGCGAGTTAAAGTTGACTTATATTATTTGAATTTTTGTAATTGGATGAAGAATCAAAGGGAGATGTAATTATATCTTTTACTAGTTTGCCTATTAATCTCTTCAAGTCACCATTGCTTTTAGCTACATAAATTCACTTAACAAAGCTTGAAGAATGGGGGTTGCTTGTAGAACCGTACAAAAGTGGGCTCGGGCCGAGCCATAAGTGGAAACTCTACCCGTAACGTACGAGTCGGGCTGGCCCGACCGCATTGTACGGGCTAAAAAATGCTACCCATGTCCCCTCCACGTAAAAAGCAAAATCAAGTACGTATGGATCTATACGTACTTGATTTTGCTTTTTTTTTTCTTCCTATATTTGTCATTCAGAAGAAGTAATATAATGTATTTAACGTAAAAAATTCAACCTAATTATGCCTACAAAATGACTACTGACGAATTCAACAACAATCAACATGAAAAAAATGAATAAATTCAAACAAGTGAAAAATAACAAGTACAATTATAGTCAATTATCCGTGCAATCTTGCTTACGAACGAGTATAACTTGTCAAAATACTAAAAACAAACTAAATTATATATATAACTATATACGAGCCAGACTATGTCCGATCGGGCCAAACTAGCTACCCATATCCGTGTTTTTACCGGCCGGCCCGGGCGGGGCAGCCGGATTTGTACGGGTCTACTGTTGCTTGAAACCGTTTTACAATAACGGGTTATTCGCACACAAGGATGACTTCTAGACTGTCGTTTTACTTTGCACATTTAGATTGGGCTCTGTGCTTTCAGATTGAGATGGACTGGACCGATTATGTAAATACGTTTATTGTTGAAGCCTTGGGCTTTAAATTCTAAAAACATTCATCATCGAGGGAAAAAAATAGATGTAAGGTAAAAGTAATATATATATATATATATATATATATATATATATATATATATATATATATATATATATATATATATATATATATATATATGTTACAAAATATTGAAATTTTGTGATACATCACTTCATAACCGGATAAATGTAGTGAAGAATGATAGCATGAACGGATATGCAAAATAATATTGAAATTATGTTAAATTTTAAACAACACTTTATTGGAGTATAGTCACCGAATGGATGTAAAAGTCGCAATACATGAAAAATTAAAATTTGAATTGCGGCGGCATAACTTTTATCCTAATTATAAAATAAGAGTGTAATTCATTTCTTATGTTATCTATTTTCTCTCTATACCCTCAATTATTCCCTAATAATCTTTAAATTCAAGACTTAAATTTTTATCAAATTTAATTTTTAAAGGTTTAAAACTCATTTAGGACGATCTACGTTGTTGGAGAATGTATTAACCTTAACGGTACTCGTACTAGTAGTGTTGTCCTCAGTCCACCGCGTTAACAGACCAGAAGTATCCACGTCCCAAATCCCAAAGCCAATGATCAATGGTAAGCTCTGGTGTGTTTTTCTAGAAGTGTATTGTAGTAAGTCATTTTATTCACATAGAATAAACTCATATTTATATTGTTCCAATATGTCAGTTACATTGAGGAGATTAAGGGATAGACGACTGTGATTAAGGAGAATAATGACTAATTATTTTCCGTCTTAATAACAATTAAGACCCCCTTAACTTATCAAAGAAATATGTAATAACCAATAGCCGTTACAAAAGAATATGTAACAACAAAGAGCCGTTCAAATTACAATACTCCCACTCGGCTAGACAACCAATCAAGCCTCCCACTTGGTCACACAACCAAGTTTACTACAATAAACAAACTAACACAGTTCATACAGGAAATGGGGTGTGCGACCAAAAAGTTACAAGTGATGTTATATTAAGCTACCATCAAACTAACATAACACTTTCACCATAACAGCGATTCCCTAGGTCATTCAAAACAACACCCCAGCATACACTGTCCCTTTATGCTATTAACATGTTACAAAGTTATACACTTAATATAACTGCCGGCCGGGCTTAACATGGTGCAGTTGAATTGACCTTCCTTAGACACTAATGAAAAAACATCTCGACACAACTGCTTTCTTAATATGACCCATTACGCCTCAACTTTCCGGCTTTATGTAATCATACGAAAGTAGCAACACCGTGTTTAGACTTTTTAAAACAGCTCTAAGTCAAAAAAAAGGCTTCGTACAACAATAGACACTACGGTCCATAGGGCTCACACAGTGACAGAGTGGGAAAAGGTCTGTCACTCCTATAATGGTCGGAAAACACACATAGTATGATATATGTGTCACGACATAGTTCCCACTAAGGGCATGCCACTCTTCTATGTCGTGCGAATAATAGTCTAGATACTACCTAAGTATCTAACCCGAGCCACTTGATTTGACATACTTGTTCGCTGTTTTTACACCCCTATAAACCTTTATCAATAATGATAAAGACCTATAAGTTAGTAAAACAAGGAAGGGATAGTTTTATATTTATAACCTGTAATAATTCCCTAAATAGCAACGAACCCACAGTGTATGGGTCAATCACAGTAAAGGTAAGTATTCCAGGGTCGATCTCAAGGACTGAGGGGATTAAAATGCAATAATGATTATAAATAGAATAAATCTCAATTAAAGACAGGAGGTTGGAAAAGATAAGGGAAAAAAATCAAAAAGGTTTTAAAAGGGTTTAAAGGACTCGCAATCAATTGTCACTATTGATTGAAAGTCAAAACAAATAAATAAAAAGAAAACAAAGATAATCAAGTTAAAGGGAAGAAAATGGATTCCAATGGTTCAAGGTCATTGTTTATACATATAGATTCAGGAAGACTCATAAAGATATATGGTAGAAAAGCCACAGGGATGAACGTTTCTAGGATGACAGTCTATTACCGGGTAAGTCTCAAGACTATCTAGTTCCAAACCAACTACCTATTACCGGGTAAGTCTCAAGGTAGAGAGGTAGGAAATTCTAAACAAACCAGACTACAAACTAAGGGAAAGGTAAACCATTACCGGGTAAGTCTCAGGTATTACCCTACTTAGCAAGGAATCTAAGCACATTCAACCAATAAAGGATAAACCTTTATTACCTATGATCAGTCTCTCATGTATCTATGAAGGAATATCACCGGGTAAGTCGCAATTCCAACTTAGGTTACTACCTAGAAGGATTCTAACTAGGTTAAAGAACAAGCCAACCATAGGATTTCTAGCAAGTCAAAGCCAAAACATAAAGCACAACATTCCATCATAATCAAAGGCATAAACAAATCCCTATCAACCTTGGAACCACAAGGTTCTAGCCAATAACAATCATATCAAAACAATTAAAGGAAATAACAAAGGGAATAAAAAGAACTTAACTTCAATAAATGGAAAACTCCAATCTTGACAAATCTTGAATCCAACAATGTCTTCTTAACAAAACTGAATGTGAAAGTATGAAACTTCAATCTAAACTAGAGAAGAACAATGGAGAAGAAGAAGGGAAAGTAAGGGAGGCGGCTCCCCCTATGGGGTAACCTAACCCTAAAAGAAACGGACTAATTCGGACCCTTAGAAATAACCTAGAACTTCCCTTTTACATGCAACAACCTTACAAAGGATGGGCTGGGCCAAAACCGATCCAAAAATAAAATAAAATCGCCGAACAGGAAATCTCGGGCAGAAATCTCGGCCGAGATCGGGCCAGTCGGGACCGAGATTCAGCAACAGAAACTTTAGCGCGTTAGAACATCGGGAATCTCGGCCGAGATCGAGAAATCCCGGCCGAGATCGGGCCATCTCGGCCGAGCTAGGGCAATCTCGGCCGAGCCTGGTGAATCTCGGCCGAGCCAAGTCCATCTCGGCCGAGCCATGAGAAATCTCGGCCGAGATTTGGGAAATCTCGGTCTAGTCTGACCGAGATTGGTCCAAATCGGTCCGAGACATGGTCTTCTTCGTTCCTTCGCGCCTTTAGCTCGATTCCTCGCGTCTTTAGCTCGATTCCTCGCGTCTTTAGCTCGATTCCTCGCCTTTTCCGTGCACGTAGCTCGCTCCAATGCGTTCACTTCGAGGCTTGATCCTCAGATACGTCGTTTTCGCTCCAAAATGTGCCAAATCACCTACAAAGCCACAAATAGTGTGTGTAGACATCGATTCTTGCAAAGTAGAACTAAACAAGCATAAATGGCACAAACTAAGGCTAAAACATGAATGCGGAAAGGGAAAATCTAACTAAATGCATGAGTGCAACAGGTCGATAAATCATGTTATCAATACTCAATGTCCAATCCCACGCTCGTTATTCGGTTTTAAGCTCTAGTACGAAAGACATGTATTTCATACTTGACTCTTTGAGAGTCTCATCTTATACATAATAAGGCGACTATGTAATGAGTCAACTTATTATCTACACATCACAAGTGTAATAATACATTCTCGTACACACAAAGTGTTAATCAAGACTCAGTCTCATCTTGCATGCTACTCTAGCATCAAGGCGATTACCTGTGTGACTAGGTCAATCAAGGAGCTTGGTAGCATTCTTACGTGCCAGAAAAATGCAACAAATGCTCATGAACAATTTAAGAAAAAACACTTTTATTCCATAATGCTCAAAACATGTCCATAACACAAACAACATGTCTACGATCAAAACAAAAGAAGATACAACCAAAAACTAAAACCTTCGTAAGCCCAAACGTTTAACATGGGCTCGGAACACATCTCTAGCAATAAGTTTAGTTAAAGGATCAACAATCATCTCATTAGTCGATATATACTTAATGGAAACTTCCTTATTTTTTATGGCGTTTCGAACAAAATGATTACGCCTCTTAATATGCTTGGTTTTCCTATGAAATTTCGGATCCTGGGCAAATTGGATAGCAACGGTATTGTCACAATGCATCTCCACATGCGCATCAACTTTAGGAGTAAGATCAAGATCTTGTACAAAACTCCTTAGCCACATCGCCTCTTGGACGGCGAGGCTAACAGCGACATACTCTGCTTCCATAGTCGATAAAGCAATGCAGTCTTGCTTCTTACTGCACCAGGATATTGCACCTCCACCAAGGACAAAAGCATATCCCGAGGTCGATTTAGACTCATCTAAATCACCTCCCCAATCAGCATCCGAGTATCCTTTCAAACTCAAGTCCCCTCCTTGAAAACATAGGTCTAGGTCACTTGTACCATAAAGGTAACGCAAGATTCTCTTGACTCTTTGCCAGTGCGCAGGACCCGGGTTACTTTGGTAACGACTCACCAAACCAACCGCATAGCAGATGTCAGGCCTAGTACATAACATGGCATACATCAAACTCCCTATTGCACTAGCGTAAGGAACATCGCTCATCTGTTTCTTCTCTAAATCTGTTTTTGGGCATTGATCAAGGCTTAAGAATTGACCTTTATCAACTGGAGTATCAACGGGTTTGGACTTATTCATTCGAAAACGCTCCAATACCTTCTTAATATATGTCTCTTGACATAAACCAAGAAGTTTTTTAGGGCGATTTCTCATAATCTCCACACCTAGGACAAACCTAGCTTCACCCATATCCTTCATCTTAAAAACAGAGGATAACCATCTTTTGGCAGCGTTGATCATCTCCATGTTGTTACTAGCTAGGAGTATGTCATCAACATATAAGGAGAGAAACATAATCCCTTCTTTAGATTTCATAACATACACACAATGGTCTTCATCAGCCATGTAAAAGCCAAAAGCAGTAATGGCTTCATGGAATCTAAAGTACCATCTCCTAGAAGATTGCTTAAGACCATATATGGATCGCTTAAGACGACACACTTTCTTTTCACCACCTTTTGAAACAAACCCAATAGGTTGATCCATATATATCTCCTCCTCAAGTGCTCCATTGAGGAAAGAAGTCTTGACGTCCATTTGGAACAACTCTAAGTCCAAATGGGCGACTAGGGCTAGCAAGAGGCGAATAGAGGCAAATCTCACCACAGGAGAAAATGTCTCATCGTAGTCTACACCCTCAATTTGGGTAAAACCTTTCGCTACTAATCGGGCGTTGAACTTATCAATGGACCCATCCGCTTTACGTTTCACCTTGAAAACCCATTTGTTTCCAATTGATCGACATTTAGGCGGAAGGTCAACGAGTTCCCAAACCTCATTCGTCGACATAAAGTCCATCTCATCCTTTATAGACTCCATCCATTCTACACTGTGTGGCGAATTCATAGCTTCTTGAAAAGAAGTAGGCTCATCGATCTCGGAAACGGTGCAAAGAAGTGCTTGCTCCTCAATATCAAAGAAGCGACGAGGAACTCTCCCTCGTGTACTCCTTCGTTCAACAACACCATTTGCGTTACTAGTTGAAGAATCTCTCCCACTATCCTCTGTAGGCGTGGGGTTTGAAACTTGAGGATTAACCTCTTGTTCCATACTTGAAGGTTGAGGACCATCCTCGTTTTCAAGTCGATCTTCATTAGTAGGCAAGCTCTCATCCCTTGGAGTTATAAGACTAATCTCATAATTTATTCCATTGGGCGAGATTAAACTATCTCTAGTGACATTGAGAGTATCAAAATCCTCCCCCTCACCTAGAGACGGTTGTTGTAACTCATACAACTCGAGATCTTTCTTTATTTCACCAATACTTGGGAACTCATCCTCAAGGAAATTGACATTACGAGAATCAACTTCAGTCATGCCACCATTTGGGTGTTCACCATACATCACATATCCTTTGGAGTGATCCGGATATCTTATGAACACCATTTTGGTAGCTCTTGGACCTAGTTTACCATGTTTATGGGTCGGGTTATGCACATAGCCAGCCGAACCCCATGGGCGTAGGTGGTCCAAAGAGGGCTTTCTATTATTCCATAACTCATATGGAGTAAGGGGTACACTCTTACTTGGTACGCGATTAAGGATGTAGGTTGCCGTAAGCAATGCATCTCCCCAATAGATAATAGGTAAGTTGACTTGAGCCATCATAGACCTAACCATGTCAAGTAAGGTACGATTCCTCCTTTCCGCAACACCATTTTGTTGTGGAGTATAAGGAATAGTAAGTTGTCTAATTATACCCTTTTTCTCACAAAACCTTTTGAACATATCAGAAAGATATTCACGACCACGATCAGTTCGAAAAGTCTTAACTTTTCGTTCTAACTGGTTCTCCACCTCAGCTACAAAACGTTTGAACGTATCAAGCGCTTCATAACGATGAGATAACAGATACACGTAACCAAAACGTGAATAGTCACTATAAATGTGAGAAAATATACAGCACCATGACGAGCCTTTACATTTAAAGGCCCACAAATGTCGGAATGGATTAAGTCTAAAGGACTTGAAGCTCTAGAAGCCTTACCAAAAGGTTTCTTAGTAGCTTTACCAGCTAGACAAGGCTCACACCTGGGCAACTTAACCCTAGTGAGTTGGTCTAAAAGACCATCTTTAGCTAGTCTATTCATTCGTTCTTGGCCCACATGACCAAGTCTAACATGCCATTTAATAGATTCAGAATCAATATTAAAACGAGAAACTAAAGCAAATGACGGATTATTATCATAAAAATCATCCAAGTCAAGAACGAAAAAACCATTATTCAAAATACCATGACCAAAAACATCGCCATGATATAAAATGTCCAAACTATCACTACTAAAGTTAAAAACAAAACCAAGTTTCAACAAACTAATCACTGAAACTAAACAACTTTGCACCCCAGGTGCATAAAGAGCATCATGAAGGAGCAACTTGTTGCCTCCACGGAGCTTGAGTTGGTATGTTCTAGTTCCAAGGACGTCTTTCTCGCTGCCATTCCCAAGCATGACGGTTTGTGAACCCACCGAAAAACGGTGAAAATCCAAAAACCCTTCACGATCACGAACTATATGTTTGGTTGCTCCCGAGTCTACAATCCAATTAGGAAGTGTATGAGCAACTAATGCATGAGAACAAACAAATAATTCATGAGTATAGGTGGAAACAAGTACCTTCTTTGGCTCGGGACATTCTCGAGCAAAGTGGCCTTTTATTCCACAATTGTAGCACTTCACACGCGCTAAATTGATCTCTTTAGGATGGCCTTTTGCCTTTTGTTGTTTGTTGACACCACCACGTGGTCCTTGAGTCTGAGCTGGGCGTCGACCTTTTTTGGTCGGCTTAGGCTTCTTGTATTTGGACCTACCTTGTACAACAAGCGCAACATTAGAAGTGGAGGACTTTAACGCCTTTTGACGCTCTACCTCCATCTCCACATGTTTTGCAAGTTCAGCGAATGTCTTGATGTTTTCACTGTGAGACATGAGCAATTTGAAATTCTTCCATTCTTCGGTGTCAGAAGGAAGAGAGCGAAGCACATTCACTATTTGCTCCTCATCAGGCACATCACGCCCTGCAGCTTTAAGATCACGTACCATGGCACTCATGATACGCAAGTGTTCGATCACATTGTGACTAGGATCAATCGTATAATCCATCCACTTCAAGTTTAAGGCACGAAGCCTAGTTGCTGAAGTTTGACCACACGTGATCTTAAGCTTATCCCACATGTCCTTAGCAGTCAGACATGTCTCAAACTCACCGATCAAATCATTATGCATGCAAAACAACATAGTAAAGCGTGCAGAACGATCTTTTCGGACCCACTCATCGTGAAGTTTCATATCCTCAAGATACTTCTTATCAAGAGGATCTTGTGGCTCGACAGGTTTCATTACGATAGCGGATATGGTTTCTAAAACCTCACGTTCATTAAGAAGATATTGAATCTTCCTATGCCAAATATCATAATTTGTA
The DNA here is from genome assembly GCA_002319775.1 of Fagopyrum tataricum. Lineage (NCBI taxonomy): Eukaryota > Viridiplantae > Streptophyta > Magnoliopsida > Caryophyllales > Polygonaceae > Fagopyrum > Fagopyrum tataricum. Next base: position 12,945,078 of record CM008283.1, on the reverse strand, counting down.
CCATCAAGTTTCTCAGAGGTGGACAAATCACCAATCATATTTTTAGCCCTCTGTAAGTATATAAATATAATATGAACATTTAGGCACGGTAGATAAGATAAATTACTAAAAACTCTTTTATTTACGTCTCATGTTCGAAAATTTCACTATGCTCATAATCATCACACAAAAACGTAAACTATAAAGTTTCAGAATTTATCTCTCATTAAAACAAGAATGTATGATGAAACATATTCAATTGTACATAAAATTAAGCCAAACAAATTAGCAATGTAACGTCACTACATTAAAATATAATGAAAACAAATTTACATTATTACGATATACAAAACTCATTCGTACGTACAAGCATATATTTTAATAAGTAGTAATAGGCAGCGGAATAAAATAAAAAAAAAGAAATATGATAATATATATTGTCACAACTTACAAAAAAAAACTTTTCTTCTTATCATCAAGAGAAAAAAAACGGAAGAGTTTCAAAACTCTATCTCCCTCACAATATTCTAAAAAAAAACACTATTCCCATTAAAATAATTAAGTATCACACAGATCTGCGAGCGTGTGTCACATAGGCGTTTTCTCAGTTACTGTCACCGACTAGAAACAATCATAGCCTGACGCACTCATGCCGATACAAAACCGGTGAAGGCGTTTTACAGCGATGTTCTCAAATGGGAATAACTACGTGTGAGTTAGGGATGATCGACGCGTGACATACACGTGTGCAACCTGTACAAGACAAACTCGAAGTCTGGTGTTTAATACACAATCAAGAAAAAAAAACGGGATAATTACGGTACAAAACGATAGTCGGGACAGAGGCCGAAACACGTTTGGCTCTGATACCACTGTTGGAGAATGTACTAACCTTAACGGTACTCGTACTAGTAGTGTTGTCCTCAGTCCACCGCGTTAACAGACCAGAAGTATCCACGCCCCAAATCCCAAAGCCAATGATCAATGGTAAGCTCTGGTGTGTTTTTCTAGAAGTGTATTGTAGTAAGTCATTTTATTCACATAGAATAAACTCATATTTATATTGCTCCAATATGTCAGTTACATTGAGGAGATTAAGGGATAGACGGCTGTGATTAAGGAGAATAATGACTAACTATTTCCCGTCTTAATAACAATTAAGACCCCCTTAACTTATCAAAGGAATATGTAACAACCAATAGCCGTTACAAAAGAATATGTAATAACCAAGAGCCGTTCAAATTACAATATACGTGTTGAAAGTGTAAATTTCTAAAAAAGAAAATCAAAATGGAGGTTAGTAGCATGTGTTACAAAGGTACGTGTTTCTCGTGCGTAATGTTCCAACGTGGTTAAAGAGTACCAACTTGGTAGCACTAGCGATATAATTATGTTATTGTACAACGTGGGTAAATACAAGACACATTAGATTGTGGTGTGGTTAACGTTTAACGATGTTGAGACCTCGCGTGGATCACGTTTATTCAAATTGAGGTCCAACATGCATAACGTTTTCCCACGTTGAGGTCCAACGTGGATTACATTTACCCACGATGAGGTCCAACAACATTAAATACAACGAACGACATATTACATCGAGCGATCACCGATCAAAAACGTTAACGAAAACTTTTCATGGATGTAAAAACTTGAGATCACCCATCGAAAATTTTCTCTCGAAGTTTTTATTATTGTACACGGCATCATAATTGCAATATAACATACATCTGGAGGAATGTTAGGTATATACAATTATGCATACATAGTTTCAATATATCATGGTTGATGAACATCTCAAATAGGTTAAGGTTTATATAGGTACTACGTTATCTAGATTTTAAGTGAATAACAAACTTTATTTTAACGATTGGATCAAACCACTTTTACCTTGTACTAGAATACAAATGTGAAGTATAACTACCTTGATCTTGGTGTGAACAATTACGTACATTGGGATGCAACGTGAGTGTGACTTAGTTACTTATGCTACCAACGTGAATAAAGTTATTCCCGGATGTCACTAAATATGAGTAACGCTTAATTACATTAAGCGTCAATTTAAATTATTAATTAATTACGATAAAAAATTATGTTACGACTTTTAATTTTAATACGTTGCGACTTCTAGAAGTGTCACCCGATTTATACCACTTGCAATTTACAAAGATGATTTTGGATTGCCCAATGGTATAACTCTTTTTCATGTCTATAACAATGATCAAACTAACAACTATTGAGAAAAGAAGGGAAAAAAAAAAACTTTTTTACCAACCACATTAGTGATATTTTACGTTTTTATTTCACACATCTACAAGTTTAAGTATACATTAAGCGTGTTATAAAGTAACTGTATACAATTAAACTTTTAAAACAAAGTATATAATATTAAAATATAATAAAAATAATATATTTAAGGATATGTATTTGTGCAATCACAAATTATATTAAAATATAGCATAAACCATAACACTAGTATAATGAAATTAGTTTTCGTATCCAAACAAAGCCTATAATCTAAGTATATATACTTCACCTATTGGCTCTAATAATTAGGTGCTAATTATAGTTCGGCCCTGGCCTTGGGCACATGCTGTACTTCAATAATGCTAAATGCATGTGCCAGAATTCATAATATATAATTATATATTGCTATACAATTAAGTAACAGGTCATTTTACAAAAATTAAAGTAGCATTCATAAACGACCCATATTTTGTCTATAGATACAAAATTTAACTATAGCCATTATAATTATTTCTCTCTCTATCTAAATGCACATGCCTAGCTTCATTCCTACGAAAAAAAACATGTCTAGCTTCGCTGAATTTAAAACCTTACTGTATAGTGGTTTGTCCAGGAGGGAGCGTGGATTTGTGATCGACTTCTGCCGGCTCTGATGCGAGTCCAAATCTGAAGTGTCTACAGTTGTTTCCCAGGCTTCTTATCTGTGTACTTCTTTTGAAGACAAACTTTATGCTTGCCGCTTCCTGTTGACTACATCATCATTCTACTTTCCCCTGAAAACCTTCTTTACTTTCGGGTTTTTATGTCGTATTTTGTGTATTTCTTTTTCTTTATTGTGGCCCTTCATGACGGTTAGTCCGTCTACCGATCTTTTTCGGCCTTTCGATCCCCTAGACAGCGTGTCGTCTACTGTTTTCGAACCGCTTTCCTTTATCAAAAAAAAAAACATTAGTGTAGAGTTGTAGTTCAAATATTCGTGTTATTGGTTTATATAATTTTTAAATTTATAAAAAAGTTAAACGGTTTTTTTTAATTTCATTTGTTATGCTATTCTTTCAAAAAATTATATAATTAATCACAAACATAATAGTTCGTATATTTTTCGGTTATTTGTAAATTATGTATTTGTTTATTACTTGATTAGTATTATTTAATCAATATATGTTGAATTAATAAAACACAATTTTGAACTAATAATATAGAAATTTATAAAATAAAATAGTATAACAATCATTTGAACTTGTAATATTTGGATAATGTTTGATTTGGAAACTTAATTTCAACTAATTATTTAATTTATTTTAAGTGTTTGTAGTCAATCTATAGCCAAGACTTCCTTCCTACCATATCCATTGAGGGGCTTGGACAATGTATGTCTTTAGTTGAGTATCGCATGCTCATTAAGTATCGCATTATGATCCTTTGTTCTCGACTGATGCAATTTGTCATATGTCCAATTGCCGGAGGGCTTTGGATACCTTTGGGGAGAATGTGGTTCATTGTAAAAAACTCCCTAACTTCAAATATAGGCATGATATGGTACGTGATGTTTTATGTGACGTGTTTAGGAGAGCAGGAACTTCGGCTAATTAAGAAGGAGGCGCATGTGACCTTCTTAACTGATCCGCGAGAAGGTAGATCTACGTTGAGGCCGGCGGATATGTTAGTGTTTGGATTGGTTGGTATAAAACATGCTTGTTATGATTTGACGGGGTCTCTCTTCTGGTTAGTTTGTGTAGCGGGCCTTTTGTTGTAAGTAAAGCGGTCCTCAACACGGCCTCTGGGAAGGTGGTTAAGCATGAAAGAGCTTACATTGAAAATCAACATGTGTTTCTTCCGTTTACTTTTGACACGTTTGAATTTCTTGTGCCTGATGTCGTCAAGATTCTAAAGAGGGTGTAATGGATCTTGCATGGTAATGATGTGTCCCCTAGGTCTTTAGACGTAGTTTTTAGGAGGATCGGTTTTGCTATACAAAAAGGATAGTGGCGCAACTTGTTGGGGCCGCCTACCTTCTAACTCGATGTAAATAATGTCATATCTTTGTATTAAAATATTAAGGATATATCAAAGAAGAGAAAAAAGTGTGGGTGCTTCCACCGGTTCTATCCTTTGTTCTCTAGAGGGTTATAAACTTACAAACATTGTTTCTCTAGAGGTTTTGTTTATCCATTAGTTTGTTTACACACACTCCTCCTTCTCTTTTGTTCTCCTTCATCTTTCTCTTCTCGCTTATATTTTTCTTCTAATTTTGAAGATTGATTACAATTTGTACTTTCATGGTACTTTTGCAATGACTATTCGACTTTTATTTTTGTTTAGTAGACTGGGTCGGATTTTTCCTCCTGAAATCTCACATAGTAAGACTTTTATCGAACTACATTATCAAATTATGTTGTTCCTTTTTTATTTGAGATTTAAGGTACAATTGATGTATATTTCGCTTTGTTATTAGTTTGTAAACTTCATTATCGGAATTACAAAAATATAAGAGAAAATTGGCCGAATAATGCATTTTTTGTATTGTTGATACAAATTAGATCCCTAATAATTTTACATAAAATTTTAAATCCAAAAACACAAAAGTAAAGGGGTATAAGGGGAAGTGAGAGGTGAAAATAAAAATCTACAAAATCACCCTTAATCGCTGGAATCCACGTCCAAACCTCCTAATTGGCGGCAAAAACCCTAAAATCTAGACTCTACATATCGCCGCCCGAGATTGTCGTCTTCTCTGCTACTCGACATCGTCACCTTCTCTCGCACGAGCCGGATCTGCAATAGTGCCGCCCATTCTCTTCCCATGGCGGATCTCGCGCGAGCCTTGATCTGATCTTTTCTAGTCAACTCTCCTCCCATATCGGAACTCTCCCTCCTATCTTTACTCATCCTTCTCTTCCCATCTCTCTACTCCTCCTTCTATACGTCAACCTTTGCCCTCCCATGACGGATCTCGCGTGAGCCCGATTTACTCTTTTCCATTCAACTCTTCTCCCATGGCGGATTGATCTCTCCCAGTCGAAATACCCATAAAAACCGCCACGGACTTTCTCTTGCTCACCGTACCTGATACAGGGTATTTGCCCATGTAGTTTAGCCCGCTATTTCGATACCCGAAGACTCGATATAAAGACTTACAAAAAGAGAAGATATAGAAAGAGGATGATCTGACGGTGGGATGGATCGGTAGATGGATAGATCGAGGTCAAACACTAAGCAACAACCCAAATGCACAAAAGGACACGATCGGGAGGATCGCCCTAATACACAACCAATAGGATGGCGAATAGGGTGACTGTGGTATTTACGAAAGAAAGATGGCGAATATGGTGGTTGTGGTACTGGTGGCGAAGGGTGGCGGGATAGGTGGTGACGAGCCGGATAGAAGCAAAGAATGGCTTTATGATTATATGAAAGGGCTCGGTCGGATGCTGTAGTGGAGAAATGTGGATTTGGTTGTAAGGAGGCACGGGAGCGGCGACAGGGAGGCACGGGAGCGGCGACAGGGAGGCGCGGGCACAATGGCAGGGAGGCGCGACGACTGGGAGGTGCTGACGCGATGATTGGGAAGCTGGCGCATCGGAGTGTTGACAACGGTGGCGAGATGGCGGTGGTGGCGTAGGATCGTGAGAAATCGCGGGATTTCTTCGATGATACTCCGAGGGTGAAATAACTAAAACAAATTGAATTTATTTTACGGCTACAAAATTCAATTTAAAGCTATTGCAATTGATATTGAAAGTGGTAAATAACGACAATGGTAGAAAATACTAATTGTTGCGGTTGCTGCCCCGGTTGACTCTTTTTGTGTGGATCTTGGTGAAAGATCTGATTTTTTTTTTTACAATAAGAATGATAGATGCGACGTCGATTAACCGAACGTTCTGATACCACGTTGATACGGGGTATTCTCCACTGTAATGTGGCCCGATTTATCGACACATGAAGACTCGATAGAAAGACTTACAAAAAGGGAAGAGATATGGAAAGATGATGATCCGATGGTGGGATGGATCGGTTGATGGATAGATCAAGGTCGAACCCTAAACAACGACCCGGAAGCATAAAAGTGCACGATCGGGAGGATCACCCTAATACAAAACCATAAAAGTTTTGTAGAACCCTTCCGCTACAACCAAAATACAATAGGCATTGGAGAAACCTATAGCACCTTGGTGGATTTCTTGTGGCTAGCTGAAGCACCCTGCTCTGCCGTGGCAAGTAGAACACACTCAAACAAGTCCAAGCGAGTTTCAAGCAAGACGTCTCTTACTCAGGTTGCACTTCACACAGAAGACGAAGGTAGAAACCGCAAAAGAATAACATAACGTGTTTCACTAACCTCTAAATTATTTCAGGTTAAGAATTTGTGAGGCACGACCTCCCTATTTATAGGAGGTGGATTGGACCTAGGGTTACAAAAATCCCTACCTGTAGAATCATATCTTATCTAGTATAAGATATGATTTTAATCTAACAAAGCAATAAAATAAGACCGACCTTCTAATAAGATATATCTTTTAAGACTTGGGCCTCAAGCATTTACAAGAGATATGATTTCCAAATCTATCTTTAAGCTTTCCTATTAGATGACTTAAATTATTTGCAAAAAGGAAATAAAGTATCTTGGGCTGAAATAACATTAAAAAGCCCACAAAGTTAAAACAAAGTTAAACATATTCTTATGGGTGAAAAATAGTACAACTTGGATCGAAAATCAACAAAGAGAGACGTCCAACTCCATATGTGTGTTTGTGATCTTCTAACATTGGTGTCAGATCGATTCAATGCTCTCTTGCGTCTATTCACATACTTGCACGGTAATTCTGGTTTCCATGCATGTGTGGTTCATCTCTTCTTTCATCTCCAACAACGGGTCTACATTTCCATATTGAAGATGATCTTCATTTCTTCGATTTCTCCATTTCCTTCTCAAGGGTGCTCGTCATTTCCTTCCAAGAAGTGATCCGGGATATGCTCTTCATCTCTTTGAGGGAAATGGTCTTCATCTCTCGAATAGAAATTGTTTTTATTTGTTATTCATATTTGTTCTAGAAATGAATTTGCTTCTTCCCTTCTTTTCATTACAGTGTTCTTTGCTCCTTGCATTCCAGCTTCCATGGTTGTGTTATTGAAGCTTCTGACTCCTCCTCTTCTTCTCCATGGAATTCTCTTCACTTCTTACTCCCTAGCTTCCATGGTTATGATCTTGAGGTGAGCTAGGTCCATAGATGCTCCTGCATCAGTTCCGTTGCCGAAGGAGCATGTGTTTTCTTCATCAAGTCTGCATTGCCAAAAGAAGCCCAATAACCAAACCCCCCCCCCCCCCCCCCCCCACATCTTCATCAAGTCTACCGCTGCCGAAGGACTTGATATCGTTCATAATGTCGTTTCCGAAGGACATTCTCTCGCTTACCTTGTTGCTGCCGAAGTAGCACGTGTTTCCGTCCCCACAACCCTGTTGTCGGAATCTGCCGCTGCCGCTTCTCGAGCCCTACAAAAACAAAGAATATGAAATTAGGGTTTCATGCATTTTTCTTGGTAATTACAAAAGGGATCCTGTATTTTGTAATTACGTCAATGGTTTAAACTTTTGGAATTTTCAAAAGTGTCCCGAAATGAATAATTACAAAACGGACTAGAGTTACATTTCTGGAAATGATTCAAACTTCACAAATTTTTCCGAATTTGTTAATTATAGAATTTGATCCAAGTTTATAATTTTGGAAAATGACCTATATTGTTTTAATAAAATTCTATTAACGTTGTGTAACTTAAATTGTGTATTAACATTGTACAATTGAAATTGGGTATTACAATGAATAATTTAAATTAGGTATTAACATTATGTATTGACATTGTGAATTACATTTTATGTAAACATTAGTTTTAAGTATAATTTTACAAAAAATAATAACCGAATAGTCAAGTTCAATTAGTCAGCTGGTAAAGGAGACCTTGTCGACCAGGGTTCGAAACCCAAACCTCGCCTCCGAACTCGCAACTGTTAAAACTCCCCAGATCAAGAGAAGGACACAGGGACCTCACAACCGCAAGCATTCCTTCGTCCGCCGAGTCATCGCCTGAGGCCGGAGAGTATGTAGGTTTGGATCTTGAATCTTCTTTCGCTATATCATTGCTTGTTCCTGTGTCTGATTCGATGTTTTTGGGTTCAGTTTCACCCGCTATGGAGGTAACGGTAGTCCACGCAGGCGGATCTGGAAGCAAGCAGTTTACAGATGAGTAGAGTAAGACTGAACTAGGGATTCTGTAATATATCCAATCAACCATACAAGAGTAGTTGCGAATTTCACCTTAGAACTGGTTAAGAAAATTCCGCCGAAGGATCAACCGGGATCACATAGCGATTCATTTGATGCTTGCTATCTTGTAATCGCATATTCTCTTTCGATGGGGTTCCTCTAGTCCTCAGACCTCCGGTACAGAGAAATGTGATGTCGGCTCACTTCCCACCGTTTTCCACCAATTAAATCTTGCCAATTTCTCTTGTAGCACTTAAATATTGCAAAATTTCTTTCGGTGTGCATAATTTTTTTAAGTTATTTATTTAATATTATAATATGTTTAATGTTAACTAGAACGGTCAAGGAAATAGAACAAAAAATATCAAACAAAATACCCCAACATATTAGAATATTAAATAAATAACCTTGGGTGTGTAACCCGATTGGGTTTGGGCTTGTGTAACTTTATCTTGTATAAACGACGGACCTTGGGCCTGTGTAACTCATACCTCTTGTAAACAACTTTTGGGCTTGTGTAACTCAAACATGTATAAACAACTTAATGAAATTGTGTATTATAAACTTAGGCCATATCTTGTAATTATTCAACTAAAGACATTTGGTGCACTTCTAAAAATTTTAGGTGATTTCGTAAATATCAACATGGGCCAATTTCTGTAATTATCCTTTAAAGGGCAAATTTGCAAATTTAAAAATATGGGCAATTAATGTAATAATAAAGAAAAGGTGCACTTTTTGCAGTTTAATCTAAACTGAAAAAAACACTAATTACTAGTGGCGGTTCGTCGTCTTCTTCGACTATGACGTCATTTCTTCCTTCTTCATTGATGACGTCGTATCTTCCTTTCTCTGCTTTTGACGATGACGTCGGAACCTCCACAACTTCGAGAATCCGGTGAACTATGTTTTTCGAAAAACCTCTAGCGTGAATGAAGTCGATTCTCTAGCGGATTATGTCGTTTTGGACTAGGCACAATGCAACCCTCCGCGATGTCTTCCGCCTCCGGGAAAACCATCTCCACCCCTTCCTTCGCTCGCCGCCGTTGTTGCCGTAGGGTAACTACTTATGGGCTCTTTGCCGCCGCCGATGTCGCATGGCTTATGGGCTCTTCCCCGCGAGCAAACACCACTGCTAGGGAAACCGTCATCAATGGAGAACTTCTCCGCCTAGGTTGCCTCCGGTTTTGTTGCCTTCGCCAGTCTCCGGAGAAGAACTTGACCCGCCGCCGCCAACCATCTTGAAGATATGAAGCTAATCAATCAAGGATTTTAGAGTTTACGAGATGTATGGATCTGGCTCGGCTCGGCGGTTTTAGTTTGTTGTCTGAATTTTTGAGTTTACGAGATCTGAATCATGAAGACACAATTTATATGGTTTTTATTTTTACGATTTCCCCTTATGTCACTTTAATTAATTATTTTTAGATTTAAAAATTTATCAGAAAAATAGAGGGACCTAGTTTGTATCAACGATGTAAAAATGGTCTTAGTAACCCAATATTCTCATCTACAATCCTATTGTACATGCCTTTGGAAGAGATACACATTGTACTTTGACAAAAAGTCTTGAATCATTTAGTAGTTTTTAGGTAGTTTTTATGCAATTTTACGAAGGCTTGAAATTATCTTATTGACTTAAATTATTATGTTCTAAAATCCTATTTCACATGTCTTTGAAAGAGAAAATTAATGGATTCAATTATTTAGTGTTCTAAAATTCTCTTTTCTATAGGATTTGAATAATTTAATGTTCTAAAATCTTATTTTACATGTAGATATAGATTTACATGTCTTTGGAAGAGTAAAATAATGGATTAAATTATTTAGTGTTGTAAAATTTTCTTTTCTAAATGATTTGAATAATTTAATGTTCTAAAACCCTATTTAAGCTATAGATATAGACTTTAAAATGAAAAAAAAAAATCATAAGTTTTAACCAAAAAATATGATAATATTACAAATAAGAACATCTATTAAGCATAGATAATATTTTAAACCTATGATAAAATTTTACTAAATAAATATGAATAAATAAATATGAATGAGAGTATTTAGTGCTCTAAAATTATATTTTGCATGAAAAACCCTACTTTACATGTTAATATAGATTTTAAAAACATCTAATAAAACTTTTCATAAAATTTAACCAAATAAATATGAGAATATTAAAAATAAGACCATTTATTAAACAACATACTTTTTTACATATAGATAATATTTAAAATACATGATCAAATTCACTAAATAAATATGATAATATAGTTATATTGAACGAGATATTTAGGACTCTAAAATCCTACTTTATATGTAGATAGAGATAAAAATTGATTTTTAAAATTAAATTAGTATTAAAAGGTTTAAAATAGTTAAAGGTCAATGCTATATGTTATGTATTGCTCAAATTTTTATCATGTCAAATACATAAATATTTTAGTTAAAATGTTTAAATGGATGCAAATTTATTGATATTGTTTTAGAGTTATTTTTTCTTTACTTCACTTTAAACGATGTTTTTACTCAATGTTTATACGTAAAATTTGCTACTTTTGATGAATACAAGAGGTTTACAAATTAAAATATGAAAAAACTAAATAAATTTATCAATATAAGATTTTCTTTATAAGAGATAAAAAGATGGTTTCAGTCATTTATTGATTACTTTTTTTTTAATGAATATATGAGTTTACAAATAAATTTTTCATGATGTCTAATGTAAAATTATAACTTAAATATTAAAAATTAAATTGATTAATAAAAAGTATTTGAAAAAGTTAAAGGTTAATGTTTTAATTCATTTAATGATCAAATCCCTATTTTTTATTTTGATGAATATGAATATAAGAATTCTACAAATTAAAATATGAAGACAAAAATTTGATCAATGCTGGATACCTTTTAGAAGAGATTATAAGACAAATATTTAAGTCATATATTGTTTAATTTTGATGAATATTTGAGTGTTTTTTTAAAGGAAATGAATATTTGAGTTTAAAAATACGTTTTTTTTAAATTAATGTCTAATATAAAATTACGACTATTTGAATTTTAATAATTAAATTAAGTAATAAAAGATCCTTTTTAGAAGTTAAGATTGACGTTTTAATTCATTTAATGATCAAATTCCTATTTTACATGTGGCCCACAATCACAATTTTTCCATCAATATAATTTTCTTTTATTTTGTAAATAAATGTTTTTTTTTTTAATTTCATGTGTGCATAATTTTTGTATCAATATGTACATTATATTGTACGAATATGCGTATTATTTTGTATCAATATGCAATGTTCTCACACTTGGAAGCGATCTACACTGCACATATGTGCACTCCACTCTCGTACGTATGTGCACTCTACGCTCAATCGCTCATACATTGGTGCATCATACTATAACACATTGATGTAATCTATTTTAACACATACAATTAAATGTTTTAAAATTAATTAAAGTAATTTAAAAGTTAATGTTTTTAACCATTAGCCACAATCACAATTTCCACATATCGAAGAACCAAATCAGCCACCAAATAACAATCGATAGCCGTTCAAGTTTAACAAGTTAGCATATTTGATTCCTAGCAAAGAGGGAAACAAACACTTAATCAATAATCACGAAGGATAACTGGATACGTCACTTAATCTTTAAAAAAAAAGCAAAACATTAAATTGAACCTGAACAAGAGGATGGATACGTCACTTAATCTATAACAGACCCGAAACCCACCCTCCCCCTGCGCCATTGTCCTCCTCTCTCACTCCGCAACCTGCATCCTCGTCACCATAACCGACATCCACTCGCCGCCACCACATTAACACCTTGAACACCCACACTTACGGGTTATACATGGATGGTTTAGGATGGATTACGGGTTATATTATACGAAATTTCTTTCACCCTCTCGAGGGTTTGATGTAATAATAACTATGAATTTGCTCCAACGAGATCTACAAAATATGTTATATATGTCGATTAAGTGTGACGGTGTAAGCTTGCTAGCTACTTGCCTTACGCAAATTTGTAACATGTTATGTTGTTCTACGAGTCCATTTGATAAGACGAGATTATAGTAGATGAAGATGATAGCGACAATGAAGAAAGATGAATATAATAGATGTTTTATGAAGATGAAAAGAATATTAATTCAGTAGATTTATGGTATAAAGGTGGTTATAACGGGTAAAATAAGCTCATCCCTTTACCAACTCATTCAAATAATTCATTGTCAAAAGAGATTAAAAAGTTTCAAGATTTTCATCCCGTGATATATGAATGATTGAGATTATCGGGATTGTTGCGGGCACAATAAGCTCATCCCTTTACCAATCACGCCTCCTCAAATAATCTTATTCAAATAATTTGTATACAAAACATCAAAATAATATGAATTTGGTAAAATAACCCTTTTAAATAATCTTCGTTCCCATGTTTGGGAGTGCCGAACGAACCTGTGAGCGGATTCAATAACGACCTTCTTCAAGATGCTGCCAAGGGTATGCATGTAAGGCTCTTTTAACTTCGGCTATTTCTTGCTATGATGTAAAGAGTTGAATCTGCCTAAGTAGTGACAAGTGATTATCCACATTGGATGTAATGTTAAGCTATGACGATTTGAATAAACAAACTACAGTGTTAGATCCGATCCACCCATTTTAGTTATGATCAAAGGAGCATCGATCCAACCATGAATGGTGAGCAATCGTTAGGAGATGTGAAAAATGGTTCCAGTGAAAGAGAGGACGGTCTCGGTCTATTTGTTGTAAATCCTTATTTATATTTGTTGAGGGTAGGTATACAAGAGGTAAAGGAGGAGAACTTGACCTGACAATCTAATTCGTTTTACTTATGAAGAAAAAAAAAAGAGATAAACTCCCCCTTAAAACGGGGTATGATATCTAGAGAAATTTGTTAGCTCATTTGGTAGATGGAAGGAAGAGGTTCCTGGAGTACAGGGTTTCGATTACTGTAATTCATCAACAACTTTTTTTATTTAACAATTTATTTATAAAAAACTAAAAATATTAAATTCATTTAACTATATACCATCCATCTAACAAAATATACAACGAACCCTCTAATTTATACTACAAAAATTTTACTGGACTTTTTTTTATTTAATTTTACATTTTAATATTTAAATTTTAATTTAATAGACAAAATATTTTGTTAAAAAAATGTGGGCCCTAACAAAATTTTCCGACACCGTCAGTGATTGAGGGTATTCTTGATATAATGAATAAAAATATGACACATCGTATAAATATACATCAAAATTAAGAAAACAAATCATATTCATAACTAAAACTGTTGCGTAAATATTAAAGAGTCAAATTAAAATAGAGAAAACAAACAAAATTAAGTGTAGATCGACACATTTACGTATCAATGGCTTTATTTGATCAATACTTTTTAATTTAAAAAATTTCTATTCAAAAACCTTAATCTCCATGTACCCGTTATTCCAACGTATCCAAATCTTATGTCCAACAACAAGACCTCTACTCTTAACAAAAGTATGACCATTGTAATGGAAGTTAGTTAAGACATAGCAGCCTTGATAGAGAGATAAATTGACGATTGAGAAAGCACAACGCTCGTCCTTCACCAGGATTTGTAAGTTGCCTCTCGAAACCAACTTCTCGCCATGTATGGGAGAGATCTTGGGATAAATGTAGCTCAAAAATGCCTCCTTCTCGATTTGCAGAACATCGTTTGTCACTTCAATAAGAGTTAGTTCCCTCTTAATCGGCCAACCTGCAATCTCATTGTTGACATTAGTTGAAGCAGTCTTCTCCTTACTATCCATACTCATAAAATGGTAGTAAGGAGGAGTCGATCCTTCCATAACAATTAGGTTTTAATTAATTTTTTGTTGTCAATATTTTACACTGTACTTATAGATCACACCAAGATATCTTATCCAACTTTATTAACATTTAAACACTTTTTTCCTTCTACTTTTACTCATAGATCACACCCAGATATCTTATCCAACTTTATTAACATTTAAACACTTTTTTCCTTCTACTTTTACTCATGATTTGCAACCCCTTGCTCTTTTTTCTCTCTATATTTTCTAGATACGGGTTTGTTACTTGACTTAAAATTGTAAACACACAATAAAACTTTTTAAACACATAATAAAAGCATACCTTCTAACATAATTACAAACTACAATATAAATTTTTTTTCGAAATCTTATTGAATTATAGGGCTTATGTTGATCGAATTCAACGATTGAGGGTTAAAAAATCATTTATGTTTTGTAAGTACAATTGTTTTAAAATCGATCAAAATATAACTTATCATGGATGTTTATGAATGTAATTTCGCGCTTACAATTCAGTCAAAAAAGGAAAATTAGTGTGGTTCACCCACTTGACTAAAAAAATATATTAACGTTAAACTTTATTTAAATTTAATTGATATTTCCAATAAATTTGTAATTTACAATAAAATTCATGTTGCTACATTTGTTTTTAGTGTGCTGCGACTTTTCGGTATATAATAAAACTAGGAGCGTGATGTTTACATGATTTTCAATTTACTTGTTAACGAAGATATTCATATGGGATGCAACGGCACCAAATCTAACGCCGTTTAATGGCACAACATTCAATATTTTATATGAAATCGGGAGTCGGCGTCAAGCGGTATTGCCCAAATCCCTTAAAAATAGTTCTCCCACAACCCACTACTATAATATCCGTCTTTTGTCGTGATTGTTTTTATTCTCGATTTAAATTTGGATATATTCGATTTTGATAAAGTTATTGTTAAATTAAAGACATTTTAATCAATAGTAGGAGTATTATTTTGCTAACGGAGTAGTTGATATAGGTGATTTCCAGTAATTTTTATTTAACCCGGTTCGGTCCACAAACTGATTCTAACCCCATCAGTCCATGGTTTAGGGTATGATATTAATAATTTAATCAAAAGTGAGACCTTAATGAGAAATGATACGAAATTAGCAATAAGATCGAGGTATTATTTTACTGACGGAGTAGTTGCTATAGGTGGTTTCCGGTAATTTTTATTTAACGGGTGGTTATAAACAAATCTTTTTAAGTGGTGGTTTCCGTCATTTTCCTTTATTTATTAACAAGGTATTTATGAGCTATGCATTTGTGATATTTTAATGAAATGAGTTGTTGATTAAGAAAACTTTGATATTGTCTTTGACTTGAGTGACAAATTTATCAATGATGATTTGTTTATGTGAACAACGTATTTCTGAGATGTGCATTTGTGATATTTTAAACAAGCAAATGTTGGTGTTGAATATTTAAGCGTTGGTTTTGTGTTTGACTGTAATATCCTGGATTTTTGGATTGTCCGATTGAGATTTTTAGTAGTTGTTATTTTTCGAGTTGTAGATTTTCGGTTGAATTAGAGTTAAATGAATTTATTTAGAGATTAGTTGCTACCGATACAATTTTAATGGAATATCTAGTTATATATATATATAGATATATATATATATATATATATATATATATATATATATATATATATATATATATATATATATATATATATTCTGGATTATTGAAGATTTAATTTAGGATTTATCGATATCTTGTTGTTGAGGAAATATCGAGATTAGTAAAACTCGTAAAATGATAGAAAACCGATTAGAAACCCGTTTTAATCCGAAACAAAATTCCGAGTTACTATTCATCTCCCCTACCTCTAAACCCAAACCCTAACCATTGTTCATCCCGTTGGCAGCCAACATTACGGCCATCAACAACACCACACAGAAAGCGCAAAACACCTTTTACTTGAGTGTCAATGCACTCACTATACCCTCGATAATACCAAAATATCAACCATCCTCAAGGATATTGACATTTTTAATCAATCCACTTATGAGACACTCTTAGTAATGAAGGATAAAATCTCATCTCATGAACTTAGACAAGTGACAGTGATTTGGAGTAATATCTGGCTGGATAGAAATCAAATAATCTTTAACAATAAAAGACCAACACAAAACCTAAAACAAATTGCTTTAAAACAAATTGAAGATTGGGAACAAGCAAACAATAAACAATTAACTAATAGCAAAATAAATAAAAGACAAAGAAGGAAGACCAAGAATATCAACCGGCAAAACCAAAAGTGAATTTCGTTAAGCTTAACTTTGACACAACATCTAACAACAACCAATTCGCCTTTGGTTTCATCATTCAAGATAACCACGACCTTCGTTTGGCCCATGGAAAAGGAAAATGTCATGCAGATTCAGTTCTAGAGGCAGAAGCGTTTGCTCTGCGGGAAGGCCTTCAAAAGGCTAAACAGATAGGAGTGTCAGCTATTGAGATCGAGGGAGACAACCTGATGCTGATCAATTCGATCAACCACGCTTGAAAACCCCCGTGGGAGACAAACATGATCATTTTAGTCATTTCCGCCATCATCTTAGGCTTTTCTCAAGCAAGCACCACACACACGGTAGCAGTCAAGCTCGCAAAACACGAACTTTCTCCCACTGAAGACCAGGATGAGCTCCCAGACGATGTGGTTGTACTCATCCGTAAGGATGTTGTAGGTTGGTCGGTGTCTAGACACTGACCCTCCTATTCTGCTTACCTTGTATCAAAAAGAAAAAAAAAACAGCACCGTCCACCGACGGGTAGCCTTATTCTAACTTTCCGAACCCACTGGACCCTCCCCTGAGTCGGTGTAGACCAAAATCGAACCACCATGGACAAACTCAGTTCGTTGCCGCAAGCATCGAACCAGACCAAGCCTAGGCCTCAATCGAACACCCGTATACGGGATACGTTGGAAGCCGAGGAGCCTAGATCCGACCCCGCCGGGGACCGCCATGGCCTCTTAACGTTGGAAAACGCGTGTGCAACCCCCAACTCTCTCTTTTCGTCTTCGTTGGGAGGAACAACACATTTTTGTGCCGATCGGGAAATTGGAACCACCTCCATGTCCGCCCTGCACCGGAGATGCTCGATGTGCCGCTCCCATCTTCCGCCGTGAGTCCTAGACGCCGGAATCGAGCCGTAATTGCTACCAGACAAACCACCCTCAAACCCAAATTGGGTCTTAAGTATTTTTGGTATAATTACGTAAAACAACCCACACTTATTATTTGTAATTTATGTCCTATATTTCAGGAATTTGCAATTATGCCCTAATCTGGATAATTACAAGTAATGACCCAACTTTATATTTAAAATTTATGACCCAAACTTTTTAATGTTGCGGATAATGCTCAATTTTTGACAAATACGTAAAGTAGCCCAAGTTTTTTTTTTTTGAAATGACCCGTATTTTTTAGGATTGTGAATTATAACCATAGTTAGCAAATGGAAACTAACTTTATGTTTTAGAAGTTCTTGGTGTTATTTAAGGGATAGAAAATCCATTTTTGGCATAAAATATAACCGGAAACGACTAAAGATAGATGTTAAGAATGGATTATCCTTTACGGTTGGATTTTTGATATGTTGTAGGTGGTAGTGTGTAGGTTAGTGTGTTGCAATTTGAAAAAGATCTAACGGTTAGATTTAGAGTTATAGGCTTGGAAAGTTGGTACGAAACTCTGTATTGAAATCTTTAAGAAGTTGGCTAAGTGTTGGATTATTTACTTAAGTAGGCTACTTTGGATTTTGGTATAGAGTTTATAAGACACTATTTAAGGATTTGGATTGTTCTAGTCAAGAGTATGAATGGTATAGTATGTGTAGGATTTTTCTCAGAATTTTTGGGACTTATTATCAAGAATATATTCGAGGTTAAAGTAGGATCGGTTCTCGATTTATTCCTTAAGGAACTCATTAGGGTTTTGATATTAGGTTGTAGAGTTGGAGTATACCCTCATACCCGTTATGGATTTTCAAGGTTATGAGATGTTGATGGGTCATAGGAAGGGTCTTAGACCCATTTTAGAACTCTTTGGAATTTTATAGAATAGATGGTTATTGTAAAAGCTAGGATTTTTTAATCCTAATTAATGATGATAAACTTAATTATCAATAGTAATTGACTCATAACTCGCGAACAATGCGTAAATGATGAGTATGAATTCCACTATAATGTTTGTGGCGTAATTTGGGACTATTGTGGGGAACAATTTTTACCCTCCGGTGTTATTTGGAGTATTTGGGAGCTCCAATTAATAAAACTGCAGTTGAGAGAAATGATCAGGACATCGGATATGTCCTAGATGTGAAATAGTATGAAAAGGCAAAACGGCTAAAAAAGTCGCTATTTTGTTTTTTAGCGACTAAGAAATGCCGCTTGAGATTACGCGTTTTCCGAGAAAATCGTGGAATAATAATCCACACAATATTCCGGATCTATCACTCCAATTTCGAGAAGTTTGGAGAATGGGCTCAAACCGCATTCGAAACGGTAAAAGGATAATTATCGACTTTGCTAAAGGGTAATTATCGTCTTCGCTATTTATAGCGAAAATTCATTTTTAATTCATTTCATTTCACATATTTTCGTAAAAGTTCTGATTTCTCTCAACCTTTAAACTCAGATCTACGCTTCGTTTGTAATCCGATTTCAATTCCGTTTGAAGTTTCGGATTCCTCTCTTCATTCTCTTCATTTCGGTACCAACGTTTCGCGTTTCCGTCGAAGTTAAGGCCAGGTCGTACATATCCCTTACCTGGCCGGTTCCGTCGTTCAGTTTGCGGTGAATTTGGTGGTGTCCGAGCGTAGCCTTCGTCCCTGTGATTCTGAATGTTCTTTCGGTTCGTCAATCGGGTTAGTAACGAATAAGTTATGAATTTATTCGTTTTCCGTATTGAGGTTACTCTAATATGACCTTAGGCTTGTCAAAATGGATAAATGGAAATTCCATTATGCTCGTTATATTATTCTGGTGAACTTTGGCTATTTGCTTGTTGAGATCTGATAACAGGTTGGTTCAGAAATTACCTTCGGGCAAAATGTAACGTTGACGAAATTTAATTAATTAATTAATGGATTAATTAATTAAAATAAGATTCGGGAAATGTCGTAAAGCAAATTAAATTCAAATGAATGAATTTAATTGATGTTTGAAGCGAGAAACTTAATACGAGGAATTTGATATTCCTTACAGGTGTTGCAGGAGGCAGTAGACTAACTGTATGTTGACTTATTTGTTTGCAAATTCTCAGGTAAGTCTTCGGACATACTTAGTCTTGATCTGCAGAGGTTACTACCTGAGATATTCGATTTGTGTGGCGTTATTTCTGTTATGAAAGCATGATGAATGTGATACCATGATGATTGTGATATTTGCATGAAATATTGAGCATGTTGTGTGGTATAATTATCTTGAAACAATGTTGAAAATGTAAGGATAAGCATGCTCATATATTGTTATGGTATATATGTATGTATATTATATATAATACAACAATTAGATTTAACGTGTGGTTATGTGTGAAAAAATATATATTAATTTAAAGTGGAATTAATTATTTGTGGCATATAGCTAATAGACAAGATGTGTGAACACACGTGATATGTGTGTATGTGAGTACGTGTCTGTTATCATATGGTCATAACCCATATGGGGCGAGCACATAAGTGCACCGGCTACACCCATGGACTTGGGTAAAAATATATATGTTGTATTAGCTGGAAATGCACGGCGCGTCTGAATCGGTGTTGGCCTGTATTAATTGGCAATAGGACTCCTAGAGTCACGGTCGGGATTCCCTCAATATTAAGAGTGGAGGGTGCGACCGAAACGAATATGGTTTGCCTGCTAACATGGGGTACCAACAGAGGGGGTTGGCTCCATGGGGTGACCAGAGTGCAAATGAATAATAAACCGGTATCACCGACCTATAATAAGCATGTAAATGAATGTTGTGGCCATAAGTGCATTGCATATAGTATGGCTAGGTTAATGTGTTGCATATACTATAAATATACGTGTATAGTAGAATCTCTCGTGGACAGAATTATGATCTTGAACTAACGGTTTATACCGACATCTTTTTAGGTATTCCTGTTCATAGGGACGCTGTAGGGACATCAACTGCTGGAATTGGTCCGCCGGGACAATGATCTCACAGGGGTTGGTTTGTTTTATTTTGAGTTTCCCGCTTGTTGGTGGAGGTGTACACTTGCCGGCGTACAACGTGGTCAAATGTTGTTTTTGCAGGAACGGCGGTTGTGTTTTTACAGTTAATTCTTATGTTATGGGAGCATATGCATGTGCATTTTTGTTGTGTGAACTTTCAAATAACAGGTTGAATGTTTTCATTATTTGTTTGTGCTTCTTGTTGCAAGGTCCTATAAGTGATGTTGTTGTCAGGCTAACTGATGGGACCCATTGTGTGGTCCCTAGCAAGTGGCGACTTGGGTTATTAAAAACCTGTGTCGTTACAGTTATTTTGGTACTTTTTCTGCAAAAGTTAGGGTTTCTTAATCTATCATCTTGAGAACTTCCTTGTTAAGTCTAGGAACCTTCTAGAAGACGATAACGGGTAATGGATGATCGTCATTACCCGTTATCGTCTTCTAGGGTTGCTTAGATGTTAGAATTGTTTTGAAGACACATCTGCAAAAGTTAGGGTTGCGTAGATGTTAGAATATGTTTTTAAGACATGGTTTCATTTGTTCAGGCTTTGGATGTTGTATGCACGCGTAGATGATAACGGGTAATGGCTGATTACCTAAACGGTAACGGGTAATGGCCGATCTTCGATCAGTTTAGGTAAGTTCTATGGACTTACTTAGCTAGTATTTTGTGATACGGGTGTCCACTATTTTTTAGTGGTGTGTGTTGGATGGTTATTAATTATAACCTGAGTAGGATGGCCTTTTTATGTTATAGACCCAAGTGTATGAAAACGGGTCGTAGCATCACTCTTAGCGCTGACAGATGACTGAAGAGGTTCTCTGCCACCAGGCCACTCGGTATACGGGGTATGCATGACCCCAATCCGCTTGGTAAACGGGACAGAGGCGAGGGGAAGAGATCCCTCGTGCTACACAGTAAGTTGCACAATTAGATTGAACCACCTAAATAAAGATAATAATCGGGTTGTGTGTGAAATCATGCTTGTGTGTTTGTTTACCGCTTTGTTGTGTGTTTGTGCTAGAATAACGTAACTAATATTAGTATTGCTATTTAACGGTTTTCACCGTCATGTTGTAGATGCTTTGCAGGGTAGGACCGTTGTGGAGTGATCTGGAGAGAGTGGCTAGCTGGGTTTCTGTACGATTCGTTTGGGTTTTTGATATTCTTTTAGTGATGAGACTAATTTCATTTTTCTTTAGATTTTGTCATGTGCCTTTTGATGGCTGATTATCGTTCTCTTCTTCATAACATTTTACATTTAAAATGTTTTATTCGGAATTCTTTATTTGTGTCTTGTTGTAAGATCCGGTAAAGATGTTGTCAAACTAGGATCGAGACCCATTGTGAGGTCTGATAACATGATTTATCGACCTATTTTAGTCATGCATCTAGGTAGATTTTCCCTTTCCATATTCATGTTTTAGGCTTAATTCACTACTACAAAATAGGGAAAATACCGTGGATATTTGACGGAATATATAGCGTACTAGATCCGCGTTATTCGTATTCACAGTATTTGCTTATAGAGAAAATATCGCGGGCGTTCCTAATCAACATCCGTTCATAGAGCATGTTTAGAGGACATCAAGTACCCATTTCTCTTGGTACCGTTCATAGAGCATCAAATTCTAGAGCTCCAGGTTCTCATACGGCTATTCCGATTACGGTAGATGCTAGAGCACCTACCACACCGTCACCATCTTCCCGAGTGTCAGTCGATCACATAGCGCCTCCATCAAAAGTAGTCGAAGTTATAAATTGAGTGCAACCCGAAGCCTCCGGACCTAGACCTTGCACAGGGCTAGGAACCGAAATCATCTCCTGATTCACAAGTGAAATATGTTATGTTGCTTCTTGAGAATTATGCACCACTTCCGTATTAATAGGTGCAGTCGGTGTGACGGGCATACCAACAACGGGTACCAGGATAGCCGGACGTGGCTGCTTCAAAGTTCCATGGAGATCCTCATATCCACTTTCTTTAGCTAATACCTAATCTTTCTTACGGGCAACACTTCTCGGATGATCTTGGCGGCAATTTTTCTCGATGAGAGTTGCCGCATCATCGTTCGTTTATGTTGTAGCCCCGTAAACAAGATATTGTTTCCAACGATACTTAACATTGGCACTACCCGACTTGCTAGACTCTGGAGGGTCATCCTTATAAGCAACGTTTATGGTTTGAACATGTTGTTTAGCTGTAGGAATCACATCAGGTAGAGCATGCGGTCCTTGCTGATTTGCTACATGCTTAGGACCCTCTACATGTTGATTCTTCCAAGTGTTATTTTTACGTGTCACCATTATCCATGAGCCATATTCACCATCTACATGTACTCTCGGGATGTTGTCACTAGTTGTCTTAGAAAATGTCCTTTGCTCCGAACCGACCGAATTGACAGACTATGTTGTATGGGTAGTAGATGATTTATTACCCATAGCCTTACTCGAAGGACAATGCAACATGAAATGACCATATCGCCCACAAGAGAAACAAAGCTTCTGCAATTCCTCATACTCCACATGACATCTCTTACCATTAATGTAAATAGCAGTCTTTAATGGTTTTGTCAAATCTATCTCAACACAAGCCCGAACAAACCGACCACGGTTAGAGTTTAGTGAACGAGAATCCAGAGAAACAAGATTACCCATGCCCGATGCCATCAACCATAAGATTCGTTTATCGTACCATTGCATCGGGACATTAGAAATCCGAAACCACGGAGGGGCAATTACAATAGGATCGGACGTCACAAAATCCGGAGTCCAGCGTTTCACGATCAAATAACGATCAAACACCGACCGAGGCCCACAGGTTAGTACTCGCCACAAGTCCTCCTCCGAGTCGAAACGGACCATAAAATAACTATTTACCAGGTCAACCACACTAACATGAGAACCTAAATTCCATAATGCCCGAAAATTACGTTCCATCACTGGAAAAGCAATAGGATATCCGAACACTTTGAAAACAAAAAAAAAAGCTTCCAATTCGACTCCGAAGCTTTAGTAATATCACGATTAACTACACTAGCTAGGTTACCATTCTCACCACCAGGGAATGTTACAATAGCATGTCCTTCCATGGAAACCCAACCAATAGTTTGGTTTGTTTCAACATGAACCCTAGCAACATCTAAGATCTCCATCCATGACCGGACATGTTTCTCAATAACAAGAGGTGTAACTAAGTGTTGAGATGCGTAAGCAACCAAAGCATGCACATTGGCGTCATTACCAGAAACAACAACGGTAGTGACATCCACAGTAGACACATTTGCTGCAGAATCATTAAGCGGCGTAGAATCACCATATTAAACCATTGCAACCATGTTAACAGATATCCCCGGTGAGTTGGACTCCAATTCTAATAACATCTGGTGCTCTTGGGTCACCTCCACATTTTGTAAAGGAAAAAAATTTGGACTTGTAAACCTTCCAAAATTCATAGACACTCCAAGAAAATGATCCTTAATGTAAGAGACACCCTTATGCTCGGTCATAACTCCTCTACCATCTTCCATAACCACCGGAATCCGAATAACTCCCTCTCCACCAAAAAAAACCTATAACCTTATCCGCAAAATTAAACCCACGCCCCCTAGTGCTCTCTCATTTGGGCAGTCTCAACATCCTTAAATGTAGTTTCATCTCCATGTTTGTCGGGCACTCAAAGCTCCACACCCTCTCCAAGTTACACTCCTAGAATTTGGTCTCTTTCAATCTTTGTAAACTTTGTGGTCTTCAGATTGAGACCGAGGAACACCTTTGGAACTTATGCAGTTATAACCATATTGTCTTCAACACTGTACTGCGATGGATCATGCTTCCTCAAAGCACCGGTAACCTCCACTATTGGCTCTCCTCGTCTAACTCGAAGAACAACAATACAAACTTCATTCACAACATCAGAAGATCAGAAATCACAACCTACATCTACTTCACTTGAAATTCATGCAATGAGTATATATACAACAATTCCAAGACTGACTCAATGCACTGCGCCAGAGATATTATCCTTACCGTTAAGAATTATGTCTCAGTTCATTAGATCCACCATTGCAGACTCTCTCTTCACTGGGCTAAAACT
Organism: Fagopyrum tataricum; assembly: GCA_002319775.1. Lineage (NCBI taxonomy): Eukaryota > Viridiplantae > Streptophyta > Magnoliopsida > Caryophyllales > Polygonaceae > Fagopyrum > Fagopyrum tataricum. The sequence goes on along the minus strand of CM008283.1, from coordinate 12,920,442 downwards.
CTTGATATCAATATCGATTACCCAAACACTGTACTCTAAGTCTCCTTCTTCCTAATGTAACTCTCAATTCTTGTTTGTTGTTCCTTGTTTCTCGTTTATCTTCTAAGGCTTCTTCGCCTTTGTAACTCCCCATCTTATTCTATATAAAAGTACATTTAAAAAAAAAGAAAAAGAAAGCACAAAATCTTGCACGAGTTTGACTATCCATATAATTAGTACAATTGCACAGTAATTAACACATAATTGATCAAGATTATTATGAAATTGAAGTGTGCACTTTTCACCAATCTATGAGTCTAAATTGATTGTGGTGTACGTACGTACAAGTGGCTTAATTTCTTTTCGTCGGTCCCTTTGGGCATTTGAACATAAATGTGTATTTATTTTTCTTGTCCTTTAATTTGCTGAATTCCCATATATATCCCTTTCTTGTCCTACTCTATACGTATCCTATGTTCCTAATATCGTAGCTTTTGTTGAACCAGCTTCCTCCTTTTATGTTACTTCTTCTTCCTTTTCTGTCCTTTCTCACATTATCTATTTATCTTCGTCTTTTGGACCTTATTATCCTCCTCCTCAATGAAACTTCTTATTTTGTGTGCATTTTATACTCGCATTTATCGTATGAAAAGTGGATATATGATTAGTGTGAGTATCCATTTGTTTCGAATCCGGAGAAATTGTATGAAAAAAAAATTACATATAAGCCTGGACGTAGGATGACCCTAATATCGTCCCGTACGAGATTAAGGTCATCCTACGTCCAACCTATATATAATATATCGGAGCTTATGAGATGCATATTTTATTTACTTTTACATATATATAATATTCACAATTGACTAATCAATCACAAAATAGGAGTTAGTTATTAAGTTTTATAAGAATTTTGAAAATAATGAGGTAAAAAGTTTATTAGCTAAGTTGTCCGAGCTAATTAGTTGACTTTTATAATATTTATGTTCAACTCATTTATAATGGAGTTGACAAATTTTTAGCCAAGCTTCAAAATATGCTCAAGAAAAATCGTTTAATCTAGTAAATGACTCTGATACGCGTTTTTTTCAAACAGAGGCCAAAGGCCCGAAGCACATTGAATAGTCTAACAATTTTACAACTCTATTAAATATTAACTCATATGACAAATTTTAGGGTTATTATCTGAATCTTACAAGTCAAATTTTGATTTACTTTTGCACACCTCGCTACAATCCAGTTGATCTATATTTTGATTAAGCTAAAAAGTGAAATATTCGATTTGTTTGTTAGGTAAACGAGCTCAATTCGGACCACCGTAGTAATCATATAACATTAATATAGGTAAAGAAGTTAGTTTTGTGCATTTATAGTTTTGAATTTATCAGACGAATCTAATATTTTATGACCAATTCCTACATCTCCGGTGCACCATAGTTGCAGTATGTTGTGACATGTATGGAGTCTTTCCGAAGCTCCAATGGTCACAACCTAATAAGGGACAAGAAATGATTATGCTTATAAAGCAAAACTTCACTGAAAATTGAAAACACTCATGTATATATATTGACACGTCTTCTCTAGAGTGTGTAAATGAAACACTAGGGAAAATCATATAGAACTGTAAATGAACGGTCGTGTCAATATAAATATATGGTTTTTCAAGGGACCATGTTGTCTCTACTTTGCTCTAGAAAGTCTCTATTAAATGCGCGCAAGGTGTGTAAAATGAAAGATAAAACAAGGATCAAGTGATCACTAGAAAAAAGAAGAAGAAGGATTTTGGACAACTTGGATCGAGTGACAAATACACTTGGATCGAGTGAATCTATCAACGTCTATCGAGTGAGGAGTTGAGTTAGTACACGTAGATCGAGTGACAAACAACTAAAAGCTAAAGCAAGTATCTAGTATGAGAAAACTATTAGGGGTTGGAGATAATTCCTCCAAACCCTTGCTAAGCAAAATGAAATGTTATGCCATATAAAGAGATGAGAACTTAAATGACCAAGTAACAAGTATGTTACTAAACAAGTGTAGACATGTGAGAATCAAAACGTGAGTCATCCTATCAACAAGTGTCACATGGTGTTTGCTATTCAAATGTTGATAGGCAACTATAAGTCACTACTAAACTCTAAATCAAAACATACAAGTATCATATGGTGTTTGCTATTTACAAGAATGAATCAATCTAGTTTAGCATGGATAAACAAAGCAGGCATGCAAGTCATCCTTTCGGCCTTAGCAATACATACTCTAGCATGATAGACATCTAAACAATCATCACTATTAATGGAATTACTTGTCAGCCTCATCCATGATAGCCGGACATTAAGAAATGTAAAATCATACTTGAAACTAAACAATGTATATAAGAGGAACAATCTAGACCAAAATCTAGCATTCGACATTCATATTAGAGTCAAGCATTAATTATACATGTAAAATGGACTAAGTCACTCCTATATGATTACTACAATGCATTGATACTCATATATTCCTAATGCACAACATCAATTCAAGAGGACATACCCTGGATTTGGAATTTTCACCCCAAACCCTAACATGAAACTACTCACTCATGGTCGTAATTTCAAACAACTCAATTCTGGGAAAAAAAAATGTCATGATATGAAATTAGAGATTAAATAAGGAAAGTAGATGAAAGAATCAAGTGAATTAGACTCACCAATCCAATGTTATGAAGGAAACAAGATTACAAATGGCTCAAAATCAACTTTCTTCAGCTTTCTTGAAGAACACTTTGAAATCCGTTTACACTAGAAATGAGAGAGAATTTGTAACTTGATCTACACCTATTGTGTGATATCTATTCTAAAGCATACATGCATCTTTATATAGGCCTAAACATGTGGTCCAACTCATCAAACTAGCAAAAGGAATCTTCTAACAAACTCTTGCAAGTGGCCGACGGTTAAAATTTAGCCTCTGTCCAAGTTTTCCTTTTCACTCAATCCATGTATAACTTATGTCGGTCGAGTGGAATAAAAATCAATCCTTCTTCCTTCGAGTAAAAATGAGATTTTGGATGGCTTGAGCTTAAGTCTTCTTGCCCGATCGAGTGGAAAAGTCTTCTTCTTCCGGGTGGATTTCACTCGATTGGCCTGGTGTGTTAGAGTTATAGCTTACATGGAGAGCCTAAGTCGTCTTCTTCTTCTTCTTCTTCTTCTTGTGAGTGCATTCTTCTTCTATTAAGTGAACACTTCACTCAAGCCAGTGGACTTGTTTTCTCATTTGATGTGTGAGTGCATTCTTCTTCTATCAAGTGAACACTTCACTCAAGCCAGTGGACTTTTTAACTTTCGTTAAACCAGATTTTAAATAATTTATTTTTTTTATTTTCCTTAATTATTACCGTTGTTGGCCTATACAAAAAACAAATGTAACGATTGTCAAGATCAACAATCGTTACATTTTTTTTTATAGTGTATCAACACATTAATGTAGGCTAACGAGCATTATCCTATGTAAATGATGTCCATCATACGTATGTATTTTACGTTTAAAATAAAAACTAAATAGTTCTACCTTGTCAAATTGGTAATAGGGTGGGAAGGAGAGCCTATATGTGAACTAGAGTTCGAAACTCTAAAGCTATTTTTTTCAAATGTTTGTTCATTAAAAACACAAATAACAAGAATAAAGGGAGGTTGTGAATCGTAGAGGTTGTTTGAGTATCTACTAGACCTAAATGATCAATGACTCCTAAGTACACTAAAAATTTGTTCGAAGACCGAAACATTTTATGAAATCCTGTATAATAACCACTTTTCTTCCTCACTTTTAGTCGTTTGTTGTACTTAGCTCGTAGCTACAACCCTATCTCGATCATTTCCTAACTCGGTCATTTCAAACACATTCTATTAGTAATCGGGTTATATTGAATAAAATTTGCACAACTTATTATTGAACTTATTATTTTACAAAAATAATTCTATGTGTACAAGAATCATGCATGGTAAAGCCATCTTTATGTAATAGGCGAAACAAAAAGACATTCGTGTAGGACAATTGTGAGGGAGACGACTTTCACCGGATTCCATGCACATCATTTCATGACATTCACAACCATAAAAGGCAATATTACACGGTTGTATATATGTGACATATGAAAGAACAAATAAAGTTATATAAGTTGACATATGAAAGAACAAATTAAAGTTCTTTTCATGCATCTTCACGAGATGTATAGAATGGGTAGCTAAAGTATTTTATCATAGTGGAAATTTAATTTTACCTTACGTATATTAACTGGCTTCTTCACGTAACATGCACGGTCGCAAAAGTCAAGTCGACTGCTCCTCGTCTTCAAGAACATTTGGTCTATCACATGATCATTTATATATATTGTTCTATATTCATCTAAGAAATAAATGATATATTATTTATGTCTAGCGTATTGAGATGCTGAATGATTCAACAAGCAGACTAAGGGTCCGTTTGGTTTGAACTCCGAAAACGGAAACGGAATGAAAACGAATCTAGTCCATACTTACACCCTAGTTCATGAAGTTTTTGGGAATCATTCCTTGTGGTTTGAACTAATTGTAATAGAATTTGATTAGTTTTAATACCCTATAGGGTAACAAAAGAGGGAGAAGCAAGTGCATTTTGCATGAAACCACCCGGAATGATTCCATGAACAAGGTATACATGTGGACTAGATTCGTTTTCATTCCGTTTCCGTTTCTGGAGTTACAACTAAACGGGGGTAAGTGTCCGTTTAGTTAGAGTAGTGGAATGAAAACGGAATGAAATTAGTTAAGGGGAAGGAAAGGAAATGGAAATAGTTGGGTTACCTTCATGTGTTAAAAAACCTCTAAACTAACATAATTTTTTTATTGATTCGGAATCATTCCGTTACCGGAAATGATTCCTAGCGCTACCAAACGAGCTCTAACTGTCTAAGAAAATAGATCGACTAACAAACGAGCATCAACGAAAGCCACCCATAACAAGGTGCATGTTGATAACGAAGATGTGAAAGGAAATCAACATTTTTCAGACCAATGGCATAATAAAACCGACGAAAGAGACGAGTCAAACACTAAATAATTATCGTCGTTTTATGCTGATGTTTGTTAGTCTCTGCTTAAAACAACGGTAAACAAGAACGGAGAATATAGAATCAGAGAAAAATCAACATTGTTGGATCAAAGATCCGATCGTAAACAAATTATTTTGAAAATAAACCGGTGAAAACATACGAGTTAAACACTATAAGGTTAACACTGCCAAAAATGGAAGCAACTCCTTAGTCTTTTCGATCTCCCATGATTGAAAAGGATTACATGACATATGATTGGACATATCAAAATGTGAACCATAGAAACCCAACACTCAACACAAGAATATTATGTCCTAGCTAGTAAAAAGTTTAATTACTCTATATATTTAATCACTTAAAAATATTATGAATCTAGAGATAGTAGAACTTTGTATATGCATTTTTGTATTGCTAATCTATAAACTAATTTTCACCCGAAAAACAAATAATTTTATTCATTTCGGATCCATAATTTCTCAACAAAATCTTGTATAATTTACGAACCAAATAAACCGGCCTAAATGAGCTGAATATAAAAGAATCTTATAACAGTTCCATCATCCGAAAATAAACCGGCATACAATTTGAATTCCACCCCTAAGATATCCTGCGAATTAAAACTTAACCCATATATATATATATATGAACCTATATATGTGTTCCTCCTACATCGATTATACAATAAAAATAAAACTGATATTATATAAGTTCAGTAAAATACCGACAACCGGTTATATGATAGATTCTACTTGAATGTCATATGGTTTCATTGTAATTAGTCAATAAAGCTCATTTAATATGTATTCTATGGGTTTTTTTTTTGGTCAGATGTAGTCTATGTTATTTGATGGGACTAGAATACAGTGGTAATAAGAATAGTGCATGAAATAGAGAAATTAATCAAACATGTATTATTGAGTTGTTACTGTCTAACATACAGAAAAACGTAGTGTTTTTCATCCCAATTAGTGGCTCTCATAAATGCATTACATTCAATGCCACGCGGTTTTGTGTGGCTGCAAATAGCAGCCCACTGTATGTGACTCTAAATTTCATGTAAAAGATTAAACCAAAACCTAATCAATCGTGTAAATTGTATTATTGCATATACATGATGAATTGTATATATGGTCATTAAGTACATCAATAATGTTTTGTGTAATAATAGTATTATAAAACATGACTATAATCTATACAGAATAAATAAAGATCAAGTTTCATCTTAACTATAGTGGAATATGCCACAAACATTTAAGCCCACTATTTTAAACACAATTATACGAGTATAAAATTAAAAAGATATCCGAAATATTTAATAGAGATTAGAAAAGAAAAGAAAAGAAAAAGTATTATATGTAGTAAAATTTATGTGTTGCACTCACGATCGTTATGTGTATAGTGTAAATAATTAATATTACCGAATCTCATTTATAAATAAAATTTTAATTAAAAATTTTATATTTTAAATTAAATTTTACTTTTATTGTGATTATAGCTTTTATATTTATTAGAAAATATTTCCAATGTAATTACAAGATTAATTAGAAGTGATAAGTTAAGTTATGCATATCTATGTTCAGATATTTGTAAATTAAAATACACATTAGGTAATTTATTAAAAATACATTCAAAATAAGATCATGCATTTTTATAAATCAGCTTGTACATTATACGAAAGTTCAACTTATTTAATATATTAAAGAAGGACATATTGTTTACGTGTCGCTCTCACATTATTCCTCCTACATTGTTACGTACATGTCACGTATATTTTTAATATCATCAAATTCTTTTTAAAATAAAATAAACTTTTATTTTTAATTATTTTTTTTACTTCCATTATCATGATTACAATTTTCAATTAAATTAGAACTTACTTTTATTTTCGTTACAAGATTAATAAAATATTAAATGATTTTTTTAATATCTAAACTTAAATTTTTACTTTGAATGTTACGTGTCGATTCTAACTAAAAAAATGTCTAAATGTTGAAAATGTTTGAACCAAAACTAATTACCTTATGGTAGAATCCACCGATGAACCTTCAATCATTAGGCTTGAATAAGCCCTATTCTAGAAACGAGCTTACATACTTACGTTCTCTATTCATGTTTGTAAGTGACATACTTGTCAAAGTTTCATCTTCTTGCCCACCGATAAGTATCGATGATAAAGACATAACAAAATATCATACATAACTTTTTTTAATTCACTTCTTATCCTTTCCGTATCATAGTTTAGGGATGGCAATTCTTTGTGGCTAACCAATCTATTTGAGTATCTGGACTCTATTATATGGATTAAGATGCGATTAAATAAAATTGATACTTTTAGGGCTCGTGTAGTACGCATGTAAGAATCGGACTGAGTTGAAAATCAAAACTCGGAATAAAACGAAGAATTACCTAATCCAATTTATGAATCACGCTATTCAGTAAAGCTTATAATTTAAAATTATGGGTTTAAAAAGTCATTGAATTAATAAAATAATTAATACTTGATGTTCACATTTCCCGCGATCAATCATATACCTAGAGCACTATAATTGGTAACAAAAGTAAGTATCACTCGATCGCTAGAACGACTTATACCGATACTCTTTTTGCTACTAAACACGATAATCAGTTTGAAAGATTCCGAAATGATTCCTAAGACTATAAGAATCGTACGACACGAGCCCCTAACGTTTAATTGACTATAAATTAGAGCCGTGTGTACGACGAGCGCATATATGATCAGCTCAATGAAATTTCACACTAAAATTAATTAGTAATAGTAACATAAATGCAATTAGGAAACACATCCGGTTGACAATAATTATAGTAAAATATAATTCTAATTTAAACTAATTGACAATATAAAAATTATTTTACCGACGACCTTATATAGTAGTTATTTGATCTCTCCATGTCATCGGTGTGAACTACAATTGTAACATGGATAAAAGCGGGTGTAGAGAACTCAATCTGTTCCTAACATGTTAGGGTCGATATAAAATTACTAGAGTTTCGGACTTTCGGGTAAAGTCCGGGTTTGGGTATATCTAATACTTTGATATCGTCTAGATATATGTTTATATCATGAAGATATATTTGATGTACTCTATCGATATTGATACATGTTACTACTTTGGCAGTGATGCCAAATAAACCAACCCTTACTAGATAGATAGCAAGTACAATAAAAACGTTGATATATCACACCTCGAAATGAAACAAAAAGAAATTTTGAGTAACAAGAAAGATGACCGAAGTAATTGCAAAGTTTCCTTGCTGTCAACTTTTTGACTCTCTTGAGAGAGAGTAAATGCAATTGTAGGTCTCTTTCTGCGTCAGTCTCTCTCTCTCTCACTCACAATAGGTCAGCGGTGACCACTTCATCTTCAATGCTAATCTATAGACTTCCTCTCTCCTTGTCTATAAATGCATGTGGGGATCGATAGTCCAATCCTCATAGCATTTGCAGAAGTTGCAGAACTCACCCTTTGTGTTTCTCCTTCTCTTCTTCCTTTAAACACATCCAACTTCGAAGAAACACAAGAAAGCCCATACCTTTTTCCATTCCATACACAAATTTTAGGGCTTTTTTGTGTTGGAAAACTTTTCGCCATGGGAAGACCACCTTGCTGTGATAAAAATGGCGTCAAGAAAGGACCTTGGACTCCTGAAGAAGACATCATTCTTGTCTCTTATATTCAAGAGAATGGTCCTGGTAACTGGAGGGCTGTTCCTCTTAACACTGGTAATTCTTCATCTCATTTTGACCTAATTATGATTTTATTAACAATCAATTTAGCTGTAGTTGATGGATGTGTGATGTTGAATTAGGTTTGCTAAGATGCAGCAAAAGCTGTAGGCTAAGATGGACTAATTACCTTAGGCCTGGGATCAAAAGAGGAAACTTCAATGAGCAAGAAGAGAAGATGATCATTCACCTTCAAGCCCTACTGGGTAACAGGTAATATATATTATATATATGTGTTAATTCAAGTTTACATCTTTCAATTGATTTGTAAATGGGATTTTGTTGTTGTGTAGATGGGCAGCCATAGCTTCTTACCTTCCGCAAAGAACAGACAATGATATCAAGAACTATTGGAACACCCATCTCAAGAAGAAGTTAAGTAAGATCCAAAGTCAACAAACATCAACAGACCAAAGTGGTGTTGATGATCCATTGACGTTCAGTTCTTGCGAATTAGGTCAATCCGAGTCTCCTCAAGTAGCCATGTCAATGGAGCCGATCATCTCCCGCGGTCAATGGGAGAGACGGCTCCAGACAGATATCAACTTAGCCAAGAAAGCTCTTAGAGATGCATTATCAGTTGAAAGTAATGTAGCTTGTGATGCACCTTACCCTAAGCCGACGTCTAGCTACGCGTCGAGCACCGACAACATAGCACGGCTCTTGCAAGGATGGATGAGGACTTGCACCGACAAGAAGGCGAAGGAGGAGCCGGAGAGTCATGAAAGGAGTGAGAAAGAGGAGGATCAAGTGAGCCCGTTTGGGACGGGTTTTGGATTCGAGTCGTTTGATTCGTCTAACTCCGAGAATGTGTCACCGGAGGGAAGTGTTCTTCAAGGGGAGAGTAGGACGGAGTCTGAGCAAATGAATGGAGATGGAAGCTTGTCATTCATTGAGAAGTGGTTGTTTGATGAAGGAATGAAGTTTGAGAATGATGATGATTTGTTAATTTGATTGATGAGTATTTCAAATTTGTTGATAATTAAGAGTTAATTAAATTGCATTCTACTTAGGTACTTACTAATTGTTCATTAATTCTTTGAGAATTTGTGTATTCTTTAGGCTTGTTCTTCGTTCTGGAGAGCAATGAAGTTGATATTTGGTCATAGGGTTTTAAGACTCTTTTTTAAAAAAACTCTTTTCTGTTTCTGGAATTTGTAAGTTGATGGATATGAATAAAGGCCAAATTCACTCTTTTTTTTCTTTCACTTTCTATAGACGTTTGGAGTTATATTGAGTGGAGAATGAAATGTGCCGACAACTTAAGTTTTGGACTCGGATCAAACACATACATACACCGGAATGTGTATATATGTGTTGGCGGAGCGTACGGGCCTTGAATGCGCCTACTGTGACACATGCACATTGTTGTTAGTCTTGGTTTATAGGATTGGTTCGATCATTTGATGCGGCACTCTCACATACTTTATTATTGGATCGCTAAATTGGTTAAGTATAAACACAATGTGCCCACACCCCGTACTATAATGTGAGAAATAAACCAATTAATAATAATTAATCCTAATTGTGCATTTCAAAGAAAGAATTTGAGGGGTAGTAAGTACTAATTGATTAATAAAGTCCTGATGTTAGTCGAGTTAGTTTGTAATTTTAGTTTGGTTGCTCATATATATGTTCAATTTCGATTATGTTGTTATTCAAGTTCAAGGCTCCACTCGAGGAGCACATCTGTTGAATTGTTATTCAAGTTTACTTTAGATTATGATTCAATAAAGTTCTAATGTTACACAAGTTTAGTTTCTTATTTTAGTTTGGTTGCTCATTAACGTTCACTTTCGATTCTGTTGTTATTCAAGTTCAGCGCTCCATTCGAAGAGCACATCTATTGTCGTTCAAGTTTACTTTCGTTTCGAACAAGTTCAGTTTCGATTTTGATTCGATAAAGTTCTGATGTTAGGCAAGTTTAATTTCTAATATTGGTTTGGTTGCTCATTAAGTTGTTGATTTAGTTTAGTTGACGATTTTAGTCAAGTTTTAGGTTCCGATTTTGGTTTAGTTTTCTATTCCAATTAAGTTCATTTTATGTTTTCAGTTGCTGATTTTAGTTTCTAATTTTGTAATTTGAGAATGTATATTAATAGTTTGATTAGTGATTTTAGTTTAGGATTAGTGATTTCGTGCTTACGATCGTAATTTGGACGAGGTAATTCAAAAAAGGCCTAGCTTACTTCAACGTCCAATTCCGAACGGGCCTTATAAAGTTAAAGCCTTAAGTGACTTGGAATGGCCCTAGAAAGGATGGATAGATAAGATCCCATAGAGGTGGATGATATCGGGTCATTTGGGTCGGGTTAATTCGGGCAATCGGATCATTCGGATCGTATAACTTTGAGTAATCAGGTCATTTGGATCGGCCCATCGGGTCATTCGGGTTGGGTTACTTCGGGCTATCGGGGCATATCAGGTCGGGTTAGTTCAGGAAATCGATTCGGGTTAGTTCGAGTCATTTATTACTTCAGGTTAAATCAGTTTCAAGCGGGTCGGTTCTGGGTAAACTTTTAGGCCATTTCGGATTCGGGTTTACGGGGCTGATTTCACGAGTCAGTTCAACTTTTGACAACTCTAAAGATGACTCTCCTTTTGCCTTCATAATGGATATAGGGTCCATTCGGATACATGTAGTTTATGGGTATTAAGTAGTTGAAAGAACTGAAATTTATCAATTTTCTTCAACCAACTACCGGTAGATTATGGGTTTATAGGTGGTTGAATGGTAGTTTACATAAACTACTAGTTAGAGTTGAACATGTCCATAATCTTGATAAATCTAGCGAATGGTAGACAAATGAACATGCATACTTTGACATGCTATATGTAAATAGTGAGTTCCATACTAATAATCCTTTTGGTGTGATCATGATTAAGTTTTAGATGATTTTCTTTGACAAAAAACATTTGTATCGAGTTTTGAGAGATTTTTGTATCCAACAAGGCGTTGTCATTGTCACTCAAAAATCCGATCCTACAACACTGACAACTGTTTGTATTGACCCAAGGTATTAATGGAGACTACATACTTCTAAACTGCCAGATAGATATACATGGGCTATCAAAAAGTTAATAGAAGAGGATACTTACACGAGATTTTCTGTGTTCAATCCCAAGGCAACCATGTGTTAGGCCGCAAACAAGGTAATGGATGATGTAAAGGTAGGCGATAAGTGACCTTTTTAAATTAAGATATGGTGTTCAACTAAAGAAAACAACGGTATATGAAACATGAAAATTTTGTTTAGAGCAACTTCAGGAAAACCATGACACTTCATATGGAAAACTTTTAGCTTATTGTGAAGTTTTAAACAGTACAAACTTCGATTTTAAGGCTCATTGTGCTTGGAAAATTGATGATGAACTTCTAGAAAAGCCAATTTAGTTCAAGAATATGTTCATACCTTAAAGCCAATGATTGTGGATTTTAAAGGATGTAGAAGCTTGATTGGGGTTGATGGTTGTCATTTGAAATGAAAATTTGGTGGATTTGTATTATCTGCAATATCCATTGAAGAAAATGCTCAGATTTTTCCTCTAGCATATAGTGTATACAAAAATGAAAGTAAGAGCACATTCTCACAATTCTGTTTGCATCTGAATGACCGACAAAAGGTATTAATCCAACTCTAGATGATGTTACATATTGATAATTTAAACTCTAATTTATTTAAAATTCAAATTTGTAGGGTATTGAATTGGCATTTGATGACATTTTACATGGTGTATCCTAACGCCTTCGTTGTAGACACTTGTGTGCCAATTTAAAAAAAAATATCCCTGACATTAGATGCATTGCTGCTTGTTTTGGGCATATTGTAAAGCATATTTTGAGTTTAGCTACCATAAGATAGTAGAGATGATGTAGAAGGAAGTTGGTTTTGGTGTTGTAAAGTGGTTACATGAGGTGGGAGAAAAAAGAAAATTGGGCTAGAAACAAGTTTGATCCAACATTTTGTAATGAGGAACACACAAGCAGCTTTATGGAGAGTTTCAATTCTAATATAGGGATAGATAGACTCAACCCGGTCTGATATTTACTCGAAGGTTCGAATCTATTTTCATGTTGATTTAATGTATATATCCATATAAATTTGTTTACATACTAAATTGCGGTAATTATAGGGATTATAAGAACAAACATGGTTAGATAGGTGAAGCACGAGAAGAGGCAAACACTTGTCCTTTGAATGGTATGACGCCAAAATTTGCGAAAAAAATTGCGTTAGAACCTTTTAGCTTCTCGTGAGCTTCAAGTATGATCACTTTAACTTGATTTATAAATATGTTCCGTACAACGTTAATCTATAAAACTCGTTTAAATATTTGATCGGTTTTTCAAGCGTCGAGTATAGAGTGTGAGGTCAAGCAAGGTCGATCATGTTTTCCTGTGAAACTCAACAACCAGACTTGTGCTTGTAGAGAATGGAAAATTAGTGGGATCTCATGCAAACATGCAGTTAGAGCAATCTAAGAGATAAGGCTTGGATCCTCTCTAGAATCTTATGTGTCAAGTTGGTTCTCTATTCAAACATATCATATAAAGTATTCAGTTAACTTCCACCTTGTACATGACGAAGAGTAGTGGCCAATTCTTGATTGCCCAAAAATAAGTCCTCCAACGATGAAGAGAGGAGTAGGTAGGCCACAAAGGAACAAGAGATGCGAAGACGGGGAAAACAAAAAGGAAAGAGGTTAGGTACTATTATTATCGTTGTAGTAAGCGTCATGTATGTAATATCACTTGGTGTATTTCTTACGTTTTAATAACTTTGATGTGATATGTATATACGTTGTCTTATTCAATTTCTGTATGATGCAAGACATTTGGACCCAGCTCTAAAACATTTATAGGTGGGTTGACTGCGAGGGAGCTGCGAGAAAAACATGTTCAAGGCCAACAAGGAGTACAATCGAGTTTAACAAAGGAAGAGAACTTATCGTAAAAGAAAAGTACAACCACCCGACGAAGTCACATCTGATGTTTTGGGATCGGCTTCATGGGACGTTGGAAGCCAACAACACCCTTAAAAGCTAGAATTTCTTAAGCTTGTGGAAATTGTTTCTGCTTTGTAATCGTTAGCTTGGAACAATACTCATTTTTCATTCAAAAATAGTTTTGCAGCTACAAGACAGTTTTTTATTATTATTGTTTGTCCGAAAAGTTTTGCAGCTATTATTGTATGAGTATTGTTGTCCGAAACAAATAACAAAATTATTGAGAACTAGAGGAAGGACTTTCCTTTGTTTTGGATAACACCTTCCTTCTTCTTTTTTTTTTTTTTTTGATTAAATAGGAGAGTACACTTTCCTTCCTCTTACTGACTTGCATTCATCCGAAAAAGACGACCTTTTTCTTGTCGGATACTTGTACTACAAAATTATGTTAAAATTAAGTTAATTGAGTCGAGAAGAGTGAGAGGATCCATAAATTTGAATAAGCAAACTGCTAGTTCATCTTATTGACACAAACTCAACACCGAAATGAAAACAAGACTTACTCAACATTTTCCAACAGTACCAGGAATCACAAATACATATGTACTATCAAAAATAAAGCATGTAGTAGCTTGAATTTTGTCAACAATTGATCAAGATCAAGACCTTCTGAGTGAAGCTTTATTTGTGAAGATGAAAAAGTGGAGTCGACCGACAATCGACTTTAATATATGATCAGTCAAAACTTCTCAGCCAGAGTCTGGATGATCAACACCCCATCAACGAGATCAGACATATTTGTGTCAAAGTTCGATACAGACGGATCGGGTAGAGCGGGGGTCGTGTGCATACGAGCGCACATGCACGTTAGGCCCAAGCCCAGCACATAAACCCGATGAGGTTCCATCCTATAATCAATTGGCAATAGGAGTAGTAGCACACCGACCTTATATAATAGGTTGGGAAGTCCCAATCTTTCGACGTGGGAACTGATTATCTCCGACACGCCCCCGCAAGTGCAACTAGAGGATATAGACCGAGTTGCACTTGTGAGGCTAACCGCTTTGATGCCATGTCAAAGTCCGATACAGACGGACCGGGTAGAGCGGGAGTCGTGTGCATACGAGCGCACATGCACGTTAGGCTCAAGCCCAGCACATAAACCCGATGATGTTCCATCCTAAAACCAATTGGCAATAGGCGGAGTAGCTCACCGACCTTATATACTAGGCTGGGAAGTCCCAATCTTTCGATGTGGGAACTGATTATCTCCAATAATTTGCGCTAGTAAAGCAATTAAGGGAGTTTCGAAGAAAACGAGAATTGCTTGGAAACAACACCCACATAAAATTTAATTAGACCCAAACTCGATTCATCGACTTAGAACCCCTCAAACAGAAACCATAGAAATAGTTCATGGGAAGTGATTCAAGTAAGATTCTAGATCCACCCACAGACGAGAGAACCCGAAATTTTTCAATCAAACTACACCTCGATCTCGACTTTGGCATTTCAGCGAGGAATATCCCATACAGTGGCGTAGTTAGGGGATGTTTGGGAGGGGCTGCTGCCCCTGTTGAAATTCAAATATATTTTTACAGGACAAGGAACATATGTTTTCAATAGCTCAAGTGGTAGAGCATAGGAGAGATTAAGATTTTGAAGGAAGAAGGTGCTGAGTTCGAGTTCTCAAAGCAACCGCAAGCTACTTTATGAATAAATATTTAGTTTTGTACATGATCCATCCACGTTTTCTTTTACACATCAAATACTAACTAAACGATTTAATATTTAAATTGTTATTTAATATTATATACACTAACATACTTACAACGATGAGCGTGTAATATCCGACGGGAAAATGTCGTGTTCTCCGACAAGGGAAGGTGTGCGTTGCAACTTGCAAGTCAGTAAAAAGGAAGGTATCCAAAAGAATAAAAGAAAGTGTATAGTTTAATTAATATAATAATTTGAGTTAATTTTTACTTAATTAAATAGTGTGACACGTGGACCAATAAGAAAAACGTGACAGGGAGGAAACAGAGAAGATCATAGAGTATCCGAACTCGGAGTGTAGACTACGCAGGTCGCACTTAGGATGGAAGTGAAGGCAACTATTCAAACACAATGAATATATACAGCACTGTCAACCCTGCCTACAAATAATGCTCCCAAACTGCTCCACAATCGAGTTGAGTATAAAGAAATTTAACATAACTTAAGCTAAAGGTCACTTTCTTTAGCGTTTCAATTCCGTACTTTTAAGTCGGTAGAAATTGCCCTACAAGGTACCATATACATTATTCTTATCTACCTTGTACCATGCACAATTATCGCAGTTTAACATTTTACAAATACAAACAAAGAAAATGTTCATGAGTTAGCGTCCACTTCACACATAATTTTCCTAGTGATCCGCTCTAACTTTCTCAAAAGTGACTAGGTTGTCAAGCTCCGATATATATTCAGTGAGGACAACTCAGTTGCCGACTGACCTTGTTCTTTCATTTTATCTTTATTGTGTTTAATAAATTGTATTCACTCTTTTATACTAATGTTTGGAGTCGGATTAGATTTTGCTTTATTACTACTACGTACCTCGATCTCTTTATATCAAAATAAATTTACATTCCGTACCTGAAGTCTAGCATGATACACCAAACACCTCAATCGACTTATAAATATGTCTTCTTCATTGAGTTCTAATGCAATCCTTTATCATCTAAACAAAATCATTGATTTGGGTAATAATTAACAAACCGAAACCTTACAAGTTTAGGACATAGCTAACTCTATCACAACTAGGGTTATGTTGAATTGCATAATGAAACTTAGGAAATGGAAACAAGTATTGTGTATTTGTATATATAATATAAGATCACATGATATTCTTGAACTTGATTATGTTGTAAATTGAATTACACAAAACTTCTAAAAACCCTTTTTACTAGCCATGGAAAGTAATGTATTATGAGGACCATATATATATATATATATATATATATATATTGAGATTTTAATTTGCTGGGAATTCATCTCTGGATAGTCTTTAATGCACTCCATGTGAACTGTTTTCTCTCTTCTTTGCTTCATCAAACTTTTTTTCTTTCATTGAATTCAACTTCTTTTTACTTTTTTTAAAAACTTTTTGCTGCAACTTACAAGTTAGAATTAAGTTTAATACTGACCACTCATGTAAAATTCGTAGGAACTGTAAAGGTAGAATCATTAAAGTTCTCATGGATATATATCGATACACTGCACTGCACTGCACAATTTAATTCAATAGTATAGCTGGATTTTAAAGGCCTAGATTATGTTTTTCTCTTAACTATTCATTTTTGTTACATATGTTGGTCCCTCTTTAATCAAGCCCATTTGATAAATGGGTTATCCAATAAATTGCATACAAGTCCAATGGGCTAAGATTCAAAATAGGAAGAGTCCATTATGAGGAAAGATCTAGAGAAGAAGAGAAGAGATGAGAATGATCTAAAGAAGATTAATCTAGAACTAATCTAGAATATTCCTCCAATATATATTCTAGGAATTTGTGTAATTCTAGAATTTTCTCCTCCCCCTATAAATAGGTGGAAAAGTTGTACATTTGCAACACACACAAAAATTGAGAACTCAAGAAAGCTAAACACAAGTTGTGAGAGTGCCCACAAAAATATTGTAAAATTCCTTCTCCACATAAATAAAATAAAAGTGAGTTTGTATTAATTAAGTCATTGACTTAATTAGTCTCATATTTCTCATCCTACCAACACGAAAGTGGGAGGTTTTTCCCAACAACTAGTATCAGAGCCAAGTTCGTCCGATCGATTTTAGCTCGTGTTGTCAAGATGGAGTCTACTGTCATTCACGATGGCGAGATGTTCAAACTCACGGCGGATAACTATTCCTACTGGAAGTCGATGATGGAGGATCACCTTTACTGCAAGGATTTGTACGAGCCCATCACCAGTGAGGATAAGCCCGAAGGGAAGAGCGAGAAGGAGTGGGAGCTTCTAAACCGGAAAGCTGTCGCCATGACCGTAAGTACATCGACAAATCTTTATTTGAACACGTCTCGACATATATAAATGCTTTTGAATTATGGACAAAGCTCGAGTCCATGATTCAAAAGAAAACGCCTCGTAATAAAGCCATTTTAGTCCGACGGTTGGTGAAGATGGAGTACAAGGATGACCAAAACATGATCGAGCACTTGAACAATTTCAAGGGGCTCGTAAATCAGCTAAATAAAGCTGGGATGAAACTCGAAGATGAGTTGCAAGCCCTTTTACTCCTTAGTTCCCTTCCAGGGAGTTGGGACACTCTCGCGGTTACTCTAAGTAACTCGGCCCCGGAAGGAAAGCTCACCATGGACACGGTTAGTGATAGCCTCCTTGGTGAAGAAGTTAGAAGGAGAGAACGAGGCACGTCTACCCAATATGAGGCGAACGTTATTGACAACCGGGGTAGAGGCGATGCACGTGGGCGCAATATGAACCAAAGCCGAGACCAGTCTCGAGGTCGGTCCAAGTCACGCTCTAGGCCAACGTGTTACTATTGTGGGAAAATAGGCCATAAGAAATCAGAATGTCGATTTCTTAAGAAAGATCAGAAGGCCGGTAACGTCAAGCCAGATCAAAGTAACCCAACAAAGAGGCGAGAGGAAGACAAGGGTACTACCGCCATGGCAGACGAAGGAGATGATCTATACCTCTTCGGAGAAGATAACTTCCTAAATATCGCCTCAGACGATAGCTCCTGGATTATAGATTCTGGTGCATCATTCCACGTCACTCCCCATGAGAGTTTCTTCTCAACCTACCAAAGCGGTGATTTTGGTAATGTTCAGATGGGGAATCAAAATAGGAGCAAGATTGCCGGTATGGGAGATATCATCCTGGTATCAAATACAGGATGCAAGCTTACTCTTAAGGATGTGAGGCATGTCCCTGATATGCGCCTCAACCTCATATCAGCCGGAAAGCTTGACGATCTTGGTCTAGTAAATCACTTTGGCGGTGGAAAGTGGAAGCTCGTCAAAGGAAGCATCATAATGGCTCGAGGAAAGAAGGAAGGGTCGTTGTACGTCACACAAGCCAAGCTTTGTAAAGGAGAGGTCAACGTTGCAAGCGCGGACATGGAACTATGGCACCGAAGGCTTGGGCACATGAGTGAGAAGGGTCTTCACATACTAGCTCGGAGACAACTCCTCCCAAAGGTGCAAGGTAACTCTCTTGATCCGTGTGCTGATTGTTTAGCTGGTAAACAACATAGAGTTGCCTTCCAAACATCTTTTCAACCTAGAAGAAGGAAGAATATTCTAGATCTTGTGCACACGGATGTTTGCTCCATGTCCGAGAAATCCCTTGGTGGTGCGTCATATTTTGTTACCTTCATAGACGATCACTCAAGGAAGTTATGGGTGTACCTCCTAAAGACCAAAGACCAAGTTCTTGACGCATTCAAAGAGTTTGTTGCTCGGGTGGAACGAGAGACAAGACAAAAGCTCAAGAGTGTCCGATCTGACAATGGCGGCGAGTATAGAGGTCCATTTGAGGCATACTGTAGATCTCATGGAATCAGGATGGAGAAGACACCACCTAAGACGCCACAACTAAATGGGCTTGCAGAGAGAATGAACCGAACCATTACAGAAAGAGTTCGGTGTATGTTATCACACGCCAAATTACCCAAGTCGTTCTGGGGAGAAGCTGTGAAGACCATCGCCGACATTGTCAACCTTACACCGTCCGTTCCCCTTAATGGAGACACCCCGGAGGAAGTTTGGTCAGGAAAGAATGTTATATATGACCATCTAAAGGTGTTCGGGTGCAGGGCATTTGTTCACATACCTAGGGACGAACGTGCCAAGCTTGACGCCAAGACCAAAGAATGCATCTACCTTGGCTCACCTAGAGATGAACTCGGCTATCGGTTATGGGATCCGATCAACAACAAGATTGTTAGAAGCCGAGATGTGGTGTTTTTTGAAGATCAAACAATTGAAGATATTCAATGTTCAGAGAAGCCAAGGACAAGAGTCAAAAGGAACACACCAGACCCCGACCCTTCTCCGATACGACAAGACACTTCAAATGACGCTACACCAGGAAATGAAGATGTTGAAGAGAGTGATACTACTCCAGAGCATGGTGATGAAGAAATCCACCAAGCACCAGAAGGACAATCGAGCACTCCACTAGAGTCTCAACCGAGAAGGTCTTTGAGAGACAGACGACCATCTACACGATACACACCCGATCAATATGTGACCCTCACGGATGAGGGGGAGCCTCAAAGCTACAAGGAGGCCATGGATGACACTCACAAGAGTAGTGGGTAAGAGCCATGCAAGATGAAATGGAATCCTTGCATGAAAACCACACATATGAGTTGGTTGAGCTACCAAAAGGGAGGCGAGCTTTGAAGAATAGATGGGTATACCGAATAAAATCAGAGGATGGAAACTCAAAGCCCCGATATAAGGCTCGATTGGTTGTGAAAGGGTTCCAACAGAAGAAAGGCGTTGACTTTGAAGAGATATTCTCTCCAGTAGTGAAGATGTCATCAATCCGAGTTGTTCTTGGTATAGCAGCTGCCCTAGACCTGGAGATCGAACAACTCGACGTCAAGACCGCCTTTCTCCACGGGGATCTCGAAGAGGAGATATACATGGAGCAGCCTGAAGGATTCAAAGAACCAGGCAAAGAGAATCTAGTTTGCCGACTAACAAAGAGTCTATATGGGCTAAAGCAGGCACCAAGGCAGTGGTACAAGAAGTTCGACTCTTTCATGGCAGATCATGACTTCAAGAAGAATCCATGTGACCCATGTGTCTTCATGAAGAGGTACGCTAGCGGCGACTTTCTCATACTCTTACTTTATGTCGATGACATGTTAATAGTAGGTCATGATCGTAACAAGATAGATGCTCTAAAGAAAGACTTGAGCAAGAGTTTTGCCATGAAAGACTTAGGACCGTCAAAGCAAATTCTTGGGATGAAGATCACTCGTGATCGATCAAAGAAGATGTTATGGTTGTCCCAAGAAAGATACATCGAAAAGGTGCTAGAGAGATTCAACATGCACCAAGCTAAGTCGGTAAGCACACCACTTGCTACGCACTTTAAGTTAAGTTCAAAGCAATGCCCAACTAGTGAACAAGAGAAGCGGGATATGGAGAAGATCCCCTATGCGTCGGCAGTAGGCAACCTTATGTACGCCATGGTATGCACTAGGCCCGATATTGCCTATGCAGTTGGAGTAGTGAGTCGCTTCCTAGCAAATCCGGGAAAGGAACATTGGGCTGCTGTGAAATGGATCCTCCGATATCTACGAGGCACCACTAATAGGTGCCTATGCTTCGGAAATGAGAAGCCGATACTTCAAGGATACACAGATGCCGACTGGGCCGGTGATACTGATTCCAGGAAATCAACGTCGGGATATGTGATTACATTCGCGGGGGGAGCTGTTTTCTTGGCAATCAAAGTTACAAAAGAGTGTTGCCTTGTCCACCACTGAAGCAAAATACATTGCAGCTACTGAGGCCTGCAAGGAGATGTTATGGATGAAGAACTTCCTGGTGGAATTGGGAGTAGAGCAAGATCGGTATATCTTGCAATGTGATAATCAAAGCACAATTCACCTAGCAAAGAATTCATCTCTTCACTCCCGCTCAAAGCACATAGACATACGACATCATTGGATCCGAGATGTTCTCAAAGAAAAGATTCTGCAACTAGACAAGGTGCACACGGACGAGAACTGGTCAGACATTATGACCAAGGTAATATCGACCAAGAAGTTTGAAGATTGTTGTCAAGGTACCGGCATCGTATCGCTTGATTAAGTCGTGAGGGGGAGAATTGTTGGTCCCTCCTTAATCAAGCCCATTTGATAAATGGGTTATCCAATAAATTGCATACAAGTCCAATGGGCTAAGATCCAAAATAGGAGGAGTCCATTATGAGGAAAGATCTAGAGAAGAAGAGAAGAGATGAGAAGGATCTAGAGAAGGATCTAGAGAAGATTAATCTAGAACTAATCTAGAATATTCCTCCAATATATATTCTAGGAATTTGTGTAATTCTAGAATTTTCTCCTCCCCCTATAAATAGGTGGAGAAGTTGTGCATTTGCAACACACACAAAAATTGAGAGCTCAAGAAAGCTAAACACAAGTTGTGAGAGTGCCCACAAAAATATTGTAAAATTCCTTCTCCACATAAATAAAATAAAAGTGAGTTTGTATTAATTAAGTCATTGACTTAATTAGTCTCATATTTCTCATCCTACCAACACGAAAGTGGGAGGTTTTTCCCAACAACATATACATATGCTTCAAAATAGTTCGAATCTTTATGTTTTTAGTAGCAAAATAGTTCGAATCTCGGTGTTTACTTAGGGTAATGTTCAACAATGGTACCAACCTGCAGCAGTGAGCTTATGTACGTTGTAAAATATAAAATGAAATCGATGTAATATTTATAACGTATTCAAAACCTAGAACCTAGCTCAATCTGGCACATAAAATCCAATTGACAAATCTTGCCAAATATACGGCTATCAATCGAGTCGAAACAGTTGAGAATTGGTATACTATACTTGTATTTAAATCTAACTTAAAATATTAATACTCGTGTTCGATTTGTTTGGTTAAGTGATCGGAAATATATTTTAACTTTTCTTGTATCCGTTCCGGGACCAAACGACGTGAAGGGCACACGTCACAAGTGAACTATACATGCATGCATTCAGGGTTCCATCCTAAAACTAATTGGTAATAAAAGGAGTAGTCTTTGTACTTATATGTTAATTCACATGCTTTCGTATTGTCGACGTGGGATAGTTTTTTTTTCTTTCCTGCGTGCCAACAATGTACCGCTATCTCCCTATATATGATGAGATAAAGATTAGATTGTGGTTTCTATGAAGGCGGCTCAGTATATGTCTTAATTTGAATTGACATGCATATTATAGAGCATTAAAAGAAGGATATGATATAGAAAGATTGACATAAATAAAGTATTTAAATATAAATATCTCATGTATTAAAAATAGATTAATAGATACACACAACTCATACAGCCTTGATTTGAAGATCATGTTGTAAGATGGTTGCCCATCAATATATTCATCAACCTCACGTCCAGCTTTTTCTATATTAACTCTTGATGTGACAAAATTAATTCTTATATGTTAGATCTTGTATCACATTTTCTGCATTCTTATTTACGCCTGTGGGGACATTAAGTGAATACCTCATATATAATCTCATAATTTCAATAGACTATCGTGCTACTTGATCATGATTTGAATGAACAATTAGAGCAAATTGAGGTCTTGACAGGTACACCAGAAATGACACTTATAACTTCACTCCACAATAATTTATAACATGCTTTGGCCAAAAGTTTAGACCAAAATGTAATGTTTTAAATACTTTTGAAAGGTTTGATGGCGAAATAAAAGCGTTACACACTAGACAATTATATCGCCTACCTAAGTTTATCTGACAATCTTTTTTTTTTTTGAAGTCTTCATAAATCTGGACTTCCACCAATCAAACTCTATGAATAAAATTGGTTAAGGAAAAGAAATAAAAATAAAAATAGTTATCTTACTTTCATGTGTAAGATACCTTTAAATTTTGATTTTAGTTATTAACATAAATATGATTTTGATTGATTTGAGAATATTTCGTTTATTAGCATGACTCTTAGAAAATTCAAACGGGTAGTAAATATTTATAAGACCCTTAAATAAGGACTTAAGTGTACAATTGATGTGAGATTTTCAAAATCACCCAACACATACTATTCTTCTTATTTTTCTTATAGTTTCATGTGTTATGTTAGTCTATCTCCTAGAGGTAGTCCATCATAAATCATTATTGTGGATGAAAGCATGAAGTTCAAGATCATCACAAAAATTATTATTTTTTATCTGATTTTCTAAATGGTTTAACCGGTCAACAACACAAATAGCCTCTTTGAAGACATATATGTCTGATTTAGACTTAGTAAAAAAACGAAGATATAATCTGAAGTCGGATAAAATCATTTGAACCTTCCAATGTCAACTACAAAGAACTTGAAGTCCCTTTTATTTACAAAAAAAGATATTGTTTTTTTTGTTTAAAATGGAAACCTAGTTTACTAGCGTGGGTGTACATATTAACATGACGATCGACCACTTGCTAGGTTTTGGTAGAACAGGAGACTCAGAGATAAATGTGATCATCAAATCATGTCTCTCTTGTATAAATCCACCAGACAATGTTAGCTAAGCGGTTGGTAGTAAACTAGTAATCATATAGATTCGTCAACCTAATTCCAATTCTATTTTTACCTTATTTTCTACTACGATGTGCTTAGATACAAAGTGTAAAACCGTAAATGAATGAACGTAGTTTATTCATTTACAAGAGGGTTGTGAATTTCATCTTAAAACAAATAATCGATAATAAGTTTCACAGCATATCTTATTATATAATACACCTTCTTTATTTCTTTATAATTGATGTGACATAAATTTTACAGCATATCTTATTATATAATACACCTTCTTTGCAGAATCTCATGTAGTTTTAGTTGTTCAATATTATTTGATACTCATTTTGTCTAATTAAGGAACCCTTACGAACAAGTATAGCATTAACATGTATAAGCTCGACTCGTTTATAAGCAATTCGAATTTAAATTTATTCGAACTTTAAAATGTGTTTATACTAAATTCATTTATAAAGTTAATGAACTCAAGACAAGCTTTCTGTTTCCGAGTAGTTCGACAAATATTGCACCCCTATAATATTATTCTAGTTAAATGAACCAAACTTGTACATACTC
Organism: Fagopyrum tataricum; assembly: GCA_002319775.1. Taxonomy (NCBI): domain Eukaryota; kingdom Viridiplantae; phylum Streptophyta; class Magnoliopsida; order Caryophyllales; family Polygonaceae; genus Fagopyrum; species Fagopyrum tataricum. Next base: position 12,895,854 of record CM008283.1, on the reverse strand, counting down.
TACCTTGACTCAATTTATAAGCAACTAAATTTAAACTAAACTTTAAAATACATTCATATTTAACTCGTTTTAAGAAAGAATGAGCTCGTGCCTAACCTGCGTAGTCCGCCTCGTAAAAAGAGGCTAGTGATAACAATCGTGAACATGGTAAAGTTATGAAAAATATCAATTATTTGTAAGTGAGACATTTTTGGATTTTGTTTTTTTTTTTCACTATCAGTATTGGACTTGTCAAAGGAATGGCATACTATTTTACTTCTCAGGTAGTTTTGCCTTTTGGGTCATTCGTATTGGGCCCAGCCCATACACCACGGCTTGTGTAGGGAAATTTTGTACGCATATTAGAAGTGTTTTCTTTTAAAAATCAATTATTAGAACCGTAAATTCAAGAAATTGTTACTTATCCAAACAATTTCCATTATTTCCGGTCCAGTCAGATCGCCGCCTTCCGGCCACTTACATCAGGAACGCGATTTCCAGACACACTGAGCTTCCAGCGCAATGGCGCCCTGACCTCCTATTTTATGCAAAATTCGAACGTTGTTTCAACGCCTATAATTGTAGCCATTGGATTCGGTTTTGAACGCACTAAATATCCGTCTTCTGAACTCAATGGAAGTACAACAATACGCCCTTAAACACAATGGGAATGCCCCACATGCTAGAATCACTAATATTAGACGTTGGAGCAACGGTTATAATTATATGGAAAGCATTTTTATAGGGTTTCAGGTCTCCGGATACACTCGCACTACGATTGGGAGACGGACTAGTGGTATGCCTAGGGTCCGCCTTCATAATGCATTCAGTTTGATTGTTTAATACTAATGGATCGCTGCAAATTAATTCACTCTAAGTTTTTTTTTTTTTACAGTATATCTTCTTATGATTTTCTTTTTACTAAATGAATCAATGATAACAATTTTAGAGCCTAATTTTTCATTTGTTGATAAAAAAAAAATTCCCTTGTTTATTCTATCTATTTGAAAAGCATTAACAATTCAATTACATATTTTTTAAATTAAAAACCCCTTACAAATGACGCTCTTCTTCTCACCTCTTCGAAAGTAAAGTATTGCTTCACTTGTAAAACATGATGCTAGGTGTCAATGGGTTGAATTTGGGGTGAGGAGTATCATATTGATCTCCGTCCCCGTTCAGTATAATGTTCTCTATATCCGTTCGGGTATTGAAAATTGTTTCATCTTTGTCCCCGTCGGATATTCGTCTCCATCATGGAACCCCGACCCGTTCAATTTTTTCAACTTTTCAACTTTTATGGGTTTTTCTCATAAAACTCCTCATCCCATCCCATCCCCGTCCTGTTTAAGTTTCAAAATTCTGATAAAAACATTAACCCGGATAATAAATGTGAAATTAGGCCATAAAATACAAAAATGTTACTTTGTTTAACTATATAAATAAATAAAAAAACACTAAAAAAAAGAAAGAAAAAAACTCCATTTTTTTAAATAAAAAAATACAATTTGCCAAAGTAAATGAATATATCAGGTTTCGTTCGTTGAAGTATAAACAAAAATATTATATCTTACTTTCATCTAAATTACCATCTCAAGATAAAGTTTTTTATTATTTTATTATTTTATTATTTTAATTTTACAGGTAGGATTTAGGTTGCATCAAGATAAAGATAAAGTATGTGTTACATTATTTTATCATTTTAATTTTACGGTTAGGATTTAAATTGCATCACCAAAACATGTATTTGAGAAACTAATACACACGTAAAAATACACAAAATGTAGTTTGTCATGCATTTGATCATTGTGGTTAACGTTTAGGACGTATTCAAAACTTCACGAGGGTGTTATCCTCGTATCATCAAAAACTAAAATAATATAGTTTAACATACACATATAATTATCAAATATATATTTGACTTAAATACATTTTCAAAACACATTTTGTATAAAGTAACAATGAATATGATGTTCTAAGTATAAAAGTACAAAAATGTATATGCTTGAAATTTTAGTAATCATCGACAATTTTTTTATTAAACTTGAAACTACAATGAAAGTCTAATATATAAACATAGTATGAAAATTTTAAATTAAACTTGAAACTACAATTTTAGTAATCATCAACAATTTTAGTAATTATTGGGTTTCCTGATGGGTTTCCCGTTAGAGTTCCTCGGAAGGTTCGGGTTCTGATCGAGGAGCGGGGTTGATACCCCTATCTTTATCCCCGTCCCCATCTCCAAGCGGGAAATCAAAAACTTTCCATCTTCGCCCCCATTTAAAATCCTCATCACCATCCCATGATGGGTAATACCCGCGGAGTTCGAGGAATCCCGATCGCATTTACACCCCTACATGATGCTCTTATGATCTCTCCCTCCATTATCTTGGATCTCAAACATCTTTGGTAGTTTTTCGCAATCGCCTGCTCATTTTCGCACCTTTGGTATATCTAAGCCGATTTTTAGGGTTTTTAATGTTCTTTGATTGTTCTTTTGATTGTGTGTTTCTCCTTGTGTTTTTAGTAGATTTAACTTTACCTTCACATAAGATGACAAAAGAAAATCAAGAGGTTTGTCATGCTCAAAGGTGTTTCTTTTATTCACTATGAGGTTTTTTTATTTAATTTTATAATTCTGATTGATTTTATAAGCTTTTACAGAGTTTTATCGATAATTAAGAGTTTCAATCGACTTTGTGTGGTTTTGGATTATTTTGGAATTCATTAGGACTTTAGAGTGTTGTTATGATAATTCATTTTACATTTGTTAATAATCTATTTTGGATTTGTTGGTAGTACACTTTACATTATTCAACATTCTATTTTACATTTGCACTCACAATAGCATTGTTAACATGTGTTGACAATCCACAATTGCAATGTCAACAAGTTGATAGTCCGGGAAAAAAATTTGAAAACAAAAAATTAATTTAAGTGGTGAAAAACCAAAGGAAAAAAATGGGTAAGTAAGCTAATTTTGCATAATGTAGCGTCAAGTAGGATACTTTGCTTATTGACTGACAAATTAGACCCTTTTTATTTATATATAAAGATTAATTAAAATGGTTAATTGGTAATTTCAATTTACCAAATTCAAGACCAATCTATTTCATAAAGCCCAGACCCACTCGAGTGTCAGACCCGAGGTCTTAGGGACGTTGTCCTCATGTCAACCATGCACACACATAAACTTCCCAAAATGTCATCCATCTTGAAATTGCTCCCGCACGAGTACGCATAACACTAGTGTTATTTGTCCTCACTCTACTACTGAAAAAGAAGAATTCTTGTTGACATGTGTAGCAACAATATACTAGTTAGAATAATTAAACTTGGTAATATATTGTTATTTTTTTTAAACTTATGCTTAATATCTACTTACACAAACTAGTGTTACACAAACATAACGTTTAATTTTACAAAAAGTTGTAATTGCTCAAGACCTCTTTCGATTTACTCAAGTTGTCTCAATTTAAACAAAAACTATATACTTACACGAACCGTCGTCTCGATTTACACAAGCCGTCTCGATTTTTTACACAAGCTCTATCGATTTTGTACAAAAAAAAATTATCATACAAATTTATTTTATTAGATGAAAAATTTATAATTACCCAAGTCCTCTTTCTATTTACACAAGGCTTACCGATTTACACAAGCCCTTACACAAACCCTACCGATTTATACAAAACGTCTCAATTTACACAAACCCTTACACAAATCATCTGACAATCGAAAACTTAGAAACATAAAGTTTTGTTATTTATTGTAATTAAACTTTGGAGCAGATTTTGTAATTTTATCAAATTAGTGGGTACATTTTGTAATTTAATGAAAAATATGAAAAACCTCTAGACTCTTTTTCACCTTCGCAAGCCATCCACCAATGGCGAAGAAGCCCACCCATGGACGAGCAACGGCGAAGTCGTCGGGATCTTCCTCCCGTTCAAGGTCTCGCTACCGCTCCTTCTCCGGTTCTGATTCTCGCAGTCGCAACTCCCGCTCTCGCTCCATATCCGGCGGAGGAGGATGCTCGCTGATGGAGGTTGCGTCTGCAGTTCTTTCGGCGGCTGTTCGACTCCCCGCTCCTTACGCAACCTGCTAACAGCCGATTGGTGGTGACATACGGCGTTGGTTCGACTGCGAGAGAAGACGAAGATCCGGCGATGCGAGTCAAAGACAAATATCCGGCGTTGGTTCAGGCGGCGGTCCAAATCTTACCCATTATTAACACAACTAGATTTGTAATAGTATCAAATAGCAAAGTAACGGGCTTGGTCTGATCGGCCCAATATTATCAAATATTGGGCTGACTTACAGCTAACTCATTATCAACACAACTCCACAGTGGGTAGGAATACTATCTTACCCGAAACAGTCATGACAGCTCGCAACACAAGAGGGAAAAAACACTAATTTTATTTTTTCCTTCCAATTAGGGGTGTGTCAAATCCAATTAGATTTGTAGTTGTGATTCGTAGTAGAGTTGGAGTATGATTGTTTCAGGAGAACATTTTAGGTTTACGATTCATATAAAATTTGTATATCTACTAGTAAATTAGATTTGAAGGAATTAAGATCATGAGAAATAACAAAAGTACACACTTAACTACTACATCACACTTACACGCTAATTTCTCAAATGATTGGGTATTTCCCTTTTCTAAGGGGATTGCAAGAGGAAATTCGTGTTTTATTTTTCATAGACATATCCATACTCTATCTATCACCTATCATATAAATTCTAGAAAACAATTTGCTTAGAGAAACAAATAATTTATAGAAAAGCATCTAATTAGTCAAATCTAGAGATCTACACTAAAAAAGAATCAATTAGATTAACTGGAAAAAAAATTAATATAACCAGCAAACCTTGAAATTAATTGTTGCTCGTATTTAATTTGATGAACAACAATTTAGTAATAAACCGATATACTTTAAATCAAGAGGAAAATAATATTTATGAGTAAAATTGTCCATCTCTTCGGGAGTGGAGAAATGACGCTGTCGAACGACTTGACCTTGAACTTTCACCTTCTCATTATCATTTTGTTGAATAGCAAGAAGTTGAGTCTCCGTTTGATTAGTTGGGTAAATAAAAACGGAATAAAAACGATGATGATACTTTTATGGCTTAAAAACCTCCAATATTCAGTTGTAGTCTCTAAAAAAGATATGGTTTTTGATTCATTCAATAATATTCTGTTTTTGAAAAACGGACGGTGAATCATAATTAAAAACTAATTATCAACAACAATAATTTAGTTTTAAAAAAAAAATCAAACTAAACACCTCCAAGTTTCTAAAACTAAAACAACAAAACTAAATATAAACTCAAACTAAACATTATCAAATTTAAATAAAGTGCGTTTTAATTAAAATATAAATAACAAAAATGAGCGTTATTGCATGCTTTTACATTTTTTATAAAGTTATTATCATTGCATATGTTATACATCGTATATTTTATTATTTTCATCTATTCTATTATATGTTAAATGTTTTTCTATATATGTATCCAATATAAATAAGTATATATATGTCAACCGGGTGTCCATGTTGTAATTTTATATTCAACGGTCCAACGACGCAGAGGACCAAATGATGTACACCCGGTAAACGTACCGGCATAATCCTATGGGATTAATACCTATATTTAACAATAGGTTCAATACCCCGTGAAACTTATATTTAGTGTTAGACAATTAATCCAAGCATCTCAACACTAGTTGTACCCATTTTTATATATTTGGGTCGGATGTCTTTTTTTTTTCCTTACCAAGTATTAATTGAAAATTATGAAAATAAAAAAAATTATTTGAAACTTTTGATATAAGGATCGGAAATTTAAATAAAACTTTAAAAATTATAGCTCTAAAATAAATAATTAAGTATATAAAAGCATTGGACAAACATATATTTTCAGCAAAATTCCACAACATGCTGTATAATTGTATACTATAAGAGGCAAAGCAATATAATATTGCTTCCGACATTCTTAATGATATAAATATTATTTTTGATAAGAATGATATAAATATTATAACATAAGAAACAAAGGCAACAAAAGTAAACCCGGCCAATCAACTTTGACTTGCGTTGCATTGAGAAAATTTGTGAGTGCATAATTTGGTTCGTGTCTGTGTAGTGTAGCTAAACATTGTGTTTCACTCAATCTTTGAGTACAACACAAGTGACTGACTACAAAATGAACCCTAATACCCGGCCGGACACCAAACCCCAAAACTATTTTCCCAAGACATTGATGGCCATATTTATTCACACTTAAAACATGTCAATTTATAGGCCTATCATGATTCCAATTTAGATGTCAAATCTGATCATGTGTCTAATATAAATCCCACGATGAAAGATGGGATAGTTTGATTTTAAAATATTAGGTCAGTGAAATTTCGATTTTAACTGATTTTGAGTTGGATTTAAGTGCTAGGTTTATTCCAGGTGTTTTAACCGGACTTATTGATCTTACATGATTATCTAATTGAAATTTTTATATGGTTTTCAAGTCAAGTCTATATTTCGGTCCGATTAATGGCACACTTGCGTTAATTATAAGGAAATTAGAAGGTAGATCACAACCTTAGAGATCTTATAATATAAAACGATGACACAACGTACCCTTTTTTCTTATATAATTGTAGAATTCTCTTGGAATTTAATATGTTGTTAGACGTCTCAAGTTGGGTTTTGACATACGAGGATTTTGAGTTGATGAAGACATTAATCGATGGATGACATGTATAATGATCGTTTGTTCAATCGGATTTATTGAATTTAAGATATTTATTAATAGTTACTAGACTTAAGTCAATCCGTAATATTAAAAGTAACATTGGTACATGTATATGTAGTGCACGAAAAACCTTATACTATATTATGATGGTCGATTATACGATGGTGTATATATATATAGTCCTCGTAGGCAAAAACTCCTTCCTGATGGTCGATTATAAGATGGTGTAGATTTTGGTAGTTCAACTTTTGATTGTGGTTGTTACCATTCTTCACAAGAAATAATTTATATCTCCACATGTTTATCAATACTATTATTTTATCTATAGACTTCAATGTTGAGTTAATTGTAGAATTTTTATCAAAGACAACATTCTACTTATAATAACACCCTTTTCGATGGAAAGTAGACCATGTAACCCTGACACAATCTCCATTATTGCTAAAATTCTTCTCTTCCTCAATACTCTATTTTACCCTCATTGACATGATTATAAATAATACAACAAATATCCTTTGTGTTTCACAAGAAACAACAAAATTGCTCTTGAAAAATCATCAATGATGGACAAGAAATACCCGTGGCCTCCCAAATACTCGACGCTAGACAAACCATACTAGTAGTTTAAATGAATGTAATCAATTGTGCCTTTTATCTTGTGGATATCTTTGGTAAACTTGTTGCGATGTAGCTTCCCGAAAATACAATGCTCATGAAAGTCAAGACTTGTGATCTTATAACCACCCAAAATATCCTCCTTTGATAGACATTGCAACCCTCTTTCACCCCATGTGACCAATTCCCATATGTCATAACTTAGTCGTATCATGCAATAAAAACAGTCTTCAAAACTATAGGACACTACAAAAAGTATAGTCCTTATTTGAATTGACACCTAGCTTTCAAAATTAGATAAAACCCTTGCAACCATTCAGGACACCACATTTACCTTTGAAATAAAATCTCCTATTGTCTGATAGACTCAAATATATCAAATTCTTCGTTATCAATGAAACATGCTTGACTTCACCCAATATACATAATCTACCATCATGCATCATTAACTTTATTGATCAAGCCCATGCCAACTACCTTGTAGACAAAAGTTTTGGTCATGAAAACACTGTCATGCACTATCTACTTGCTTGTAAGTTTTAAATCATTCTCTCCTCGTACATATATGATATGATTCCCCATTATCTAGAACTTACACATCGGACTAGTGAGTGTGTTCATTAGCCACTAGCTCAATATCTTCTTTAGATTTTAGGTCATCATCTAAATCAATTATAGAACATGAATTCTACTCTAGTACTATTTTCTTTGAACAATGGTTCTTCCAGTATCCCTTCTCTTTACTCTTATTATAGATGTCATTATTCTTAAGATCTTTTGAAGAAAATAACTTCTTGTCGTTCTTCACTAATTTTTCTTGTCCCTTTCATCAACTAGTAAACAAGCCATATACTTGATCACCCTTACCTGCATCATATTCATTCGCCTTATAACACAATTCCCTTTTATGAAGGGGAAATCCGATGTCTTCCAAGGTAATAGTATGTTATTCAACAACGAGTGACTAAACAAAGTTTTCATCTATGATAGAAAATTTATCAACAAAATCCAACAACATCCTCGTTCCCAATCTTAAAATCAATATTATGTAAACCAAAAAAGGTATTGTTCAATTGGTGTAAGTGTTCACAAAGTTGCGCACCTTCTTGCATTTGTAGGATGGACAAACATCGCTTTAATTGAAAATTGTATGTTAGAGACTTCATCATGTAAAGACTCTCCAAATTCAATCACAGCTTGGATGCATTGTCTTGATTCAAAACCTCACACAAGAGATCAGCATTTAGACATCACATGATATATGGTTGAATAGACCTTATCCTCTTGAATGGTCATCTCAACAACATCACCATTTCCCTTTGCACATTCCTTATTTGACAATGACCTCCCAAAATCCTTGTTGTTTCACCAATGCTCGATCTTGATCTTTCATAGATTAAAATTGTTCATCTTTATAAACTTTTGAATATCCGTGTTGCAAGCATACATCTTTTCCCCAAATTAATAAACCCGGAACCAATCCCGAGTTTTAATCCTAGTTTGTTGTGTGAAATATGAGAAAAACTTTGTAATTCAACAATCAGGAAAAAACAACACACAAATTTATAGTGGTTTACCCTAATATTGACAACACCCACTTAGAAAGATCTTGAAAAAATTCAACTTAATTAGTAAAATTTCAATTTATATTGGCAACACCCACTTAGAGATATATTGAAAAAATTTATAATGGTTTACCCTAATATTGGCAACATCGAACCCGAGTTATAATCCTAGTTTGTTATATCTACTTGCTAAAGAGCAAGGATGAGGCCTTGAAAAAATTCAAGGAATACAAGTTGGAAGTTGAAAACCAACTTAGTAAAACCATAAAAATAATCCAAAGTGATAGAGGAGGCAAGTATGAAGAACCTTTTAACGCGTTCTGTAGAGAACACGGGATAGTTCATCAAACAACTGCTCCTTATTCACCTGAGTCAAATGGATTTGCGGAACGAAAGAACCGAACTTTGAAAGAGATGATGAATGCACTATTGTAGGATTCTGGTTTACCCCAGAACATGTTGGGGGAGGGGGGGGGGGGGGGGGGGGAGGGGAGCATTGTTGACCACAAATTATATCCTCAACAAATAACGGATGCATAAGGTACTAGCAAAACACCACATGAACTTTCGAAAGGTAAAGTACCATCATACAAATACCTCAAAGTGTGGGGGTGTCTAGCCAAAGTGGCAATACCACCTCCTAAAAAGGTCATAATTGGACCTAAAATCGTGGACTGTACTTTCATAGGATATGCACACAACAATAGTGCTTATCGATTTCTGGTACATTAGTCAAATATACTAGATATACATGTCAATACAATAATGGAATCAAGGAATGCATCCTTCTTTGAAAACATGTTTCCATGTAAGGATGAAGAAAATCCAAAACCAACTCGTGAACAAAGAGAGGTAAGCACTTTTGTGAACGAAACTGTAGAGGAAGAACCTCAAAGAAGCAAAAGAACTCGAATGAAAAATCGTTTGGAGATGAATTCATAACGGCCTTTCTCATGGAGAAAGAACCGGGAAGTTATAAAGAAGTCATGTCTACACCTGACGCACCTTCATGGAAGGAAGTGGTCAAAAGTGAGATAGACTCCATTATGCAAAACCATAAATGGAAGTTAGTCGACTTACCACAAGGGTGTAAAGCACTTGGGTGCAAATGGATTTTCAAAACTAAGTTGAAAACCGATGGCTCAATAGAGAAGTACAAGGCTAGGCTTGTGGTGCAAGAATCCCGACAAAAAGAAGTGTTGGACTTCTTTGACACCTATTCTCCAGTTATGAGAATAACTTCTATAAGAATGCTAATAGCAATAACGGCATTAAGAAACCTAGAAATCCATCAAATGGATGTAAAAACTGTCTTTCTAAATGGAGAGTTAGAAGAGGAGGTTTACATAAAACAACCTGAAGTGTATGTTGTGTCTGTACAAAAACACAAAGTATGCAGACTTGTAAAGTCCCTTTACGGACTCATACAAGCTCCTAACAATGGAACAAAATATTTTACAACATAATGATGTCAAATGGCTTTAGCATTAATGAATGCGATAAATGCATTTTTATATCAAGACTACTTCTATGTAATATGTCTTGTTTTATTTGTATGTACATGATATGCATGCTTATCATTGGAAGAAACAAAGACATGATCAACCGAACTAAGAACCTACTTAAGGGTCAGTTTGACATGAATTATATGGGACTAGCAGATGTTATCCTAGGGATTAAAATCACTAGACACTCCGAAGGAATTATCTTGTCCCAAGCTCATTATACTAAAACGATACTTGAGAGATTTAAGAACTACACAAGTGGAACTGCAAAAAGTCCAATGGACCGTCAACTCCACTTGACAAAAAATGTGGGGGACGCAGTGTCACAACTAGAGTATACTTGAGAAGTTTATGAATAAAACATGTATTTAATACATGGTATGCCGGACACTTTCCGGGCATATTTTCGGTGGACTCCGGCCATTCAATACCGGAAAGTGGGAGCTTTGGCTTCGTCTACACGAGCTCTTGCTTGTAGTATATTCATACGTTAAATTTGAGTTCCGTTTAGATGAGAAATATAATGGAAACCCGAAGTTGGTTGCACATAAGGCAAAAACTTGGGAAAAAGTCATAAAATGTGGCTATCCCACGTCGAATAGAATGGGAGGAATCATACGGGACATAATAAGGAGAAACACTTTAAGGCCATGGCCTTGGGTCACTTCCCATTTTCAATGGGGGAACGACATAGACAACCAACGGGCAAGCGCCGAGCCGTGCCATGCCGTGCCATGTTGTGCCAATTAAGCTGAGTTGAGATGAGACGGGCGGACCGAGAGACAACATGGGTTGGCCACCTATGTTACGTTTTGGGCCGGCCCAACTCTGCAGTCCAACAGAGCTGATTGGATAATACTATTAGTCATGTTGTGCCAAGTAAGTTGAGATGAGACAGGCGGACCGAGAGACAACATGGGTTGGCCACCTATGTTACGTTTTGGGCCTGGTTGGCCACCTATGTTACGTTTTGGGCTGGCCCAGCTCTGCAATCCAACAAAGCTGATTGGATAATACTATTAGTCAAATATCCAATTAAATGAGATCCGATTAAATGCAATATCTCCAATTTAAATAAAGATCTAGGTGTTATATTTTGCAAAATATTGCACAGTTAATGCAATATCTGCAATAACTCCCAATCCGATCTCCTCCGTCCCTATAAATAGGGTGTTTCATTCTCCATCAGTTTAAGAGTGATGTTATCCGGGCGGCCGAAAACTACTAACGGGACAAGGCAAAAGCGGATTCCGAATACGCCAAGACTTGGGGCGGATGCGGAATCCGCTTCCGCCAGATTTGTTTTTTAATTTTCGGGGAAAAAAATGGCCCCAGATTCAACCTCATTTGTCTTTACAATTCACATTATTGGGCGGATTAAGAAAAAAAGAAATAAAAAACTGAGGCGGAAGCGGATTCCGCATCCGTCCCAGATTCAACCTCATTTGCCTTCATAGTTCACATTATTGGGTGGATTAAAAAAAAAAAAGGGGCGGAAGCGCATTCCGCATCCGCCCAGATTTGCCTTGACATTATTGGGGCGGAAGCGGAATCCACTTCCGTAGTCGTGTTAGTAATTTTTCGTCTGCGCGAATAGTAACTTTGTAGTTTAATCACCCGAAAAACGCCAACTCTTCTCTACTTCTATTTTTCGAGAGTACAACACTCAACTGATTCGCAGGTTTCCGACATATTATGCAAGCCGGATTCTCAACGCAGTTTTATCTTGAGATTCTTGAACACCGGTAGCCATCGTAATACGGGGTGTTTTTAGAATTAAGGAAAGTAATAATATCTCAACTCTGCAAAATTCGGGTATCTAATTTGTATATTTTCCGATCCTAATTTTTATAGCGCGTTTTACAGTTTAAATTACGTATTTCGGTTCCTACGTTAATTTGATATCAAGTGAGGGTGTGCTTGCTTTTTTTCCTGAACTTGTTTTGATTCGTTGGATTGTTGCCTGTTTATGTTGCTCTTGGATTCTGGGGCTTGTGGCCCGTTTTGCCAACGTACTTTGCTTCTCGCTTGAATTGATCTTCACCCATGAGCATCTTATTGGGACGCAAAGTTCGACTTGAGCTTATAAACTCCATTCCTTTGTTTCGTGCTAGTCAGAACGAGGACCGTCCAATGCGTTTTGAAGGCCCGTGCTATTTCAACATATTTTTAGCTTGTTTATTTAAAAAGAATTAATTTGCATAGTTATTTTAGTTTGTTAATTTGACTATCATTATGTTAAAATACTTTAAATCTATGTTAAAATAATTAGTAAATTTAAATAGACAAAGAAAAACTATAATGAATATAAAAAAATTAAAATTAAAATCGAGGAGCAAATAATAGAAACTGATTAAACAAAAATATTAATAAAATTGTGATAAAATGAGTATAAAAATGAATGAACAAATTGTTTTTTTTATATAAAAGTAGGAAAAAAAATAAAATAAAGACCTAGGAAAGAAATAATGTTATAGAATATATGTGGGGCCCCTAAAAATGAAATGGAAAAACGTTCAGTGTGTTTCGAACCTAGAACCTATTGTAACTTTAAAAATAAAATAAAACACTTGAACCAATGTGCTAGCTCAAACAAGTGATAACAATACACACATATATAAAATATATGCACCCCTATATTTTGGGGGCCCTGTTCCATTGGTGTGAATGAACAGGCTTATGGACGGGCCTGGTCAGAGCAAATCATTGTTTACTCTTCTACGGTTTCAAGCCAAGAGAAGAGAATGTGCTACAAAGTGTTTGTCATATTAGTGATAATTTCAAGGATGTTTCTTTAATAGATCATTTCGTCCCTTGAAATAACAATTGTCAATTAGTTTTATGATTGAACCTCATCAGATTTATGTATTGAACTTGGGTCTAACGCGCATGTACACTCGTATGCACACGACCTCATTCTATCCGGTCCATACTTTATAAAGAGAAAGGACTTCTTCCTCCCTCCTCTCCTCCTTTATTATTTTTCAAAGCTCGTGTGCTTTTGTTTTCTCCATTTCTGTCTTCTACTCCTTATACTAATTTTTTATACGTAACCCTTGTAAGTTTGTCATAGCTTGATTACTGATTTCTGGATTGTATCTCCCTCTCGACATTCTACATAGTATATTTTACAATTTACCGTGTCACCTCCTCTGCGTTCTTTTATCTCCTTCGATTCCGTTTTACGACTTTGATCAATATAAAACTTAACTTTTCTCTAGTTTATTATTCGAGATTTGAAAGAACAAGCATTAATCGGCCAATTGATATTTATTAAGCAAATTGACAAATGGATCAACAAAGGGACGAATATATATGGATTTCACAATAAAAGTGAGAGTAATTCAAATCTAATATGCACAATTAATTTCAATTTAGATAGTCGATCACTAGGCCTATATATATATTTCATTAGGCTTACTGTACGTGTATACTGCGCTCAAACTTACATGATGCTATAGCCTACCGTAATGGGTCCATCGAATTTTAACATACCATATTACAACCAAGGTCATCACATTTTTATCCTCACCTAGAAAAAAAAAGATATGCTGACATAATAACTCTACATTTTTTATAGGCATGCCTCAGAGATGTCAGATGTAAGATATATATAACCTAAAATCTTCAAGTAGTTAGTGCAGTGCACTCTCCAGTACGTTAAGTGAAGATTTCCTTCACAGTTAGATTAACTAAATTAGAATGCAGCTTTTGTGACTTAAAATTTCAGCCTTCTCAGTGCATGCCCATATCATAGGGATATTCATACACAAAAAGAACTCAAAGTTATTCATATTGTTGCTTGACTTTTGTTGACTCCCACATGTCAATTTTTTGGGGCATGTGAATGCACGAACTCATCTCACATAATTTTAAAGATACAACCTTTCATGTTTACTGCAAATTTAAAGAACTGGGCAAGAATTGCAATTCTGAGCCCACGTGTTTAGGTCTATTTTACAGGTAGGTTTAGCATCAACCAAACAACGGCTATCAGAAACAAGGGCAATTTGGTTCAACACAAAAAATTTTTAGCTGGTTTGTGCTATAAAAAGCCAATCACTTTTGGGTGCAGTGTAGAAAAGTTTTGTTATCAATTTAGGGCAAGATCTTAATCACTCAAGACCACTGTCAATATGTACTGACAAAAGATTAAATATGAAGATTGTGCTTTGGTGGGATGTTGAGTATGCAATGTGCTGGGGTCTTGTTTTTAATTTAGTACTTTGTTGCTTTGTCTTATAATTATGTGGTAAGTTTAGGCTAGTTTCTGTAAAAAAATTTTATGTGAATGAAATTTACTCTTGTGCAAATATGGTGTAGACACCATTTATGCATTTGTGGTTGAATTTATGCTTTAAAGAAGTAATTAACCATTTGGACGTATTTCTTTGTGTTTGGCAGTTGAAATATCAATTATTCAATTGCATGATTGCTCAAGGACCATTCCTAGGGTTTATTATTGGAAACTTTTTGGGTTTAATCAATTACAAGATTAGTGTATGATAAATGCTAATAGTGATATTCACCAACCAAACTCTTAATACTCTCTACATTTGTAAACTCTATCAAATTTAATTCGAAATCATCAAAGATTATCAAACCGTTAGAATTAATATACGTGTAACGATCAATACCGGTAGCTCCAAATTAACCTAAACGACAAAAATAAACCCGCAAAATGCAACTAGTTCACACGACAATAACTCGTTGGTTTAAGTGTACACTTAACCTTGGGTTCGAGATTGTCGAAAATTCCCTGTACATGGTTAATGTGACATTACTTCAACAAGTTATTAGTAAATTGACCTAAGAGGTAATCATTCTTTTTAATTTTTGGAAAAAAAAAAAAACAATATCGACCAATGGAGCACCCGAGAAAATCTATCGAAAACGAAATTTAATCTTTAATTGTTTACATGTGTAAATTTAATGAGATTAACAACAACCATCTCCTTATTCTAAACCTCTTCAATGGATTTAGATGCTTTACACAAGGTCAAGTGTAAAATAGCTAGTCTAATATTTATAATTACCCTCCAACATAAAGTAATATTGATAATTACTTACCATTTTGAAAATGAAAAAAGAACTTGTCTTGAAAAAATATCTCCATGGACATACCTATAGTTTATTGCGTACAATAATTGCCTCATTTTTCAGTAACCCATAACATAATTACACCTTGGTTTGTAATCGGACTATAAATAGGAAGTTTTAGGGTTACTTATAAAACCCATCTTTTCCCATCTCTCTTGCCTACTTCCATGCCGTAAAAGAAGGGAAGGAGGAGAGAGAAGATCCATTTCACTGAAACATGAAGAGAGTCGTAAGAAGATCAGAGGAAGCTTCCAGAATCTCAACCCCATCGTCGTTCCCGGCGAGGAGCGTCTGGTACGGCGAGTGTCAGAAGAACCATGCTGCCGGAATTGGAGGCTACGCTGTCGACGGATGCCGGGAATTCATGGCTAGCGCCGAGGAAGGCTCTCCTGGAGCCCTAGCATGCGCCGCCTGTGGGTGTCACCGGAACTTCCATCGCCGTCAGGTTCAAATGGAGGTCGTCTCTGAATGCAGCTCTCCTCCTAACTCATCCACCGGTTACAATTAAGATATGTTGTTTAAGGGTTTTCCATTGGGGGCTTTGATTATTGTTGTTTGTGTGTTGGATTTGCATGTGTCTGATGATTTGAGACTCTAAGCTTAAATGTGCAAACTTGGGTATTGGAATAATTGAATTGATTGTGGATTTGGAAAGGGTTTGTTTTACTTTGTGGTGATTGTGATCTCTCTTGCTTGCTTTGAGATGACTGATTTGATTGATCGGTCTTTGTGTGTTTGGTTTGAGTAATTTGGGTTTGTGCTTATGGTGAGTTGAAGCGTGATAAAAGTAACTTATAATCATGTTGGTTGTTATGATAAAGCAATTTCTTAATCAAGCACTAAAAAGGGTTTAATTGATTATTATTCTCAACTACAAGTTAGAGCACTTTGCTTTTCTCTTTGTGGTTGTGTCCTCAGTGGTATGACACTCAAAGTTAGATGAATGTTTATTTGTATATATTAATCACTCTTTTTTATTCTTAATATTTTGAACTTTATTTTCAAAAGAAAGTAAAATATAGACATCATTGAGTATATTTCTAATAAGCTTTACTCCTTAAGCTTTTGAGATGCATCTAATCACTCTTTGTCTACTTCCTTCCTCCCAAATGTTGTAGTCTATATATATATATATATATATATATATATATATATATATATATATATATATATATATATATATATATATATATATATAATATGCTTGTTCTCATGTGATCCATTTACAATATATAGTACACAAGATGAAGTCAAAGTATGTTTTATACACAATGATATAATGATTGTTGCATATAGAGAGAGGGTCTATAATTGCAAGTATACAATAATCAATAGATGTTTAACTTGATATGCGTCATGTTGTATGGATTGATGCATATTGGAGATTGTATATTCTGCAAGTTAGGTATTACATAGGCATGGAAGGTTTGGGGAGAGGGGGAACAAAGCATTAGGTATATGATCATTCTATTTTACTCTCAAAAGTTTGGGTGGATGTCAAAATCTTTGCATGTATATTCAACACTTGCACATGGATAGTGTACCTTTAGTTTTGTTTGCTACTTCCTATATATATCTTAGACAAATATATCCAAAGTTTTACACTTAATTTATTTCATTTGCAGAAAGAAGCATTCAACTGGATATTGTTTTATATTCGCGATTTCTTCGTTTGTGAGTAACGATACACAACCTTTAGAAAAGGAAAAACTACCGTGCCCGATTAGTTTTATTGTTAAATAGTGACTATAACTGATTTCATAGTATTGTAAGAACTGATAGGATCAAAAGCTGTGTATTACTGATGCTCAACGTTTACATATATACAAGAATGAGTATTTAAACTATCCTAAAACAGTGGGAGAGTTTAACTTTAAGGATAAAATAAGAAGGCAATATATATATATATATATATATATATATATATATATATATATATATATATATATATATATATATATATATATATATAGAGTTAGGATCACGTAGGAACCTCCCTTAGAGTAGGGAATAAACTTATAATAGCCGTTGGATTAATACAGATGAACGTCCAAGATTTAACATTGTTTATGGTAATAATTAATGAAAATATTATATTACCTCTAATAGAATTATGATAAAAATATTTTAACGACCAAATTTTCTCTATAAAATATAATAACGACCCAATATGAAAATAAATTATTTAGAATTGTTCGTTAAATTTGGTCGTTAAATTTTATAATATGGAAAAAATACTGGTTAAATTTGGTCGTTAAATATTTTATAAGAAATTTGATCGTTAAATTATTTTCATATTGGGTCGTTATTATATTTTATAGAGAAAATTTGGTCGTTAAAATATTTTTTTTATATAATTATTATAGTCATCGTTAAAATTTTGTGGGTCATTAAATATTTGTGGGTCGTTAAAATTTTATGGAGAAAATTTGGTGGTTAAAATGTTTTTTTTTTCCATATTTTAACTACCAAAACAAATTTTAACCCTAACAAATTTAACGATCAAATTTCTTATAAAATTTATTAACGATCAAATTTCTCTATAAATTATATTAACGACCAAATATATTAACGATCAAATTTCTTATAAAATATATTAACGATCAACTGCTTCAATGTTTATTTTTGGGATAGCCCGAAAATAAGAAATCTGTTTTCCTAATTTGTATCTTATTTAATGAATGAATAATGAAAAATGAACAATCATGTGATTCTCACCTTGGGAAGCTTATTATGCACCTTCCATCATGAACGTACAAATTTTAATCCAACGGATCTGAGGAGTTCCTATTCCCTACTCTAAAGACTGTTCCTACCGGATCCTGACCCTATATCTATATATATATATAGGGTCAGGTTTCGGATAAAATTATTGTTACGGAGAGGAACGAGAACCTCTAAGAGACGTTGAATTAATTTATAAACGTTCTAGATTCATTCAAGTAAATAATCTTATTATAGTAGTAATCAATTACGATTAAGCAGAATAATAAATTTAAGGTTCATGAACATAATGTTCATCTTAATTAATATTATTTTTCATATATTTCTAACTATTTCAATTTGTAAATGTTATTTATTAAGCAGTGTAAGTATATCTTAAATGAACGTAATTTTCAAGCAAATTAAATGTATCTTTCTAGTCATGTTGTTATTGTGTATACGAGTTCCCTTATATATATATATATATATATATATATATATATATATATATATATATATATATATATATATATATATATATATATATATATATATATATATATATATATATATATATATATATATATATATATATATATCTTTCATTATATTAAATTAAATTTTTTTATATGCGTACACATACCTTTAATTTCTAGCCATGTGATTATTGTATTTACACGTAAGGGAAATATGTTCTTTGGGAAGTTAGGGAAATATGTCCTTCTATTTTTTTTTATGGGTATGGTCATATTGCCCGTTTGTATGTTGGTGATAGTTTTATTTGGTCGGCCACCGGTATGCAACAAGGAGACCCTTTTGGGGCCGCTTCTTTTTTCCTTTGTCTTGCACCCACTTCTTCATCGGATCAAAGACAATTGCAAGCCTCTTCTACATGCTTGGTATCTTGAAGATGGTACTATTATTGACCGGGTAGAGGAAGCGGCTAGAGCGCTTGATATCATTAGAGATGTTGGCCCGAGTTTTGGCCTCGAGGTGAATGTTTGCAAGACTAAACTCTTTTGGCCATCTTGTGATGATTGAAGCTTAAAAAAGGTTTATTCCCTCATGACATTGCTAGGTCGGTTCTGGGTGTTAAGTTGTTGGGTGGGGTTGTGAGCATAGGTGATGGATATATTAGAGATCTAGTCATGAAAAGAGTTGTTAAGGCGGTTGAGTTAATGTACCTAGCTTCTTCCACAATTGAGGGACCCGTAGAGTGAGCTTATTTTGCTTCGTTTTTGTAAGGGTCCGGTGTTGCTAAGATGTTGTTTAGCTTGCGGACTTGTCTACCGGAGCATGGGGAGGGTGCATCTTCTTATTTTGGTTTGCGACTCCGTGAATCAATCGAGGATATTGTGGTTTGTGGGGGTCCTTTTTTGGTGATCTTCAGTGGCGACTTGCTTCTTTGCCGATTCGGTGTGGAGACGTTGGGTTATACTCATATAGTTGTTGATATGGGCTTCGAGTTTTTTTGGAGCTTTGGGAAATCTTCAAGCTTTTATTCCTAGTTTCAATCTTTCTAGTTTTACTGTCAATAGCACCGTCCCTCCCTAAAGCCCAACATGCTTTGACGAGTGCTCTTTTTAGTAAGACAATACAGGTGATGAAACCATCTTTTGATTTGACCCCTAGACAAAGAGTGGTTTTTAAGTGTCTACAGGCAGAGCATAGTCAAGATTTCCTTATTGCCAGTGTATGTCTCTTGTTGAATATCGCACGATCCTCAAGTATCGTCTTATGATTCATTTGTTCCCGTTTGATGCATTTTGTCCTATGCCTAATTGTTGGAGGACTTTGGATGATTTTGGGAGCATGCGGTTCATTGTAAAAAACTAATCGGCTTCAAATATAGGCACGGTGTGTTAGTGTTTGGATGGGTGAGTGGAAAACATGCTTATATTGATTTTACATGAGTCTCTCCTTTGGTTGGTTTGGGTAATGGGCCTTTTGTGGTGGGTAAGGAGGCCCTCAACACGGCCTCTATGAATGTGGCTAAGCATGAAAGGGCTTGTATTGAAAGCCAACATGTGTTTCTTCCGTTCACATGCATTTGATACGCGCGTTTAGTTTTCGTGCACCCGATGCCGTCGAGATTCTCAAGAGGGTGCAATGGGTCTTGCATAGTAATGTTGTGTCACCTGGGTCTTGCATAGTAATGTTGTGTCACCGACAAGTTGACGCTTTGATAATAATATTTGAAATTGTTTGGCGTTACAAATTTTAACTAGCCCCTGTTTCAGGAATACCTTGTGCATCTCCTCGACCTCTTTTTATGAGTTATTTAGCTGTATTTCAAGTGCTCCGTGTTTTGCAGTAAACTCTTCCGAGTTTTGAGAAAGTTTCATTGGTGGTTGTTTCGAGTTATTTGTCTTAGAGGGGTCGTGGATTTCTAATCGACTCTTGAAGGTTTTGATTCAAGTCCAAATTTGACGTGTACACAGTTGTTCTCCAAGCTCCCATCTTATGCACTTCCTTCGACGAAAGATATTTTACTCCCCGTCTCCAAAGACTGACTCACTCTCCTTTCCCTTGAAGATCTCGTGCTTATGGATGTAATTGTTGTATTTTTCTGCTTTTTTCATATTTATTTTTTTCTCGATCTTCATGACAGTTTGTCCGTCTGTCGATTTCTTTTGGTCTTTCGATCCATTATACGGTGTATCGTCTAGTGCATCGAATTGCTTTCCTTATAAAAAAATCATACAAGAAAAGTTTTGATGCTATTAGTTTGCATGTGATTTCATATAATATGACGATCAACTTCAATGTGTTTTTGTACGTTTACAAAATACAAGATTATAAGGGAGATATGTAAAGTGGTATGATTATCACACGAAAGCATCATTGGTTGAGGATGGGAGATACCGAGAGGTTTGACGAAAGCTTCCTGCCAAACTAAGTCACAAGTAGTGGTTGTCACGACATGAATTCTTTCTTGTTAGTGAACTTCGATGGATTGTTGAAGTAATTGAGTAAAGATGTGGACGACGTAGGAGAGATACATACATGTAATAGTGAGGTATAATAGCTGGCCTATAAGTCAACGGTACTTATTTGGAGAGAGTAGAGCATGATTTCCATTTAGAGTGAGATTGTAATTAAGTTCCATGGGAAAGTAAATTGGACATGAGCCAAGGTTTCCAAATTCCACAAGTATGCCCATGTGTGTTTATGTTGGGAGAGAAACAATCAATCTAGAGTGCGAGTTATTTCGATGTCCAAAAAGTAGGGTAATATTTCGAGATCTTTCATATGGAAAAAAATAATTGAAGAATGTTATTGTGCATTTTGATGTAGTTAATGGACTAGAAACACTTTGTGTATGAATGAGAGAAACCAAATTGACGTAGAGTTTAAGTGAGTTTCGCAAACCAATTACGAAGAGTTTTTTGTAGACCATATTCAAAGGGAGCTTTTCCAAAAAGAACAAATGTAGTTATGCAATTAATAAGGTAGTAAGTAGTGATAACACATTCGTCCCAAAGTTGAATCGCTAATGATGCTTGAAAACTTAAAGCATGGGAAACATTAAGGATATGTCGATTTATCGTTCGACTCGTCTGATTTGTTGAGGTGTATAAAATTCGAACTAGATTTTATTTATTTTTAGCATTGAATCGATGTTGAGCCATGTGAAAAAACGTTTAGACTAAACGTGATACATCCTTTTGTGTTTTATTAGAGAAACTCAAGTAGTGCTAGAATGATCTTCAACTAAAATTAAAAAAAAAAGAAAAAAAGATGCACCATAAGAGGAGACATAAAGATATGGACTCTATATGTCGCAGTTTATAAGTTCATACGGATGAGAGGCATGAGAAATACAAGAAAGAAATGCATTGCAAGGTTGTTTTGTTTTGTAATAAATCACTCTCACTCGTTTTATCTTTATGAAATTCAAATGATGTAACTCTGGAAATTTTTTAAGTAAATCGTAGGAGTGATGTCCGAGTAATTTTTTTAGGTAAAGGTAAATTCATAGAAAATGTGAAAGAGTACTAAAGTAACAAATTTTATGTACACACTTGCGACTTGTGGTCTGCGGCCAAATAACATCACATATAGTACTCTACAGAGACATGCAATCCTCCTGAACATACCTACTACCCTGAGGCTGAAAAAACATGAGAATACAACCAACGGCAACGCTCATGAGGCTTGTCCACCTTCGGCAAAACCATCAGCAGACAAAGACACTCGCAATCCATACAAGAGCCCCAACCTCGGGACAATGGTCATTCCAACTTCGGCAAATCCATCAACGAACTCAAACCAAACCCGGTACATATATCTTTAACAAATACATCAAAATGTGGAGAAGAATACAACTCCGGCAAGAACCAACTATTAAGATGTAATCCCCTATCTAACTCTTGCAGGGAATACCTCATGTAGCAAATATAAATTCCCTAGCCATTGATGCCATAGAAGAGATTGATCAAGATGACAAGAATGAACAACAAAAGAGTAGGATGGTTGCTGAAGCCAATGAAGCCAATACACCGGTTCACATGTTTCACCCACTTTAATCAGAGTCCACGAAATGTGATTCTATAAATCACAAAATTTATAGTTTATAGTAATGGCGTAGGAAGAATCGGTAGTAAAGCGTGAGAGGAGCGACTAAATGACATTTTAATACAAGGACCAATATTAATTATAATTGAAAAGCATATGTTAAGGACTTAAGACTAGGAATGGAAATGGGTCGGTCGATAGGTGGATGTACCATTTTATCCAACCGTCCAACTTACTTAAACCCTCACCCACCCTACCCACCAAATGTTTAAATTTCGTTCATCACCCACTGGGTGATTCGGGAGTAAATAACCAAGTGTGTAGTAGTTCATTCGTCCTTTTGTCTTTTAAAAAATATAAAATAATATTATATTTAAATTAACACGAATCTAAATCCCTCATTCACGTGATATTACCTTACATTTAAACCAATATCAAAATGATTTCCAATTAATACAAAACGATGCAACAAACACAATATTATTTGCATAAAACACATGTAAATCAACATAATTAGAAGTGAGCGGCAAAAATAGTGAAGTATTAGCATGAACAGCTAAACGTGGTCGGAGGTTCGCCAAATTGAGGTGACGAAAACTTGAAGGTTTGGTATGAGATTTAAAAAATCTAGGGAAAGGATGTGGAGTCATGCGGTTGTAACTCTTTGACTAAGTGAAAGAAAAATGTTAAAAAAACTAGTATGGATTTTAGGATTTTTAGTGAATTTTTTTATTAATTTTCATGGATGGAATGAGGTGGCTGAGTGATGATCCAGGTGGTGGATGGTTGTACATCTACCCATACACGTCCCACCACCCATCAATTTCACCCATCAACCAACCACTACCCGAAACTCATCGGGTTTTCACCCGTATATTTGTTTCGGTTGACCGATTGGCAAGGTGGTTGTTTACGTGGAATTCATAACGTAATTAAATTTTCTAGAACGAATTAAATTAATTTTGACCGATGAAAAGTTAATCCAAGGAATGTTATACTCTTGATAGGTTCCATGAAAAACAGTGAACTTGCTTTGTACTAGATTTAATTGTTTTTTTTAATACACGGGTAAGCAAATAAGCATGGTCACCGTTTGTTGGTACACCATCCCATGACATCCTTTCGGATGAGAACTTCGACTTCTTGTGGTGTAAGAGCCTTAGTCTTATGGAGCCGTTTTGGCCTTAGCCACCCCTGTGGGTTTAGGGAGCCGTCCCAACGGCTCGTCCAGTATCCGCCCCTGCGGCTCAGGGAACCGCCCCTGCGGTTTCTTGCGGCTGCAGCCGGCTTTGTTGACCTTGACTCGTGCTTTACCCTTTTGTTTCTTCTTCCTAATTAAGCTTCTTCTTTAATCTTGTGAGCAAGGGTTTCTCACTTCCTTCCCAGCTTCCTTACGTCCTTCTTGCTTCTCCCTTCCTCCTTGATCTTGCTTGAGTTTTCCTTGGAGTTTGATAGAGTTTGTGTGTGGCTTTGGTAGAGCTTGATGTTGTGCATGGTTGCTTACCTTCAGATGCCAGCTAAGAGTGTGTTTTGTTCTTTCCTTGGTTGATCACAGCAGTAGGTAAGTCTTGGTTCTTCTCTTCTTTCTTTCTTCCTTTGCTTCCTCCTCCATAGCTTAGGATTAAATGTGCTTGGTTGGATGTTGATGTTAGAATGTGTATGTGCATGTATATGTGTGGTTATTGTATGAAGAAGACGTGATTTGATCACGTGAAGAGCCGAAGAGGAATCGCGGGATCACATTCTGCACTGTCACCGCCCCCGCGCCTGAAAGCCGCCGCCCCTACCGGAGCCTTGTCACAGCACCTGCGCCCGTGCCTGCGCTTGCCTGCGGCCACTGTCAACGCGCCTGCGGCCGAGCGTCGCCGCGCCTGCGGGTTGCCTTGTTCCGCCCCTGCGTCTTTCCGTTCCGCAAATGCGTTTTGTACAGGATCTACTTAGAGTAGTATGATCCTTTCCTTTCCTAGTATGAGCGGGTTAGTAGCATGTTAGGTATGTGCATGAGGATAGAATGATGAGGAATGTGATATATCTGTATGCCGGTTATGGCTTTGAGGTTTAGTAGGTTATCGAGGTTTATAATTTGGATATGATCCTTTTGGATCCCTTGGGTCTAGGTGTGACCCCTTTGATTGATAGGATATGTGATATCTCGTTATGCCTTGTTTTAGGCAGTGTTGTCCTCCAGATTGGAGTGGACCGTGTTTGAGAGTTGATCGTGGTTGAGACTACTTCTGAGGTTGAGGTAAGTCCATAGGACTTACTTAGCTGCCATCCTTATATTGGATGTATGCATGCGTGGTCTGTGTTATATGCTTGATAGCATGCGATGTCGTTTATTACCGGCCTATGTTTTAGTGATTGCCCATTGTAGGGCCGTGATAACCTTTCCTATTTCATCCCGCTGGGAGTCTGGGAGGTTCTCTGTAGTTAGGATAGATCTGGTATATGGGATGGCCACTCCTCACTCCTTTATGGTATACGGGAGAGTGTTCCGGATCCACTCCAGCTGGCTATGAGCGACCAGAGGCGAGGAAAATATACTCCTCGTGTCACATATGTTCATATACATATATTTGTACGAATTGAGTGTTGGACTTTATAAAGATAATTAACCGGGTAAATGCGTGATAGCATGATGATGTGTTTATTATTCCTGACGTGTGACTGTGGTTATGCATCTCTTTATATGTGTATGGTTAGATAACGGTTTTATACCGTGTTGTAGATCCTTTGCAGGTTAGGAGAGCTACAGAGTCATCTAGAGGGGTGATCTGTTGAGGGCTCCGTAAACTGGGTTTATACGTGGGCCGTGGGATATTTATGATGTACGGATTTATGTTTTGGTTTGTACTCAGCGGGTCTTTTGTATTACCTTTTGATATGTATATATATATATATATATATATATATATATATATATATATATATATATATATATATATATATAAGTTTGATGTTTTGTTTTAATCTATCTGTGCCTTGTTGTAAGATCCAGTGAACTTGTTGTCAGGCTAGGGTCAGGATCCATTGTGAGATCCTAGCCTAGTAGCGCCTCGAGTCCTACGGATTCGGGGTGTTACGAAGTTGGTATCAGAGCTTAGGTTGACAACAATGGCACTTGCAATCTGCAATAAAGTTCGAATAGATAAATAAATTGAACCTGAAAGGGGTCTGACTTTTCATAAGGTTTTGGTTTTGAAATGAGTACAAATATTTTGGGATAGTGTGTACGTGAGCCATCGCCCATCTGAAGATCTCGACAGTATAGATATAAATAGATATTCTGATGTATGTGATTGATTTGATATATATCTATACATATGGCATATATATAGCCTTCTAAGTTAGGTTTGTGTCCTCTGCAGATGGTTCGGACTAGAGCCTTACCTGCAGTTGGACGAGGTAGAGTTATACCCCCTCTATGTAGAGGACGGGGTATGATTCCTGCTGTTGATCCACGTGTAGCAGAGGAAATTCATGAGGACGTTGCTGAGAGCGTCGTTCCAGAGACTGGGAACGGGGCAGCTGGGAGACAGGGATCACAGGGAGTCCAGCCAGATGACTCGGATCGTGTCTCCATGGGTGGATCAGAGTTCCGTGCGTATATCAGATGCGTTGAGGAGGCTGCTAGAGTAGGTAGGCGTGCCCCAGATCTGCAGGCACATGAGGGATCATTTGGGAGATCCCATGGAGTTACTCAGGTGCCAGCTGCACCGGCAACTTTTGTTGAGATTGCTAGAGTTACAGAGGAGCATAGAGGGCCTCGACCAGATACTTGGTTGAAGGCATTCCGGCCATCATATGGGAGTACCCCCTTTCTCTGGAAAGGTGGGGTTAGAGGTCGAGTTATGGATAGGACATGTGGACTCAACTCTGGAGTCTATTAGATGTCCAGCAGACATACAGATTGAGTTGGTGCAGACTCTGTTCAGAGATTTAGCACAACACTGGTGGAGGTCTGTACGGGGACAGGTTAGTAGTTATGATCAGATGAGGACCATGATTAGAGAGCGTTTCTGCCGTGCCTCGTTGAGGAGGGAGAAACTGCGAGATTTTGTTGAGGCTGGCTTCGAGGATGTACCAGTCTCAGAGGCCATTAGGAGATTTCAGGAGGAGCTGACATTGCTGGGTCCAACTGCACCTTCTGCAGATCAGCATGTGTATCTATTCTCCCGACGACTGAGGGATACTACCCGGACCTATATGGCGGGATTTCATTGTGAGACTCTTATGGATTATGAGGACAGAGCTTATGTGAGGGAACGAGCTGGACAGAGGAGAGCTTCTAAGACCGGAGAGTTTGAGAAGAGACAACGTACACGGCAGACCAGTGGTACTGGAGGAGCTGCTGGTTCAAGGCGAGGCCAGAGCCGCCAGAGTCATCCCTATCTAGACCGGTTGCAGGTAAGAGGCGACAATGTTACAACTGTGGTGATCCGGGACATATGCGGCCAAAGTGTACGAGGCCGTTAGTCACTTGTTTTACTTGTGGCAGATCAGGCCACAGAGCTGTCTTCTGCCGACAGGACGGAGAATCATCTCAACAGGGTTCTTCCCCTGCCAGTGTAGCGGGAGGTGGGCAAAGGCCACCTCAACAACAGCAGACACAAGGACAGAAAAGGGTCCCAGATCGCCCTACAACTCAGGGATCTTCTCCTGGGCTGAGTAGAGGCAGAGGTCGTGGTGGGAGCACCACTGACACCCGAGGACCACAGGGCCGAGTTTTTAAGCTGAGGAGTGCAGAGGAGCCAGCTGCACCGACTGCTATAGGTACCATTCTGATCCATGGTTTACCTGTTAGAGTTCTGTTTGATACGGGTGCTACGCATTCTTTTATATCTGATGTTTGTGTAAAGCGTCTGAGTCTAGATACAATTAAGGGGATGCCCTTTATTATAGGGTTACCCGATGGTGGTAGGGTCAGAGGTACCCGTGAGATTCATGGTTGTCCCATTAGAGCATGAAGAAGTCATTTTAGGTATGGATTGGATGGATAGACATTCTGCAGTGTTAGATGTAGGTAGGAGGATTGTTACCCTCTCTACCGAGTTAGGTCAGATAGAGGTTTTTCGAGGTTGGGACCTTGGATAGACATGCATGATTATCAGTGCGATACGGGCAGCTAGACTGATTGCACAAGGTTGTGAGGCCTTCTTGTGTTATGCCATGAAGGAGGGGGGAGTCCAGTATTAGAGGATATCCCAATGGTTTGTGAGTTTACAGATGTGTTTGTTGAGCCGTCCAGTTTTCCGCCCTAGGGACGAGTTTGCACTTCACTACTGCGTTCCATCCTCAGACAGATGGTCAGTCAGAGAGGACCATTCAGACACTGGAGGATATGCTGCGAGCTTGTGTGTTGGATTGGGGACAAGTGTGGACGGATCATCTCCCACTAGTTGAGTTCTCATACAACAACAGCTAGCATGCATCTATTGGGATGGCCCCATATGAGGCACTGTATGGACAGAAATGTCGTACGCCGTTATGTTGGGATGAGCCGAGCAGTGTTAGTGGTTTGACACTTGATCAGATTCAGGATGATGTTGCTCGAGTAGCATTGATTAGAGAGAGGATGTTGACTGCACAGAGCCGTCAGAAGTCTTATGCAGATAGGAGGTGTAGACCTCTAGAGTTCAGAGTGGGAGCCCATGTGTGGCTGAGGGTGTCTCCGACACGAGGTGTTAGACATTTTGGCATTAAGGGGAAGTTAAGCCCCCGATATGTCGGACCGTTCGAGATTCTGGATTGGGTTGGGAGCGCAGCATACAGATTAGCTTTGCCTCCGAGATTAGAGGGTGTTCACCTTGTGTTTCACGTGTCTCAGCTGAGGGAGTACATACTAGATCCGAGACATATTGTGAGTTATGATGATTTGGTGGTTGAACCGGACCACACTTTTGTTGAGCACCCGATTGCAGTCCTAGAACGAGGTATGAGACGCTTGCGTTCGAAGGACATTCCTATGCTTAGGATACAGTGGTCGAGACGAGGACCTGATGAGGCTACATGGGAGACTGAGGATAGTATCCAGAGGAACTATCCAGAGTTCTATGCCGAGATAGATGTACCAGTAGGATCGACGAGTAGATCTTAGTACTATCTTGGTGAGTGTTATGCTTATGTGCTTATATGCTATGATATGTTTGTTTTCGTACTAGCTGTGATGTGATGTGTTATCTTATTAGATCTTGTTATGCTAGTGCGATTGTTTATAGCTGGAGATGGTTCTTTCCTCCATGCTATTGTGATGCGATTAGGTTTTGCTGGAGATGATTTTCCTCCATGCCCTTCCGTTATGAGTATGATACGGCTAGAGATGTCCTTCCTCTATGCCTTTGTGATGTGATGACGATGGTTTGGCTAGAGATGTTTTTCCTCTATGCCTTGGATAGTATAGTGATCTTAGGACTAGAGATGATGAGTTCATCCATGCCTGTGCTTGAGGTTATAGAGTGATATAGGGTGATACCACCGTGCGGAGATGTGATGCCTCCGATAGAGAGAAAGTTGTACCTCGGCTTTTGAGTCCGAGTGGTTTCAGGACCTTACAAGTTTCGGGACGAAACTTGTTTTTAGGGGGGTGAGGTGTAAGAGCCTTAGTCTTTTGGAGCCGTTTTGGCCTTAGCCGCCCCACGGGTTTAGGGAGCCGTCCCAGCGGCTCGTCCAGTATCCGCCCCTACGGCTCAAGGAATCGCCCTGCGGTTTCTTGCGGCTGCAGCCTGCTTTGTTGACCTTGACTCGTGCTTTACCCTTTTGTTTCTTCTTCCTTAAGCTTCTTCTTTAATCTTGTGAGCAAGGGTTTCTCACTTCCTTCCCAGCTTCCTTACGTCCTTCTTGCTTCTCCCTTCCTCCTTCTTGATCTTGCTTGAGTTTTCCTTGGAGTTTGATAGAGTTTGTGTGTGGCTTTGGTAGAGCTTGATGTTGTGCATGGTTGCTGAGCTTCAGATGCCAGCTGAGAGTGTGTTCAGTTCTTTCCTTGGTTGATCACAACAGTAGGTAAGTCTTGGTTCTTCTCTTCTTTCTTTCTTCCTTTGCTTCCTCCTCCATAGCTTAGGATTAAATGTGCTTGGTTGGATGTTGATGTTAGAATGTGTATGTGGATGTTGATGTTGATGTTAGAATTTTTGCTGGCTAAGGTTAACCATATTTTCAGAGAAGTAAATGTGCTTGGTTGGATGTTGATGTTAGAATGTGTATGTGCATGCCGCGCCTGCGGGTTGCCTTGTTCTGCCCCTGCGTCTTTGCGTTCCGCAAATGCGTTTTGTATAGGATCTACTTAGAGTAGTATGATCCTTTCCTTTCCTAGTATGAGAGGGTTAGTAGCATGCTAGGTATGTGCATGAGGATAGAATGATGAGGAATGTGATATATTTGTATGCCGGTTATGGCTTTGAGGTTTAGTAGGTTATCGAGGTTTATAAGTTGGATATGATCCTTATGGATCCCTTGGGTCTAGGTGTGACCCCTTTGATTGATAGGATATGTGATATCTCGTTATGCCTTGTTTTAGGCAGTGTTGTCCTCCAGATTGGAGTGGACCGTGTTTGAGAGTTGATCGTGGTTGAGACTACTTCTGAGGTTGAGGTAAGTCCTATTAGCTGTCATCCTTATATTGGATGTATCGCATGAGTGGTGTGTGTTATATGCTTGATAGCATGCGATGTCGTTTATTACCGGCCTATGTTTTAGTGATTGTCCATTGTAGGACCGTGATAACCTTTCCCATTTCATCCCGTTGGGAGTCTGGGAGGTTCTCTGTAGTTAGGCTAGATCTGGTATACGGGATGGCCACTCCCCACTCCTTTATGGTATACGGGAGAGTGTTCCGGATCCACTCCAGCTGGCTATGAGCGACCAGAGGCGAGGTTGATATACTCTTCGTGTCACATATGTTCATATACATATATTTATACGAATTGAGTATTGGACTTTATAAAGATAATTAACCGGGTAAATGCGTGATAGCATGATGATGTGTTTATTATTCCTGACGTGTGACTGTGCTTATGCATCTCTATATATATGTGTATGGTTAGCTAACGGTTTTATACCGTGTTGTAGATCCTTTGCAGGTCGGGAGAGCTGCAGAGTGATCCAGAGGGGTGATCCGCTGAGGGCTCCGTACATTGGGTTTATACGTGGGACGTGGGATATTTATGATGTACAGATTTATGTTTTGGTTTGTACTCAGCGGGTCTTCTGTATTACCTTTTGATATGTATATATATATATATATATATATATATATATATATATATATATATATATATATATATATATATATATATCAGTTTGATGTTTTGTTTTAATCTATATGTGTCTTGTTGTAAGATCCAGTGAACTTGTTGTCAGGCTAATGTCAGGATCCATTGTGAGATCCTAGCACAGTAGCGCCTCGAGTCCTACGGATTCGGGGTGTTACATGTGGGATGACTCCTCCTACTGTTGTAGATCAGTTGTCTTGACATATTGTCACGAGCTTGTTCGCAACACCATTGACTTCTCTGAAAATATGGTTAGCCTTAGCCAGCAAAAATTCGGCTAGTATAAGTGATATATAAGTGATAATAAGTTCGATTCCCATGGTGGTTTCTAGATTTTATTTATTGTGTTGATAATCAGGAGGTTATCCCCTTCGATTTCAATATTTTTTATTTTCAATTCTTTTGCTTTCAATATGCCTTTCCGAAGGAAAAGGGCTTCTGCATGCAAGACAAGCGTATAGCCACACTGTCCATATTCAAATGTGATTTTTGTCGCTTGATGATCCCTTAAAATATAACCAAAGGAGCAGCGGTAGTTACTTTTTTTTTAATCCATCAAAATTGAGTTTTAGTCTTCCTACTACTGGTTTAGTCCATTGTATTTTTATTTTTTTTCTAGTATTAGTCTTCTCGGCCTTTTTGCCTACATTTGTCTAAAACGTACTATTCCGCGATCCAATCATGCATTTGTTTAGTTGCCACTTGTCGGATGTCTGTATTGGGTGTATTTTCAAATATGCTTTTGTTCCTCGTGTACTAGATATTCCACCAGATGATAGAGATCGAGTTGGATAAATCACCTATCATCTAGATCGTTATGTACGAGGGATAAGATTTCTTGAATTTTCTTTCCCAAGATGTCCATGTTTTTCAAAATGTTCTTGGCCGGTCCGTTCATTATGTTATTAATGGTGACCGCACATTTAACGAACAGGTGTTTCACATCTTTATATGGATGCTGACATAGTGCGCAGTTCATCGGTATCAGTACTTTTTGTTTTTCTACCAGATGACAGGATCGAGTTGGATAAATCACCTATCATCTAGATCGTTATGTACGAGGGATAAGATTTCTTGAATTTTCTTTCCCAAGATGTCCATGTTTTTCAAAATGTTCTTGGCCGGTTCGTTCATTATCATCTAGATCGATATCGTTATGTACGAGGGATTTAGTGTTTTTGTCTTCTTGTTGCTTTTCTATGATGGGAATTTTGTGTTTTTGTCTCTGCGGCTAAGTGAATTTGACTTAGCTCGTTGCATCCAATATTGTTGTTAGTACTCAATTAGACATTATCTTTTCCTATTTATGAGTTTAGCTTTTTTTGTCGTGTAAAAGTTTATGCATACAATGGTTTGCAAATTTTCAATTTATGCATCCACCTCACGGACTTGTCTATTGATGTTCCCAAATTTTGTTCTGCTCCAGCTTTTCAGTTTGTTTTTCAGTAGACTAATTTTCTTCAAAAAATTATACATGTGAGTTCCTTGGTATCGGGTCTTCCAAATTTGCTTAATAATGTTTTCACAATCTTTTCTTTGAGGCCACATAAGTTCAAAACTAAAAGGTTTATTTTTGTTCTTTGTAAGGAGTTAGAGAACTCGATGAAGATGCAACAGTTGTCTGAGGTTGTAAATGCATGATTTCACGTGTATATTTCTGGATATGCTTGGATTATTTCCGGATGTGCCATGATCCGATCTAATAATTACAGAAGTTGTAGTCACAACAAAAATATATAGAAGATGTGATGCAATGAAAGAAAATTTTAAAGAAGTTATTTTTATTTTTAAAATAGGAATTCGTTATAATTCTTGACACAAGTCACACAATACATAAGCGAAATGAATCGAGATAAAACTACCACTCAATTATTACTCCTTTAATATATTAGATGAGTTTAAATATAAGCAAAAGTAACTCTAATTTACTACTCGTTTTTATTATATACTAGGTTGATGCCCGTTTAACAAGGCCCTTGTGTGATTTATTTTAAAATTTCAACAGTAAAATAATCAATATTATAACTTTTACTATATTAAATTTTGTTATTTAAACTATTTTCGTTCAAAACAATCGTGAAATATCATAATATGTAATTTCTAAGTATCAAATTGCAAATCTTGATTTTTACAATCATGATTTAATAAAGTAAAAATATTTAAAGTTAAAAATTTTAAATAGTAATAATTGTATAACATCAATCATTGGTCTGACACAACCTTGAATTACTCACATAATACATAAAAGTAAATTACACATGCACAGCTACTCTTATTCAATTTTATTTATTTGTGTGAAAGAGAGTGAGCTAAGTAATAAACAATCGAGGAATAGGTCGATCTCTTACATCCTCGTTAAAAATACAAATAAAACCCTCCATTGGACCCCAAAGACAAGTTATAAGTGCAAGAAGTAAGAAAATCCGCAACCTTATTCACCTCACAGTAGGTATGACGAAACTGGATGGTCTAGTTTCTTCTAACGAAGTCTTAACAACTAATTACCAAGCTAGCAAGAGGATGACGAGGGGAAATTGATGAATCAATAAGGATGTAACAAGCAAAGAGTCTGTTTCCAAAATTACTAAACAAAAACTACTATTTCACGCAAGTGTCACACCATGAAAAACACCCCATCGTTTACGCAAAACCCCCTCTGTTTTTTCCCTATATTATTTCTAATGACAACTGAAACAGTGCGGTCATATCCCTGTCAAGCCCCATCCATGTTAATCTTCCCGACTTCCGTAGGCGGAAGTTCCCATTTTATGAAGTTGATGTATGGAACTACACCCGACTTTCAATTTCATCCTCAGGTTCATCACCATGTTTAAGTTTTCCTCTCAACATAATTCATTTTCCATATATTCTCAATTCTCACCGTCAGGTTCATCACTCTCAGTCGCATCCTCTATCGCTCACTACTACTACTCCTGCAAACCTCAACTTTCGTCCTAGGGCTTCGAAATTTAATCATTTGTTGCTCGGATCCACCGCTTGGATCTGTTGACGATTATCGCTTGCCTTCGGAAGATCAATTTGCTATTATTCTTGAAGTTGATGAGTACAACTTGTAGATATTTTGTTTGCTACAATTTAAAGAGAAAAAATTCACCCGAGTTACTCACAAGTTAGACCAGAAACAAATTTAAAACCTAGAATTAATCAAAAGTAGTACCATAGAATTCAATTCAAACAGTCCTATCATGAGAATCGTTATCATCCTAATTAAGCTGTCTTATATAATTTACGATGAATTGACATTGTTAACAAGTTCCAGTTGTTTTAGAAGCATAGGACACCATTAGATTAACCCATTGCTAAATAAATAACTACAAATCATTTCTGATTTACTTGAGTGACAGCATATGGAAGTACAATGATGAAGTGCGGAATAGGCAGATAAACAGTTAACAAATACTCTAGAAAGGGGGGGATGAATAGAGTATGGAATCTTTTCGCAATCTCAGGATTGGTAAGACCTTATCGATAAGAGATAAGACCTTATCAAACAGTGATAAGACCTTATCAAACAGAGATAAGACCTTACCCGTAGCTCAGAGATTGGATAAGAATAAAACAGTAAGTAAAGACGAACAAGAGATAATAAATACGAGTAAAGAGCAGAAGTAAAAGTGACACGTGATATGTTGACGAGGTTCGGTCTCAAATTGACCTAGTCCCCGCCTAGGGTTATCCAACCCTAGGATTGTAAGTAGCTTTATTTCTCTTCTTCTTCCGATGAGCTCCAGATATAACCTTCAGAAGAACTTCCCTCTTCTAAACTCAGAAGCCTTACACTTCCTATCTACACTCAAGAGACAACAAAGTCCTACCGATACCGAAGTATCTTACACGTTTGGGTAGAGAGTAACCCTTTGTATGATTCTAGATGAATTGTACTATGACGCTCAAAGAAGATCTCACACACTCAAAGAGATAAAACGCTCAAGCTTGAAAGGTGAGATCGATGCTTTGGGAGATAAGAAAGCAGATGGTTCTTGTGTACGCTTGGGATCAAGTTGTATATGCAATGTCATCTTTCTTTTCTCCTTATATAGGCAAGCCCATCATCGTCAAATAAGTCGATCGTTGAGATTCGAACGTTGAGATTGAACTTGTGCAGCTCCAGATTTGTTGCAATAAATCTGGATGTTGAGATTTGATTTTCCAGTAGCTAAAAAATCGTTCAATGTTGTTGCAATAGATCTGGATGAAATCTGGATGTTGAGATTGTATTTGGCTGAAGATCTGTTCAAGAATTTATTTAAACTAAATCACAGATTTTGTTCAAATCAAATCCCTTGAAGATCTCAACAAATCCAACAATATTTGACTTTATATATTTGGTTAGAAAATCAAACCAAATATAAAATCCAGCCCATAAGAAAAGTTTTAGCCCAATAAAATATTGGACTAGCCCATTCGAACTTAGATCGTGTGAGAGCTTGAGCCAGTTTCGGTAAGGTCTTACCAAAACCTGGAAACCATGGTTTTGGCTTTCATCAACCGGTAAGGCCTTATTGATCATTAATAAGGTCTTATCATCAAGGTGGAGTTAACAATCTCCCCCTTGATGAAAGACAAAACATGTGCACCTGTTAACAACAATACCAATATATCCAAACAACATAACAATAGCATCAAACATAATTATTGGACCAAGTTCAAATCAATTTAAACAAGTTTAAAACGAGTTTTTTAAAATGAGTTTTTAACAGACCAAAGTTTAAAACGAGTTTTTTAAAACGAGTTTTTAACAAACCAAAGTTTAACAAACCAAGTACCAAAGCAAGATATTCTCCCCCTTTTTGTCTTTCAACAAGAAGGGAAGAGAAATTGTTCAACAAACCAAATCAACACAGAACTAGAAATCATTCATCGTCATCTGAAATTTCCACAACTTCATCGAACCACTGTCCATAAGGAGGGGCACCATCTTCAGGCTTACGAAATTTGTTGCTGACTTTTTCTCTCCATCTATTCTTGGCATTGAGCACAGTATGATTCGCCATCATCTTTGCTCTAAGCTTCTCTTGTTCTCCACGATATTTTTTGACTAAGGCATACTCTTCCACTGTTAAGATTGATGGTTCAGGGACAGTAGGGCGAAGAATACAGCGTTTCAAGACTTTACATTCACAATTGATGACCACATTTTGGCAGACTTCCTGGATATGTTGGACTGCATCCTCATCCAATGGCATAATATAAGTTGTTGCCCTATGTGATAGAGAAGTGAGGAACAACAGCTGATTGAGTTTCTCATTCACCATCAACAATTTTTCATGGGTGTCATCCTGTCTATCAACAATATCAGCACGAGCAGTGTTAAGATCTTTTCTCAAAGCATCCACTTCAGCCTCTAAGTATTGGATTCTTTGCTCTGAGGTGAGTTCACCTTGCTGAGATCTTTTTAAAATCCCTTTTCCAGCAAGAGTCTTTTCAATGCCCAGTCGTCTCCAACATTCTTCATCAATGCCACCTTTGTGAGTTATCTCCTCTTCACCCAATGTGTCAATTTCGAAGAATTCAAAAATCTTTAGAAACAGATTAGCATAGGGTAGAGGAGCTGTCATGGGGGTATTGACAGCATGCATCATATAGGAAAGAATAAGGTTGGGGACATCAATGACATGCCCAGTCAAAATGAGATCAAGAACCTCTAGTAGATTGTCAGTGATGAGTTCTCTAGAGTGTTTTCGGGGCATGATGCATCGGGCAAGTAGAGTGAACACAAGCTTGGCCTCTAAGGTGAGGACATTATGAGTCTGTTTCAATTTTTGGCTTGGAAGAAGTGGTTGCTGAAGGAGTCAATTTTTCAAAGAATTCTTTTTGAGCGTGGGCAAGACATACGCTCCTAGGAGGATGGGAATTTGTGTCTATTTCCTCAGGGAAACCGAGAATGATGGCTAAAGAGGATGCAGAAAGTGTAATCTTTTGTCCTTTGATTTGAGAATGCAGGGTAAGAACCCTTTTCTCTCGGTGTGCAGTGAGATTAACAAAGAACAAACGTGTGAGGCGAGGAAAAGCAGTTGTTCCAAGATTAAGCAGATTCCAAATATTTGAACACTTCAACAAATTGACACAAGGTAAAGCCATGGATTCTAGAAAATCTAAATCCACATTCTCACAAAAACTCAGTGGTCGGTTGGCAACACCATCCTTCCACATCCCTGCCTTAGTGTAGTTTAAAAACCAAGAAATCGGGGCTTCAGCGGTTACCTCGAAGCCGGAAGGTGGAGACACAAGACGATGTTGTGGTTTTGTCCTTCTTGGTACTGGAGGGTATATGGGTTTGGATAACCGTTGAGGAGGAGGAGAGGGAGACCTTGAAATGTCGGAGTCTGATGTGTAAGCTTCTTGAACAGCCTTTCCTTTTCTATCTGTTGATCGTTGTTTCTTTGAAGCCGGAGCAGCAGATGTAGTAGAAGATCGTTTGGGTGCCATGGAGATTTAGGGTTCGAAGGTTTTGAGAAGAAGAAGAAATTAGAGTGTTTTTGAAAAACAGACTGAAGACGTGATTTGCTACCCTTGAAGATATGGTATAAATACAGAGAGAGAAGATCTTAAAACTTTTGATAAACTCTTTAAAAAAAAATTTAAAAAGATCAACATGTAAAAACAAATTAGATTTTTCAAACAGAATCTATTAGTTAGCTATCTAACAAGATAATAACTAAAAGATTTGATCCATTTTTAATATAACAAATAAAATCAAGATCATACTATGATTTAGTAAGGCCTTGAAATATATTTCAATGTCTTAATGTAGGGAATAAGATCAATATTGTATGACAATAATTGCTCCCCCTACATTGATGCTTCCCTGTTAAGCATACCAAGTTCTAACCTTATGAAGTTGAATCTCTCTTCGGCTAAGGGTTTTGTGAAGATATCCGCGAGTTGTAGTTCAGTAGAGATGAATGTCAAAGACACATCACCTTTTTCTACATGATCTCGTATAAAATGGTGTCTCACATCTATATGCTTCGTTCTTGAATGCTGTACAGGATTTTTGAAAATAGATATAGCACTAGTGTTGTCACATTTTTTAGGTATACCCTTAAAGTTGAATCCAAGATCTTGGAGTTGTTGTGCAATCCATAGGATTTGCGAACAACAAGCTCCAGCAACAATATATTCAGCTTCGGCCGTTGAGAGAGCCACTGAATTTTGCTTCTTGGAATGCCAACTTATTAGTGATGTACCAAGGAATTGACAACACCCTGAAGTACTTTTTCTATCAACTTTATATCCTGCAAAGTCAGCATCGGAATATCCGATAAGACTGAAGCTATTTTGTGTGGGATACCATAGCCCTATATCTTTGGTACCATTTAGGTATCTTAAAATCCTTTTCACCGCAATGAGATGAGATTCCTTCGGGTTAGCTTGGAATCTAGCACACATACAAACACTAAACATAATATCAGGTCTACTAGCAGTTAGATAAAGTAGAGATCCGATCATACCTCGATACTCCTTTTGGTTTACTTGTTTACCGGTAAGGTCTTGATCTAGAGAAAGAGTGGAGCTCATTGGAGTTTTGGCTATCTTGGATTCACTCATCTTATACTTCTTGAGAAGTTCTCTCGTATACTTTCCTTGATTAAGGAAGATACCCTTAGTACTTTGATGTACTTGGAGTCCAAGAAAGAAGTTTAATTCTCCCATCATGCTCATCTCGAATTCCTTGTACATTATGTCAGAAAATTCCTTGCAAAGGGATTCATTAGTAGCTCCAAACAAGATATCATCCACATAAATTTGAACAATAAGAATATCATTCCCATGAGTTTTGATGAATAAAGTTTTGTCAATCAACCCTTTCTTGAAGTTATTTTCTAAAAGATATTTTGAAAGACGCTCGTACCAAGCTCTTGGGGCTTGCTTTAAGCCGTAAAGAGCTTTGTCAAGCTTGTAAACATGATCTGGAAATTCATCATTTTCAAAACCTAGAGGTTGAACGACATAAACTTATTCATCTAGATAACCATTCAAAAAGGCGCACTTTACGTCCATTTGAAAAAGTTTTATACTCATGTAGGATGCAAAGGCAAGAAGTATACGAATGGCTTCAAGCCTGGCTACGGGAGCAAAAGTCTCCTCGTAGTCAATACCTTCCTCCTGATTGTAGCCTTGAGCTACAAGACGAGCCTTGTTTCGGATGACGTTTCCACTTTCATCCAATTTGTTTCGAAAAACCCATCTAGTTCCAATAATTGATTTTCCCTTGGGCCTAGCCGAAAGGGTCCATACTTTATTGCGCTCGAACTCGTTTAGCTCATCTTGCATAGCTATAATCCAGTCGGGTTCTTAAAGAGCTTCGGTGTACTTCTTAGGTTCTACAAGAGATACAAAAGCATGAAAAGAGCATAAATTTCTTAATTTCGAACGAGTTTGAATTCCAGAAGAGGGATCAGAAATGATATCCTGAGTTGAATGGGATGATGCATGTTTGAATTTCCTCTTGATAGTTCCTTGGTTAGGAT
The DNA here is from genome assembly GCA_002319775.1 of Fagopyrum tataricum. Classification (NCBI taxonomy): domain Eukaryota; kingdom Viridiplantae; phylum Streptophyta; class Magnoliopsida; order Caryophyllales; family Polygonaceae; genus Fagopyrum; species Fagopyrum tataricum. Next base: position 12,856,347 of record CM008283.1, on the reverse strand, counting down.
CATCAAGTGGGAGATCATTAGGGAGTGGAGGATATGGCTCTTGTGGTTCAGGAGGTGGTCCATCTTCAAGACTGGCTTCATTTGTAAGGCCTTGAGGCGTTGTTTCAATGCCTTGAGATAGTTCAGTAAGGTCTTGAAATGGTTCCTGCATGTTTCTGGATTTGCTCTTCTCTTGATTATTGTCTTCGTCTTCCTCATGTTTATTTAGGTTGAGATCTGCAAAGCTCACACTCAAGGTACCATTATCATTTTCGTCATACAAAAACATGGATACTTTCTTCGACTATTTTAGTACGTTTATTGTATACTCGATAAGCCTTTCTTTGAGTCGAGTATCCAAGAAATATACCTTCGTCGCTACGTGCATCAAATTTCCCAAGATTATCCTTTCCATTATTATGTACGTAACACGTACATCCAAATGGTTTAAAATATGATATGCTCGGTTTTCTTCCTTTGAAAAGCTCGTAAGGAGTTTTCTTCAAAATTGATCGAATTAAACATCTATTGAGAATATAATTTGTTGTGTTGACGGCTTCAGCCCAGTATGACTTAGGCAAATTATTCTCTAATAGCATAGTCCTAGACATTTCCTCCAGGGTGCGATTCTTGCGTTCCACAACCCCGTTTTGTTGAGGTGTTCTAGGAGCTGAAAAATTGTGAGAAATGCCATATTTCGCACAAAATAAATCAAAGTTTGATTGATCAAATTCTCTACCATGATCACTTCTAATAGAAACGATTGGTAGGTTTTTCAAAGTTTGTAACTCCTTACAAAGTTTTGAGAAGTACAAAAGGGTTTCTGATTTATCTTTTAAAAAGAAAATCCAAGTAAACCGAGAATAATCATCAACAATAACAAAGATGTATTGCTTGCCTTTAGGAGATTTAACGCGCATAGGTCCACAAAGATCCATGTGTAGAAGCTCGAGAGGTCTAGTAGTACTTACGACTTGCTTCTTTTTGAAAGAGCTACGAGTATGTTTACCTCTAGAGCAAACATTGCATAGATCATCTACCTTGAATTTTAGATCAGGAAGACCTCGCACAAGATCTTTTGATTTGAGTTTTTGAAGGGTATGCATGCTGATATGACCGAGTCGTCTGTGCCATAGTCTTGAATCGTCTGATAAGGCCTTGAGGCATTTCAGATTTGTACCTACAATTTGGTCAGCATTTACAGCATATATATTATGATCTCTATAAGCTTTTAGCACTAGGTCTCCTGTTATTTCATCTCGAACTTCACACTTCTTCTTGTTGAAGCTAACAAAGTTGCCTTTATCACAAAGCTGAGAAACACTAAGAAGGTTATACTTTAATCCATCCACAAGATAAACATCTTTAATATGATTATTCGGATCAAAACCAATGTTACCGATACCAAGGATGTTGCATTTTCCTTTGTCACCAAGAGTTATAGTGCCAGTGGATTGCTTCTTTAGATTTTCGAAAAGAGATTCTTTTTCACTCATATGTCTTGAGCAACCACTATCCATTATCCACTTTTGATCCTTTGTCTTGGTAATATCTTGCAAAACAGAAAATCAACCTTTCCGGCTAGACCAATAAACAGATTTGGATCCATTATGGGGGTAGACTATGTTAGGTAGCCTTGTCCCTTTAGGAACCCATATCTGTTTTATCCGTTCATTTAAACGTACAGGAAAAGTATTTCTAATGATGTAGGGATCCGTTCTCCTATAAGGACACGTTTCCTTTACATGTCCCTTTTTACAGCAAAAGAAACAAGTAGGAGATCGCCAACTTCCTTTTGCCTTAACGAACGTAGTAGTAGGTTTTGCAGGAAAATTCCTGTTGTATCCTATACCACTTCGGTTCAAGGAAAATTGTTGTTCTCCAAGCATCTTATCAAGAGTGGCTTTGGATCTAGTAAATTGCACGAGGGTTATTTGCTGTTCTTGACATTTTTCAGATAATTTCACTTTTTCAATCTCTAAGTCAGTGTTACATGCCTTAAGAGATGAGAGGTTTGCCTTTAGTTCGGAGTTTTCCGATCGTAAGGCCTTGACCTCAGTGTCAAGATCTGATTGTATGCTGTCAAGACCTTGAACTTTCAGCGATAGCATTCTTATGCAAGTTTCCTGATCCTTTAGCTTTTCTTTCAAGATGCTCATTTCCTTGCTGCAAATTTCTTCATTAGAAATCAAATTTTTTAGGAATTCTGATAGAACATCAGTAGGACTAGATATAAGATTTCTCACAATTCCATCTAAATGTTGATCTTGGTTCTCATCGGTTTTTGCCATAAGACATAAGTTTGCCTGATTATCTTCAGAATCTGAATCGCTTGAGGAGTCTGAGTCGCTCCATGCAGCTACCATGGCTTTCTTGTTGAATTCCTTCTTCTTGAATTTGTTTCTCTTTTTTTGTGGACATTCTTTGACAAGATGGTTTTTATATTTAGATGATCCAGCAAATTCTTTGTTAGAGAATTGTTTTTTCATCTTCAATATGCGAGCCAACCCTCGAGTAATAAGTGCAAACGGATCTTCGTCATCATCACTATCAGAATCTTCTGGTAGTTCCTCTTTCTTAGCTTTGAGTGCCAAGTTTTTGATGTTCGTGGGTAGTTCCCCATCGTCCTCATTGAGGATCATTTCATGGGTAATTAATTTTCCCAACAAATCATCAAGAGCTAGTGTGTTAAGGTCTTGTGCTTCTTCAATAGCGGTTACCTTGGGACCCCACTTTACTTAGGGTAGACATCTCAGTATCTTTCTAACTTTCTCTTCATTTTCGAAAGTTTTTCCCAATGAGTCAAGGTTATTAATGATCTCCGTAAAACGGGTGAACATTGTCTTAACTGATTCATCTGGGTTCATCTTAAACAATTCATATTGTCTAAGAAAGATACTGATTTTAGTCTCTTTGACCTGGTTGGTTCCTTCATAGGTGACTACTAGTTTATCCCAAATTTCCTTGGCGGATATGCACGATGAATACGATTGAACTCGTCAGTACTTAATCCACAATACAATAAATTGATGGCTTTGTAATTTTTACCCACGCTTTCTAGATCAGTCTGAGTGAATTCTGCTTCTGGCTTGATCACTCTAGTGTTGTTGGGACCATCCTTCATGGGTGTGTTGGGTCCATGCATAATAATATGCCAAAGCTCCAAATCTTGATCAATGATAAACATTTGCATCAAAGATTTCCAGTGCATGAAATTGTTCCCAACAAAAAGAGGTGGTCGTGTAATGGATCTTCCTTGACCGAAACCTCCTTGACCTTCACCTGCCATGATTAGCCTCACAGATAGTAATATCTAAGAAACGTGAGTTAGGCTCTGATACCAATTGAAGTGCGGAATAGGCAGATAAACAGTTAACAAATACTCTAGAAGGGGGGATGAATAGAGTATGGAATCTTTTCGCAATCTCAGGATTGGTAAGACCTTATCGATAAGAGATAAGACCTTATCAAACAGTGATAAGACCTTATCAAACAGAGATAAGACCTTACCCGTAGCTCAGAGATTGGATAAGAATAAAACAGTAAGTAAAGACGAACAGGAGATAATAAATACGAGTAAAGAGCAGAAGTAAAAGTGACACGTGATATGTTGACGAGGTTCGGTCTCAAATTGACCTAGTCCCCGCCTAGGGTTATCCAACCCTAGGATTGTAAGTAGCTTTATTTCTCTTCTTCTTCCGATGAGCTCCAGATATAACCTTCAGAAGAACTTCCCTCTTCTAAACTCAGAAGCCTTACACTTCCTATCTACACTCAAGAGAAAACAAAGTCCTACCGATACCGAAGTATCTTACACGTTTGGGTAGAGAGTAACCCTTTGTATGATTCTAGATGAATTGTACTATGACGCTCAAAGAAGATCTCACACACTCAAAGAGATAAAACGCTCAAGCTTGAAAGGTGAGATCGATGCTTTGGGAGATAAGAAAGCAGATGGTTCTTGTGTACGCTTGGGATCAAGTTGTATATGCACTGTCATCTTTCTTTTCTCCTTATATAGGCAAGCCCATCATCGTCAAATAAGTCGATCGTTGAGATTCGAACGTTGAGATTGAACTTGTGCAGCTCCAGATTTGTTGCAATAAATCTGGATGTTGAGATTTGATTTTCCAGTAGCTAAAAAATCGTTCAATGTTGTTGCAATAGATCTGGATGAAATCTGGATGTTGAGATTGTATTTGGCTGAAGATCTGTTCAAGAATTTATTTAAACTAAATCACAGATTTTGTTCAAATCAAATCCCTTGAAGATCTCAACAAATCCAACAATATTTGACTTTATATATTTGGTTAGAAAATCAAACCAAATATAAAATCCAGCCCATAAGAAAAGTTTTAGCCCAATAAAATATTAGACTAGCCCATTCGAACTTAGATCGTGTGAGAGCTTGAGCCAGTTTCGGTAAAGTCTTACCAAAACCTGGAAACCATGGTTTTGGCTTTCATCAACCGGTAAGGCCTTATTAATTATTAATAAGGTCTTATCATCAAGATGGAGTTAACAAATGATCCTTGCACTGTACATAAAGCTAGATTGTGTGATGTAGTGATTATTACATGGAATTGACTCAAGAATTCGAAGATAATTAGATGTAAGGATCAAGCCATCATAGCCTTCTCTTTCTGGTCATTGATCTTGTTGATTTCTGTTACAGAATTGGCTACCAACAACCACCTTTTAACATCATTGACCATCTTTTACTCATTCTATCCAAAGTACTGACTACAAATTCTTGTGTTAAAAGTTACATAAATTAGTTTTTCGTATTTATAATAGACAATGTATACAGATAGATTCAAGCAAATAGGAAGCCAGAGATATAATAATTCGCTTTTATTATAAAGAATCATACACGCTCGTGTACCTTTATCATTACCATAACACAATTTTATCAAGGATGATTTAGATTAGTAAAAAAAACAGATTTTGGGTTGACGAAGTACCCTAATTTTGTATTTGCCCTGTAAGTTGCAATGGGAAGCCAATACAAACAAAAACTATCTAAGAAGAAAATACTGATCAAACCCATNGAATATGCAATTGAAATAAGAAATGGCAGCTTGTTTACGAAGCTCTTCAACTGTAGGATCATAGAGAGATGACCTGTCAGTTACCTCCACAGACAAGCACAGTGACGACAACTCAGACAGAAAACCGCTGATTACTGTATAATTCTTGTTTGTTGGACAAGTTCTTGCAATACTAAGCATGTGATCAAGTACCCAGAGGAAAGAGCTGTTCAATGTGGGGCAAGGGCAGGTGTTTGGGTTTCCGATCCATAAATACTTAGCAAGAAGATTTACCAAGCTTTCAAGAATCGAATCTCTTGTAGAAGCATCGGCAAGAATCCTGCAATTAGTATCTAGAAGAGCTCCTAACTGCAATAGCACACCATGAATGGAATTCAAAGAAACACCTCTGGCTCTATCAATTAACATCAATAAGTTGGTCACAGGAGGCGCAGATTCCATCTGATTTCCTAAACAAGGCAATTCAGAGGCAACTTTCAACATCACATTGTGCAGTTTCTCGTTAGACACCAGCCCTATTAGAGCTCTTGAAGCAAGGACACGAATTCGCAGATTGCTCTGTGTTGAGCATCTCTGGACAAAAGGCATCAAGAGAAAGGGGTCTAAATCATCTCCCGTTTCACTTGCAATAGGTGAAGGCTTAAGCCTAGATAGTAGGATAAGAATTGGGCATAAGCTCGGATGAACAACATTAGTCAGGTTTGATGGTGACCTTTCATCTCCAAGGGACTCAGTTGCATCTTTCAGTTCATTATATATGAAAGAGTGCAGTGCTGGGTACCTTAAAAAAAGAAGGAAGAAAATCAATCAGTAAATGAACCTACAAAAGTAAAACTTCAATGATCAAATATACCTGTGGAAAAACTCAAGACCAGTTAGAACACGCCGTGCAGATTCCCGCTTCTGTACATTAAGAAATCCAACCATTCGGCGAACCAAGGCAGTGTATGCTAGACATGCACTGTTGCGAACCTCCCAATGTGGCGAGGAGAATGAACGAATCGATACTATCATGGCTTCAGCAGAAAAACCAGAAGTATCAGTAGCTAAGTTTGTATCATTAAAAGCTGCTCTGAGAACATTGAAAGCATGCACCATTGGGATGACACCTTCAACCCGCACCTTTGACGCCATAGTGTTTACACCATTATCCTGGTTTGACATTTCAATTGGGCTCTCGCAAACTTCTTCATTCACACTGTTTGATTCAGTTTGTGCCAACAATGATCCACTAGCTACATCAATCAGCCATCTTAATGCCCTTGGAAGTAGTTTCTTTGGTGCACCATCAGGCTCTGAGAGAAAGAAGGCAGAGAATGCAGCAGGTATACCAGCACTTCTCCTCAATAGATCATCTACTGTTTGCCCCTTGGCTATGGTTCTCTCCATTAGCTGCTCCATCCAATATTCCGTCAACCTACAAAGGCTACAGAAAAAATAGGGACTCGTAAACCAGTTAATAAAAAAATTTGCCTATAGACATAAAAAAAATTTAGCAATTCACTTGCCTCCTGGACTACAGGTTACAACTGGGAAAATGCAAGCATGAAAAAGAGACTGTACGTACACAGCAAAATAATTATTCTCAAAATTTCAACTACACTAGGTTAATATGAAGAGAAAGGGAAACAAATATATCTATATAAATGTTATCTTCAAAATTACCCTTATGTATATAGGGGGTCACTTCTTGGATGCTAAAATGAAATTCTCAAGCCTTGAATTTGTTCTATAGTTCAATGGCAATTTCGAATAAAAATTTAAAATAGAAGTCGTTACCTAGGATCATTCGAACAAAGCAAACGGTTGCAAAGAGCAGAAAAGCCTGCTCTTGTTTTATCAATGGCACCATTATGTTTCATTTTCAGAAGAACCTTCAAGAAGTGATCACCAATCTCCTCCAACTGCTTGAAATCAAGCACCACATCAGTGGATGTGTTTTTTACATCAGATGAAATGTCCAAATCTGAAGAAGTGCTACTTGGTAAAGGAACTTTCCTGATTATGGTCCCAAGAAGAAGGCTGACCTGCAAAGGAAAATACGGACAAGTTAATTGTTTGCTCATCATTAGCACAAATAGATGTCGGGGAGAATAGAAATTAAAACCAATAAGCATACAATGATATATATTGGCAAGGCATGATAGCAACAAATCCACTCAATCCACTCTCAACAGATTCAACAGAATCTCGAATTTTATCAAACTACTAGAGCTACAAATCGGAAACTTATAGATATTGATATGCAATACAATTATGTTTCTTGGTCAATCAATTACTAATCAGGACCAAGGAAATCCAAAATTGACTTGAATAAGCATGGTATAATTGATAAAACACGTATTTTACTGAAAAAACTGAAGACCAGGTAAGTGAAGTAGGCAGTACCAGCTCCATACGAAAAGCTTCATTTATACTCAACTTTTTGAAAAATGAAAAAGCCCTTAATCTTTAATTTCAGAGAATAGCTGGTGAAAGTGTTCTTAAGAAATTTTCTAGTTTCATTGTAAAAACGGAGAAGTCCATGTCATATAAGCCGATCATGATATGCATGCCCCTCAAGGAACTTAGTTTAGTAGGAACTCCCAAAGAAATATAGACTTAAGTCACTTAACTATTCGCCAAGTTCTCTACAGGCTCAGCAAAATTAATTGATAAAGCATAAACAGAAGGCCTGGGAAAAAATAGACTTCATTAACTAGATGAATGGTAGTAAAATGAGCTTATTATTAATGCACACACATTTGATGCTACAAGTAATTTATGTGATGAAACCCCAAAAACTATAGTGGAAGACTTCATCAAACCATATTGGTTTTATCTCTATAAAGATGAATATGCAACATCTAGAAAATAAACGAGGTACCTCTTTCATAGCAAGCCAGCAGCCCACCATAACAATTTGATCTGTTGGTCCCACGCCATGCAAAGATTTTGAATCTGTAACCTCATCAGAAGTTTCCCTATCTCTGTCATCTGGAAGGTCCATCATTAAGCTATCATCATCGAGGACATCATCCATATCCTCAGGTAAATGCCATGCATCAGCTGAAATGACCCAAAGTGCTAATGAAGTTATCCGCATAACAAGATCCAAGAGCTTTCCTAATTCATTTCTAATCTCAGGAACACAAGCCAAAGCCACATCAGAATTCCAATCCAATTCCTCAAACGTGTACCTCAATGCAAGCAAAACACCATGAACAAAGCTGTTTTGGCATGCCTGAAGAAGATCTCTCTCTCCTGCCTCTACAGAATCACGTAGCCAATCTATAAGTGATTTTATATATTCAACCACAGGGAATTTTGATAGCTGAAGTAGTTGTCCCACATTTGAAAATTCAGACTCTGATATAATGCAAGCTATGTTAGTTGAAGCTCTTACTGTCCAACCAAGCTCCATCACATATTTCCTAAATATGAGTCTCAAAGTCAAAGCCCCAGCATCACTTTCTCGGACACGAGGACTGCAAACCAACTTTTTAGCCCAAGATATAACCTGGCTTACCATGTACCCAGATGATATGCCTGGCAGTGGTGTCGGGAAACTTAGTAGAATATGGAAAATGTTCTCTCTCAACCTATCCCAACTATCAACCATTGACCCAACCAGTAACATTGTGAAATCAGGTAAAGTTAGACTTCTATTATAAGGATACAGCTGCTGTTCTGTCATTGGAGGCACTATAGGCCATGTTTTCATCATTATTAGAATTAGCTCCATGGCCATGATTTTTCTCTCATATGGAGCAGATGGATAGCATGACAAAAATAGAAAGCAACTCAACCACTTCATGAAACCAAAAAGATCCTGTGCTCGGTTAAAAGAATCCCCTGTGTGTCCATTGGACAGAGCATTTTGGTTATTGTTGGAAGAAGAACTAGGTTGCCAGAATCCTTGCTTCATTTGTCTTTCCAGAGCTGTTCGGACTCTTAAGAAAAACTTTTTAAACAAGCTAGACCATTTCATTTGGAAAGCAGTTGAAGAACACCTCATATTTAAAGGCACTGCTTGTTTCATCAAAGCAATTTCTAAGTGGGAAGGTAAACTGGCTGTCTTGGGGTTCAAGAAAAGGGACTCAGCCGCATCCACACGGAGTGACTCATCGACATGAGTCAATGCTAGCACAAGCCATTCAACTGGTACTTTTACATGTATGCCCTTTATGAAGAGAAAAGCAAATTCCTTTTCAAGCCCTTGTCTTTCCCCTACTTCCAGTGTATTCTGGCACAATTCAATATCCCCTTCGAAGAATGCAAGAAAACGGGCTACCTTGAGCAATGAGACAAATACTGCCACTTTCTGCTCAATCTTCAGGTCCATATTCAAACCACATATTTCCGAATACACCAATTCTGTCTCGCCACCAATTGCTACAGAAATAAAGGCAAGCATGGGAAATATGCTATCCACATCAACTTCAAGTAAACATGGAAGAGCGTAAGTGTTCAAATTTGAACGCAACTTTGGAACTCCAGAAGCAAGTCCGCAAAGGACAGGTGGTAAACAATGACCTCGATATATCTCATACCCATGTTCAATTCCATCAGTACTCCAACACTCATCACGCAAGTGCTCAAGGAAACACTTCAAAAATGATGTAGCAGCACAACATAAATCATCATCAATATAAGCATGTATTGTCTCAAATAGAAGTTTAGGGCTCATAGCCAGGATAGTTTTTGCTCCCAACCTCCTAGTCAGAGATGCTAACGGGATGTATCTTCCTTTACACCTTGGCCCCAAGGATAGAAGATCACCTGCAATTTTACATAGGTACGGTTTTACTCTTTCACCTTGATCACCACGATAGAGAGTTGATTGTATATCCAGCAAAAGATCAAGAATGAGATGAACCTGTTTCACTGTCTGACTTAGCGAATCTTCTAAGTTGTTCCAAACAATCCGTATTATACGAGCCCTCAGGTCTTCAGGTAACAGACCAGAAGTCACAGACTCATCAATGAGATCGGACAACAAAGAAGTTTTGATCTGCTGCAAACAAATCTGCATCACGGTCAACGCATGGAAGTTAAAATGACTATCCGTAGGGTTTTCACAATAGTTACAAAGCTCAGGCAAAATGTCATCATATAAAATAGTCCGCGCCGAGCTTTTACAAACTCCATCTATCTGACCGTGGCCATCTCTTTCCACAACAAACTGGGTATTCAGAGTTGTTCTCAAAACTCCTGTAAGAACCCCTCGAATGAGGCAGAGCCTACTGAGCGCAGAGAAACTCTGGACTTCAGCACATAAATCCAACTCAAAAGGAACCTTAGCTAATGCCCTGTTAAACTTATCCTTGCTATCACCGACCAAATTACATGTTGATCCACAAAAAATACACCCAATGATCAAATAACCGACCTCTTCAGGATTAAGACAAGTCTGGAGGGCAGCGCATAAACTCACCCCAGCAGCTACGAAACAATCTCTCGAGAAAGCAGACGACTTTAAGACATTCAAAATGACAACCAAGCTCGATTGGAAAACACTCGAATCTGAATCAGCAAAAAACCTCAAAGGAAACCGCTGCAGCAAGTAATACAAGCAAGAGAGCGCTTCTTGGCACTGTTCCATCACCAATGGAGAAGGCCGAGCCCATTCATTAGTCTCAGAAACCACATAACTCAATCCATAAACAATATCTAACGCCACCAAAGTACAACATTCATTCACAACATCAACCAAATGCCCCAACTTCGGAGTACTCATCATAGATAGTGCTGCCCTAGACACAAGAAACATCCTCCCTTTCCCTTTATCTCTCCCGTCATACTCCTCACATAAAGCTCGAAAGCAGCGGGCAATCAAACCTCCAAAGTTGCGCGATTTCGCAAGAGCGGAAACTAGAGTCCTATGCAAAGGAAGTGAGTTATCGAGAAACAGAAGTTCCAAGTAGTACCTGGCCGCCATAGAAATTACGGATTCATCGTCAGAGGTGGATAAGAGGCCGCTGAATGAAGAGGCAACGCTCTTGGTGTGAGTGAGCTGAGAGTAAGTGGAGGTGAGAGAAGCAAGCTCCTTTACATCCGAGAAGAATTTCAGAGCTAAAAGCTCCGGCGGTAGTTGTGATAAGGAATCAATGAAGTGTTGAGGGAAGACGACGGCACTGTAGGTGTAGCGATGGCGGTGTTGCAAGGCTCGCCATTTGGCTGACATTTTCAATATGAACTGCAACAAGCGTTAATTTTGATTCTAAACGAGTTATTGAGAAACAGAGAGGGAGGGAAACGGTTGATTGTTCAATACCCCTTCCCCCTCTTGAATGTCAGGTGAGCTAAGAAAATTCCCATAAACCCTAGAGGAGAGAGACTGTAGTTTGGAATTGGGCTTAAAAACCAAGGCCCGTATATTTGGCCCAGATTTTATGAAGAGTCATTGATCTCAAGATTGAATTACAGTGAAAAAATCGTAAACCCAAACCCATGATCGGATTCATCGCGCTTTAGCTGACCGTCACTTGTTCATAGCATTTTAGCAAACACTATACTAAGTCGATTTTTCGTAGGGTTTATAGAAACGCTGTGTAAACATATAACTTTATTATAGCGGGTTCTATCATATCATTTATAAAAATGTCATCACTCTAAATTATAGCGTTTTTCACGTGAGGTTTGAAGGCCGGTTGGTGTGGACTTTGGGATTCCAAGATATATCACCACAAGATCAAAGATATTGGGTTGGCTGACTCATATTGTACATTGCAGAAGTTGGTCGAGCACATATAGGATATATTAGCTTAGTACCCGTGCCTTGCACGGGATGTCAAAAAATTAATTACAAGAGTATTTATATATTTTAATCATAATATATATATATTATATATATATATATATATATATATATATATATATTATATATATATATATAGTTTAAAAATAATGAATTTTTTTACTTAATATATATGGGAGAGGTAGTCTATTAGAATATCCGAATAATCTATTTTTATTATATTTAACCAAAAAATTATTATTAAATTATTTTAAAATAAATGTAAAATTTTTAAAATGTCTAAATGAAATTGTATAGGATTACCTATTATAATATTATCCTAAATAAGAAATATGAATAATAATAATAATAATAATAATAATAATAATAATAATAATAATAATAATAATAATAATAATAATAATGTAATATCTTTATTGGTTATAATAGGTTTCAATATTTCCTTTTATGTAATTAATTGACTATGGCAAAAAACAATTTGATAAAATATTTAAATGAAATTAAATAAACCGATTACTAAAAAACTAAAAAAATAATAATATGATAATGAATAAATATCCAAAATATCCGATTATTTAAAATGAGAAAAGTAAATGACCAATCATATATCTTGATTTAAAAATAACTTGTGTTAAAAAAAATTTGTCTTGCACCCACTTCTTCATCAGATCAGAGATAGTTGCAAACCTCTTACACATGCTTGGTATCTTGATGATGGTGCTATTATTGGCCGGACAGAGGAAGTGGCTAGAGCGTTTGATATCATTAGAGAAGTTGGTCCGAGTTTTGATCTTGAGTTGAATGTTTGCAAGACTGAGCTCTTTTGGCCTTCGTGTGATGGTTCAAAGCTTAGAGAAGATTTATTCCCTCGTGAAATTGCTAGGCCGATTCTGGGTGTTAAGTTGATGGGTGGGGCTGTGAGTAAAGCTGATGAGTTTATTAGAGAGCTAGTCATGAAAAGAGCTGTTAAGGCGGTTGAGTTGATGTACCTTCTTCCGTAGTTGAGAGACCCATAGAGTGAGCTTCTTTTGCTTTGTTCCTGCATGGGTGTTGCTAAGATGTTGTTTAGTTTGAGGACTTGTCTACCGGAACATGGGGAGGATGCATCTATTTTTTTTGATTTGGGACTTCGTAAATCAGTTGAGGATATTGTGGTTTGTGAGGGTGCTTATTTTGGCGATCTTTAGTGGCGACTTGCTTCTTTGCCGATTCAGTGTGGAGGTATTGGGTTATACTCAGCTATGGAGACTTCTTCTTTTGCTTTTGTGGCTTCTAGAGCTCAGTCTTGGGCTCTTCAAGACTACATTCTGCGGGACAGTGGAGTTATTGATATGGGCTCTGAGTTTTTTGGAGCTTTGGGCAATCTTCAAGCTTTTATTCCTAGTTTTGATCTTTCTGGTTTTACTATAAAGAGCACCGTCCCCCTAAAGCCCAGCATGTTTTGGCGAGTGCTTTTTATGGTAAGACAGTACAAACGATGGAAGGAACTTTTGGTTTGACCGCTAGGCAAAAAACGGTTTTTCAGTGTCTACATACAGCGCATAGCCAAGATTTCCTTCTTGCCATACCTATTGATGGACTTGGACAATGTATGTCTCCAATTGAGTATCGCACGATCCTCAAGTATCGCCTTATGATTCATTTGTTCTCCTCTGGTATGTTTTGTCTTATGCCTAATTGTGGGAGACCTTTGGATGTTTTTGGGGAGCATGTGGTTCATTGTAAAGAACTACCCGGTTTCAAATATAGGCATGATCTGGTTCGTGATGTTTTATGTGACGTGTTTAAGAGAGCAGGGATTTCGGTTAAGAAAGAGGCGTCTGTTTCCTTTTTGACTGGTCCGCGTGAAGGAAGGTCTACGTTGAGGCCAACAGATGTGTTAGTTTTTGGATGGGTGGGTGGAAAACATGCTTGTATTGATTTGACAGGAGTCTCTCCTTTGATTGGTTCGGATAACGGGCCTTTTGTGGTGGGTAAGGCGGCTCTCAACGCGGGCTCTTTGAAGGTGGCTAAGCATGAAAGGGCTTGTCTTGAAAACCAACATGTTTTTCTTCCGTTCGCTTTCGATACATTTGGTTTTCTTGCGCCTGATGCCGTCGAGATTCTCAAGAGGGTGCAAAGGGTCTTGCATGGTAGTTTTGTGTCACCTAGGTCTTCATATGTAGTGTTTAGAAGGATTGAATTTGCTATTCAAAAAGGGTTGGCGGCACAGCTTGTTGCCAGCCTAACTTCTAACTCGATGTAATAATGATATTGTTCATAATATATAAGATAGTCTACTGAAAAAAAATATATATATATAATCTTCTAACACATAAATAGTATATTATTTGTCAAAAATGGAAAGTTATTTTCGGTTATATTATAATCTTTTCTTATTTCTCATATCATACCTTTAACTAAGAAACAAAATAAAATAAAAATGGAAACAATTGACTTTATATAAATAAGACATGACAAAAATCCGACGTGACTTAATGTGGTGGTGACACGTGGCAAATCCTAGGTGGTTTAATGTGGTGGTGACACATGAAAAAATCTGAGGTTGCTTAATATAACAATGACATGTGGCTTAATTCACTTCTGGTTTAGTATTATATAGTAGATGACTTTTCTGCTACGGTATATTACCTTTGGCATTCCAGAAATTCCTTGGTATTTGGGCAAAACAAAATCCTGATAGATATCCTTGTGAGATTGATCAAGACCTACGTCTATAGATAGTTGCATGAGGCTTTCCCCACTGGAGTTAGAGAGAGGATTACATCTTAGTAATTGGTTTTTACTGGAGTTGTATTTTGCTCAATATTTTGATGTACTTTTGATCTATATATGTACTAGGCTTGGCTTTAGTTTGATGATGGATTTGCCGAATGTGGGTTGACCAATGTCCCGAGGTTTGAGCACTTGTGTGACTTGTGAGTTTCTTTATTTGATGATGGCTTTGCCGAAACTAGATGAACCTCGTGAGTTGGACTGACTTTGAATGTTTTTCATTTTTGCTCAGTTTCTATGGTAGCTGATATGTTCAAAAGGATTGCAGTTCTCTTTGGAGTACTTTGTGTGAGTTGTTTTGGACCATAGACTGTAGGTCATATGCGTGTACATAAACTTTGTGCTTTTAGTATAATTGGACTCCTAATGAACTTGGCTATGTTATTATTACTTTTCTATGAAGTTACGTTTACAAAAACAAACAAACAATATAAATGTAATTGAAGCACAAAGAAAACAAAAAGAATAAAGAAAAATCGGACCGTGGGAGAAAAATATATCCAAATACTAAAAAAAAAACTTGTAAATATCAGATTCTCAAACACGAAATACATCAAAAAACCCCCGACATAGATAGAATATATGCAACGGAAGCATGAAACACTAAAAATCTACAATTTTTGCAAGAACAAAAAACACAAAGAACAAATTTAGCATGAAAAAACTTTGACACCGGTTTGTAATTAATTTCGATTTTATACATATATGTATTTTTAAGTCAAACTTATGCAAGGTTAATCGATATTGGCCTCAAGAGATACCCGGTGTCCACCGACTATATAAACCAAAGACGAAGACAAAAAAAAATGAGACTACTATAAATCTGAAAAAACGAGAAAGCTTCCTTGGACACTTGGTGAAACCATCTTTTCCGATGACTTCTCTTTTTCTATATCTCTATTCGTTTCTCTTCCTCCTAGGATCTTCCTTTTTCGTTTGCAATCGTCTGTTGTTCTTCCTTTTTTATGTTTATATTTCTCTGTATTTTTCTTTCAATGTGAATAGTATCGATGATATGTGTTGCCTTTTTTATTCTTCTTGTAATGCAGCTTGTTCAATTGTTGACTTTGCTATAGCGTTAACTTGCCATATAGCTAGAGAAAATGGCTTGGGCTGGTCCGCTAAAAGACTTATTCCACTAGCCCACTTGTTGAATATCTTCAAACAAATATATAAAAGCCCTAATTTCCCTATTTCACTTGCCATATAGTGAGCAGTTTGGTTGCCTTCGCCTTAGACAAAACAAATAATTTTGACACTTAATCGGAGGTAGACAATCTCCGTTCAATATTGCTATTTCGCTTGACACCAAACAAAGGATTTAACTAACAAAGTTTGTTGCAAATGAATTAATACTTCTCTTCAAACGTGAGATCATATCCTATTCATATTATAGATGTTTCAAAGTAACAACCCTAATTTCCCTTACCACATAATCAAATACAACAACTCGAATCAATAACCCTAATCGTCCGGTAGACAATCCAAGATATATAACACAAATATGAGAAGCAACCACCACTTGATCTAATAGGAAAACAAGGATAAAGAACAAAAATACAGCAAATGGACATTTATCTTCAATAGTGAAATGTAAAATCCAGTCATTTATTTGATAATGCTTCAACTTCAGCACATATATATATAAATACTAATTTATCTGTCCACGGAATATAATCAAATCCAATCAACAACCTCAATCGAAATTATTGTCTAAGAACATGCAACATATAAAATATGATCAACTACAATCTAGAATTTCCATAACAAACTTACCAGCTTCCTCATCATCAGCTTCAGGCTTTAACATTGTAGATCTACTTGAGCAGTATCAAGCTCTCAATGTATTCCCGAATGCAACCCCTAGTCAAAGGACTTCCCAATATAACCTTCGTCTCTCGAGTTTCAATGTTGTAAGATGTGCAAATCGTCCCCCAACTCAACAACAACTCGCCATTCTCTTTGAGGTATAAGAATTGAGGCCATTTATCAAGCACAACCATATACTCAGGGATCATACAACTAAACATGCATTGTTTAGTCCATTTCAACGGTGTATCATCACCTTGAGTTCTTTGGGTTTGGGAGACCCATATGCATCCTTCATTTTCTACAAGTCTCACTACAGCTAGTGAACTCCCACCATTAACTATTGTGAGCTTCCAAAAACCATACAAATTATTGAAATCATCAGGCAAATAACTGGTGTTGAGTTTGTCGGTAGTCAAGTCAAATGAAAACAAGTCCATAGAACGATCTACTAACCTTCTTATGGCATATACAACGCCTTGAAGACAAACGTTTGGGGTCTCATCAGGACAACTAACATCTAATGGGTATAAACTAGAGCATCCCTGGCCTCGAAAGTCAATACTCTTCCACGAATCAGTCCCAACCGAGTAAACTGCAATGAATTCCAAGCAATCGCCAGCCTCGATAGATCTGACATACTTATAGTCCTTTTCCAATGGATCAAACCCGAGGCACACCTCTCTAATCATCTTTTGCTTGGAGACTCCAGGTATGGGAGAAACTCTTCGGGCTTTTTTGATTGAGGGATTCCACATCAGTAAAAATTGGTCATGATTGACACCCCAAGATCGTAGCATGAATAGTCCATCAATTGAGGATGCTACAAGCCACCTACCAATACCGTAAAAATTGAGGAGGCTACAATCCGCCCCCACGACATTGCAAGATGGTGTTAAGTAGGTTTGAAGAGTGGCGATCTTCGATATGGCTGCGAAAGTTTTGCTGCACCTGATGATGCATTCTCCTCGACACATGTTGCCGAATTCTTGAACTACAAACAAGTAGTCTTCACGGTTGAAGCGGGTGAGGTGTAAGCGAGTGAAGTCTGGATGGTCGATCATGGCCAACCATGATCTAGATACGCAGCGAAATCGAATTAGGCTTTTTACAGGAAGCCTTGAGAGTACTTCAACCCAGGAGTCATCAGGGATATAGCGCTTTAAACACTCGTTCATATCTCTCATCTCCTTACTCTCCATGCTTGTTACGAGGAAACCCTAAATGAAAATGGCTTAATCATTTCTCAAAATTTCAGCTACGAATCTCAATCAAATCAGAATAGATCTATTTTCTAGAAGAAAAAAGATATAGGAGAAACTTAATTGAGGACTTACTGATCGATGCGTGAGCAATTGTGGATATATGTAGTGATTTAGCAAAGCAGCAACGATTAAAAAACGCTCGAGATAAGAATGAAGTTTGGGAGTAAAATGAGAGGAAGTATGTAGTGAATTATTTACAGGCGGCGGAGGATCATGATAAAAAACTATAGCCTTTTTGTTTCCTTAATTAACTCGCCCCAGGTTTGACTTTTCTACTAAAACAAAATAATCGAGATCTTCCAGATTTTTTGGTTTCCACGTAGATAATGATCCATCAATTAAGTAAATTAATATCTTGAAGAATCCTCATGATATTGTGCTTTTTTATAGAACAAAATGTTGTTAGAATTGAATATACTACATTACTTACATTTCAGGTAGAATATATATATATATATATATATATATATATATATATATATATATATATATATATATATATATATATATATATATATATATATATAAAAGTGTCTTTTTTATTATCTACCTTGGAGGAAACTACAGTGTGGACTTTCTAGCTTTGTGACATTTTCATTTTCCGGCTGATAGATTCTCACCAAGAGTTACACGGTCCCCTAGCCCTCAACATATATGCATGTTTATCATCTTTGTCAAACAATATTCTGGGAGCGATTATTCCCTGTATGACATTATTTCCGGCCTATAAGTTTTCTCGTGTAGTAGTCCTTGTTATTTTGTCTATTGTTATCGCCCCGATCTTTTTTCGTGTAACAATTCCCATCATTGTTGTCTTCCCCGTCACCATCAACAATATCAAGTATCCTATTGTCTACTATTATTGTTAGACTCACGAATTATTTTGAGAGTTTTTTTTCTTATATTTTCATACGTTGATGGGGTTTTTTTGTTGTACGTTTTTTTTTCTATTTTGCGATTGTTAACCTTGATTTTTAGTGGTATTTAAAGCGGTATCGTGAAGTTTGTCGATGTTTACACTGCTTTAGTTAATTTTTCTAATTGAATGGCCTTCTGAACTTTAACTTTGTCGGTAGCCGATGTAAGACATCGGCTGCCATACGTTGTGTTAGCAATCGATCTACAATTAATATATGTCACATTAATTTTCACATGCTATATGTACACCGTAGGATTTTTTTTAAAGGTAAATAAAGTATCTTGAAAATGGGGAAATGAATGTACATTAGTTCTAAAAGACACAATCAAGCAACAACAATAATATCTAAGGCAAGTTGTTGCATGCCTGTGCAGAGAGTTTAAGATGAGAAATAATCTCAAAAGTATAGTTAGTAGCAAAGGGGGACGAGTTACGAAAGATAACAACATTTCTAGTGGCCCAAATATAGTAGACTAAAAAGGTGAGTTTGGAGAGGTTTTTAGAAGGGCTGAGTCATCTAAAAACCTCGGTGGTGAATCCACATAGGAGGGCTGAGCCATCTAATTATGTTAGAGAAGACATCGGTGGTGAATCCGCATTTGCCCCAAAGGTGGGATTGAGACTCGGGTTGGTTGGAGGAGCAAAGAACACGAGAAGGATTGTCAATGATACCCCAGTTGTGAAGGCGAGCTTTAAGCGGCAGACGGTTGAGTATGGCCATCCAGGAAATGTAAGGAGATAGAGGGTGACCTAGCTTGCCGAATTCCCTTTTGACCTTTGAAGAAACCGTGAAGCTCTTCATTGCAGATGGAGTTTGTGGAGAGATGATACAGGTCATGATGAGGTGGATAAAGTGGGGAGGAAATTGCTGGTGGGAGAGGCAATCGACTTCACCAAAGCGTCTTTGTTTATTGGTTTTACTGGTTTGTTTTAGAGTCTTTGTAATTCCAACCAAAAAAAAGAGTCTTTGTAACGGTGGTTTGTAGCCTCACCTACGGGCCACACTATTAATGACTCAAATTATGTTCATTATGTTTCTTCTTGTTGGCCTTGTGATAGAGTACGTCTACCCAACCCATTTACCCTTACCTACTTGGTCCACCATGCCCTTTAAAATTGCTCTTTGATGATGTATGGGTCCCTCCCGCCAACTATGTTGTGAACATTCTCTCCCACCCTAGGTAACTAGGTTAATTGCACAATCTCGCAACTCTCTGCACCTCCAGGGCATGTTGCTAGCTTGTGATTTTTTCTCTGTAAATGTTTCTCTTACTTTTATATGAATTTTATAAAAAAAATAAAGAAATAACTAATAAAAGGACACAAGTTTTACCTTTCTATTATTGATGACTTTTCAAGATTTATTTGACTTTTTCTACTTACTACAAAAATATATTGTTACACCTACTTTTACCTCCATAAAATTGACCACTAACAGATTATCTATCAAGATTATCTCTATTCAAATGGATGGTGGAAAGGAATTTAAACCCTTTATTCATTTTTTCGTAATTTGGGTATTTCCCATTGCTTCACATGTCCTTATGCTCACTCATAATATGATAGAGTTGATCTCGTCATCAACGAATTGTGAATATGGATTTTACCCTCCTCAAAACTCCTCACTAGCTCCCTTTGTCATATTCGGATTTTGCCTTTGAAACCAGAAACCACCACCTATCTCCATGTGCATCACTAGGGTTTCGAAAAAGACACAAAACCATGCTTATGTCTTGATTTGAGGAAGGCCTTCTCACGACACACGAAAACATAAACTCATTCCACAAGACAAGAATTAAGCACGATATACATCCATCTACCGACTTCAAACCGCCATCTCTTCCTTCTTTGGGGAGAAGAAGGAGAAAATCTTTAGTGTAATCCGACATACATCTACCACGGTTCCTTTATACAAAACAAAGAATTTTGACACCAAAACAAAGTAGACATTATCCGTTCCATATTCCTTTTGTTATAGATTGTTCTGAGGAGGTTTCGATCATATATTTTTTGGGTTTTGCTTGCATAGTACGTTGTACGGTTCGTGGAAATATATTTACTATTTTTAGAAGAAGAAAAAAAATCTTACAGAATTTGAATACAAAAAGCTATAAACGTTGAAGTCCAAATCCTACTCTAATTGTACGCTTCACCGATTCCACTGCTCAATACATAAGACAAGCCATTAACAATTATAGGACTGCACAACTTAACTGACAAAAGTTGCTGCAAACGAATTTATACTTCTCTTGAAACGTACGTGAGATCATAGAATATTCGTATTATATATATGTTGCTCTTGTCACATAATCGAATCCAACTCCATACCCTAATTGCACATAAGAAAGAACAAACAAAATGTACAAGACTATGAGGAGAAATTAATTTGCAACTACATGAAATAAATATAGCTATAGTAAAATATGAAATACAAGAAACACATATCCCTTAATCATTGATGGAAGACATTTAACAGTGTATTATTAGGAAATTCGAAGAAGGTCCAATTTTACAACTCTTCCATAAGTTTGAAACTTCATTAGAACAAAATATATATTAGGAACCTAAATTAATCTTCTAAATTAAAATGGAATCATTGTCTAAACAATTTGCCCAATATCAACCAAAACATTAAATCAATATAAAAGAAAGACAGGATAAAAACCCTATAGGTTCAGCTTTCTACTACGGAATACGCATCAATAACATATATGTCTTAGTATCGATCATAAACTGCATAATTTACTAATAAAAATGAAGCAAATGGACATTTGTTTTCAATAGTGAGATGTAAAAGTCAGTCATTTATTTCATAATGCTTCAGCTTCAGCATATATATAAACCATAATTTCTCTATCCCCGTCATATAATCAATTCCAATAAAAAACCTCAACTGAAATTACTGTCTAGAAGAACATATATGCAACATATATCAAAGCTTAAAATATGATCAACTGCAACAAGTTTTACAAAGTAAAACACATTCATTCAATTAAAAGGAGAACTCGGCTAGTAAGCATAAACAAAACAACAATAGCCAAATAAAAACACAAAGTCTAATTTCCAAAGCAAACTTACTAAACTTCTGTAACACCCCGAATCCGTAGGACTCGAGGCGCTACTGCGCTAGGATCTTACAATGGATCCTGACCCTAGCCTGACAACGATTTCACTGATCTTACAACAAGGCACAAATAGATTAAAACAAAACATGAAACTGATAGATATAAATATCAAAAGGTTATACAGAGTACTACTGAGTACAATCAAAACATAACAAGTATATACAAGATCAAAAGATCCCTATCCCACGAGGACGACCTAGTGTACGGAGCCCTCAGCAGGTCACCCTCTCTGGATCATTCAGCAGTTCGCCTAACCTGCAAGGGATCTACAACACGGTATAAAACCGTTAGCTAACCATACACATATATAGAATGAACATAAGCACAATCACATATCAGAAATAATAAACACTTCAGCATGATATCACACATTTACCCGGTTCATTATCTTATATAAATAATCCAACACTCATACGATATATATATATATAAGTCGGTATATGAACATAAGTGACACGGGGAATATAACCCTCGCCTATGTGGGCTATAGCCAGCTGGAGTGGATCCGGCACACTTCACGTATACCCAATGGGAGTGTTCCATGTCCATCCCGTATACCAAGTCTGACTTATCCACAAAGAACCTCCCAGACTCCCAGCGGGATGTGATAGGGAAAGGTTGTCACAACCCTACAGTGGGCAATCAATAGATCATAGGTCGGTAATAACAGTATCACATGCTAGCAAGAATAAACATACACCACTCATGCAACCTCCAATATAGAGATGGCAACTAAGTAAGTCCTATGGACTTACCTCAATCTCGGAAGTAATCTCAACTAGGATCAATTCTCAACCTGGTCCACTCCAATCTGGAGGACAACACGGCTTATACAAGGCATACATATATACATATCAATCTACTATCACACAAAGGGGTCACACCTAGACCCAAAGGATCCATAAGGATCATATCCAACTCGTAAACCTCGATAAAACTAAACCTCAAAGCCATATCTGGCATATTCCGATATCATAATCTTTATCACTCATAAACATGCCTAGCATAGTACTAATTCCCTCATACTAGGAAAGGAAAGGATCTATACTACTCTAGGTAGATCCGGGACAAGACGCACTTGCGTGACAAAGAGACGCAGGGGCGGAGTAAGCAATCCGCAGGCGCGGCAAGACTCAGCCGCAGGCGCGGTGATAGCGGCTGCAGGCAACGCAGGCACGGCGCGGGCGCTGCGGCATGGCTTCCGCAGGGGCGGCGGCTTCCAGGCGCGGGGGCGGCGACGGTGCAGAACGTGATCCCGCGACTCTTCTTCAGCTCTTCACGTGATCAAATCACGTCTTCTCTCAACCAAAATCATACACATGCATATACATTCATATACTAACATTAATCTATGATCAAACATCTAATCCTAAGCTAAGGGAAAAGAATCAAAGGAAGAAAGAAGAGAAGAGGAAGAAAGAAGCTTACCACAGCTGTGGCCTAACCAAGAACTGATCACCACTAACACCTCAGCTAGCTTCCAAGCTCAGCAAAGCACTTTAACTCATCAACAACCACCAAAAGCCACACAAAACTCTTCCAACTCTAAGGAATCCAAGATCAAGCTCAAGAAGGATGAAAGAGAAGTAAGGAGGACGTGAAAGGGCTGGATTGAGAATGAGAAGTGAAGTGAAACCCTTGCTCAGCAAGGTAAGAAGTAAGGGAAAAGAGTAAAGCACGAGTCAACCGGTCAACAAAACCGGCTGCAGCCGCAGGAAACCCGCTGGGGCGGCACACATGCCCGCGGGGCGGCTAGGCCAAATCTCGGCCAAAGTCAAATCTCGGTCCGAAAGACTAAGGCTCTTACAACTTCTTCATCATCAGCCTTCAGTCTTCAACATTGTAGATCTACTTGAACAGTTCAAGCTCTCCATGTATTCCCGAACACAACCACTCACCAAAGTATTTCCCGATATAACCTTCTTCTCTCGAGTTTTAACGTTGTAAGATGTGTAGACCGTCCCCCAGCTCAACAACATCTCGCCATTCTGTTTGAGGTATAAGAACTCAGGCCACTTATAAAGCACAAACTCATACTCAGGGATCATACAACTAAACGTGTATTGTTTAGTCCATTTTAATGGTGGATCATCACCTTCAGTCCTTTGGTAGACCCATATGCATCCTACATTCTCCGTAAGTTTCACTACACCGAGTGAACTCTCACCATTAACTATTACAAGCTTCCAAAAAATGTTCCGCATTTTTAAATCGTCAGGCAGACAACTGGAGCTGAGTTTTTCGCTAGTCAAATCAAATGAAAACAAGTCTGTAGGACATTTTCGCATCTGTTTTAAGGCATATACAACGCCTTGAAGACAGACGTTTGGGGTATCATCAAGGCAACTAACATCTTGGAATAAACTTCTACCAAAAAAAACATCTTGGTATAAACTGGAGTATCCCTGGCCTCGAAAGTCAATAATTTTCCACGAATTAGTCCCAACCGAGTCAATAATCTTCCACGAAAGCACAAAAAACATCTTGGTATAACGCTTTAAACATTCATTCATAACTCTCATCTCTTTCCTCTCCATGTTTGCTAGCAGAAAACCCTAAATTAAAATGGCTTAATGATTTATTTCTCAAAATTTCAGCCACGAATCTCAATCAAATCCGAATCTAGTATCGAAAAGAAGAAAGATATATATATATATATATATATATATATATATATATATATATATATATATATATATATATATATATATATATATATATATCAGCTTGAGGACTTACAGATTGATGCAGACGCATAAACAACAAACAGGAATGCAAAACAATGATCTGATACCTGAGCAACTGTGGATGTATGTAGCGATTCAACAGAGCAGCAGCGATTAGCTACCGCTTGAGATGAGAACGGAGTTTGGGAGTAAAATGAGAGGATGTATGAAGGGATTGGCGGCCGAGGGTCACAAAGAAAACAAACATATTTTGTAAAGTTCCAAAATTCTGCTCTCTTTGTCTCTAAGGCTTGTTGCCCTACGTAACCATTTATAAAATATCTACATTTTCTTACTTTATTATTTATTTATTACAATTACTTGTTATAATATCATTTTATTTTATTTTTATTATAATTATATGTAGAATAGAAAACTAGTTTTTTCCAACATACTTATACAGTCACATTTCAAATTGCTGTTTTTTTTTAATATAGTAAATATATATTAAAAGATGTAATATTCATTCAGAATGATCATGTCTCAGAGTATATTGACCAAAAAAAACTACTCGACTTCTGAGTGCGTCGAGTTGTTTTCCGATCCTTTATACAAAAAAAATACATTTAGATACAAAACCCTAGACCTCACAACTATATTCTTATTGTCACGTTACACACGTGTTCTATGCTTAACCTCCGTCAAATTATTCACACCTTTAGGGACGCCATGCATCTTTTATCAAACGATATTCAGAAGTAGATACTCTACGTATGGTATGGTGATTATTTAGTCTTTTTGTTTCCATAATAAACTCGTCCCAAGACTTGCCTTTTTCTAAATAAAACTTAAATAATCCATATATTCCCATCTTTTAGGTTTCGTGTAGATAATGATCCATTAACCAAATTAAAGTCTTGAAAAATCCGCATATTGTTTTTTTCAATTTGTTATTTCTTTTAATTTATTTCATCACAAAGAAGAAGCAACAAGCAGGATGACGATCAATCTTATTTATGAGCAGTTGTGGATGTATGTAGTGATTTAGCATAGCAACAACTATTAGCAAAGGCTCGAGATGAGAATGGAGTTTGGGAGTAAAATAAGAGGATGTATGTGGTGATTTATAGGCAGCCGAGAATTACAAAGAAAATAAACATGTTTGTAACCCTTTGTCTCTAAGGCATGTTGCCCTACTAACATTTTATAAAATATCTACATTTTCTTACTTCACTATTTATTTATTGTAATTTATTTGTTATAATATCGTTTATAAAACATCTACATTTTCATACTCGTATAGTAATATTTAAAATTGCTTTATTTTTAAAAATATATAGTATATACATATGATAAAATGTAATAATTTTTTACAATATTCGAATGATCAAGTCTCGGCGTATATTAACCAAAAAAACACATGATGTCTAAGTGCGTCAAGTTCCATGTTTTTCTGATCATTTTCACAAAAATAAATAAATAAATAAATAAGTGCGAGTATCCATGACCTCACAACTGTGTTCTTATTGTCAAGCTACACTCGTGTTACCTGCTTAACCTCCATCGAAACAAACTATGCACACCCTTAGAGACGTTATGCATCTTTTGTTAAACGGTATTTAGGAGCGGATACTCCTCTGGTGATTATTTAGCCTTTTTGTTTACGTAATAAACTCGTCACACGGTGTGCATTTCTCTACCAAAAAAAAAATTATTCTAGTTCTCCCAATATTTAGGTTTCTGTGTAAAAAATGATCCATCAAGCAAATTAAGTCTTGAAGAAATCACAAATTTCTTTTTCTTTTTGTTATTTCCTTTAACTTATTTCATCACACGATTTATCGGTCTGGTGATCAATATATATATCCAGCATGTGAGGACTAGATTTGAATATATTATTCTATATTTCTATTATATATATATATATATATATGCGTAGAATAGTAAAATAGTTTGTCGAAACATTCTAATATAGTCATATTTCAAATTGTTTTTTAAAAAAAACTTTTTGTCCAATATATTAAATATATTTTACAAGATGTAATAGTTATTTACTATAT
The DNA here is from genome assembly GCA_002319775.1 of Fagopyrum tataricum. Lineage (NCBI taxonomy): Eukaryota > Viridiplantae > Streptophyta > Magnoliopsida > Caryophyllales > Polygonaceae > Fagopyrum > Fagopyrum tataricum. Next base: position 12,829,959 of record CM008283.1, on the reverse strand, counting down.
ATTCGAATGATCAAGTCTCGGCGTATATTAACCTAAATACCACTCGATGTTTGACTACGTCGGGTTGTCTTTTTACTCCTTTTCACCAAAACAACAAAAATTAAGTGCACCTACCCACGACCTCACAACTGTATTCTTAGTGTCAAGCTACACTCGTGGTCTCCGCTTAACCTCCATCAAGTAATCATTTGTACACAAAAGAGTAAGAATCAAACAAATTTCATAACATTTAGCGTTATGCACCCTCTGGCCTCCGTATATGATGGACAACGCAAGTAAAAACAAATTATGCGCACCCTTGGGGATATTAGGCATCTTTTTTCAAATGATATGTGGGAGTGGATATTCCTGGTATGGTAATAATCCATCAAGCAAATTAAGTCTTTATGAATACCAAATTCGTTTTTGTATTTGCTATTTCGGTCTTTTGATCAATATATCGAGCACGTGTGAACAAGATTTGAATATATTTAATGATCCGTTGATGTGCAAATTTATAATGATCTTGATACTACACTAGCTAGTGCATCTGAATGCATGTGCATATGTTGTGGTAGGAGTATGAAAGTCTTCTATTGTATTGTTAAGTCGTTAACCTCGCTAACCGGCTATCATTACTTACAGTTTTCATCATCAATGACATTTATATGATGACGTTTAATCAAAAACATCATATTTAACGATGTTTATTTATATAAACGCCATTGACTTGATGATTGTGGTATTTTAATGGCATTTTATGAACACTACGGCATAAAAACAAACATTTGAAATTTTGTGATTTTTTTTCTACCAAATATCCATAACGTTTAATAAACGTCGGATAACTTAAATTATTTAAACAAAGAAAATGGCACGGGTTGCCTCCGAATATCCTGATCCAAGCAAAACTCATCCCCATTTTTCCATGCATCTCTTTCTATTGTGGCGAATTGAACTATTTTCCCACTTCTCTTCCTCTCAACTGCTCTCTCCTAATCGGTCTACCTTCATTCTTTTAGCGAGATTGGGATGCCCCAATTTCAAATTCTAATAGCTTTAGTAATACTAATACAAAAATAGGCTCTGCCAAAGATAATTTCTCGGAGTTTAAAAATATCCTAGCAAATAAGAAACACTCTATAATATTTTAGAAATAATCCATGAGAAAGCAAAAAGGCATATGCTAGGGTTGGTATTTGATTCCCTTGTTGATTGTGCTTAAAAGATGCCATGATTTGGGATTGCACTAATTTATATTGGTCGATCAACGTGATCGAGAATGTGATTTGTGATTGCACATGTCTAAGGCAATGAAGCGGCAACTGAGATACTTCTAATTAATTGTTGCAAGTTTGTACAATCATTCTAAGATGGAAGAGAATGAGACGAGTGCAATCAGTAATCAAGTATATTGTTGCGAGTTTGCATTGCTAATAAACATGTAGATTTGGGAGTAAATGAATACTTCTCTTCAGACGTGAGATCATAGAATTCAGTCTATTCATATTAGAGATGCTTCAGCGTAAGAATTGAATCAATGTCTAAGCCCAATAATCAACCAAAACATTAAACCAATATACAAGAAAGACAAGGTAACAACCCTAAGTCTAGGATTCAGCATTCTACTGCTAACTAAGCATCAATAACAAGTCTAAGCATACATCAATTTTAAACTGCACAATTTAGTAACAATTCAGTGGTGATCGAGATGTAAAATTCAGTCATGACTCATTTATATGATAATGCTTCAATATATATATATATAAACCCAAAATTCCCTGTCCCCCTCGTATGATCAAATCCAACTCACTCCAATCAACAACCTCAACTGTAATTACTATCTAGAAGAACATATATGCAACATATAACAAAGCTTAAAATATGATCTATTACAACAAGTTTTACAAAGTAAACCACATTCATTCAATTAAAAGAGAACCCAGCTATGGTAAGCATAAATAAACACCAGTAGCACTATAAAAACACAAAGCCTAATTGCCATATATAATTCAAAAGCAAAAGGTACAACACAAAATTATAATTCCAAAACAAACTTACCAACTTCTTCATCATCATCAGCCTTCGGTCTTCAACACTAATTGTGGATCTACTTGAGCAGTATCAAGCTCTCGATTTATTCCCGAACGCAACCACCTATTAAAGGACTTCCCATTATAACCTTCTTCTCTCGAGTTTCAATGTTGTAAGATGTGCAGATCGCCCCCCAGCTAAGCAGCATCTCACCATTCTCTTTGAGGCATAAGAACGTACTCAACCCAGTTACGAAGCACAACGTGACTTTCAGGGATCATAGAACTAAACGTGAATTGTTTGGTCCATTTCAACGGTACATCATCACCTTCAGCCAGTTGAGAGACCCATAGACATCCTGCATTTTCTGCTAATTTCACTACCGCTAGTGAACTCCCACCATTAACTAGTACGAGTTTCCAGGAACTGTTCCGAGTATTGAAATTGTCAGGCAGATAACTGGAGCCGAGTTTTTCACTAGTCAAATCAAATGAAAACAGGTCTCTAGGACGATTTGGCATCCCTTTTATGGCATATATAACGCCTCGAAGACAGACGTTTGGGGTCTCATCAGGAAAACTAACATCTTGGTGTAAACTGGACCATCCTTGGCCTCGAAAGTCAATACTCTTCCACGAATCAGTCCCAACGGAGTAAACTGCAATGAATTCCAAGCAATCGCCGTCCTGGATAGTTCTGACATACTTGTAGTCCTTTCTCAATGGATCAAACCCAAGGCACACCTCTCTAATCATCTTTTCCTTATTAGATACTTGAGGCATGAGAGGGACTTTTCAGAATTTTCTAATGGAGGGATTCCACATCATTAGCACTTTCTCACGATTGGGACTCCAGGAACGTAGCATCATTAATCCATCAATTGACGAGGCTACAAGCCACCTACCATGAACGTCGTGATATGCAGGCACGGTTGTAACTGCGGCATTGCAAGATGGTGTTAAGTAGGTTGTTCTAAGAGTGGCGAGCGTTGATATGGTTGAGAATGTTTTGCTACACCTGATGACGCATTCCCCTCGAGCCATGTTGCCGAATTCTTGAACTACAAACAAGTAGTCTCCATGGTTGAAGCGGGTGAGGTGTAAGCGGGTGAAGTCTGGATGATCGATTATGGCCAACCATGACCTAGACACGCAGCGAAATCGAACTAGGCTTTTAACAGGAAGCCTTGAGAGTATTTAAACCCAGAAATCCTCAGGGATATAGCGGTTTAAACACTCATTCATAACTCTCATCTCCTTACTCTCCATGTTTGCTAGCAGGAAACCCTAAAATAAAAATAGCTTAATCATTTCTCAAAATTTCAGCTATAAATCCTAATCAAATTAAAACAGTTCTATTTTTGAAAACAAGAAAGATATAGGAGCAGCTTGAGGACTTACAGATTGATGCAGACAAAGAAGAAGCAACACGCAAGATGATGATCTGATCGATGTCTGAGCAGCTGTGAATGTATGTAGTGATTTAGCAGAGCAGCAGCTATTAGCAAACGCTCAAGATGAGAATGGAGTTTGGGAGTGAAATGAGAGGATGTATTTAGTGATTTACAGGCGGCCGAGGTTGACAACGAAAAGAAACATGTTTCGTAACGTTCTAAAATTCTGCTCCCCTTTTCTCTAAGGCATGCCTGTTGCCCTACGTGACCATTTTATAAAATTGTTAAATTTTCTTACTTTTTTATTTATTTATTACAACTATTTGTTATAATATAGTTTGTAAAATATCTACAATATCATACTAGTTAGTCATATTTTAAATTACTTGTTTTATTATATATAAAATAGTCATTCACCATATTCGAATGATCAATCGGCGTATATTAACCAGAAAACAATTAGACGTATGAATGCGTCGAGTTGTTTATGCTTACCATGTTCTCCCTTAACCTCCATCAAGTCAAGCATTTGTATACGGACAAGTAATAATCAAACGATTTTCAAAACATTTAGTGTCCGTTTGGTTGGAGTGACGGAATGGAAACGGAATGGAATCGGTTAAGGGAAATGAATAAAAAATGGAAATAATTAGGTTAGTTTCATGTGTAAAAAGACCTCTAAACAAACATAGTTTTTTATTGATTCGAAATCATTCCGTTACCGGAAATGATTCCTAGCGATACCAAACGAGCCCTTACACACCCTCTAGCCTCTGCACATGATGGACACTGAGAGTAAAAACAAAGTATGCATATCCTTAGGGACGTTATGCATCTTTTAATTGTCAAACAATATTCGGGAGTGGATACTCTACGTATGGTAATTATATAGCCTTTTTATTTCCTTAATAAACTCGACAGCCTGCCTTTTTCTAAAAAAAAAATAAAATTCATATCTCCCCTATATATTGGTTGTCGACTTGTCTTGTAGATAATGATCCACCAAGCAAATTAACCCTCCGTTTGGTTGTAACTCCGGAAACAGAAACGGAATAAAAACGAATCTAGTCCATATGTGTACCTTGTTCATGGAATCATTCCGGTTATTTTCATGCAAAATGCACTTGCTTCCCCATACTTTGTTACCCTATAGGGTATTAAAATTAATCAAATTCTACTACAACTAGTTCAAACCACAAGGAATGATTCCCAACAACTTCATGAACAAGGGTGTACATATAGACTAGATTCGTTTCCATTCCGTTTCCGTTTTCGGAATTTAAACCAAACGGACCCTTTAAGACTTTAAGAATCTCCAATTTGCTTTTCCAGTTTATTATTGCTTTTAATTTCTCTCATCACATGTTTAGCGGTCTTTTGATCAATGGAACAAGCACGTGAGAACTAGATTTGAATATATTGTGCCATTTTTCGAATGGAAAGTTGTTAGAATCGAATATACTACGTTACTTACATTTTAAGTGACAATTCAGGTTGAATATATACATAAATACCGTAATTAGGAGAGTGTCCTATTTGATTATCTACCGTAAAGGAAATTAATTGCGGACTTTCTAACTTCGTAAATTTTTTATTTCTCAATAGGTTTTTATCTGTTACACGGTGCCCTAACCTTGAGGATGCATGTTAAGCATGTTTTGTAAACAATATTTTGGGAGCGGTTATTCCTATTATGACGGTTATTGTCAGCCTATAGGATTTAATTTCTCATGCAATCCTTGTTATTTTGTCTATGTTAATCGCCCCCATCTTTTCTCATGTACGTAGTAATTCTTGTCAAGCTGTAAGTACACTAGTCGACTGTGTGATCAAGCTCTCAAAGCACGAGGAAGGTGAGAGGGTTGGCCCTATAACTTTCAAGAGCTATTGGAAGCTTGAGGTACTTGACATGTAATCGTCTTGGATATTCTCTATAGAGTTGGGCTTGTGAGTTGGTTTGTGGAGGCGCCGACTACAACACATTTCAAAGCATTAAAACGCATTCTCCGGTACATTAAAGGTACTATTAGCTATGGTTTGCTTTATTCTTCTACCGATGAATATAATCTTGTGGGTTATAGTGATAGGGATTGGGCTGGAGATGTTGATGATCGAAAGAGTACTACTAGGTTTGTTTTCTACATGGGAGAAAATGCTTTCACGTGGAGTTCAAAGAAGCAGTCTATTGTTACTCTTTCAACATGTGAAGTTGAGTATGTTTATGCTACATCTTGTGCATGCCATGCAATATGGTTGAGAAGATTATTAGGAGATTTGCAGTTGTCAGATAAAGAAGTCACAAAGATCCTTGTTGATAACAAGACTGCTATTGCATGCGCAAAGAACCCAGTGTTTCATGATCGTAGCAAACACATTAACATGAGGTATTGTTTCCTTCGTAAATGTGTTTTCAAGAACGAGATTGAAGTTAAGTATGTGCGGACTCAAGACCAAGGTGCTGATATCTTTACGAAGCCTCTCAAGTCGGAGATATATATCAAGTTGCGACAATGCTTGGTAAATTAAGTTTAAAGGATTGATTTGAAAAATAAACTTAATTTAATATTTAAAAGTTTAGAATACAACTCTACATGCATGAACTTGATTTAAAAGTTGAGTAAATGAATTACTTCACATTCTAAGTATTAGATGTAGAAATTAAAATATTTAAGTTTCGAGTACTTAATTCATAGAAAGTTTGTATTAGGTTCATGTTCTTATAATTTTCTAAATAAGGACTTTGTAATGTTAGTTTAATTAAGTTGTGAAAAATATTTAAATAAGAATTTAAAGTGCAATTGGTTCTTCCTCTTCTAATATCTACCTTTTTCATTTATCCTCCAAAATTTCTATCAATCCACTCATCTCCAACCCAACTTCATAACATGGAGACGAGGCATCGATTCATTCTCTTATGGTTTCGATCCACTATGTTTGATGACCTCTAGCCACTGTTACCTCTTGTCAATCCACTGTTGAAGCATGGATCACTCTTCAAAGAACCTTTCAGTCACAATCCACTGTAAACCGCATGCCCCTTAAAATACAACTTCAAACCCTCCCAAAGGGCTCTTTAACCATGATGGCCTAAATTCAACATAAACGAAACATTGTCAATTCTCTTGTTGAATATAGTCGCTTGTGAGGATATGGTTGGCTACATCCTTGCCGGACTTGATGCCTCCTATGGTCCCTTCATTACTGCATTTATGATGCGCTCGGGCGAAACAACCGTTGATGATCTCGCTGGTCTTTTTCTCCAAGAAGAAGCTCATAAAGATACAATATCATGATATTAATGACATTATTATTTTTAGTTTATATCATTTTTAGTGTAATGACCGAAACTTTCTTAGACTAAATTGGAATCCAAGTAGTGTTAAATAAGTGCCTAGGTATACGAGTAGTGAATGCCCCGACTAAGTAGCTTATATTTTATTTTTTTCAATCATTTTAATTGTATTCTTAGATTTCTAGGTTGTCATGCAATATGGTTAAAAAGATAATTAGGAGATTTGCAGTTGTCAGATAAAGAAGTCACAAATATCTTTGTTGATCTTTGTTGTTCTTCTCTCAAATCGACTCCGGCCTTCGACCGTTGCTTCTCTCATCAGCCTTTCTTGATGGTCTACATCTCCGGTTGTGCCCTAATTAGGGTTGTTGACTTGCCGTTCAACAATGAAAATTAAAAGTTTAAAAACTAAATAAATATTCAAAAATACAAATTTTTGTATCTTGAAGTCCATCTTCATTTGTTTGGTCTTGAATTTAGGCCCTAGTGATCCTTACAATCTTGTAAAAAAAACATAAAGAAGTAACAAATGATTGTTTCAAGTTTTAAACCGGCAATTGCTTTTATAAAAATATTATTATTATAAAATTAATTAATTTTTTTTAACAATCAAAGATGTTATCACCCTTAAGTAATTTTTGCTTTTGTATTTGTTCTTTCTTGTAAAAAATATATGGTAAAACAAAAACAATCAATACTGCAATTGTTTATAATCAACAATTTTATGAATAGTTTCATCTTTATAAACTTAATTTCTCTTCTTAGTCAAAGTTACATACTTTTATATGTCAAGATTTTGTATTTTGTAATGTCATCTCCTTAGTTTGATGTTATTTTTAGGTTGCGTCTTGAGTGTTTGTCTAGGAGGGGGCGTGAATTTGTGATCGACTCTTAAAGGCTCTGTTATAAGCCCAATTATGAGGTGTCACAGTTGTTTCTCATGCTTCCTAACCGTGTAATCTTTTTGAAGACGAAGGCTCTGTTGTAAGCCCAATTATGAGGTGTCACAGTTTTTCCTCAGGCTTCCTAACTGTGTAGTCTTTTCGAAGAGGAAATTTGTGCTCACTTCTTTTGTTACAATATCAAATAGTTAAATTTAAATAGTGAATTACCTAACAATTAGTAAGATTAATAGCATATGTCAAGTTAATAAAATAATAAATATTACTAAAAAGATTTTTTTCTTTAAAAAGTCAAAATAATAACAACTATTAATTAAACTCAAAATAATACCAAATTTGAAAATTATTGAAAATAATACATACTATCAATGTATTTTTAAAAAAAATTAAAATAATTTTTTTTGGGAAAATTATTTCATTTTTTTCCATATAGATACATGATGAATGAGCTGTAACTATTCCCCCTCTCAGGAGGGACGAACAACCTTAATTAAAGCGAACTTGAACACTAAATCAAGCTACCTCATGCAAACATTTAGGCTACCTACAAGTATTCATAATGAACTTGACAAAATCAATATTAATTTCTTTTGGAATAAAGGACCAAACTACCACCCACTAATTATTTGGGATAAAATATGTAAAACCAAAAGCCTTAGGCGGCACAGACATTAGGAAGGCTGAAGATATGAATAAGGCATTACAAATGAAACTCTTATGGAAAATTATGGCAGAACCTGACAATTAATGGCTCAAAGTTATAGAAGAAAAATTCCTCCGTGAGCAAAGCTTATGGAACTACGAGTGCGGAAAAATACATCTTGACAATGGAAAAAGTTGACCAAACTCAAAGAAGAATTTAATAAAGGTCTACGATGGCGGGTGGGGATGGGAAAACAGTGAAATTATGGGAAGACAGATGGTTGCTAGAGGTACAGTTAAGCTCAACAGTGTTTGATCAAACCCTAATTAAGCCAACGGAAGGAATAAGCAACTTCTTGATCAGCCTGGTGGCATTCTTCCACCAAGCATTATTGACAAAATATAGACGTATAACCTTCCAATTAACGACATCAGAGATACAATTTACTGGTCAGCAAACGATGATGCTTGATATTCTACTAAATCTACAATAAACATGATTCAAAGACGAAAAGTTGGGGTATCAGAAAATAAAACTTGGATATGGAACATGAGAATCATGTCGAAAGTTCAAAATTTCTTGTAGAAATTTGCTTTAAATGGGCTTCCAACCAAAGAAAACCTTGAAAAGCAAAAAATTTCGGTGGTTATACCTTGCGTATACTGCAACTATCACATAGAGAGCGCCAAACACCTTTTCTTTGAGTGTCAATGCACACTCCGAGCCCTGTATAGTATCAAAATATCCACTATTCTTAAGGATATCAATACATGTAACCATTGTATATATGACACACTACTAGTTTTGAAGGAAAAAACCTCACCTCACGAGCTTAGACAATTGGTAATGATTTGGTGGAATATATGGTTAGACAGAAACCAAATAATCTTTTACAATAAAAGACCAACACGGAATTTAATTCACGCTAAAACAAATTGAATATTGGGAACAAACCAACATCAAACTGTTGACCAAGAACCAAATTTATATAAAACCAAGAAGAAAGACCAAGAATATCAGTTGACAAGAACCAAAAGTAAACTTTGTTAAACTTAACTTTGACGCATCATTCAACAACTCCAACTAATTTTCCTTTGGCTTCATTATTTGTGATAATCATGGCCGGCCACCCGTTGGCCCACGGAAAAGGGAGATGTAATGCGGAATCAGTTCTTGAGGTAGAAGCTTTCGCTCTGCGGGAAGGCCTACAAAAGGCCAAACAGTTAGGGATTTCGGCTATTGAGATTGAGGGGGACAACCTGATGTTGATCAATTCGATCAACCACACTTGAAATCCTCCGTGGGAGACAAACATGATCATGACATCTCCGCTAGCATCTCAAACTTTTCTCAAGCAAGCACCACACACATCTTCAGGGAAGTCAACACGGTAGCGAATAAGTTCGCAAGACACGGACTTTATGCCACTGCAGACCAGGAAGATCTTCCAGACGACGTGGTTGTACTCATCCGTAAGGATGTTGTAGGTCGGTCGGTGTCTAAGATCTGACCCACCTATTCTGCTTACCTTGTATTTTAAAAAAGAGTTGTGACTACTAACCTTTTACAATACGGTATACAACTATACATGATTATTGAAATTCAGTATATTAGGTTATTAACAAAAAATCATCAATTACAAATAGTTATATACACAAACGAATATAAATATGGGCCAAATATAAATATGTCAGATTTCTTTAGAGCTTGGAAAGCTTGCGATTGCAATGGGTTGCAGTTTACTCCATTGGGACAAATTCGTTGAGGAAGATCAAGATTAGTGGGGAGGTACTCCCCTTATGGTTGCAGCATTATAAAAATACTTACCAACGCAGATCCATCTGTCTTGCAGGCGTTGTGTATGTAACACCCCAAATCCGTAGGACTCGGAGTGGTACTGGGCTAGGATCTCACAATGGATCCTGACCCTAGCCTGACAACAAGTTCACTGAATCTTACAACAAGGCACCGATAGATTAAATACAAAACATCAAACTGTTATAAAAGTATCAAAAGGTTTATACAACGCTGCTGAGTACAAACAAAACATAACGTATATACATGGTCAAAATAACCCGTAGCCCACGAGTACGACCCCAGTGTACGGAGCCCTCAGCAGATCGCCCGCTCTGGATCACTTTGCAGTTCACCTATCCTGTAAAGTATCTTACACCTCACCCCCCTAAAAACAAGTTTCGTCCCGAAACTTGTACAAACTCCAAAAGCACTCAGACTCAAAACCGGGATACACTCTCTCCATCGGAGGTATCATATCTCGTACATAAGGTATCAACCCATGTGACACTATACCTCAAAAGATCACACTACTATCCGGGGCATAGAGGGACATCTCTAGCCAAACCATCATCGGAGCATGGACAAAAACATCTCCACCAAACTATGTCCATCAAAATAGCATGGAGGTAGAAACCATCTCCAGCTATCCCTAACAGTCGTATCACAATAGCATGGAGGTAAGAACCATCTCCAGCTATACCTAACAGTCGTACTAGCACAACAGGATCTAGTAAGATCATAAACACATCATAGCTAGCACGAAAATAAACATAGCATAACATATAAGCACATAAGCACATATGCACGTAATCATATCGCTCCTCAGGCTAGTCCTAAGACCTACTCCTGGATCCTATAGGTATATCTATCCCCGCCTATAACTCTGGATAGTTCCTCTGGATACTATTCTCAGTCTCCCATGTAGTCTCATCAGATTCTCATCTCGACCTCTGTATCCTCAACATAGAAATGTCCTTTGAACGAAGGTGTCTTATACCTTGTTCTAGGACTGCAATCGAATGCTCAGCAAAAGTGTGGTCCGGCTCAACCACCAAATCATCATAACTCACAATATGTCTCAAATCTGGTACGTACTCCCTCAACTAAGACACCTGAAATACAGGGTGAACACCCTCTAATCTCGGAGGCAAAACTAATCTGTAAGCTGCGCTCTCAACCCAATTCAAAATCTCGAACGATCCCACATGTCAGGGGCTCAGCTTCCCTTTAATGTCAAAACGTCTAACACCTCGTGTCGGAGACACTCTCAGCCACACATGGGCTCTAACTCTGAACTCTAGAGGTCTACGCCTCCTATCAACATAAGACTTCTGACGGCTCTGCGCAGTTAGCATCCGCTCTCTAATCAGTACTACTTGAGCCACATCATCCCGAATCTGCTCAGGTATCAAACCACTAGCCGTACTAGGCTCATCCCAGCATAACGGTGTACGACATCTCTAGCCATACAGTGCCTCATAGGGCCATCCCAATAGATGTATGCCAACACACAACTCGCAGCATACCCTCCAACGTCTGAATGGTCCTCTCTGACTGACCATCTGTCTGAGGATGGAACGCAGTAGTAAAGTGCAAACTCGTTCCCAAAGAAGTCTGAATCTGCTGCCAAAACCTCGAGGTAAATCGTCCATCTCGGTCTGAGACGATCGTCCTCGGTACACCATGGAGTCTCACTATATGCCTAGTGTACTCCTCAGCCAATCTGCTCACCGGCCACGTCTCCCTAATAGGAATGAAACGTGTTGTTTTCTTCAATCTGTCCACAATGACCCAAATGACATCAAAACTCCAGCTCAGTCTCAGCTCGGTCACAAAATCTATGGTGACGTCCTCCCACTTCTTCTGTGGAACAAGAAGGGGATGGAGCTCACCTCCAGGTCTGCAATGCTCTATCTTGACCTACTGGCAGGTCGCACACTGTGCCACAAATCGGCTACATCGGCTTCAGCCCTTTCTACCAATATAAACGTCTCAAGTCCTAATACATCTTACTCGTACATGGATGTACAGAGTAAGGTGTACAATAAGCCTCCTGTGAAATCCTCTGTCTCAGCTCTGTATCAATAGGTACACAGACGCGACCGCGGCGTTTCAAAATTCCATCTGCTCCTAGCAGGAACTGTGGTGCCTCATCCCGAGACATCCTATCTCATACCCTCATCAAGGTCTGGCAGGTCTCCTGCTTCTGTTAAATCTCACTCAACAGATCAAGTAGTACCTCTAAAGTACTCAGCCGGGCATCCTCATCCGGAAACTGAATGTCCAACTCTAATTAGACCAAATCCTTCAGTACCTTCTAGATGTGCCCAAATAGGAGCAAAAGTCACACGTCTCTTTAGCTCCTCAAAACTCTGTACACACTGATCAAACCATACAAATCTGGTAGTCTCCCTCAGCAAACTCGTCAGTGGACGGGCAATCACAGAGAATCCCTCCACGAAGCGTCCGTAATAACCGGCTAGGCCAAGGAAGCTACGTACTTCCCTGGCGTTCGTCGGTGTAGTCCAAGCTGCTACTGCCTCGATCATTGTCGGATCAACCTTGATCCCCTCAACTGAAACCACATGACTCAGGAATGCTACCTCTGGCATCCAGAACTCACACTTAGAGAACTCAGCATAAAGTTTTCTATCCCGCAAAGCCTGCAACCAAATCCTCAGTTGTCCTGTGCACATCCTGCTCTCTCACCCTCAGCTGATGATATCCTGAGCGCCGGTCCATCCTAGAAAATATTGTCACTCCCTGAAGCTGATCCAACAAGTCATCCATACACGGCAATGGATACTTATTCTTAATGGTCACATTGTTCAGCTCTCTGTAATCACTACACAGTCTCAACGATCCGTCCTTCTTCCGTACGAAGAGGACAAATGCTCCCCATGGAGATATACTAGGGTGACTAAAAACCCTTCTCAGCCAACTCCTCAAGTTGCTTCTTCAGCTCCAACATCTCAATAGGCGTTATCCGATATGGGCCTTCGAGATCTACCTCCTACTAGGCTCTAACTTGATACCAAAGTCCACACTCCTCTGAGGCGGCAAACCGGACGACTCAGCGACCACATCTGCAACTCACAAACCACTGGGATATCCTCTAACGCTGGACTCTCCCCCTCCTTCATGGCATAACACCCAAAAACCTCACATCTATGTGCAAACAGTCTAGCTGCCCGTATCGCACTGATAACCATTCTAGATTTTCCAAGGTCCCATCCTCGGAAAACCTCTATATGTCCTAACTCGGTAGAGAGGTAACGGTCCTCCTACCTATATCTAAGACTGCAGAAAGTCTATCCATCCAATCCATACCTAGTATGACTTCTTCATGCTCTAATGGCATGACAAAGAAGTCAACTAGTAAAACACGGGTCCCTACAGAAGTGGGACAATCACGAATCTCATGGGTACCTCTGACCCTACTACCATCAGGTAACCCTATACTAAAGGGTATTCCCTCAATCATATCTAAACTCAAACACTCAATATAAGCATCAGATATAAAAGAAGACATAGCTCTAGAATCAAACAACTCTAACAGGTAAACCATGGATCAGAATGGTACCTGTAACAGGTGGTGCAGCTGGTTCCTCCGCACTCCTCAGCTCAAAAACTTGGCCCTGTGGCCCTCTGGTGTCAGTGGTGCTCCCACCACGACCTCTGCCTCTACCCAACCCAGGAGCAGATCCCTGAGTGGTAGGACGATCTGAGACTCTCTGCTGTCCTTGTATCTGCTGCTGTTGAGGTAGCCTCTGCCCACCTTCCGCTATACTGGCAGGAGTAGAACCCTGCTGAGACAAAGCTCCACCCTGTCTACAAAAGATAGCTCTGTGACCTCGTCCACCACATGTGAAGCAAGTCACTATCTGCCTCGTACACTCTAGTCTGATATGTCCATACTCTGCACAGTTGAAACACTGTCGTACCCTATCTGTAGCTGATGCAGATGAGGGCTGACTCTGGCGGCTATGGCCTCGTCCTGAGCCAGCAGCTCCTCCAGTACCACTGGTCTGCCCAATACGTTGTCTTTTCTCAGACCCTCCGGTCTGAGAAGCTCTCCTCTGACTAACCCGCTCACGCTCATAATCGACGGCTCTATCCTGGTATTCCATCAAGGACTCACAATGAAATCCTGCCATATAGGCCCGGGTGGCGTCCCTCAGTCGTCGGGAAAACAGATATACATGCTGATCCACAGAAGGTGCAGCTGGTCCCAACAATGCCAGCTCCTCCTGGAATCTCCGGATAGCCTTTGAGACTGGTACATCCTCAAACCCAGCCTCCACAAAATCCCACAGTTTCTCCCTCTTCAGTGAGGCAGGGCAGAAACGCTCTCTGATCATAGTCCGCATCTGAACATAACTGTCAACCTGTGCTCGTACAGACCTCCACCAGTGTTGTGCTAAGTCTCTAAACAGAGTCTGCACTAACTCTATTTGCCTGTCTGCTGGACACCTAATAGACTCCAGAGCTGAGTCCACATGTCCAATCCACAACTCAACCTCGAGCCCCGCCTTTCCAGAGAAAGGGGGTACACCCATCTAGTGAAATGCCTTCAACCAAGTGTCTGGTCTAGGCCCTCTATGCTCCTCCGTAACTCGAGCAATCTCAGCAACAGGTGCCGGTGCAGCTGACACCTGAGTAACCCCGTGGGACCTCTTAGATTGTCCCTCATGTACTGGTAGATCTGGAATAGGTCTACCCGCTCTGACAGCCTCCTCTACTCGCCGGATATAGTCACGAAACTCTGGTCCTCCCATGGAGACATAATCCGAGGCATCTGACCGGACTCGCTGTGGACCTTGTCCCCCAACTACGCTGTTCCCAGTATCAGGAACGACAATCTCGGCAACGTCCTCATGAACCTCTTCCGTTGCGCGTGGATCAACAGCGGAAGTCCTACCCCGTCCTCTACCTAGAGGGAGTCTACCTCTACCTCGTCCTGCTACAAGTAAGGCTCTAGTCTGAACCATCTGCAGAGGACGTAAACCTAACTCAAAAGGCTATATATATGCCGTATGTATATATCAAATCAATCACAACAGAATATCTATATATATACACTGTCGAGATCTTCAGAGGGGCGATGGCTCACGTACACGATATCCCAAAACATTTTGTACTCATTTCAAAACCAAAACCTTTTGAAGAGTCAGACCCCTTTCGGGTTCTGTTTATTTATCTATTCGAACTTTATTGCAGATTACTAGTGCCATTGTTGTCAACCTGGGCTCTGATACCAACTTTGTAACACCCCAAATCCGTAGGACTCAGAGTGCTAATGGGCTAGGATCTCACAATGGATCCTGACCCTAGCCTGACAACAAGTTCACTGAATCTTACAACAAGGCACCGATAGATTAAATACAAAACATTAAACTGTTATAAAAGTATCAAAAGGTTTATACAACGCTGCTGAGTACAAACATAACATAACGTATATACATGGTCAAAATAACCCGTAGCCCACGAGTACGACCCCAGTGTACGGAGCCCTCAACAGATCGCCCGCTCTAGATCACTCTACAGTTCACCTATCCTGCAAAGTATCTACAACACGATATAAAACCGTTAGCTAACCATACACATATATAAGAAGATGCAGGAGCACAAACACACATCAAAAAGTACTAAACACCTCATCATGATATCACGCATTTACCCAGTTTATTATCTTTATAAACATAGTCCAACACTCAACTTATATATATAAATATCTCAATATGAACGTAGGTGACACGAGGAATATAACCCTCGCCTCTCGGGAATAGTGCCAGCTGGAGTGGGGATCCGGTCCCACCTCCCGTGTACCCTACGGGAGTGGACAGGTGGCCGGCCCACTGAACCATATTGGCCTGCCCATAGAGAACCTCCAGACTCCCGGCGGGATGAAAGGACAAGTTGTCACGACCCTACAATGGGCAATCAATAGACCATAGGTAGGTAATAACAATATCATAACACGGCTATCAAGCATATACACACACCACTCATGCATACATCCAATATAAGGATGACAACTAAGTAAGTCATATGGACTTACCTCAACCTCGGGAGTCTCAGACTCAACTCAAACGGCTCCGCTCTAGAGATCAACACAGCTTAAACAAGGTATAACACATATATCACACTCATATCCATAACAAGGTCACACCTAGACCCAAGGGATCCATAAGGATCATATTCCAACTCGTAAACCTCAAAGCCGTAACCGGTATAAACGATACCGTACTCAACCTCATTCTAAACTCATACTCGTACCTAGCATGCTACTAAAGCTCATACTAGGAAAGGAAAGGATCTACCTAACTCTAGGTAGAACCGGAACAAGACGCACCTGCGTGAAGGAGAGACGCAGAGGCGGAACACAGGCGACAGCAGGCGCAACGGCATTCAGCCGCGGGGGCGGTGACACGGGCCGCTGGCAACGCTGGCACGACGCGGGCGCTGCGACACAGGTGCCGCGGGGGCGGAGGCTTCTGGCCGCGGGGGCGGCGACAACGCAGGAAGTTATCCCGCGGCTTCTCTTCGGCTCTTCTCGTGATCAATCACGTCTTCACTCAACCAAAGTTACATACATGTATATACATACATAAAACCACATCAATACACACCTATACAAGCATCTAAACCTAAGTTAAGGATATGGAATCAAGGGAAAGGAAGAAGAGAACAAGGGAAGGAGCTTACCACAGCTGTGGCTTAGCAAGGGAAGAACAGAACCAAGGTCTCACAGGCTGGCTTCAAGCTCAGCATACAACATCCACAAGCATCACAACCACAAGGCACAACAAACCTCTTCTCATCAAGGAGAAGCAAGAACAAGACCAAGGAGGGAGAAGGAGCAGCAAGGAACGTGAGGGAAGATGGAGGGAAAAGTGAAGAACAAACCCTTGATCAGCCAAGGGAAAGAGTAAGTAAGGTAGAGAGTAAAGCACGAGTCAAAGGTCAACGAAGACGGCTGCAGCCGCCGGAAACCGCAGGGGCGGCAGCCAGGGCCGCAGGAGCGGAAACCCGCAGGGGCGGCACCCCCATCCGCGGGTGCGGCTAAGCCACAACTCGATCAAAACTAGTCTCGGCTAAAGATCAAACTCGGTCCAAGAACTAAGGCTCTTACAGTGTATACCTTGTATCAGAGAGTAGATCGTCTGGTTGCATTAATTATGTTTAACTTGAGCAACGAGAAACTTGTTACTGCCTCTTTGCCTGATTGGTATATGTTGTCACATTGGGATAATATCGGACTTACAGTGGCTGATGGAGGGAAGTCATTGGTAGTGGTTACCTTGATGGGATCAAGAGGATGTATATGGGTTTCACAAAGAGTTGAGGGTGATAGTAATTTGTTGAATTGGACTAAACAATACAAATTAAGGTCAACCGTCCCTGAATTTCATTTCTTATCTTTTGATTTAACTCTTGTTTTTTTACACCTCAAGAAGGAGAATGGCGAGCTGCTATTCAGGTGGGAGGGTATCATAACGTCATACAACATTGAAACTCATGAGGAGAATGTTGTGCTGGAAGATTCATCGAGAGTGTTCAAGTTTGGCGTATGGACATACATGGAGAGCTTGATATTGCTCAACTAGTTCTTCAATGTTTGTAGTTGCCTTCTTTTTGTTGCTCATTTCCTCCAAGCCTCCAATGCACGAGTCATGTCTTTAACTGAAATTCATGATTACAACTTATCTAATTACTATCAAACCAACTTAAGCGTTTGATACTACTTAGAAGGAAAATAATGAACTCACCCGTGTGTTTTCCATATTATTCAGAGTAAATGAAGAAATACAAAGTATACATCAACAACCTATTTATATGGAAAATACTATAAGATATATCAACAGTCTAATGCTTCACATGTATCTTCATTCAGTGGTATATCTCAACTGTCGAATATTGCATGTGATATGATCCTGATATTCTATTGGGACTCAAATCAAACCTCAAAACATCGCGACCTTAATCTAGATTTTATAACTAGTTAAGTTTAAATGATTGAAAAACTAGGTCCAATGGGATGATCTTAATAGTTAATAAATTTATGCTTTAAATAGTATAAAATTAAGTAAAGGCTTGCAAAATGTGGAAATTTCCACAACTTTCTAAAAATAATATTGTGTCTCAATAACTTGTAATTTTGAGATGAGAGGATCAAATCAACAAATTAAAGGCTCGTTTAGTACAATTATCAGTAAATCAAAATTTGATTTTAAAATAATTCAAACTAATTATTTTGTTTGGTAGTAAAAATGTATTATAATGAGTGATTTCATGTGATGGGCTATCTAGTATTTTTTTACTTTTTGATTCTTGTATTTTTTTTTTCCATAAAGTTGAGTAATTTCAACTTATCTTTTCAAATATAGTGTTTTAGGTCATTGATTTTTAATAAAGAAATTAGAGCGTCAACCATTATTTTGTAAAATCGATCTATTTTTTTTACCTATATTTTTAATTAACAATCTTAACTATTTTTAATTAACAATCTTAACTAAACAGGGGAAGTGAAACAAGATTATGATCCTAATTTCAATCCGATTCATATACGTGAACGAAACGAGTCTCAAGTAGTTACGAGATTTAGGGCGTGTCTAGTGTTAGATGGGAGGGGATTATATACGGGTTGTGTTTGGTATGAGATTGATATTATAGATTGTTTTACTAAAAGGGATTATTTAAGAGAAATAAACCCAAAAAAATAATCTCATTGAGGAGATTATAGGAGATTAGTGTGGTGTCAAAACTCACATGCTTGTGATACCGTACCCCTATACCATTCACGCTTCTCCGCCCTCCTCCCATTCTTATTCACGCTTCTCCCATTCTCGTTTATCCTCTCCTTAGAAACCCGATACCACACACAGAAGATAGATTATTCTCCTCTCTCGCGCGACGACCCTGGACATGGCTTCTCCTCCTCCTACGAATGAAGTGAAGCCTATTGGACGTGGGAAGAAACACGTGCCTACGAAACCCCTAACAAAGATGTACAAATTAGGGTTTTTTTTTTTTCCTGAGTATTTTCTTATTGAATTTCTTTAGTTTGTTTGGATTTAGGGTTTCGAATATTCTTTGACCTACTTGTATATAATGTTTTTTCGTGTCTTTTCTAGTTGTATATATACGATGGGGATTTTAAGGGTTTTGATTTATCTAATGACTGCCTAGGAAATTAGGGTTCAAAGTAGTGAGTGTATCGATTTGTCTAATAAACTTCCATTCATGATGAACGTATACTTGCAAATATAAGAATTTTGACTCTAAAGTTCTTAAAAATGAAAATTATGTGTTGTTTGAAAATTTTCATTCTTGTAAATATCGATTTCTCTAATAACTTTAGGCTATTCTAGACGGACATAAACCAACAAAATTTTCATTCATGATTTTGTGCTTTAATTTTAGGTTATTGTTGATGAAATATAACTGCAAATATTGATTTTTTACGAAGAAGGTACGTTGTCCGGTTCGATTAGCTTTTCCGCTTTACGTCCAGACCGGGTATATAGTCGTGGTCCATTACTACATAATTTACATTCATGATGTTGTGCAATAATTATTTTTGTTTGTATATGTTGTGCAAATTGAACTTTATAGATTTGTGTCTAGACGAAGATATACATAAAAATATTACAATTTTCAATTGACATGACTTTTATTCGAATAAGTTCCATTCTTCATGTTGTGCAAAACTTAAAACATATTTTGAAGATCTTTGTTATGTTTCCCACACAAACCCAACCAATGGAGGCAACGTCTACATGCTTTGTTAATTTAACTGACTCAAAATATATTTTGAAGATAATTGTTTTACACAACGCCTCGTAAGAATAAATAAACATCTGAAAGTCAAAATGATGCCCTCAACGAGAGAGCGTTGAAGGGTTGAAGGAAAAATAAACAACCACGGCGAAAAATATGAGATAACATAACTTATTTCAATGTTGACGGAACTTGATTTGGATGTGATGTTAGTATTCAAGAAGTTGTGGATGGTCATATATATTTTGGCTTTTATATTATTGTTGTTGTTTTACTCACTCTAGGGGTTAAAATTAGTTGTACGTGATTGTTAATGGATGTGGAACAACAAGACTAGAACAACAAGATTTTTATGCTTTGTTATTTTCTTCAAGATTTATGTTTTTGTAAACGGTGGATTTTTCCTTTACATTGAAACCATTATCCTAATAGCTTCTATAAATAAAGCTAAATGACTGTGGCATATTGAAGAACCGACATTATTCCTCCTAGCATTGCGCTTGTGTTACTCCTTGTGAAGTTGTACCATATGATTCTCCTTTCATGGGAGGGATTCGGGCAAGGATATGGTTAATTGTCTTCATCACGAATTATACGTTGTGTTTCTTGATCATTAATAAGAGTATACGACTAGTCACTATATTCAAATCATCTCAAATCAACTGGACCAATATCTTCAACATTCATTCCCATTGGAGTGTTGTTTTTGTTGATCGGTGGAGGATCCATCGAAGGTGCAACACAATGTAAACCAGTCGCCATTTCACTCTCAAACAAAAACTCCATCATAAGTTCAACCTCTAGATGAATACCATGTTTTTTAAGCACACGATACTCATGATTATCCTATATATATAACATAACTTATCAATTGTGTTTGAACAACGATAGTTTAAGGTATACTACAAGATAAGTTATTGATATACCATAAGCTTTGATGTCCACCCCTCGACACTTGCAACATTACAATAATTTTCATAGTCTCATCCCAAACACGTTTCACCATTCTCTAATTTTAACAATAATTTCACACCCCTCTCAACGTCCCATATTTGTTCTTTAACGAACTTTTTTCAGACGTTATTTTTGGGAGTTTTAAGCTCAAATTGTTCGTCCAAACTATCCAAATGAATCCAAAAATTTGTCAATTTATTCTTTGATAATCACATAAGATCTCCAGAAATATCCTTGTGAATGCATCAATGTCATACTTAATTCATTAATGTCAATCATGAGATACCTTTTAACACCAACCAACATCCAATGTCCATAACAAAACAAATAAACAAACCAAAACCACTCCCACATGCATTATAGTTAAAAACAAAATACATTATCAATGACATTTGTAGACGATTGACATATACATTTCACCATAAAATGCAAATCTAAGACAATTTTCATTGAATTGCAATCTCATACAATTTTCATATGGTTAACAAAATACAAATTTATAGACAATTAACATAAACATTTCAGTAGAAAATGAAAATATGAGACAATTTTCATATAAATAGCACCTACTATTATAGACCATTAATTATAATCCCCTTTAGTAATCTAAGACAATTTTCATACGAAGCCCTACATTATTTCAGCAAGTTTCGAAGCCTAATTTTTATTTCAATAATCGACATACATTAAGCTGAATCGATAAAATACAACTTCTAAAGAAAAAACATATTGAAAGAATGAAGAAACAAAGGAGTGATAAATGAAAGAATAAAAAAACATTGTTAATTAAATCAAAGAATTGCATGGATCCCCTTTCATAAATCGATTACATGTAGGAAAGTATTTTATATTTGTTGGTTTGGAGGGTTGTGTGCGCAATGCAAGTATCGTGTCACTGATCGACTTCTCTTCTTCGCTCATTCACAAAATCGCAAATATGTAGATGTTCTTTTTTACAAGAGAAATCATGCGCAAAAAGCGTGATTTTTATGGGAGTGTTTTTTTAAATTGGTATTAAATAAACTCATCAAAGAACCCCTTACGAAACCCCTATTTTAAAGTATAATTTGATTTCAAAAATCCGTATCCTAATAATCTACATCTAAATTAATCTAAAAAAATCTATCACATGCGGTTCAAAGGATACCCGAGCACAAAAGATCGGATTCGGAGTTTCGCGTATCGGATCGCTAAAGGGTCGGATCCGACCCGACATTTATGTAGACCCCTGGGCGTTGTACCGCTAAGTAGGGCTGATCAGCTTGCGGTTTGGTTGACCGAACCGCAACCAAACCAATGCGGTTGCGGTTCAGGAAAAACAAGTTTGCGGTTTGCGGTTCAAAACCGCAACCGCAACCGCAACCGCAAAATGCGGTTTTGAACCGCATAACCGCAGATAAGAAACGCAGCGTTTCACACTTTCACTCTTCAGCCTTCACTTCTTCAGTCTTCAATTCGGCTCTCCTCGGCGTGAACAACGAACCCTAGCCCTCGATTCAGCATAGCCCCGATTCCAATTTCCCCGTGAACGACGAGCCCTCTCCGGCTCTCCTCGGCGGCCCTCGCCTCCTCGGTCTTCCCAGCCGGTACCGGAATCCCTCTCCGGCTCTCCTAGCCCTCGCCTCCTCGGTCGTTGATTCTCAATCAAGGTCAATTTTCTACTCTTCGCTGCTCGACTAGCGAACGCCGAATGCACCTTTCTTCTGACTGCTTCTTCTTCCTCGGTCAACTGCAGTGAGTCCACTCAGTTCAGTCCAGTCGGTCTTGCTCGAGCTTTCTGACTCTGCTTTGCTTCTCCTAGCCCTCGCCTCCACGTTTACTACCTCTGCTAGTCTCCTCTGCTCGAGTCCAGTCCAGGCAGTGACTCGGTTCTGCCGCTCTTCTCTCTGCTCCAGTCCAGTTCAGTCGGTAGATATTGCTTCTGTTAGTTCAAATAGATTGTGAATCTGTGATTACACTTACACATTTAGTGCATATTGCATACCCATTAGGCATTTTGATTTTGATTACAGTTCAAACAGATTGTGATTACAATTAGTTCAAAATTTCAAACAGATTGTGATTTGTGATTAAATTTAGTCCGGTCTTGCTTCTTCTTTGCTCCAGTGACCTAGTCCAGTCTACTCTGATCGATTTCAGACCAGTCGGCCATAAGCATAACGCGGTTTACATTTAGTCCAGTCTTGCGGTTTGAACCGCAAACCGCAACTTGCGGTTCTAATGCGGTTCGAACCGCAAACCGTTGCGGTTTGAACCGCAAGTTGCGGTTGCGGTTCAAATATTTCTATTTTGCGGTTGCGGTTTTGGACCGCTGCTCAGCCCTACCGCTAAGTGGGTATAGTTGAATAGCTTGGGCGGGAGATTGCTCTCTGGTTGCCTCTTCGCTCTTCACCGCTCTTCACCACCGCCAACGGGCCGCCCAGTCTCGCTGCCGACGCCACCAGCGGGTATCGACACCTTTATCTCTTTTCGCTATGTGAGTTTTCTTTCAGAGTATGCAGATTATTTAGGAATTGAGGTTTAGGGCTTCATTGCACGATTTTGATTTATTTGATTAGCAACCTCTGATTTTTGTTTTAAGAGTTATAGGTTGTGAGAGTTCAGACTGGCTTAGATCTTCCCGCTTTTGGATGTAGCTTTGTCGTGAGTCCATTGTATCGGTTGCCCTTGCTGGATTTCTTCTTGAATATTAATTGATTGAATTTTCCTTCCTTCGAACGAGTATTGGGAAATCAATTTTTGGGATTACTGCCAGTAAGGAAGCATTGCGTGCCCAGACATGGGCTTTTGTACATTATCCCTTTATAGTTTCAGATAAAGGCGATAGTTTAGCATACTTAGAGCAATCTGATGATTTAAAAAGCTCAACTTGGTGGAATCGTTATTTGCACGAGTTTCAAGGTTGTTGATTGTTTTAAATTATCATGTAAGAAACAGACACGGGCTTTTGTACCCTACAGTAATGCTGCTAGTTTGATGTATTAAGAGTTTTCTACTACTGACATTTTTGATTCAAAATCGAAACTGAACTCCAGTTGGTTAGTTTTCTTTGCTTGTAACAGTGATTGTCATTCACCATTGATGTGTCTGATTTTTCTGCAGAATGTCCGGAGCTAGTAATGATTACTCTCAATTTGGTGTGTCCAAAGAGGTTCGCCTTTCTTTTTTCCTTGCATTGTTTTGAAGTTTTGTTTTATGATCATGTTGATATTGAATCGTCTTTCCATGTAGGAAAAGGACAAACTCGTGGCTGAAGTTGTTCGTTATGTCCTCTTCAAAACACATCAGAGTTCTGGCTGTCCAATCAAAAGGGAAGAGCTTACTCAAATAGTGACCACAAATTATTCTCACCGTGGACTCCCTGCTCTCATAATCAATGAGGCTAAAGAGAAGCTATCCCATACTTTTGGTTATGAAATGAAGGAGCTTCAACGCTCTCGTTCTACAACAACACGTTCATCACAGCAGAGTAAGATCCCCTTATTTTTATTTAAGAAGGTTTCTGATTAGGTATCATTTTCATTGCATGATACAGTTCCTGTTATTTTTAGTGCTTGTATATATACGCCATTGCGTCATGTTTAAATTTTCTTAAGCTACCATAATAAACTGTATGAATTCAGTTCCCCTGCTTATTGACTACAATCCTTCTCTCTCTAAGGAGAAATCTTCTATTTTTTTTTCTTCTTCTTCTTCTTCTTATCATGCCTAATGTGCTGCATTTTTATATGTGGTGTTGCTCCATTATTTAAGAAGCTACAAGTAAATGCACCATTTGTGGGTGTTTTTTTCATGACTTATTGTAACATGATAATGGAAATCAAGTATTTGTAGAAGCACTGAATAAAGGCCAGTCTTACATAGGGTTTAGTTTAGTGCTATATCCTTAAGGTAGGATTTTGTTTAATGCTATATGCTTAAGATTTTTTTGTTCTAATTTTTTGAAATCCTTAAGATGTATGTACAAACTTCTCTGTAATTGTAAAATAAACTGTAGAAGTATTGTGGAGCTTCATATGATTTTTGTATGCAACTCAACTCCATTCATTGTTAAACTTTCTACTTGGTTGATCTCTTCTACTCTAAAGCTCCAGAGCGTAATTATTAGCTCACTGTTCACCATTTGTGGATTTGTGGATATGTGGAATGCAGTGGAAAACTCTTCTACCTGTGTTGTTTCTCAACACTGAATGTATTTTGGTTGATGCTCTGCTACAGATACTTCAGATGCAAAATCTTACATCATTACAAGTCAGCTTCCTTCTGAAGTGTACAAGAAGTATGTTGAGGATGTAAAGACTGCACATCTGACTGGTTTTACTTTTGTTCTAGTTAGTATTGTCCACCTTGCCGGGGGAAAAGTCTCTGAAGGTAATTGTTTAAAACATTACTGACTTCACCCTTCTTTAGAGTACCTTGGATGTACTAAAACTTTGCAGGCCTATATTTTATCATTTGTACTGGGATAAAAAGGTGATTTTGTTTTGCAGAAAACCTATGGCAGCATCTCAGGAGGATAGGATTACATGAAAATGATGAATCTCATTCAGTCCTTGGAAATGTAAAGTCTACATTGGAAACACTTGTTCAGCAGAGGTTACTCTTCATGTGCTCATTTGGCTTATTCATGTGTCTCCAAGCTACCAGGAAATAGATCTATGGGGAATTTAGTTTTTGTAATTTTTCTTTTTCTGTTCTGTGTTTTGTTGGATGTAGGTACTTGCAAAAGGATAAAGTTAATGGCCCAGAAGGCAACATTGTCATGTATGAGCTTGCTGAGAGAGCTTTAGATGGGCCTGTTAATCAACAAATTAAGGAGTATATATTGCAGGTACATTTTAGTGAATTGTAACGTTGATAAACATTACTTCGTATCTTTCAGTATCATTCCATGAAAGTTGTCAGATTTTTTTTGGGTTTGTTTATCGGGCCATCATTAGTCCATTTTTCATTTCTTTATTTTTGTAAAATCTTATGCCTTTTTTTATAAAAATTTTTGTCTGAAGGAAATTTGTTTCAGATATTCATTTGCTTGTTATTGGCTGAATTGCTGAAAATACACTTTGAGAGTCAAACCTGGGAGCAAAATGAATTTGTGTTATTTGCTTCTCCTGGTGCAAGACTGCAAGTTGAAATAGCACTACATCTGGCATTGGCTCTAGCTGAAAACATGATTTTTACAATTATTTGAGCAAGCATTTGAACTCTTTTTGTTTCTTGGATTATGCAATCTAACATTCTAACCAGTGCCCTTTTTTATCTATAAAAAATGAATTTGGGAAATAAATTATAGTTGATCAGCAAGGATGTTGCAGCTGTGGATGACAATCAAGCTTGAATACTTGTAAGGGGAAGGTATGGAGTATCTGCTTAAGTATGACTAGCTTGTATCCTTTTCAAATGTTTTCTTTGCTAAGATTATTCCAATAATTCCTTTTTGCGCTTATTTTCATTTATGTAGATCGATGTTTTTCAAATTTGAGGCTCAGAGATGCTGATCAGTTACTATGCAAAACCCTCCAAAATGTATAGTTTCTGGTGTCTATTTTGAGCTACAACTTTTGTAGTCCGACCACTGTAATTTAAAAATGGAATATCTACTCTAGGGAAATTTGTTCTTTATTGAAGCTTTTGTTTCATTTTGATGTGTATATAACTGCATGAAACCAAGGGAAAACTTATTCATCACTGAATGCAAGAAGGTACGTTCTGCAGCCAATACAACCACCACAACCTAACTTGCACGAGATTCAACAACCGAAGCTACTAGTAGTCCCGAGGTGTTATAAAAGACAAACTGCATGAAGAGAAAATGCAAATGTTGGTATATACAGTACATCCATACGAAATTTAACAAAAAATCATCACAGGATGAGGCTCAATACCCGATCGTCAAAGATTTGACGTTCTTGTAGCTTGCCTTTTCCTTTTCATTGTGCTCTCTTTGATTTGCAGTCTTTTTCATAAATGATCCAATTTTTATGCTGCCAGCACCGCAATACCCTGCATAAAGTTAGAAACTTCCTCTATAGAAGAAATCCTTAATGATCTAAAGTGTTTTTCCTTTCTAATAGAAATTGTAGAGCATGTCTTTGAATAATTATCTAAATTCATGTTTATCTATTGTTGTGCACTTATGTCAATGCCACCTTTCATCCAAAGCAGTATCTGTATCCAAATCCTCACTGTAGATCACCTTGACTGTGATTCTCGTCTCTTTTTGTTTATGTATAATTGTTATGCACGATTTCTTTATGCTGTCTTAAGTACTATCAAGGATGGACATGAGGACTAAGAATTGTTGATTTATGCCCCTTTTCCATTTGATCATGCTAGAATCTTCTGCCTGTTAAAGTGTCTGATTCTCCCCATTGATAATAATCAACAACGCTTGTGAGTCGATGGTAGAGGGCATAGAGGCCTAAACTTTAGGTTAGGTTGTGTTCGAATCAATCAAAATAGGATGCAATGAACTTATGGATTATGAACGATAGTTTGAACTTTTCTTTCTTTCAAATCAAGATATTTAGAGCTTAGACAAGTAAGCCTTATTGTCATTTTCTATTCTAAAATGTATCTTGTCATCAGGAATACAACTCTATTTCGAGTCTTTTTTATGAGACTTGATTCTTTGAGGGTTTGAGATCCAACAACGATTAGAGATTCAACTATCAAAGTATAAACTTATTGATTGAATGATAAATTGAATAATTCTAAACAAAAAACTTGAGATCTCTGTATAAGTCAGCAAGAACTTATCCATATTACATGGCCTTGTAGATATGGTTGAAATCCTATCACTCTTTTTCCATTTCTGTAAATGTAAGCCTACAATAAGCATCCATATTGTGAGGAAACTGAAATGATACGAAAACAGAGGATTAGGAAAGGGAAACATGTGCTTGTATTTCCAAGTTTCGTTAGGAAACCAAGATGGAAAACGCTATCCCTTTGGAGTTTCCGTGCTACATGGACAAACATGGTATAAAATAGAAAATGGTTCCTAATTATATGTTGCAGTTGGTTTGGTTAGAGAGGATAGCTCAAACATTCAAGTTGGGTTGGGATTTTCAAGTTTCTATCATTTCAAAATTCAATCATGTTACGGTTCAAATTTCTGTAGGTTTTCCCCTTGTTTTGATTGCCATATATGTTTCTCTGCATGTGCACAACCCACAACTACAGGCACATGTAAGTGAGTACATTTTTGGACTGGTTGATTAGTTTTGGCAAATCAAGTCAGGTTTGCATGCTAAAAGGAAATATGCCATAATTCACTATCTTTATTTTGTGTATTTGTATTCTTCTGCTTATTTTGTGCATTTGTTTTCTTTCTTGTCAATTTTATGTCAAACAAATAAAAGGCTTTTAAGTTTCTTTTTATTTTCAATTTGTTTTTTTGAGATTGTGTTGTTTCAACAACCACAATCTCAATTATACACTTTTTCCCCCTGGTACAAGGAATTTTAAAAAATAATATAAGTTATGTTTCAATTATATAAGTTGAACCTTTCTGCAGGTGCTTGAACTCTAGCATGAGTATTTTGTTGGCTTAATTTTCAATAGCCGACTGAGGAATAATCACAACCTGAAATCTAGGAAGTGATGTTGGGAAGAAAACCTCATCATTAAAAACAAAATCAGAATGTGTTTGTCGTTTAACAGACGGCTTAATCATAATCATTTCTTTGGAAAAAATGGTAATCATTTTTATAAATTGTTTTGTCCTGTAATTAGAAATTAGAGTTGATTAATGGCTTCGTTTAGCAATTACCCGATATTAGACTAGCATATATGTTTGGTATATGTACGTGTTTTTGTGTGGGTGGGATGAATCTTATGTGTACCTTTATGAAAGCAAGTGTAACAGTAACACTATATTTTTGTTTAGATGAATATCAACCGTTAGGTATATATTGACAGACAAAAAAAGAAAAGAAATTTTGTCTCCGACAATATAATAAGACTTATTTGAGCCCAACGAGTCGAGCTTTGACTCTCATGCTTGACTCATTTTATAATCAAACATAAAAATATGATCATATTCGTTTTGTGCGTGTAGAAAGTGAATGAGATTTAATCGTGCTTTTTTTTGGTTGAGTTCGAACAACCTGACTAATGTTATAATCCTATTGTTATTTGAGTCTAATGAAGCGAGATTTAGTGGGTTTATGTTTAACTAGTTTATAAATGAGTTGAGTTCAAGCTTATATTTTAATCAAGCTTATGGTCAGCTTGTTTAGAAAGCGGCCGAGTCCCGTTCAACTCTTACAACATCCCTATATCTGTATGTATTTTTGTGTAGGTGGGATGGATCTTATGTGTACGCGTACCCATACACGTATTAACCGGCTGGAAAAAAAAAATAGGAAAAGGAGAATGGTAGGGCAAAGATAATAAATCTCTACCCTTGAATGATCACATGGTGTTGTATAGTTGTATGCACAAACACACGCACTTCTCTTTAAGCTCATTTCAAATCAGATCCCAAATTGGGAACATAAAAACTAAGGTAAACTTAATGAGCCAACTCTCCCCTACTTCAATATCCAAACATGGTTTTGGTTTCAGTCTAATTAAACATTTAATTCTAGTCCCTCCACACTACATGAAGTTTCTTATGGACCCCAAAGAGCATTTTTGATGATGTCATATGGAGAAAATAATAAGAGATGGAGCATAAATGTTCATATGGATTATAGTGTACATTTTTTAAAAATTAGTTATGAAGAATACCACTTTTGTTTTTTGAAAAGTGCACAATTTGTGGAAAAAATTGCGTTAGAATATGCACTTTTAACTTATAATTTATTCTCATGTATATTATTGTAGTTGTGTATTGTTATCTTTTCTTTTTTAATCTTTTAGGCTGATAGATGTTTTGACCTCATCTAGGTTGTGTGTGATAACTGATATAGATGTTTTGATCTCAACTAGGCTGTGTTTGATAAAATAAAAAATTAAGGAAATTAAGATTATATGAATAAAGAGGTGAAGATAATTCTCTTAATCTCCATTTCCACTGATAAAGGAGTGAAGGAAATTAGATTATGTGAAGCCTTCTTCAAGCTACAAATGGCTCGACTAAGTTTGCAAACATGGTTGGGGAGGCTTGGGTCAACATAGCTACGAGGTTGAGCCATGTAAACCGTCTTGTCAAGGTGCCCTTGAAGTGAGACATCATTTACTTTGTTATTGTCGTAAGGGTCACTTATGAGTGATGACTAAACTTAGAACAAGATGTATAATTGCAGGCTTCATTACGAGGCTAAACGTCTTGGAGTAGTCAATACCCATGCGTTGGTGGAACCCCTTTGAAACAAGGGCAGTGATCGACTTCTCTAGTTTGTTTATACTTTGTTTTGTAGATCCACCGACACCCTGCAACATTTGAGGCTTTGGATAATGGTACGAGAAAACCACATGTTGCGTAGTAGAGCATGGTATTGCTCGTCCATATCTTAGCGCCAAATAGGGGATTTTAGGGCTTAGGACAATGTTTTTGATTCTTCGTGGAGCAGTTTCTGGCTTATTGGGCTTGTCGGCCCTAAGACTCAAATTGCGTACATGGACAATGATAGTCCTTCCGGTTGGGCTAGCCGGCCTTAAGGCATTTCGTCAAGTGTCAACTGAGCCAGACGGTTGCACTTGAGGGGGCGTGTGGAGGATTATGGTTCTCACATCGACAATATTGGGATAACAAGTCTAGCATATAAGGTTGGTGGGCTACTCCTCCTATTTCCAATTGGTTTTAGGATGGAGCCTCATCGGACTTATGTGATGGGCTTGGGCCCAACGGGCATATGCGCTTGGACATGCGACCCAGCAAAATCTATCAGGCGGGACTAGGGTGGGAGTTGTCACAAGGGAGGTAACAAACGGTGATTCTAGTAATGATGTAGGGTTTTCGAGAAAGGTGAGTTAGTGGACCCGAGAAGTGTTAATATGGGTGTTTGTTGAGCCTCCGGGGAACTTAAAAAGGTATTTCCGCATGGAGTGATAGTAGATGGTGTAGGTGGTGGAGTGGTGCTTAAGGTTTGGAATGTTTGTATTGATATGGATATCCAATAATCAAATGATCTCATTTCCTACAAAACTTTAGAAGCACAAATATTGCAAATCGGAAATTCATGTTCGCTAAACTTGATGTACAAGTTGTGACCCAACTATTTTGTTGGTTTTTGGCTCAAATCAATAATAAACATACTATGTAGGTTAATATATGAGAAATATACACATTTGTGATTTGAGTTCTTGATTATGTGTATTGTACGGTTTGAGCCATGGATAAAACAACTATCAAGAACTGTAAAGAATTTTATAGTTTGGTTGTAGACTGAAAAGTTTTTTTTGTAGGGTGTTGAGTTTTGAAGAGTGGGTGAACGTTGGTAAAGTATCAAGCCGTTGTCATGGCGTGAAGCCAAAAGGTGGGGGTATGTTGGCATTGGATAAAAGAGTGAGTGTAGTTTCAACAATGTGATGATGTCGTTTTTTCGCAAATCCGTTATATTGCGTTGAGGTTTGACGCGAGATGCCATGAGTTGTAAGGTAGTATTTTATAAAAAAACCACATATTCACCTCTATTATCAGAGTATAACATGACTATTGATTTAGAGTCTCTTTTCAACAAGGACTTTAAACAGTACAAAAGTTGGATATGTATCCAATTTTCTTTGGAGTGAGTAAAGCCATGTATACTTTGTAAAATTAATTAATTATCACCTCATTAAATCTTAAACAAAAGTTTGTGTCAGAATCATCCATCTAAAAAGCTACCTTTAGAGATGATTTGGTGACTAACGAAGAAACCTTAAATGAGATATTTTACTCTTATTTGAGTTATATGTTGCACAAGATTTATCATGTACTGGGAAATCAAAAAGTAGATAAGAACTTACAAAATTTTTGGCAAACTGGTTCCATAAACGGTGATGTCAAGATGTGTCGACTCGGACATTATCGCAAGAGGCAGGTTGCACTATAGGAACTGACCACTCATAGAGACTTTTTGGACCCTCCATAATCTGGTTGCTGCTACAAATATCGTTTTACAACAAAAGAAGTGGGGGAGAATGTTACTATCACATTGAAATGTTATCTGTACAAAAGCGATTAATTGCAATTATGTTGCGATGCATGGAAAAGACATGTTATATTTGGTTTAGGGATACGTCATGCAAATTTAGGAAACACATGAATTGAACCTATATTTGCAATATTTAAACCTTTACCGTCTCTAATCACGATCTCATCAGAATCATTGTATGGATTGTGGGAAGAGATGTTGGTGATGTCGG
The DNA here is from genome assembly GCA_002319775.1 of Fagopyrum tataricum. NCBI lineage: Eukaryota > Viridiplantae > Streptophyta > Magnoliopsida > Caryophyllales > Polygonaceae > Fagopyrum > Fagopyrum tataricum. The sequence continues at coordinate 12,797,884 of CM008283.1, read as the reverse complement.
AGATGATGTGGTGGGTTGCGCTTGGATCCAATAGCCATGGTAAATGTAAGGTAATAGTGGTTGTCATGTTAGCTTTTGGGTTGAAGCGAGGAGTTGTGTTCGATCGAGGAAAATGGGGGGGGGGGGGAGCATGCACGGATGTGTTTTTTCTATTGAAATGAGGAGCAAAAAGAGAGGGAATGTCCCTTAGTATGACACCATTGACAAAAGCCTTTGAATTGAGGTGTGGGACGTTGAATATCATGTTGTTTCACCTGATTCGAACTTGGAGACTTGTTGAAGCTTGGTTGGTATGGATGTTGTTGGCGGTAATGCGTTGGATTGACTGAGGTTAGTAACGACGGTAACGTGGATAACGACGAAGAAGGTTTTATTAGACGAAGAACAAGTTTATGGGTGATTAGCTTTTCATGCAACTCCGAGGTTATTATCACTATGCCCTGTTGTTTAACACTATTGATGACTTGTTGAACTCCTTTTCCAAGCCATCCACAAACTTGTCGACCAAGTCTTCTTGGTTTACCGGCTTGCCCAACAAAGCAAGGGCGTTTGCAAAACGTTCAAGTTGATCTTTAAGTAGAAGAACATATCCACAAGATGAATTAACGTATGTCTTAACCAACATGTCTTATGCTTATTTGGTTCATGTGCTCCATAATAGAGTCCAACACCTTTGGTAAAATGTTTAAGTTCATCTTTAAGTTGAAGCAAGTGCCCATGAGATGGATTGACATATGTCTTAGCCAACATGTCTCATGCTTATTTGGAATACACAACCCTTGCAAAACATGATGGACATATTGGCGAAGAGTGGACACCATGGCACCAAAATACAACTCATCTTACCTTGTCCAGGTCTCATACTTGGAGTTGTCCGTGGTTGTCGAGACCGGAGAATCCCCCATAGTGGTGGTAATAGTTGCTTTAGGAATCGGGTGATTGCAATCAATGAACTTATAGAGCATATCCGATCAAAGTAGCCTCAATTTAGAGTTTCCATTCAATGTAATTAGGGTTAGTGAGTTTGGTTGTGTGGTGAAAGTGATCAACGATAAGTTGGATCGATGGTTCAAGATTGTTAAGTAGTATGGTATTGGATGATGAGTTTGTGTTTGTCATCGATGAGACAAAAAAGAAGAAAAATGATCTTCAAGTTGGTGATACCATCAAAAGATTATTGTTAAACGATTTCAGAAATACGTATGACAGGAACTGTATAAATACAACGATTACAACATAAGATCCCTACAAAGGAGGAATTGCATTTTAATTTGACTAATCTAAACATATATTTAATAGGAAGAGAATATCTTAATATTTTCATCCTAAAATCAATTGTCTGTCGAAAGATTAGCTCGACTTCATATACTGTACTCGATTTATTTCAATAACCGATTTGTACCCTCGAGTCTGATTACATAACCATTATTCATAAGTTAGAAAAGAATGCTCGTTAGTATGGGTGAAGTTGTCATTTATGGAATATCAGTATTTGGCTCGGTATATAAGAAGTGTTTAGGCGGTTTTTACAAGTTAATCTGATAGTATTGTTGCACATCGTTTGGGCTAAGTTAGCCCTCAATTTGATTTAAACCGGTTTTGTTGGACGATCTTTCTCTCTAGTTTGAATGAAGTGAATGGCTATAACAAAAAAAGAGTTCAAATTACTTTAAAGTTTACAAGAGAATTTGTTGGTTTGCCACCCCCGCAAGAAAGTTAGAACTAAGTAATGAATGAGTCAATGTTTTTAACCTTACTTGAACTTTGGACGTAATAATCGTAATTTATCTTTTTATATCCGTCGGGTCTAATACGAAGAGGGTTATGATTTTAGAGTGAATCTTACACATAAATATTTGGGGTTCTATCTTAAAGCCAATTAACAATAGAAGGAATAGTCCTCGTACTTATATATTAGGTTTACATATTTTATATTGTCGATGTATGATACATTTTCATACTCAAACACTGATACATAAGAGTAAACTAGTTCAGATTTATTTACACTACAACTTCACACTCCTGCAAGCTAAACATACAAATAGTTTGCCTTTAATTAGAGGTAGGTAGTTCATTACTATATGAAATTAACACGTTTCGAAAGAGACTTTATTTCAATTGATCCACTTTTTTACGTATTACATGGGAAATTTGTACGCAATAAGGGTAGGTTTGACGGCTCATTTGTTAAAAAAGATTAAAAATTACACTCAATTAACTTTTTTTATATATCACTAATTTTTGACTTTTCGTTTTACTTATGTATTGGGGATATTATAGGCAATGAACTCGAGTTCGAGTCGAACTCGTCACAAACTTGTTCACATTAATAAATAAGATGAGAATGAAGGTTAACTCACTTTATAATTTCAATCCAAAGTTATGATAGACTCAAACTCGATTTGATTATAAACAAGTTGTACATATGCATACCACAATTCGACTCGTTCAGCTCAATTTTTAGTAGGATTCTTGTATAAGATCAAGTTAGTCACATCGGGCTCATTCAATTAACCATTTAAATAATCTCAATAAAAAAAATTTACAAAAATCTATTAAAATTTAGACTTGATTCGGACTCGATTCATTCATCTCGAATAACAACACATTATGAACGAACAACCGGATGGATAAAACCTTAACTAATCGGCACATTAATCTTTGAGTTACCTAATATCTTCATTTTAGAAACTAGTTCTTCACTCCACAGTAACGTGAAAATATGTCTACATACCTAAATGAAGAAATTCCTGTTTAATGAAAAAACTACCACTTTTACCTAAATGACATGAATGAATGCTATATTTTACTCTATACATCTATGACTTACATGTGCACCGATTAATGAATAGTAGACTATTTTGATCTCGGGTCACATGCACATGATTTAAAATAGTGTGTTACAAATCGATAACATAAGATATCTTACGATATACGACTCTCAATCTATATACTTTACCTAAATTTCCACTTACATAAGTCAATTTGACAACATTGTCTGGTAAAAAGAACATGTCTTGTTTGTATCCAACAAGGTTATTGATGTTTACTTTTACCGCCCCATAGCCTCTTGTACATACTTTGTGGGTCCCCTATTATCCTCCTATAAGATTTCTTGCTACGTTCCTTTCTTGCTTACGTTCTCTTTCCATCTAGCTTCCTCTTATCTTCTTCCTCCTCTTCTTTTTCGATCTTTTTCCTCAAGTACGCAAAACCAAGAATGTCGAGCAGAAGACCAAGGCAACAATCCGGAGGTTCAAGAATCTCCGATGATCAGATTATTCGACTAATCTCTAAGTTGCAGCAACAAGTTCCCGAACTTCGAAACCGTCGCTCTGACAAGGTACGCAACTCTCTCATCGTACATTTTAGTTTGTCATATGTTTGTTTTAGAACTAAGAAGAAGATCACTTTCAAGTTAGGTAAAAGTAGTTTTCATATTAACTTATTGTCATTTACCTAAATAAGTCATGTCATTTCAGTTATCACTGTAGTTGTAGTACATAAAATTACATTTCTTTTTCTTTTTTTCTTATTAGTATTGTTTTTAAATTTCACAAGAATACATCTCGATTATGTTAAGATTTGATTGATACGCATGAAGTAGAGGTCGATCATTAATTAGTGTTAATCACTGATTAAAGGTTTTGATACGCATGGAAAAAGAGGAATATAATATTTAATTATTTCATGAAAACTAACTAGGTTAAAAACAATGATTTCACGGGTAGACAAGGAAACATCATATGTCTCTGAGGTCTTCTACTCACCAGCATATATTGACCAAAAGTCTTGATTTTTAATTAAATTTAGGTACGGTTCTTGTGTTGGTTAGATTACATTAACTATAGCAAGACCTAGATGATGAACCTTCACATGCTTATGGGTAATCTTTTTAATGTCCTTGCCTATATATAGTTTGTTTCTACGTACATAGATGGGGACTTGACATATTCGTAAAATTGTGAAAAATTATTTATTTAATATATATATTTTATTGAATATAATGTTTTCGGAAACACGGTGAGTGTCGGCTCCCCTCCAAACAAATTACTAAGAGTCTTTACCATCCTTGAGCAAGAAGTAATAACAATATTACATTTATCCTTTGTTGTACGGAATATAACAAACTTATAAATGCTCACTAATATGGGTTATGTTAACTTGAAGATATTCTATTTAAAGTTTTCGGATTACAAGTAAACTGACAATATAGAAGTATAAATAACGATACAATATATAAGAATCACTCGGAGATAACGACTCCGAATCAAGAGGGATCATTGACTTCTAATTGACTATGTCAATTATGTGAAGTGTGACTTTGTTATATAATACCTTTTTTTCGACCCATAGTAGTATAGTATGATAATTCCTTTGCTAATAAAAGGTTATAAAGGGGGTGTATTTTCGTAGAAGGAGATTTAAAAAAAATTATATAATGAAATTATATTCTAATAAAAACCCTAAAATGAAGGGAACGCTATTTTGCGATAAAATAAATAATCATATCCTATTGTATATATGAAATATGAGGTGGTTGCTTAATGCAATGCATTTCTTTAATCATATATCGACCATTTACTCATGTTTGTTAGATAATAAATATGTATTACTCGTAATGTCACGTCAAAATTGAAGTATAGAAGAAAAGTCATTGTCGAGAAAAATCGAAAGTGATGTGCACCTTAATATGGTAAAATGTCGGAGGTAAAATCGAGGACTTACGAGTAAGATGAGATAAATACATTTAAGTAAGGGTTGGATCTAAATTAAATGTAACTTCATATTTAGCTAATCTTATCTATCTTTTCTTTCTAATTTTGTCACGTACCCATCTCACCTCTTAATTATTGAACCGTTGGATCTAATTAAATGAAGACAACTGACTAATTACTTCTATACCCCCATCTCTTCTCACAAACTAGCTAGTGCAAATGGATCAATTCGAGTCCGGATAAGATCATCGAGTTTCTCGTGTTTTCACCCCTCTCCGTCTCTTATCGTATACAAAGATGGAAAACACACATGCGAAATTTCGGTGGATTAGTATAAGGTGAAAGTTTTGCATATTCGAACGTACATACGTGTTAGCTCTGCACTTAACGGGTTATCACCCTAAAATCAACCTTATATATTAGGTTTGTTATCGAAAGTAATCCATCTTCACATCATTATAAATTCTGAATTTTTTGTATTAAAAATCATCGAGTTTTTTGGTTTGTCCATGTCCTGGAACCAGATTTTCCGGATTATATAATCAAAATCTCGATGTTGTTGAACTCTATCATATACGAATTAAGTAAGATACATATAGAACCCGATGTCTACATCACCATCTGTTATCGTATACTAAAACTAACACATGAACCATTTAAAACTCGTTTTTCCTAATTAAATCATCGATTTTTTTTTGGTTTTGTCCACCCCTGCCAAGTACTAGTTTTTTTAGGTACATCTATATGGACCCAATTACAAAAATATTTCTTAAGAATTAAAAGTGTATTAATTGTAAGGCATATATGGTAATACAGGTAGGAGCCACAAAGGTGCTTCAGGAAACATGCAATTACATAAGGAACCTTCAAAGAGAAGTGGATGATCTGAGTGATCGCCTGAGCCAGCTCTTGTCTACACTCGATGCTAGCAGTGAGGAGGCTTCTATTATTAGGGGTTTGCTTGATTAGTAGTTTAATTAAGTCACTCTTGTAATTATACTTGAATATTATAGTTAAGCCTCTTTCTTTCTTGTCTTTTTCTTTTTAATTAATGAAATATCACTTAATATAAAGTTTTATGTATTGTCAAAGCTTTCCTTGTCACTGAGCTGCCAATTAAGTAGGGTAATCATAATGAATGCCGACAATTTTAATATTAAACATGTTTTTTTTATTAAAAAAATTGGGTAGAAAGTCGTGGCCTATTGCTTGAGAATACCTTCTTAATATCAGATTTTTCATACAGGCTGTCATGAAGATTTGAACTCGAATTTTCAGGCTAATCACTTAAGGAGTCTAACGCCACACCCTACTAAATTAACGGATTACTGGTTTAATATTAAGCATAGTTGCACCAATTAAATGATTGATGAGTGTCTTTACTAATATATATATTAGAGTTTTGAATTCTGATCAATGGATAAAAAAAACTCTCGCTCATCGCCTTAGCATTTGAATGTTTCGTGTCTCGTACTTTCATTTTTTTTTAATACCGAAATTAGGTTGTATGCACGAAATATAATAATTCAATTGTGATAATTAAAATTTGACACCAAAAACTAAGCTCAGTATAGTATCAAAATTGTAATGTCCAAATTAAAAAGAGATAGTTGATTTATTTTACTCATAAATTTTCTTTTTCGCGATAAGAACTTTTTGGTTTTAAGAAAATAAATTAAGCCTCTTATCATTAATGTGGTTAACAAATTTTGTAGTTCGGGCGTTTACATATGGTTTACACAATTATGACATACCCACTCTTTTACTAGCCGAACTAACTAAATTTGAGTACTTTGTTGTTATTTTTTTAAGATTTACTTAATTTTTAATTACTCAAACTAACGGATCGAACCCAAACATAATACCAAAGTTCGATTTACACAATTTACCTAAATTCAGGTTACCCAATTTCGATTTACCAAATTAGTAATTTACACAATTTGTAATTATCTAATAATTTACACAAGCCCTCATTCAATTTACACGTGCTTTCATTTGATTTACACGAGTCCTCTTTCGATTTGCATAAGCCCTCTTCATCTGAAGAACCTCTTTCAAAATGGAGGTTGCAATGGATTTACATAAAGTCACAAACACTAAGAAATTAGTAGACAATCAAATTTTCTTTCGATGCAAAAAAATGCCTTATAAGTTTACCAAAATCATAACTTTTAATCAATCACAAATAAGCAATATGATGGCAAACTGATGCACATATAATCCACACTATTATCTCACTCTTTATCATGCTCTAATTCATGAAAACTTCATGTTCAATGCTTCAACGTTACAACACGAGTTTTACAATGGTACACAATAAATGATAAATCTAACACAATACAAAATCACTGAAAGTCAATCATACATTTATAGTTTCACAAGGATAGTTTTGCTATTCTTTACACAACATCAGTTGAACAGATTGTAATTGAACTTGCCTTCAACTTTGTTTAACTTCTTTGTTTTAGTGACCACGTCGAGAGGGTGAGGTGCAAAACTTTGAGATGGACCATAAAAGTGAGGGAACAAACTGTTGTCACATTTCTACAAGTCAATTAATTTCGGATCACAACTTGAATGTGTTCAATCTTGCACAAGTTAACAAAATAAAATTGAAGAGACTTACAAAGTAGAGGTGCAAAATTTTACCTTTTGCCTCAACGAGTAACTAATGGCTCCAAAACCAGGAAATTCTTCAACAAGAGGTTTAAATATCAGCTTGCAAACACCCGTAAATACAATGTCCTTTACTTAAACAAACAAACAAACTAAAAGCATCAAACAATAGCTAATTCACTAATAATAGTGATCCTTGTCGAGCATAAATGTGAATGATATTGTACTTGGACGGGCAATGCGACGCCTAATCTAGTCTTTATAGCAAGTACAGTATTTTTATGTGTGAAATCATATCATAATCCTCAATCGGAATTTCGAAAACCTTTAAAATAACAACAAGATAATTCAAAGTAGAACGAAATATAGGAGAAGGAGATCAAAGCGTGAAGGATTAACACGGACGCAATTCTGACTGCTCTCTCCCAGCCCTCATTCGATTAAAGCAATCATCGGCGAGGAAAAATCTATATACACAAGCCCTCATTCTAACCTCCTAGGATAGCTTTTCCCTCACCGCCCTTTGCTGCCCTCTCCCAACCTCCTATCGTTGCTCACTCTCCCTCCTCATCCAATGTGGATAATCAACCTCGGCGCTATTCTATCCCGCGGTATTTTCGTCTTCTCTTTCATCGTCGGTATATTGGGAGAAGATAAGTTAGACGAGAAGAGTGAATACGACGGAGAAAATGAAAGATGGAGAATGATTAGATTAATTAATTAATTTAAAGAATGTCCAATTTGACCCTTTATATATACAAATATTATCCATCAATTACGTTATTTTTTTCTTAAGAAATTAATCTGAAAATTCTAGGGACTTGGTTTACATTCTAGATATAAAAAAAAGGACCTATTAGACCAATCTTCTCTAAATCATTTAACCCTAAAAACAGAGAATCAACTGAAAAAAATTTCGTTGAAATCTGACTCACTTGTAGAAAAAGGTATCTCGGTATCCATGCATTGGATTGAAAATGCAATACAACTGGTACGAATAAAAAGTTCTCTTGGCATCCATGGCTGAGTTGAATGCGGAGAGCGTTAATGGTGAGGGAGTAGAACGTTGTTCCGGATCGTGTTCAATGTGGCGGAGTTAAATGTTGTGCGGCCGGTGTTGAAGATGCTCCAAGCGAAGTTTCCTTGCACAATCTCGACACATACGGAGTTCACACGAGTTCCTTTTTCGTAGCAAATTAACACACTGCATGTTTTATGGCGAGATAATTTGCAATCAGGATAAGATAAAGAAAAATTCAAGTTCTTCGGATTTAGACTTATATCCGAAAACATATATGCTTTAGTTTGTAAGGACTTTTTTGAACAATCAACGATAATCGAGTGTATCATTTTCAATGATGATAACATAGATAAACACTGCGCTTTTGAAGTTATCCAAGTGTGGTTTTAGACTTTTAGTTGAGTTTCAAGTTTCACGCATGGATGCAAAGTAGTACGTACATGCAAAAGTTGACAAACTATTAGTAGCACGTATCTTAACGGGAAAGCAATAATCCAACTGCCTTCCAAGCATGGTTTGACTACTAAAATTATTCCATTATCATGTTTTTACACAATAATGATATCCCTCATACAAGTTACAACTAGGCTCGTCTATTTTCCAGTATCGATGGTTATTTTGGATCATATGCATGTGATCGAACCGATTCGAACCTGGATCAAAAAGTCCTTAGACCGGATCTGAACTGCATATTCAAGTCTGATCCAAATATGACACGGAATGGTCAGACAAATTTTGAAATTTTAAATTTTAACTCAAAATTATATGAAGCCTATTTGGTTAACATGTCCAGGACCGAACTTAGACCGAATATTTCACTCTAAGTTCAAATTTTATAAGAATGAAGAGTCTAAAGTAAACTGGATTTAATAGGGTCGATCTAAATGAGTTTGGGTCTTCACTAAAAAAAAATCTAAATGAGTTTGGGTCGGTCCGAATTCTATCCGATCTAATTACGTTGTTTTTATTCAAAAAATATATTTCAATCGTGATATATAAATATAAATTATGTACTTGAAAGAACTAATGGCTCGTTTGGTATGATAGTAGGAATGATGTTGAAATCGGGAATCAGAATGGAGTAAAAATTGAAATAATTCATTCTTGCGGTGTTTGATATGATATTGGAATGAAGGATTCCTAAATCAAACATGTTATTTGATTCTATATGAATTATGGAACTAAAAATCATATGATATTTGATGTTATATGCTTGTATGTTTATAATGTCAACGTAAGTTATTTTTTTATTTGCATATAAAAAGAAAATAATGACCAACTAATGACTTAAAATACAAGCATGAACCAAGCGTCAACTTAAATAAATTGGTATATAATTTCTTCTATAAAATATATTTGTCTAATTGAAGAAGTTATATTGTTTTCAAACACTTTCCGTGACATATTATCTTGACCAAAATATCTGTATAATAGTCTATTATTTAATTGAAATATAAATCGAATTAGTTGATAGGGAAAATCTTATTATAATTTTTTTATTTTGTAAAATTAAATAAGTGAGTATAATATAGGTATAATGAAAAAATATATACGTAGTTTTAAATTTGACGGGAAATATATATGAATGGATGATACTAATCTTTAATTGATGGAATCAAGTTCTTCTTAAGAATTGAAATGAGTTATTTCATGAAATCATTTTCATTCCGATTTCATGTCTTACTAAACATGGGGTATGAATATAACTCAGTCTGATCTGATTCCTGATTCAATGAAAATCGTACTAAATGATCCCTAAACTGAATGTCCAAGTTTCAACTTTCCAAACTAAAGCTCATAATCCAAATTATCAACAAAATAGTACAAAGGAATATCATAAATAAATTTTTTTCTTGAAAAAAAACTCCAACCTGGACCAATCCGAATCCGAAACTCCAAATTTCTTGGACTGAATATATATTGAACCTTAATAAACTAGAGTTGGATCGACCGGTCCAAATTGATCAAACACTTCGTTCCATACCTAACTTTGAACACCTTAAAAACTTGTCCCTTTGGCAATATAAATTGAATTAATTTGGGTTTGGGTCCAGAGTTCATCTCAAGTACTTGCCGATTGGACTGCTAAAGCCCATTAAGCTGAATAGCATATTCGAGAGTCAAGATTCTATGTACAACTTACGTCGTCTTTATAAAGGCATTTTATGCCTCATCTTAAGCTCACAGTACCCACGTAGTGTACACAACTCTTAAAATAACTTATCACAAAAATTCCCGTATAGTAGGATAGTAGGATGTAGGAAAGTACACAAATCCATTCATTACTTTTCAATTCAATGGCCATCATCAAACCACCACGCTCTTTCTAGTTAAAAAAATGTAAAGTTGTTATTTATGTTTTATACTAATTTGTATACTAGCTTAGACCTACGGATGCACGAACATACTATATATTTTGATAAGGATGATTTATACTTAATATTAATGTATATAAAATCCATAGTAACATTTAGTTATTGATAAGTGCATGATAAATAACATATATTTTGAAAAAGATGCTATTAACCGTATGATATGCGGACATATATCGGAGATGAATATAAAGAGAGTGATGTAATTCAGCCAGATAAAAAAACTATGAAACCATCAATGTAGTTGGTGGTCATGTAAAAGATGTAACTGAAATATGGGGATGAGTTGAAGGCGGAACGGAAGTGCACCCCACGGGCGCACTCAGAGTGTTCCCCTTCCCAAACCCTACAAAGCGGGTTGTGCTCCCTTTGTGTCGCACTAATTTATTTACAAAAAAAATGCAAATTCAAGGGCGGCGTAAATGACGAGCTCACTTTCTGTAAAATTTTGATTACGAGAAATTGATCCGGACACGCATGATGTAAATTCACAACAACCGAATGCAAATCAAAAAGAAAAACGTCAATTCATCCCATTAGAGGTGCAATTTTTAACTTCTTTTTTTTTTTATATAGATTTTCACTTTTTTTGAATATGTTAGATTAGGAGGATTGAATGAATCGGTTAGTTTAGAAAGAATTGAAAAGCTACGAGATTTAGCGCTTATTTTAAGGTTTTTTTTTTCCAGGCATCAATGTAGTTTGACGAGAGGAAGAAGACGTACCTTGGGGCGCACTCGCACTAGCCTCCCGGCATGTGAGCACCAAGCGTTTTTTTTTAAAAAGAGTTTTTGCATCAAATATATACTTTTGTTTCTTATTAGTTATTGCGAGGGGAAAAAAAACATAAATTTTTAGGTAAAAAATATTCAGATCGCGATTAGAAATTTTAGAACTAAAAAGCGGCAAGAGATTACACGGGTGACGACATCAGCCCGTCAAAGTGCTAGAGATCGAGTGGTTATTGGGAAGTAGACACCTCCTCCGGCTCCCATTCAGGTAGTTGTTGAGGAACAAACACCTCCACTACCTCCCATTAGACAAATGCTCCCATTCGGAATGAGGCTTGGGCATCATCGTCATCATATTTTGCCGCAGGGTATCATACGGAGGATTTAGAGGGTTATCCACATCCGGATGCCACTGAAGATGATGATGTTCATATAAATCAGGTAGATTTTGAGGTTGTTGACATGTACATTTTAACAAACAAAATTAATAATTTGAGGTACGTTGGTATTAGTAGTCGTTAAAAATAACCATGTAATTCTAGAATGGTCATCCATCAATATTAAAAAAGATAAGATGCATCACTAAGTGATGAAATCCGATATGTATTTCAAGTGTTACAATGGATTAAATAAAAAATAGAACCAGAATGAGAATTATCTAGTGAATAAAAAATACGAGTTTGTTTAGCTTTGTGACATATATCACGTGAAACCTTTTTATCGAGCAAAATAGAAGAGGAAGTAACTCCAACACTAATTGTTAAACTAAATGCCCTAAACATTGGTGCCAAAAGGACAATATTACTGGATTGGGAGAAGAAATAAGGCTCTGAAAGGATAAATGGGGAGGTGAGCTACCGTAACCAATAGACTGTATCATTAGCCTCAGCCAGCTCCAATCAACATCCACAAAGTGGGTCCTATATGATACAAATTTTAGATGTTAATGTAATGGAGCATGATGGATCAACTGTTAAGCATGCTAGAGATACCAGATTGCATGTAAGACAATGAGACTTGGAACAAATAAGACGTTAGATAATCAAGAAGCAGGGCTTATGAAACCCGCACAATATGACTTCTATTAAGTTTCCATTCGGAAGTACTGTAAGATAATATGGGACATTAATAATATTAGAAAGAAGAGTGATGCCACTAGTCATATGCAAAGATGCATCACTATACAATATAGAAAATTGAAGGTGTTAAGTCACCCATTTTTAATTTTGTGTAGTGTTTCTCTTTGTCAAATATTTTCTTAAAGTAATTATTCTTTTTTAGTCTTACATTCCTGTATACAAATTTGATTGTAAATTTTTGTAAGAGAATTTTACGTGTTTCTTGAATGTATCTTAGCTTGTAGATTATTTAAATCTAGTATTTTATATAAATCAATTGCTTGTACCAAAAATTATAGAAAGAGGACAATTTGTTATAAATTTATTAAAAGGAGACAATCACTAAAAACACTTCAACACAAGAGGCTACTTATCCAAATCATCCTATATAATATCCAAGAAGGATATTATATAGGGTGATTTGGGTAAAAATATTTTGATCGACCCACTAGTCATTGATGACGGTAGATTCCTCTCGATGTGCGATCTATAGGCTTAACTTGAGTCGTTGTGGAAAGTGATGTGGAATTATCATGAGCTAATTGAATAACATTACTAGATTCCTCTCGATGTGCGATTTTTCGATGAATTGTGTGAAGGAGCAAATGAAGAAGCATGAGATCTAGATTGATTGTTGGTGATCGATGAGTTAGTCGGATACCCCTTTGTTGTAGTTCCACCAATTTGGGAATCCTATGATTTTGAAGAATGATACCTTGTCGTGACTTGAGTGGTTATGGTGATTACAACTTTGTTGGGAAGTTTTAATCATTTTACTTAGAGGGGTCGCGAATAGTTGTGGGTTGCAAGTACAAATGATTCAATCCTTATGGATTTTTCCTTGGATGCATATGAGTGCATTCATACTGAATAGTTATAGAGTATAACTTATTGAGTGTGGGTAGAGTTTCTTTAGAGATGACCCCGGAAACATTGATTTGTCAACTGAACATGCTTTGTTGTGATAGGGATACTAGCTTTTCATTCCTACCAAGGAATGTTCATTGACTTACAACATGAACTACCAGGATCTCTAATTAATCATGTTCTCTTCCCATGCTTTCGCACCCTAGCGTCGGTAAGGACCTAGAGAGTTGCCTTCGCCCGTTGCATCACAAGGAGTAATTGTGAAGAATAGCCGTTCTAGAACAATCATTTGTTTTCCTTAATTTTTTGATTGTGCTGTTCTCAAAAGAGAGACTTCTTCTTTCCCCTTCAATTCTGAAGGAAATCACCGGTTGGTCCAACCAAGAAAGACATGGGAATTGGGGGCGTACAAGTTGCTTAGGTCGAGTCTTGTATAAACTACCTACAACTACAAAAACAAAAGGAAATATAAGTTCAATTCTGGAGAAGACGAGACGGTGCTAGGATTTTTGAGAGAAGCTTGTAGACAATATTACATATGCTTTGAGGAGCGGCCTGTAATCTTTCAACCAATTGGCTTCAAGGGACTTTGGAAGAAGAGTAATGAGCATAGTGTTGTGTTCGCTATTTTTACACCTCAATAACTTTTATCAATAATGATAAAAGCTCACAGGTTAGTAAAAACCACAGTATGATTTAAATTTGTAAACAAGAAATAAACACCAAAATTGTAGCGAATCCACAATGTATGGGTCAATTACAGTAAGGATAAGTATTACAAGGTCGATCTCAGGGACCAAGTGTTTGAAATGTGAATGTGATCAAAGATAGAGTAAATCAAAGTAAAAGAATGAGGTTGGAAAAGTAGCGAAGAAATATCAAAAAGGTTTTGAAGGATTTTGAAGAGTTCGCAATCAAATATCGGATTTGATTGAAAACTAAGTAAAACAAATGAACGAAAGATTGATCAATAAAAGGGAACGCGGGTTCCAAGGATTCAAGGTCATTATTTATATGCACGGACTCAGGACATCTCTCGAAGGATCTATGGTTAACAAGCTTCAGGGAAGAACGTTTCAAAGCTGACATTCTATTACCGGGTAAGTCTCAAGACTATCTATTTCCAAACCAACCACCTATTACCGGGTAAGTCTCAAGGTAGAGAGGTGGGAAATTCTAAACAAACCAAACTCCAAACGAAGGGAAAGGTAAACCATTACCGGGTAAGTCTCAAGGTAGAGAGGTAGGAAATTCTAAACAAACCAGACTCCAAGCGAAGGAAAAGGTAAACCATTACCGGGTAAGTCTCAGGTATTACCCTACTTAGGAAGGAATCTAAGCACACTCAACCCAATAGAGGTTTTCACATCTATTACCTATGGTCAATCACTCATGTATCTAAGCGGAATATCACCGGGTAAGTCTCAATTCCAACCTAGGTTACTAGCTAGAAGGATTCTAACTAGGTTCAAGAACAAGCCAACCACTAGGATTTCAAAGCTATTCAAACCAAGCATAAAACACTATTCCATCATAGTCAGGTATAAACAAATCCCTATTCACCTTGGAACCACAATGGTTCTAGCCAACAATCAACATATCAAAAGCAATCATCAATTCAATCAATTCAATGGAAGAATGCATAAAACAAGAACTAAAAGAGAGAATAAAGAAGATACTCAACTTTATTAATAGGAAATCAGCAAAACGACAAATTCCCAATATCGCGAAGTTCCTCCAAACTCAATAAAGTTCAACAATGGTCAACAATGGTGTAGGGCAAAGGGAGAAGAAGAAGAAGAGAAGCGGCTCTCTGGATATGAGCTCCAGAAATAGAATGAAGCGGAACCCGGAAATCATTTAGGGCTTCCCTTTTATACCCCGCAATCTTCCACAGAACGGGCCGGGCCAAAACAGATCCGAAAAGAGAGAATTAAATCGGCGCACTGAAATCTCGGTCGGTGACCGAGATTTTTGAACGTCGGGGCCGAGATTGACTTCGTGATCCAGCGTTGAGGAAATCTCGGTTTGATCATCTCGGTCAAGTGTGAAAAATCTCGGCCGAGATGACACAAATCTCGGCCGAGATTGGGACCGAGATCCGTCGACAGAAACTTTTCAACCCAACCGAAATAGGGAGTCTCGGCCGAGATGGCTCGGATCTCGGCAGAGATCATGTGGATCTCGGCCGAGATAGCTTGGATCTCGGCCGAGATCCTGTGGATCTCGACTGAGATTGCTCTAATCTCGTGCGTTTCGTCTTGACTCGTCTTTTCCTCCTTTCCCGTGCCTGCGTGATCGCTCCAAAGCGTCCATCCCGAGGCTTGATCCTCAAATGCATCGTTTTAGCTCCAAAACCCGCCAAAATACCTACAAAGACACCAAAAGTGTGTGTAGACATCTATACTCGCAAAGTTGCACCAAACAAGTATAAAGAACGCAAACTAAGGCTAAAACAGACATGCGGAAAAGAAAAAACTAACTATATGCTCTACTAAACTAGGTCGATAATTCATGTTATCATGTTGAACTCTCAATACCTTCATAGATTGCGATCGATATTTCATCTCCACAAACTACCTTCTTTCTAATTAAATAAGTTCGGGAAACCGTCAGACCCCACTCACAAACTAGCTGCCCTCTCACCTTAAGCATTTCTTCTTAGGTAACCTGAGACTTTATGCTGGTTAGAGGTAAAGAGGACTAAAAAAAAGGTCAAGCAACCTACCATTCCTTCTCACATCTCCAATTCAAACCAACCCAGGGATAAGCCTATTCCTTTTTGTCTTGTGAAGGGAATTGACTTGATACCAAAAATCCCGACTTTTCGGTTAGAGAATAAGCGTATATATGAAGAAGAGTTTCTAAGAACTTTCCAAAGATGGAAAGAACAAAGTATATTTCCGTTTTTCCTGTTTTCGCGGAAGACCTGTGCTCGGTTGAAGTTGGATTCAAATATGACAAAGGATCAACAAATGTGGAAAACAAACTCTTCTTTTTCTTTAGTCGCTCGCTGCTCAGTCTAGGACAACTGAGATATTCCGTTCTGCGTGCAATGCGTGGGAGAAGCTCAAACAAAGAAAAGTCTGGTCCAATCTGAATTCAGGCACAACCAGCCCGCCCATCGGCTACTAGGTACGGGAATGGTGCCAGGCGAGGACGTTGCTATGCTCTGCTTCTCTGTTGTGGCTGGCCCCCGGATTATGAAGGCCAATAGAAGTTGATGAAAGATAGGTTTGAGTGCTCGTTCTTCTCGAAGCTGGAAATAGGGCTTTTGGAGACCTTTTTCCATCTACCTTTCGCCTAACGACTAAGCTCGGAGATCCAAAGTCTTTCAAGGGGCGTTTCTCTTCTCTAAGTCCAACTCAAAGGAGCAAGCACCAAATGATCGGAGCTTGTCATATGCATCATGAAGTCCTAAGAGAAGTTGGTAGAGGCGTTCATCATCTCTTGTAGATGCAAGAGTTTTGAAGCAAAGAGTGCAAGTGTCGTTATGGGAGGGAAGACACACATAACAGGTTGTCATGCTCTATCATTGTTGAGAACAATGGTCACCTTATGATCGAAGTTTGAGGATTGGGTGGCGTTACGGACGGATATATGTTTCTCAATATGTTCCCATAAATCAAAAAACTATATCAAGGTATGCAAGAGTGGATTCGAAGGATGGGTCAATAATTTGAATAATACACCCAATTAACCGTATGATAGTCGGTATGATTGGGTTAATTATGTTTTGTTCAGTAATGGTTCCTTTAAGAATCCCATTGTTAGAGATTATATCAGTCTTAGCCATTATTTGTTACTTTACAGTTTTGTCCCTTTACATTCGTTTATATAAACACTCTTCAATCAATGAAATAATTGGACTTTTTGTTTATCAATCTCTACAAGGTATGAAGATTCTTTCTTCAAACCTTCACTTCCACCAAAATATAAACCTAAACCTAAAACATCTCTTCTACCACCGCCAACTTACTACCGGCACTACCAACCACCACCATGCCCGATAATGAAAAACCCGCCCCCACCCTTTCTCCCTCCTCGATCTACTACTTGCATCCCTTTAATCATCTAGGTTTG
The DNA here is from genome assembly GCA_002319775.1 of Fagopyrum tataricum. NCBI lineage: Eukaryota > Viridiplantae > Streptophyta > Magnoliopsida > Caryophyllales > Polygonaceae > Fagopyrum > Fagopyrum tataricum. The sequence goes on along the minus strand of CM008283.1, from coordinate 12,780,358 downwards.
CAAGTATGTCATATTCTCCTCACCAATGACAACCATGCCGACTGGTCAATTGCCATGACCCATGATCTCCTTGTGAAACAAAATCTTACCTTTGTAAATGGCAAGACCATCAAACCCAACACCATGTCAGATGACTACTTAGATTGGGTTTGTGGTAACTTTATGATTAGGTTTGGATTATGAAATCTATTGATCTATCCCTACGAAACCTTGTGAGTTAGAGTGCCAACACTTATCTCCTTTGGGAATACCTTAAAGAAAGGTTTGATGTTGGTAATGAACCTAGACTTCTTCAGTTACGGGCAAATCTTGCTTGTTGTGTCCAAAGATACATTATCGCTAGATAGAGATATCTTTCTAAGATACAATTTACAAATATGGAAAAGTGTCTTCCGGCGAATCTTGTCCACACATTTAAAATATGCATTCCAAATATAGAAGATATGATTTTCACAATTGTTTCACAGTTAGCGTCTCGTATAACTCGACACCCTTGCTTATTTGTTTAACATACAACGTTGTAGTACGATGCTTAGTCCGTGACCGAAGATCACTTCCTTATGTGTCAGTTTCCTAAAAGTAAACTTGTGAAAGACTTATTAGAACCTTTATACAAAGTAGTTTGTTGAGATCAAAACATCATAACATGTTGAGTTCCTTTTAGATCCAAACATGTACCACTCACCTACTACCTCCCCCTCAAATACAATAGACCCCTTATTTCCCTTTATGATACAAGCTTAAACCCGTCAACGTACCCCTTCTCCACATTACCTTCATCTGACACCAACTACCTACACATTGCCACCGTGGAACCCTTGGCCTTTACCCCTTAATTTACACAGCCTATAAATACGGATATTATTTCCATATCATCACTACCAGCCTCTCCGGCCGCGTTTCTCCGGCAACCAGCCTACCTCGCCGCAACTCCCGCGCCAAAAACCTTCGACCTTATTAGGAGATTATGTTCGTCAAAAGGCGAGTCATTTCGATCTCTTATCGGGTCAAATTTCTCCTTCACTCAAATCATGTATCCATATTTTATTGTTGATTCTTTATCATATGAACACTTTTCACTTACATATGTTGTTTCTCTTAAGTATGTACATTAAGAACATGAACCTACCTCCTTCAAGAAAGCTATTGCATGCACACCTAAATTGGTAGAATGCTATGCAGGCTGAAATCTCTTTCCTTTAATGTTAACACAACAACACTTGGAAATATATTGATTTACTTGCTGATTGCAGAGCTATTGGCCCTAAATGGGTTTTTTTCGCATCAAGTATAGGTCTGATGGCCAAATTAAGTGTTATAAGGCACACCTTGTTGTCTTAGGTAACCACCAACAAGAAGACATTGACTAAAGTGAGATGTTTGCTCATGTTGTTAATTTTTTATAGTCAAACTACTTATAGTCATCCCTTTTATTCATAAATTGGAGCTTCATCAAATAAAAGTCCATAATGTTTTTCTTCATGGTGATCTAATGAGGAGGTTTATAATATACCATCTCTCAGGTTTCGAACTGTAAGAGTCTTAGTCCTTTGGAGCTGAGTTGGACTTAGCCGCCCCTGCGGGTGCATTGCGCCCCCTGCGGCTCAAGATGCCCGCCCCTGCGATTTCCTGCGGCTGCAGCCGGCTTTGTAGACCGAGTGGACCGTGCTTTACTCTTTCTTCTCTTCCTTCTTAAGCTTCTTCTTGGCTTCTGATCAAGGGTTTCATCCTTCATTTCCAGCTGCCACGATCTTCTTCTTCTCTCCTCTTTCTCCTTTGATCTTGTTTTTAGTTCTTCTTGGTTTGGAAGAGCAAGCTTGTGTAGACTTTGGAGGGTGATGATGTTGAATGTTGTGCTGAGAGGTGTTAGTGTTGTTTTCCTTGCTGCCTAGGACCACAGTAGTGGTTAGTTTCCTCTCCTCTTCTTCTTTCTTTCTTTCTTTCTTCTTCCTTTCTCTTCTCCTTAGCTTAGGATTAGATGTGCTAGGCACGTTTTGATGTTGTATGTGTATAAATATGTGTATGAATGTGGTTGTTGCATGATAAAGACTTGGAATCATCACGGGAAGAGTTGAAGAGAAGTCGGGGATTACGTTATGCATTGTCGCCGCCCCCGCGCCAGTGAGCCGCCGCCCTTGCGTGACCTTGTCACCGCACCCGCACCAGAGAGCCGCCGCCCCTGCGGTCACGGTCACCGCACCTGCGCCAGAGTGTCGCCGCGCCTGCGCTTGCCTTTGCTTCGCCCCTGCGTCCCTCTTGTCATGCAGGTGCATGCGTCTTGTACATGATCTACCTAGAGTAGTGTAGATCCTTTCCTAGTATGAGCGGGTTAGTAGCATGCTAGGTATGTGTATGAGGATAAAATGATGATGAGTATGATATCGATATATGCCGGTTATGGCTTTGAGGTTTAGTAGATTATCGAGGTTTATAAGTTGGATATGATCCATATGGATCCCTTGGGTCTAGGTGTGACCCCTTTGATTGATAGGAGATTTGATATCTCTTTATGCCTTGTTATTAGGCAGTGTTGTCCTCCAGATTGGAGTTGATCATGTTTGAGATTACTTCGAGGTTGAGGTAAGTCCATAAGACTTACTTAGCTACCATCCTTATATCGGATGTATGCATGAGTGGTGTTTGATATATGCTTAATAGCATGTGATGTTGATTATTACCGACCTATGGTTTAGTGATTGCCCATTGTAGGGCCGTGACAACTTGCCCTTACATCCCGCTGGGAGTTTGGGAGGTTTTATGCGGATAGGCCAGATCTGGTACACGGGATGGGCACCTACCACTCCCTTAGGGTATACGGGAAAGTGTTACCAGATTACCACTCCAGCTGGCAACATCCCCGAGAGGCGAGGATTATATATTCCTCGTGTCACATATATTCATATACATCTATATATATATACGATTTGAGTGTTGGACTTTATAAAGATAATTAACCGGGTAAATGTGTGACAACATGATTATGTGTTTATGATTCCCTGACTTGTGTTTGTGCGTATGCATTATCATATATATGTATGGTTAGCTAACGTTTTTATACCGTGTTGTAGATGCTTTGCAGGTTAGGAGAACTGCAGAGTGATCCAAATGAGGTGATCCGCTGAGGGCTCCGTACACTAGGTTATGTGTGGGATTTGGGGATTTTGTATGTACAAATACATGTTTTGATTGTACTCAGCGGTACTTTGTATACCTTTTGATATGTATATATTATGGTTTGATATTTGGTTTTAATCTATCTGTGTCTTGTTGTAAGATCTAGTGAACTTGTTGTCAGGCTAGGGTCAGGATCCATTGTGAGATCCTAGTCCATAAGCGCCCCGAGACCTACGGATTTAGGGTGTTACACGAACCTCCTCCAAAGTCTATTGTCTAAAGAAATATGTGCACAGTCTTCGTTGAGCTACTCGGAATTAGTTCCACAAATTTACTTCTTCCCTTTTGAAATACGGGTTTTGTCAGTCTTTAGCTGATTACTCCATCTTCACCTTCATTCGGTCAGGCATCACCCTTTAGATTTTGATGTATGTGGACGATCTTGTCATTACTAGCAATAATCCTACTACTGTTTGCATATTTATGAATTATCATCATACATGCTTTTTACATGAAGGATTTTGGACCTATCCGGTTCTTTTCAGGCATAGAGATTATTTGCACTCCGCTGAGCTTATGGCTCAACCAACGGAAGTACACCCTTGGCATTTTGGCTGAATTTGGCCTTTTTTGTGTAAGCCTGCTTCTTTCCCAATGTCAATTGATCATGGTCAACCCTCAAAATCGTTTCCACCCTTTATTAACCTTTTGAAGATCGTTGTTTGGTTGTCCGTCTCATCTACTTGTCCATCACTCGATCAAAACTTGCCTACTCAGTTCACATATTGTCTTAGTTCATGACTGATCAACGCCTTTGTCATTGGGTTGTTGTTTTGAAGGATCTTCGATACTTGAAAGTTGTGCTTGTCCAAGGTATATTTTATCCCATGTAATGATCTCTTCCTTCACACCTTTTGTGACTCAGATTATGCAACTTGTCCTACCACTAGACGTTCTACTACATACTATTTCATTTTACTTGATACTTCACTCATTTCTTGGAAAACCAAGAGGCAGACTACAATATCCAGATCCTCTACTAAATTTGAATACAAGGTAATGCAACTACTACCTATGAGCTTCATTGGTTTCAATCACTCCTTAGGTCACTGGGCGGTCTAATATAGGTTGTTCATTTTACTTGATACTTCACCCCTTTCTTTGAAAACAAGAAGCAGACTACCATATCTAGATCCTCTACCAACGCTGAATACAAGGTAATTAATGGCAGCTACTACTTGTGATAAACATTGGTTTCGATCACTCCTTAGGTCACTCGGCTTTTTGCACAGAGCTCCCATGCGCCTTTATTTCGATAATTAGTTTGTTATCCTTATTATCAATAATTAAGTCTTTCATGAACGTACCAACTACATCAAAATTGATTGCCGTATCATAAGGGTGCTAATTCCGTGAGACATCATTTAGACCCAACATGTTCATAGAACTCATAAACTAGCTGACAACATAACCAAGACAAGGTTCAATTTCTTGATTCGCAAGCTTGGAGTTTGTTCCCTAACTCCCCCCTAGCTTGATGGGAGGGTTAGAGATTATATCAATCTTATCTATTGAATTATTACTTTACAGTTTTACCCCTTTAGTAATTAACATTTTTCTTTGTGATAAATAAATAAAAACTATTTGATTTTTTTTAATGAATTTGTGTTATCATTATTTCTCAATTTTAACATTCTTCTATAATCAATTAACATATAATTGATCTTACCTATATCATCTTAATTTTACTAATATTTTATCATACTAAATATTTTGGTTATTTGATTGTATAACAATAATATCATCAAATATATATATTATATAAATTAACTTTAATAATATCTCTTAATAGTTTATTAATAAAAAGAATCGAATATCATAGAATTCTCTGGAAAGATAATCCCGTAATTATAGGTATCTTATCGATAAATTGTTAAAAAAAGAAAATTTGATTTTTGATTTGAAAAATATATGAACTTGGAGTTTATTCAGGTCATGTCGAGTGTTTCGGGTTAGCGAAATTGAATCCCGTTATCAAGTTACGTACAGAAAGTAATAGAGAGACGAAGGAGATGGTTCCAAGAGCAAGCATCAAAGTGATAATAATTTAAGCTGAGAATCTTTTAATATGATACGTAAATTTAAAAAAATGTAGGGTATTCCTCACAACCCTCATGCCACATGACAGAGGTGGATCCCACCACCTGCTGACAGATCTGCTTTAGCTGCCTCTCTCTCTTTCTCTCTTCTTTTCTTAATATCAAATCGATCCATCTGCACCATTTCATCTTTCCATGTGCCCATTTCATCTCCAATTATGGGATCATCATTCTTCTTCATCGCCACCAGATTGCATTTTCACTTTCATAATTTATACATAAAACTTGACTCTCAAAATCATCCATTAATCTTAATCTTCATATCATCATGTTTGCTTTTCTGTATATTACAGCTTACATGGATTTCATTTAACTTGTATAATCTATTTGGTTTATCTAATCACAAATCAAATTGCTTTGGATTCTTAGTTATAAGATTCTCAAATTTTCAATTTGGATTTCTCTTAATCATTTGTATGAGATTAGGGTTAATTAAAAAAATCTATTTTAAGTCGGTATATAAACCCTAAAATATTGTTTTTGGAGGAGAAGTGGAAATGAAGAGTATATACTATAATTGGGTATGACATATGACACAAATTTCCAACAAATATCACTTTGTTTAAGAATTTCCAACATGGTATAACAGTGGCAGGAAGTTTAAAAAAAAACAACAACAACAACAAATAGTGTACTTTTTCACTATACACCAATCTACAAATTTAATGACTCAAAACATAGAAAATTTGATCACATTTAACTGAAAAATAGCAAGCAGTATTACTCTTCAAATGATCACTCCTTAAATCAACTCACATTCTTGATAAAATTTAAGCACAAATTACATTTTAATCTCCAACTTTCATAATATAATCAATGAAGGTGATTCTGATCTGGTGCCCATGCCCAAAAGGGTGGTTGCTCCCCAGCTCCGCTGCCATTACCACTAGCTCCGCCGCTGCCAAACAAACTACAAAAGCTGTCATCTTGATGAATTTGTTGGTGGGAGTGATGATGATCAGATGGCTTTGAAGATGAACTTGTGAGGAGATCAGTCAAGCTTGTTGGTAAGAAGGATGACTGAAACTGAAGCTTAGTGCTTGATGGGCTTTCTTCTGGTTGTGTTGTGGAGATACCCAAGTTGATATCAGAACTTATCTCACTCCCATTGTTGCTCCAACAATAGCTTTTCGTTGTTGTATTTAGATTGATTGACCCGAATTCGGTTCCTCCTTCTTGTCCATTCGTCGTGGTGTTAGTTGCACCACTCTTTAGAGCAAGTAGCTATAAGAATCAATTGTCAAGAACCAAAACAAAGAATCAAGCTCAAGACTATTCAATTGCAAATATCAGAGAAAAAGATACATGAACTAATAGTACAAAATATTTTAACTTGCAATAGTTACTCTATAGTTTTATTAAATTAGAGACGACGGAATAGAAGGCATGTTGATTTCTAGAGGAATCGGGATTTGTGGGGTTAGGCGAAATTAGGGATTAGGTTGATATCATGTGATCTCGAGAACACAATAATATCCGATCAAATTTACTAAATTGTATCTTATGTTCATAATCTATTGGATCGGTCGACGGGTACTTTTATACAATAATTTCCAATCAAATATTGTATGATGAGGAATTGTACCTGAGCATGGAGCTTCTTGTTATTGGAAAGCAAGGAATCATTGTCAGCTTTGAGGACATCAAACTGTCTTTTAAGGAGATTATAGTCTTTCTCAAGCTGCTTTGTCTTCCACCTGGCCCTCCTATTCTGAAACCATATAGCCACTTGCCTTGGCTGCAATCCAAGAGCTTTTGCAAGCTGCACTTTCCTCTCTGGTTCAAGCTTATTACCCATCTCAAAATTCTTTTCCAGCATCTTTACTTGCTCTAAGCTCAGCCTCTTCTTCTTCTCCCCTAATCCAACAAGATGGGACCCGTCATCCGATAAGTCGTCGTGTTCTTCTCCGTGATGATCAATCTGCTGTTGATGGTTCATCATGCTCAGTGACTGAATATGTCCACCTGAAAAAGAATGATTTAACTTCAAATTTCTGCAAACCCTAGATCAAAAATACAAATAGAACTTTACATATATATATATAGCTAGGGTTACCATGGAATTCATGAGGAGGGCAAGGAGAGAGGATACTGAGAGTAGTATGAGAAGGAGGATCTTCATGGTGATGATCAAGTTGCTGGTGGTTTTGGAAGAAGTATTGGTGGTGATGATCAGAGGAAGGAGGAGGAGGGAGAAAGGCCATTTCATGGCAAACCATGACAAAACAAAGAGAGAAAAAGAGAAAAAGAGAGGAGAGAAAAAAAGATTTTATTTTTTAAAATTAAGTTTATTTTTTCTGTGTGTGAGTACATGAGATGTATGAGCTAATATTGTTTGGTGGGATAAAGGTGAGCTTCTGACATCTTTCCCATGTGATAGATTTTGTGAAAGCACAGAAGATGAGTAGAGAGATAGAGAGAATGGTAGCAAGTTGAGGATTGGAGAAGATGTGAGGTGTTATATCATATGCAGATCGAGTTTGTTACATTTTTATGTGTATTACTTTATTTTATTACATATCATGATATTTTGTTCCTATTTTATATGTTTTCTTCTTGTGGGAGATCGATAGATGATAGCTCTATTATTTAACTTATTTTTTTATCGATATATAAAGAAAAACATTAAGCCTGCCTACATGCTTGAGTTGCACCGTCATAAGATATTTTTAGGAGTGTAAACATGGTAGTTATAAAAAATCCTAGAAGGGGTAAATGGTCTAGTTGCGATGAACTAGTCCGTAATATCATTGACTTTCATAAATATGTAGATTCCATAAATTTGGTCGAACCACCGGATAACTTTCGTTCTTACGATAAGGTTGTGGGCCTCGTTATCTTGTTGCAACCTGTTGTGATCTTTCAAACGAGTTACTTCAGAAATAGAGAGAGAACAGAAGACAAAACGTTTTGTGATTTTGCTGCACAAACCTTGCAACTAGGGTTTTCAATATACTTTAGTGGATAATGAATACAACCCTAAATATATCTATTTATAACCATAAATAGATAGAATCCTCTATAAATAGATAGAGTCCTATGAAAAGATAGAATTCTATAAATAGATAGAATTCGTACCACGGAGGGCTCAGCCTGATACCACCCCGCACCCCCTGTCGCTCCGGGCCCATTAATCCATGAGCCCAAAATATGTTTCCCCCTTGGCCCATTGTATCAGTATACCTAGTTTATTGTCTTATTATAACAATCTCCACCTAGACAACATAATCTAATACAAAAATTGGAAACATACATACAACTCCAAGATCTTGTCACCAGATCCTCCTTGTTTCTCTTGACAGGGGGCTTTCTCACTCATCTAACAACGAGTGACATGAACCAAATCCAAGCAATGCTTGAATTTGTCTGCGGTAACCGGTTTGGTCATCATATCAGCTGCATTCTGAGAAGTGTGCACCCTCTCCAGGATGATCTCACTAGAAGCTACTAGCTCTCTAATCTTGTGAAATCTCACATCAATATGTTTAGTCCGAGCATGGTATACCTAATTCTTAGCCAGATATATAGCACTCTGACTATTACAATGTACCTCAACTCCACGTTGCTCAACACTCAATTCCTCCACGATTCCTCTAATCCACATAGCCTCCTTAGCTGCCTCTGCTAAAGCCATGTACTCTGCCTCTGCCCAGAATTGCTTTGGAAGCCTTGCATTCAATCTAAGACACCGCGCTTTTTCTTCAATGGACCGATTCATCCTCTCAGAAACACCATTATGATGTGGTGTCTTCCGCATTGTATAATGTCTCTAAATGCCATGCTCACCACAAAAACGTTGAAACTGAGAATCCGTGTACTTTGTCCCATTATCCTATCTCAGATACTTCACTTTCCTCCCGGTCTGATTTTCCACTTCCGCCTTCCATAGCTTGAACTTGTTGAAGACTTCAGATTTATACTTTAGAAAATACACCCAAACCTTCCTTGAATAGTCATCAATGAAAGTGACGTAATACCTAGATCCTCCTAGGGACGACACCTGAGTTGGTTCCCACACATCAGAATGCACATAATCAAGAATTCCTCCTGTGTTGTGCTGACCTGTCTTAAAAGACACCTTGGATTGTTTTCCCATCACGCAAAACTTGAAGAAGTCGATCTTACAACTCTTCAACCATCCAGGAGACCTCGCTTGTGAAGCTCAATCATCCCCTTTTCACCAATGTGACCCAAGCGCATATGCCACAAAGTTGTGTAATTTGTCTTTGAAGCCACGGCTGCAACTCCACCTGCAACGGTACTCCCTACCAACCGGTAGATATTACCCGATGTAATCTGCCCCTTCATAACTGTCATTGCCCCCTTGCTCACCTTTACACATTCCTTTTCTGTTTTGAAACAGATTCCTTTCACATGTAAAGTCCCCAAGGAAATCAGATTTTTCTTTAGAGTTGGAATGTGACGCACGTCAGTCAATGTTCGGATCACACCATCGTGCATCCTCACCTTTATCTGCTCAATGCCAACAACATCACAAGCCTTGTTGTCTCCTAATCGGACGGAGCCAAAAGTTCCAGACTTGTACGTCTCAAACTAATCTCTATTCGGAGTCATGTGAAACGAACATCCCGTATCCATGATCCATACATCTGAGTAGTTGCCTGACGTCACAAAGAGCATATCAGAATCTGCACCATCTTAGTCATCTTTCTGCACCACGTTTGCTGATCTTGAAGATTCCTCTGACTTCTTATCTTCATACTTCTTCTTCATGGCAGGACAATCACGTTTGAAGTGACCCTCCTCCTTGTAGAAGTAACAAGTTATTGGCTTTTTACCCTTGGACTTAGACCTGAATTGCTTGTTGCTTCCTTCTTGCTTTTCTTTCGTCCTCCCTCTATCTTGGTTGATTCTAACATACAACCCTTCGTTTTGAGAACTCTCACTGGTATGTTGTCGTCGTTCGGCTTGTGAAAGCAACGCTGTAGACACCATATCAAGACTTATCTCATCTTTCCCACACGTCAACGTCATTATCAGATTCTCATATGAAGAGGGTAGAGAAGATAGCAAGATCATAGCTTTATCTTCATCTCCAAGTTTTACATCCACCCAAGCCAAATCCCCAATAATTTGATTGAAAATATTCACGTGTTTCACCAAGTCAGAACCTTCCACCATTTTCAACCCATACAATCTTTGTTTGAGATACAATTTGCTAGACAAAGATTTTGACATATACCGTTTTTCCAATTGGGTCCAAATCTCTTGACAAGATTTGAGATCAATAACGTGGTATATTACCTCGTCTGCCAAACAGAGCCGAATGACCGACGCTGCCTTCTCCTGCATCTCCTCCCATTCGTCGTCTTTCAACGACTCCGGGTTTGTCTCCTTCCACGCCTTCAACATCCCCTAATGCGTTAGCAAATCCTTAACTCGTCGTTGTCAAAGACTGAAGTTGTCAGTTCCGTTGAATCGCAGAACCTCAAATTTTGCAACGAAACTCATCGACAACCTTTCTCTTGACACCAATTGTTGTGATCTTTCAAACGAGTTACTTCAGAAATAGAGAGAGAAGAGAAGACAAAACGTTTTGTGGTTTTGCTGCACAAACCTTGCAGCTAGGGTTTTCAATATACTTTGGTGGATAATGAATACAACCCTAAACCTATCTATTTATAACCATAAATAGATAGAATCCTCTATAAATAGATAGAGTCCTATGAAAAGATAGAATTATATAAATAGATAGAATTCGTACCACGGAGGGCTCTGTCTGATACCACCCCGCACCCCCTGTCGCTCCGGGCCCATTAATCCATGGGCCCAAAATATGTTTCCCCCTTGGCCCATTGTATCAGTATACCTAGATTTATTGTCTTATTATAACACAACCCCTCTGTGTTATGATGCTTTGATTGAGTCTCATCACATGCGCATCTCTTTTTCCGACGAAGTCCGAGATTTATCCATGGTTGAAGTCGATGCTGATGTTGTGGAATTTCTCGAGGTTAAATGGAAAACTGCAGTGATCATTATGGTCCTTGTTAGGAACATTGCATTTCGTCTACTTGAGCGTAGATTGTACCAAGTATGGATGTCAACAGGCTTGATGACAATATTGGATTTGCCTAATGGTTATAAGTTGTTCGGTTTGATCGAGAGGATGACTTCCTGAGAGCACTCAATGAGGGTCCCTTGGGAGATTTTCGGTCATTACATCATTACCCACCCTTGGAGTTCCCATTTCAACTCCTATTGTGACACACCACGTTCTTTGTTTGTTTGGACTAAATTATCCGAGCTACCTATGCAACTATATGATGAGACAGTCCTATACGGTTTGGCTTCGGCGCTCGGCACTCCACTAAAAGTAGACCTTAATACTCTCTATTCTACATGAGGAAAATTCGCTAGGGTGTGTGTAGAAATTGAACTAGATAAGCCACTAATAGGCGCTATAGTGGTCGCTGACACTAGGGTGCATGTGGAGTATGAAGGATTGAATGCAATATGTCACATGCATGGATTTTATTGGCACAACTTTGTAAGATGTTCCCATTCAGAGAAGGTAACGGAGTTGACTGCTCGGGATTAGGAACAAGAGTTTGTTGCTTAGGACAAAGCAAATGCACCTGTTGTTGAGAACAAAACTCCCCAATTAGAAACTTCTTCCAACCCAAGTGCTAACTCACCATCGGATGAAATTAACGATACTTACCTAGGAGTTCGATGACATTGATAAATGATGAGGAAACCAAGGAAGAAGACGACTATAACTATAGCGAGTAAACTAAAGAACAAATCTCTCGCGAGCAACAACTTCAACGCCATTGCCACCGACGGTGAATCCTCCGGTGATGGGACTGTAATGGCTTGAAAAAATATGGAAATAGTGTTTCTTATATTGATGGTGATGTTGGTTATGGAAGAGCCAAAACAGCCTATTAATATAATGCAAGCATTAATGAGGCATCCCCAGATCGGAGGCGATATCTGAGGAAGGAAAAAAACGTCTAGGAATACTCGTGACGTACCCAACAAACAAAGAGAGCTAAGATCTCGGACCAAGTTTCATGTAAGGGTGGCCCAGACGCACGCGGTCCAATGTTAAATAATATGCCCAAGGAGTTAGATAATATTGTCTTTTTAAATGGCGACACTTGGGTTAAGAAAAGATCACTCTCAAGACAGAATGTTCTTCAACTTGTACCTCCAAATGTTACTGCATCGTTCGAGGCCTCTCCTCCTAAGTTGGAGGCTCCCATGAAAGTGGAATTCCAACCTTCAATACATCCCCAAGGAATCTACCTCGGGATGGATTGTGGATAATATTTCTACTCAATCATATACTCGTCACCGGGTCACGCTTTGGCCCATGGTGATCAATTAGTGCCCTTTTAAGGAATTGTAGGGGTGTGGGTAATAGGAAATTCCGTAAATCCCTGAGCTACATGATCAATTTCCATAAGCCACACTTTCTCGCTTTAGTCGAGCCCAAAATCTCGGGTAACATTGTTGAGGATGTTTTTTGACGTATCACTGATAACTTCATAGTGGAGGCAATAAGTTTCGAAGGCGGCATCTGGATATTTTGGAACCATGTAACTTACAATCTTATTATTAAACAGACCGATATGAACTTCATACACTCCTCCATCACTATTAATAATGTGTCGTTGGAGTTTTTTACAATATATATTCCTCCTACTCCTGCATGTCGCAACGAGGGATGGACTAAGATTCTTCACGCTATTAGGAGATGTACCGGTAATATTATTGTCGGTGGTGATTTCAATTGGGTCCTCAACCTATCGGAATGTGAAGGTTATTGCAAGTCGTTGTCTAAGGACTCTAATCTCTTTCATAAATTGATGGATAAATCTCAACTAGCAGACATGGGGTTTAGGGGGCCGTCTTACACTAGTATAGAGGGCGCACAATTGCGACAAGACAATCTAAAAGATTGGATAGGGTCCTTATGAGTATTGGAGTTAGAGTTGCCTTAAATGAAGCTATCGTAAGACATCTCCTTTCTCCGTCATCTGATCATAACCCTCTTCTCCTTCAGCTCAGACCATGCAGACGTATGAACCGTAGTTGGAGACCTTTTCTTTTCGAGGTTTCTTGGCTCCTACATCCAAACTTTGATTATGTTGTCGAGGGGTCTTAGTATCCCGGAGAACCACTCGATATGTCTCGAGCTTTGGTTATTCTCAAAGCGAGTTTGCTTCGATGAAACGTTGATTATTTTGGGAAGATTGAGATTAAAAAGCAAGAACTATTGGATAACCTTATGAGATTACATGAAGATATTGAAAGGAACTTGGTACAAGGGCTATTGGGCGTTCAAGCTAAATTGGAGAAAGACTAGGTGGATTTTGTGGCACAAGAGTAGTTGTTGATATCAGAAATCTAGGGACAAGTGGATTGTTGAAGGGGACCGTAACACTACTTTCTTCCTCATTACTAACCTTATTAGACGACGGTCCAACAAGGTTGTTAGCATCAAGAATGACCAAGGGAATTAGATATCTGATGATAGCTCTATGAGTGAGAATGCCTTGGTTGCTTAAAAATAATTAGTCGTTGCGAACCAAAATCAGCTCCTTGATAATAGGGTGTTTCCTTGTCCTGGATCTAGACATTGATGATCGCCTCTCCCTAGACAATTTGTTCTCTGATGAGAAGATTAAGAGAATGTTGTTCAAGATGGGCTCATTCAAATCTCCGGACAGTGATGGTTTACATGCAATCTTGTATCAAAATTCACTAGTACAAAAACGTTGGTTTATACCGGAGACATTCATACCAGTTGTTAAAACCGAAATTTGAGTCATAAGACGGATACCGGTTATTTTCAAAAACAGGTATAAATGCACAAGATAAAAGTCGGATACCGGTATTTTTAAAACACCGGTATCCACTTTGGGTGTTTCAAATTTTATCAAACTTTTAAGGCCTATGGGATACCAGTTATTCTAAAAAGCGGAATGCGATAATTATTTTTTAAAGAAATAAAATTATATTTATATACCAATTAATTATACTTTAACATTTATGTTTTCATCAGATCTGAACTTTTCCCTCGTGAACTCTAGCTTTCTCTCTCTTCTATAACCCTAAATTCCTCTCTTGCACCCTTCTCTCTCATCGGCGTCTCTATCAAACCTCTCTCTCAGGAGATCGAAACTCCTCTCTTGTGAACCTCTTATATCTCTCGTCTACAACCCTAAATCCCTCTCTTGAACCATTCTCTCTCGTCGTTGTCTCTATCGTTGGCGTCTCTCTCAAACCTCTCGCTCTCAGCACCTCTATCGTCATCGCCTCAATTCATTCGCTCTGTTGGTCGACGAAGAATGTGAAGACGTGACAGTTCTCGTTTAACACTTTGCCAAGAAGGTCGACACCGCTGTAGAGGAAAAGGAAGTGCAAAATCAGTCCAGGATTCAACACAAGCAGGATAAGTTCACTCCATACAAATCTGGTACTAATGTCGTATGAATTTGAATTTATGTTGTTGGTTGATTTAGGGTTTACTATTTGTTGTCGTCGCCGTCTGCGAAGCGAAGTTTGTTGTCGGCGTCTCCTTCGGTGAGGGCTTAGACTGAGAGCACTTGGTCCCTGCTGCTAAGCTGTTGTTGCCCTCTTCATTTTCTTCATAGCTCAGGTATTTGTCTTGTAATCTAGATGGTATTGGGTCCCCGCTGATTAAGAGCACTTGGCTTTGATTGAGAGCATTGTCCTCCTGCTTGGCCCTCTTTGTTTGCCTTTGATTTTGTGCTCTATCCTTCTGCTTAGCCTTTCAACTAGTATGTGTTGTCTATATTAGTAATGCAAGACTTTCTGTTTGCATCTTGGAATTTGGTATGTAGTTAATAATGTGATAGATAGAAACTAGGGTGATATAGTGGTTTGTTGAAGTGAATGTATGTGGTGGTTAGGAGCTGCTGCAGTTTTATTTTATACATAGATCCTTCATAAATAGAAAAAGTGTCGCTGCACTCATCACGCCATCCAAAACATTGTAAGAGTAGTTCCTTTCTATTGGAGTTTCATTTTAGTATCCTAGTATTGTAGTTTGAGAAGACAAGGCAAAATAATTAGTATTCTATTGAATACCCTCCTAGTTCATGTTGAACTAGGAGGGTATTGTTTACTAGTAAATGTAGTTTCTTTTTTATAACAGCAAATTACGTGTTGCTCATCACCCCTTCCAAAACATTTTAAGATGCATCAAAAGCATATATATATATATGTAATTTTGTAAACTGTAAAGAAAGATAATTAGAAAATATACCTTAGCTTCTGGAGGGAAACACATTCCTGCAATGAATGCAGAACAAATGTTCCACCCAATTATGATAATATGTACATCAACATGTACCCTTCATAAATTAATAACAATGTTAACTATTAGAAAACCAAGAGTCACAAATTTTATACTTTAAAATGATTTCCATGATGAATAATCTCGTATATATTATGTAAATGCAACTTCTAATGATTTCTATAATGAGTGATTTCTATAATGAGTGACAAATTTTATACTTAAAAAAATGATTTCTGTAATGAGCGATCTCGTATATATCATGTAAATGTAGCTTCTAATATAAAGAAAGAATAATTTTCACACTTGTCATTTCTTTTATCCTCAGATAAATTTGAGACAGATTGGCCTTTCCTTAGTTTCTAATGATAAACGAGACATTAATTTGGGATCAACCCTTTCATGATCGGTGCATATATTTGTTGATCTTGGAGATTAGCCATGTAATTACAGCTAGGATTCATTGGAGTACTTGTCTAACTATTTTCCATATTTTTTGAGTGACCAAGGAAGCAAAAAGCTGAGTTATATGCTTCACTTCGTCTTCTTTTTCTTTCGGTTACTCTTTCTCTTGTTACTCGGTCGAAATTTGCTCAGATTCGTAGTTTGTTTGGTGTCGATTTATAATGTTTGACATCTAATAATCGATTGCACCCGTCTTAAGCGTTTGTCTTCCATTTAGTATCGATGTTACATATCTTTTCTGAGATCGGGAATTTGTACTTTTAAGTCTTGATTCATCTGTTTGTGCTATTTTGCTAAGTTTTGGATACTCACAATCTATATTACATGGACTAAAGGTTTGATCTTTTACGGATTAATGAGTACCCCCATTAAGGAGACAAGAGCACATCCAAATAGAATAGGAGTATGTCTAGAGCCTCCTACCAAGAGAAGGAAGATAGATGAAAGGAAAGGGATGTAGATGCAACTATGGAGTCCCAAGACTAGGAGAGGAAGGAAGAGAAAACTAAAGACGAAGAGTTGGTTGAGATTCTTCCGTACTAGGAGACCGAGGATGCATGACAACATGATCAATCATGTTTTAAGGATGCAAGAGAAGAGAAGACTCGGGTCCACCTCGGATCTCGAAAGCTTGAGCACGCATGCAGGCATTCCCTCCATCTTCGGATATCCATGCACACGTGGACATGCAATACTTCCTCTATATTACGTAGACCATGCACACGTAGAGAGTATTCATACTATGAGCCATGCAAGCCATGCTATATCTCTAAAGGATAGAGTCATTTATGCAACACCATTTCAAGCTATCCTTGCAGATCCATCATCTAGGACCCACAACCTCGAAGGATACCCCTTTCGGGCCCGTACGCCAGAATCCTTTGATTATCTTTCCGATGACTAGACTAGCTTACCCAAGTATCCACGCCATTATCATCAACGAGACGTTTCAAGCTCGTCTTGTATGCGTGGGAGGTGCACCATGAGTGTTTAATTCGGCCTCCTATTTTATTTAGTAGCCCATAAGGACATGTTTTATTTATGGGATAATTTTGCGGTCATTTAAATGTATTTTAAGCCCAAAACATTTTATTTTCCTTTTGCAAATAAAATTAAGTTTCTAATAGAGAAACTTAATGGATAAACATGGAATTATATTACTTGATCCCCAAGCCATAGAGAT
This sequence comes from Fagopyrum tataricum, assembly GCA_002319775.1. NCBI lineage: Eukaryota > Viridiplantae > Streptophyta > Magnoliopsida > Caryophyllales > Polygonaceae > Fagopyrum > Fagopyrum tataricum. The sequence goes on along the minus strand of CM008283.1, from coordinate 12,763,143 downwards.
TTATCTAATAGAAGATCAATCACTTTAACTAGAATTATTTAGAATGGGAAGTTGTCTGAGAGCTTTGCACCTTCAAGAGACGTCCGACAAGGAGAACCCTTTTCCCTTTATTTATTCGTCCTTTGTTTGGAGAGATTGAGTCGTGCTATTCAAACTTTGGTGGACGAGGGCTCATGGAAACCCTTGAAGATTAAAAGAAACCGCCATAGAATTTTGCATGTTTTCTTTGCACATGATATCGTGCTCTTCGGGGAGGCCTCCGTAAGTCACCTTGATAAGCATTTTTTTTCCAGGCATAGTAAGATTAAAAGAAACCCTTGATGAGGGCTCATGGACCAGGAGGTCTCTGTAAGTCACAACTTACAATATGAGAATTCTCAAATTATTACCGATTCTCCTTGATGACACCTTTTTAGTTCGGTAGTTCTCCTTTATATGCATTTTTTTCCAGGCATAGTAAGGTGAAACTTATTTCGATAGCTGCAATGTGATTGACAGTCGATTTATAAATTCATACCTAGTTCACTGCTGCAAAACAATAGGAAGATAGTAAACTCCAAATGTAACTAGTTTAGTGTCCGAGCCTTGATCGGGTATATATATATATATATATATATATATATATATATATATATATATATATATATATATATATATATATAATACGAGAGTAATTTGTTATATGTGTATTTTTTTTTATTTTTGTTGAATGTATATGTATGTTAAAATAGTAGGTCAACGACCCACAAAAGAGTAGGTCCACAAAAGTCAACTACCCATAAAACAGTAGATCAACTATCCACGAAACGGATATTAAGCCGATTTTAATAAAAAAGTTATACTTAAATAAGCCAAAACGCTAATAAATGTATATTGCTCCCACAACGCGTCACGTCAGCGTTAATGTATATTGTTTTAGTAGAGTATATAAGTTCAAACCCTCCCTCTATTTATACAAAATTTCAAACTATCAAACTTACCGAATAATCGATGTGGGATAGAAAAATCTTGAAAATATTTAACGTTATAAGAATCTTCTAAAATCGGTGGGAGAAGGTTTCCCATCACACGGCTCACCAACTTGAAAAAAAACAAAATAATTAACGAATTTAAAAATAAATAAATTATTGACTTTAATTGTGAGAGCTCCATTTCAAAATATTACTCCCAAAACGCGTCGCGTTAGCGTTAATATATATTGTTTTAGTAGAGTACATAAATTTTTTATAAACATTAAATATTGATATATATAAGGATGGATGTTTATCATATTACTCATATCAATCTAGTATCTTATTATTTTTGTATATTTGTGATTTTTTTTTTACCTTACGACAATAAATTAAATACAATATATAAATTTAACTCAAATTCATGCCTGACGCGTGAACTAAGCTAGTTTGAAAACTAAAGTCACCATTTTATCAAAGTAGTTTTTTTTATTTTGTTTAATTAACCAATTTGGTATATTATTAATTTTCACAGTATCACCAATGTAACACTCAGGAAAATTGGCATCCCGCATCTAGACATGGGTTGGAAACCTAAACCGACGGTTTAGGTTTCTGGACCGGCAGTTTAGGTTTGGCCTTGGGCCAAACCTATACCTAAACTAACAATTAAAAATCGGCGGTTTAGGTTAACCTAAACTGCCGGTTTGCCGGTTTAGCCACGGTTTAAAAAAAAATTGAAAAACCGCCCCCGAAGCAACACCGTCGGTTTAAACCGACCGTTGAACCAACGGTTGTGGTTAAACCGTCGGAATGATATTTTAAAAAAAAAAATTATAAAACAAAAAACCGACGGTTTAACCAACAAAACCGTCGGTCAAACCATCGGTTTTAATTTTTTTATAAAAAAATATTAAAAAGCCTAAACCGACGGTTTACCAACAAATCGTCGGTTCAAATCGGTAAACCGTAGGTTCAAATGGGCTGGTTCAAACCGCTGTTTTAGGTTTTTTATTTTCGCAAACCAAAACCTAAACCGGCCCAAGCCTAAAACGGCAAACCTAAACCGGCGGTTTGGACCGGTTTGGACCGGTTCGCAAACCTAATATTTGTCTTCATTAGGTCATGCATATCAACATTTTTCAATTTATTTACATCAATGTCACTCAATAATTACAAATTTGTCATTCCTTTAAAATTGGTCATATTTAACTTAAAATAAAGGCAAATATTAATTTTAACATTAACTAATTCAATTGTTAAAAATTTCTCTAGCTTGATTATTGTTAACCAAATCTCCTTAAAATCGTTCAAATCAATGATATGCACCATATTAAAACTATACTTGTTTTCATAATTATTCGTGGCTTATCAATTATCATAACCAACGGATTCTAGTTATAATATCTAACTCGTGTTAATCATCACTAACAACATTATATGATCACCTATTTTGTAGAAAACGTGCTTGGTTCAATATATATACCACATTCATTTTGAAAATTTATTATAAATATTATATCTCTAATTCGTGTTATTTCTTAAACGTGTTAGATTATTCATTTCACTATTTCTTTATTGTTAGAAGAAAACTTAACGAATAATCAACTTATTAATTGTTACCATTTTGCACCTTTTATGTAATATTGTTTTTATAATGATAAAAAAAATTAAATAGAACCCGCACATGGTACGGGGACTAAACTAGATTTTTACTAATAAAATCTATAAAAAAAAAATTGAAAGCAAAAACGTCTACATAGGGTATGAATAAAGTCACAATATCTAATATAAATCTTTTTTATTTATTTTATTTTAATATAAGTTATTTCTACGTTTTAATCAAATATAAATAGCGATCAAATTTAGAGATGGTCTATTTCCTCGTGGCATTGTGTGGCCGGTGTTGGGTGTGGTATTAACTGTTAAGTTGTTGGGTGGGGCAATGAGTAAAGATGACGAGTTTGTTAGAGAATTAGTCATGAAAAGAGTAGTTAAGATGGTTCAGTTGATGCACCTTCTTATACAATTAAGGGATCCGCAGAGTGATTTTCTCTCGCTTCGTTCTTGTTTAAGTGTTGTTAAGATGTATTTTAGCTTGAGGACTTTTCAACCGGAGCATGGGGAGTGTGCAACAACTTATTTTGATTTTGGACTCCATGGATCGGTTGGGGATATTGTGGTTTGTGGGGTCCTTTTTTGTGGATCTTTAGTGGCGGCTTGCTTCTTTGCCTATTCGGTTTGGGGGTCTTGGTTTATAGTCAGCTTTGGAGAGTTCTTATTTTGCTTTTGTGGCCTCTAGGGACCAATCTTGGATCCTTGAAGACCACATCACGCCGGACAATGGAGTAGTTGATATGGGCTTCAAATTTTTTCGCACATCTTCAAGCTTCTATTCCTAGTTTTATCTTTCTCGTTTTATTGTCAAGAACACCGTCCTCTAAAGCCCAACATGCTTTGTCGAGTGATCTTTTCGATAAAATTGTGTAGGAGATGAAAGCGACTTTTGATTTGACCCTTAGACAATAATCGATTTTTAAGTGTTTGTAGTCAACGTATATCCAAGACTTCCTTCTTTCCATACACACTGATCGAGGGGCTTAGACAGTGTATGTCTCGAGTCGAATATCACACGATCCTTAAGTATATCATTATGATTCATTTGTGTAAGATCCTTAGTCTTTAAGTGTTGAGCCAGGGTTAGCCGCCCCTGCGGGTCCAGAGGGCCGCCCCTGCGTGAGTTCTGTATTCCGCCCCTGCGGCTCAAGGAGTCCGCCCTTGCGGTTTCCTGCGGCTGCAGCCGGCATTGTTGGCTCATGACCATGCTTTACCCTTCTCTTATCTTATAACCATTCTTTTGCTTCAAGATGAAGGGTTTTCTTCATTCCCCAGATGTCTCACGTTCTTCTTTTCTCCTTCCTTCTCCTTTGATCTTCTTCTTGTTTACTCCATTGTTTTGCAAGAGAGTTTGAGTGGTTTTGATGTTGGTGTTGAGTGTGGATGTTAATGTTGTTCTGTGAGAGGCAGCTGAAGTGTTGGTGTTGATCATTTCCTTCTGCTTAGTATCACAATAGTGGTAAGCTTTCCTCTTTCTCTTTTTTCTTTCTTTCCTTCTTTCTTTCCTTCTCTTTTAGCTTAGGATTCCACAAGTTGAATCTTGTGTTAGATCTCCTAGGCATGAATTGATGTTTATATGTATATATATGTGTATGTGTATGATTGCTGGATGATGAAGACGTGAACAACTGAGTGAAGAATCAAAGAGCAGTCGGGAATCATCTTCTGCAATGTCGCCGCCCCTGCGTGGGAGTGCCACCTGTGTCACCGCCCCTGCGTGGGAGTGCCGGCACCCCTGCATGAGAGTGTCACCAGCCCCTGCGCCTCCCAGTGCTTCGCTCCTGCGTCCTTCCTGTCACGCAGGTGCGTCCTATGCAGGACCTACCTAGAGTGGTATGAATCCTTTCCTAGTATGAGTGGGTTAGTGGCATGCTAGGTGTGTGTATGAGGATAGGATGATGATGATTATGATATCGATATATGCCGGTTATGGCTTTGAGGTTTAGTAGGTTGTGAGGTTTATAGGTTGGATATGATCCTTATGGATCCCTTGGGTCTAGGTGTCACCCCTTTGATTGATAGGAGATTTGATATCTTTTTATGCCTTGTTATTAGGCAGTGCTGTTCTCCAGATTGGAGTTGATTGTGGTTGAGGATATCTTGAGGTTGAGATAAGTCCATAGGACTTACTTAGCTACCACCCTTATATCGGATGTTTGCATGAGTGGTGATTGTTATATGCTTGATAGCATGCGATGTTGATTATTACCGACCTATGGTTTATTGACCGCCCATTGTAGTGGTTGTGATAACCTACCCCTTTCATCCCGCCATAGAGTCTGGGAGGTTCTTTGTAGTCAGGCCAGATCTGGTATACAGGATGGACACTTACCACTCCCTTAGGGTATATGGGAAGGTGTGCCGACACCACTCCAGCTGGCTATTGCACTTAGAGGCGGAGATTATATATTCCTCGTGTCACATATATATATATATATATATATATATATATATATATATATATATATATATATATATATATATATATATATATATATACGATTTGAGTGTTGGACTTTATAAAGATAATTAACCGGGTAAATGTGTGACAACATGATTATGTGTTTAAGATTCCATGACTTGTGTTTGTGCTTATGCATTATCTTATATATGAATGGTTATCTAACGGTTATATACCGTGTTGTAGATGCTTTGCAGGTTAGGAGGATTGTAGAGTGATCCAGATGGAGTGATCCGCTGAGGGCTTCCGTACACTAGGATTATGCGTGGGATATGAGATGATTTTGTATGGATACATGTTTTGGTTTGTACTCAGCGGTATTTTGCAGACATTTTGATGTATATATTACAGTTTGATGTTTTGGTTTTAATCTATCTGTGTCTTGTTGTAAGATCTAGTGAACTTGTTGTCAGGCTAGGGTCAGGATCCATTGTGAGATCCTAGGTGTTACAATTTGTTCCCGGTTAATGCGATTTGTCCTATGTCCAATTGTCGGAGGCCTTTGGATGCTTTTGGGGATCATACGGTTTATTGTAAAGAACTCATTGGCTTCAAATATAGGCATGATCTAGTTTGTGATGTTTTATGTGATATGTTTAGGAGAGCAGCCATTTCGGCTAAGAAGGAGGCACTTGTGACCGTCTTACCTGATCCGCGTGACAGAGATATCTACGTTGAGACCGGCGGATGTGTTAATGTTTGGATGTGTCGGTGGTAAACATGCTTGTATTGATTTGACGGGGTTTCTCCTCTAGTTAGTTTGGATAGCGGGTCTTTTGTTGTGAGTAAGGCGGCCCTCAGCGCGGCCTCTACAAAGGTGGCTAAGCATGAAAGGGAATTGCATGGAAAGTCAACATGTGTTTCTTCCATTCGCTTTTGACACGTTTGATTTTCTTGCGTCCGATGCCGTTGAGATTCTCAAGATGGCGTAGAAGGTCTTGCATGGCAATGTTGTGTTTCCCAGATCTTGAGACACAGTTTTTAGAAGGATCGGTTTTGCTATCCAAAAAAGTTGACGGTGCAACTTGTTAACCATCTACCTTCTAGCTCGATGTAAATAATGTTATATTAATATAAATATTCTCTTTTGTTACAACTTTTTTAAATTAATTTTTTATTTGATCCGGGTGTATAACAATTTGAACTTATTAAAAACTCTATTTTCTTGTGCTTATAAAAAACTGGGTTTTTAATGTATTTGGAACTAAAAATGCTTATTTTATTTAAAAGTGTATTGGTTATATTATTTAGGGTTACTTGAGAGATACATGAAAGAGTTATCATGGATATAATTAAATTAATATTTTATTTATATGAATTATATTAAACTATTTTTAGGACCGATCAACATCCATAAACAGTTATGACTTTGAAACGAATTTATATATTAATGTATTTTATTAGCACTATTTTGTATCATTCTATTGAATATAAAAAAAGGTGGAATTTCATGATTTAGCAATGCCTCATATTAATATTCACGGTTTGACGACTTTAGCAATTTCCCCTTATATTCTATTATCGATCATCCTCAAATTTTAACTAGTAACAATGATAAACTTATTTAAAAAGTAATATAGGAGAATGTGATATATAATTTTATAATGTATTTGTTATTTTTTTAATAATTCCATAACTACTTAAATAGTTCGGTAATAACATAATTACATTCAACTTTTAATTTATCATCATATATATTACAAATAAATGTGCATGACATGATTCCTAAACTAGTTTCTAATTAAATTTACAAAATATTTTAATGTATTATGAATAAAACAAATAAATAAATTTGCTTCCTTCAATATATCATACGTTCATTCTAATCCTTTAAATAAATCTTTTCAAGTAAGGTACGTAACTTATATGATGTATTCAATTAAGATTTTACAGGAATTTTTTGGAGTTTAAAAGTCTATAGGTATTCAATATAGATTTTTAAAAGTCCATACAAATCTTTTGATATTCAATTAGGATTTTAAATTTTCAATAAAATTCCTATGATATTTAAAAGTTTCTTGATTTCAAAAGAATCTATTATTTCATTGATTTTGTAGGATTTGTTATTACTTATAAACTCTATAGAAGTCTTCTCCCAACACATAAGATTTCCACGCCAAATTACAGTTAGGGTTGTGCATCCGGTCCAGATCAGACCGGACCAGAATTTCCGGACCGGTGAACCGGAATTTTCAAAAACTTGGACCGGGGACCGGACCGTAACGTTCCGGTCAATTCCGGTCCGGGCCGGATTCGGACCTGTTCGGACCGGAATAAAATAAAATAAATTAAAAAAAATATTTTTGCAAATAACAAAAAAAAACAAAAATTATATATTTTAATTAAATATATACAAAATATATATAATTTTTAATATATATAAATTTAAATTAATATATATATATATATATAAATAAATTCCGGTCCGACCCGGTTTTCCTTTCCGGACCGGAATTGGATCAGGACCGGAATTTCCTAAAATCCTGGACCGGGGACCGGATTTGTTCCGGGACCGGACCAGACCGGACCGGAAAAAACCGGTCCGGGTCAATTTTGCCCAGCCCTAACTACAGCACTGAAGAACCCTAACGGCCAAATCAACATTTTTGAGCGTTTTCGAGTGCTTGGACTCGGTGCATCGTCGGAGGTTAGTTCTTTCTCTTGTTTTCCGTCATGTTGATTTTATGGACTTCGAGTGCTTGGGTTCGTCTTACTGATTTGTCATAAGAAACGTGTGAGCGTTCCTCTTAGTTTTCTCTTTTCATTTTGCGACTTCTGTGGTTTCGGAAAAAGCATTGTACTGTATGTACTCTTTTTTTTGTTTATGTAGTCTCGGTATATATATAATTAGATGATTAAAATATCTTATGTGTTCTGCAGTGCAATTGTACTTTATCATATGCTTTAATATATTATATATATTGCTATATAATTAATCATAAAATCAGTAGGCAATCGATCGAAAATCAATAGAAATTATTTGATAAGTAGGTACTTAGGCTTACTTAAAATAGAAATTAAAATGTTGATGTTGGTTGTGAATTTTAATAGATTGATAATTGTATGTTATTTTTCTAGATGATTTCTTTTGATCATGGATAAGTTGTTAGTATATCAACTAATTAAAAATTTGAGTCATACTAGATGGATTATTTCTTTTGGTCATTTATTAATCTGATAGAATCTGACAAAATCTGTATTAACTCTATATAGAATTTAAATATCCCACAAAATCAGCAAATTCCATGAATTGTTAAAATTCAATTAAAATCTTTAAAAGTCTGGATTGAATACCCCCTTAGTTTACTCTCCTATATATAAAACACCTAACTGCAACTCAATCATCGTCAATTTCAATAAATTCAGATCAAATCTTAAATTTTTCGATACGCTATTACTATCTAAATTTATAAATTTTAGTAATCATGTTTATTTAAGTATATTAGGTGACTTCGGTAAATTGGACACAATATTGACTCTTGGCCAACTATCGTGCTGTATTGGACTAGTTATTTCTATTGGGCCAAATGAAATTTTGTTGGGCCTTGGTGGGTTAGTTTCTACCTTGTATTTAAATTGCTCCAGATTTCTCCCAGTTCGAACAAGTACGTTTTAATAAGAAACAAGAGGAAAAACGTTCCTGCAAGGAGTGTGTTATTTTTCCATCCAAAATTTCTTAGCTGTTCTTTGGTGGAACCAAGGATGAAGAAGAAGAGATCCGGTGAGAACGGTAAGACCGTTATTAAGAATTTGTGGAAGATTCGGTCGAGATTTCATTGGTTATGATCTTAAGGGAGTTTCTGAAACATTAATTCTCGATATATTTCGTTGTTTGATGTTGTTCATATCTATTTGATGGTTTCACGTGTGTATATATATAAGTTTAAATTTCGGAGAAAATCATTCTTACGATAAAAATAAAAAAATTATTAAGAGACGTTGAATTATAAGATGAATGTCTTACATTATACAAAGTAAATAAGCTAACAGGAAATTAATTTAAAAAATAAGTAGCGTAATGACACGAATTTTATCCTTTATACTTAGGTTATGATAAAATTATCAACAAAAAAAAAACCCAAAAAAAATATTCATAGTTATCCATTTTTAGCTATTGTATTATCAATCATTCTTATTTTGGATATTTAATTATATGAATGCAATTACATACATTTTACACAAATAATCTAAGATAAGAATCATTCGCAAGATCTGGCTCTTCCCTCTTTCTTAAGTGCTCCGCCGCCGCAGAGGTAGACGCAGTTACAAAAATGATTCAAAGCTTTGAGATGATGTTTGAAACCATGTCCATGGTGGAAAGAGTCTGATTTGCAATTGTTGTTATCCGTATTATATTCATTTGGTTGGTTCTATCTGATATGATACTACTTATGGATGTTTACTATTTAATTATTCCACCAAGACCTAGGATGAGAGAAATCTTAGTCACCTGCATCAAGAGCCCGTCCAGTAGGCCATTTACTTTAGTGATCTGCCATCCCCCCGAAGAAGAAGAGAGGATGAAGGAGATCGCGATAGGGTGCACCGAGTGTGTCATTTGTTTCGAGGATTATGATAGTGACCAAAACGACGTCGTTCATCGGATCTTAATACCTTGCGGCCACCGATTCCACAAGGTTTGCATAGACCGCTGGTTTGTCTCAAAGAGGAAGCATATATGCCCTATTTGCTGTCTTCAGTCGTGGGATTCTTCACTTTCGGCTCACGTCACTCTTCATAGTACTGCTGTTTAACCTAGCTCGTTACAATTTTTATCTACTCCTCAAATGTTGTCAATGCAAATGTATTTGATAATGAGATATAGAGTCCAAGTAGAATTTTGAAATTGTGTCATTCTCTTCTGTTTAACCTCTTTTTTTTTAAATGGTAAATTCGTAGACCATCCGGTTCGATCGGCTTAGCCGCTCTACGTCCGGATCGGGTAGAAAGTCGTGGCCCATTGCTGAGAAATACCCTCCCAATATCAATTTTTCCATACATGCCGTCAGGAGGATTCGAACTCGAATCTCTTCTGTTTAACTCTTTTTTTTTTTTTTTTTTTTTTGGTAAATTCGGAGACCACCCGGTTCGATTGGCTTAGCCGCTCTACGTCCGGATCGGGTAGAAAGTCGTGGCCCATTGCTGGGGATACCCTCCCAATATCAATTTTTCCATACATGCCGCCAGGAGGATTCGAACTTGAATCTTCTGTTTAAGACTTTTTTGTTTTTTGGTAATGGTAAATTCGTAGGCCACCCGGTTCTATCGGCTTAGCCACTCTACGTCCGGATCGGGTAGAAAGTCGTGGCCCATTGTTGGGGGATACCCTCCCAATATCAATTTTTCCATACATGCTGCCGGGAGGATTCGAACTCGAATCTCCAAGCTAAACACTTAAGGAGCCTAGCACCACATCCCACTAGACCAACTGAGTATTGGTATCTTCTGTTTAACTCTTGAGTCTACAAGAGGATGGACCTACATTGGATCTGTTCAAAAATTATTATTTACTTTGAGTTTTTCATTTCATTTGCTGATAACTTGGTCAAGAATTAGAATTTGTATAGTGGGAAGGTTATCTTAGATTGCATTATTACTAATTAGTTGTTTACTGCACACACGTACTGTAGGGTCTTAACTTTCTATTTCCTTTAAACATGCAGACATTGGTGGTCTTACCGTTAATTTTTAGGGGTAACCTTGTAGAGATATTTGAGAAACAATAGCAGAACACAGACAAACTAAAGCTCTTCCTCTACTAATGTTTTGACGAAATTAAAACATCTGGAAGACGAATCTGATCAGTGTTCTCACCAATTTATACATGAATTGATAGGCTAGATTTCGGGTGCTGAAAATTTTCAGCTTTGTCTTGAATATGAATATGCTCGTGTTTCCTTTCCTTCTTGAAGCTAGATGGTAGTTTCCTATCAATTTGTATACGATAGAGGGCGATTATCCTCTGAAACATTGTGGAAAATCGATGATGGTTTCTTGGTGGACTACGAATGTTTAAATTAAATTATTCATTTGTTTTTTTGGTCGGAAGGAGAAGTAATGGTATCCGGTTCATCTAGTCACGCTCATTATAAGTAAAAAAAAGACTTAAGTGATCTATATGCGGGCAGGGACGGATCAAAGATCAAAATTTCGGATAGGCTTGATTTGTCTTCGATAATAATCAATATTGAGCAGCGGATGTAAAAAAATATAAAGATAATTCCTTTTTTATTTTCCGTTAATCGTTATTTATTTTAAAGGTTTAAGTTTTCATAATTTAACCTACACATTCTCATAAATATTTTTTTTAGTTATATATGAATTTAAATACATAAAATGAAATTACAACCATAAAAGCATTATAAACTAGATCTTAATTATCATATATGAACTAAAAAAATTCTCAAATAAAATAAATATACATTCACAAATCATAATATATAAATTTATATTTTCTAAGATAAAAAAGATACTATTTAATTTCTATGATTTGTAAATAAAAAAAAATTCGAACCTCATATAATAGAAATAGTTTCAATCTAATAAATTTAAAGCATATTTTATTAATTAATTCTATGTAAAAAATGTAAGCAATTTATCTTAAAAGTATTGTAAATGTATAAAGTCCAAAAAAAATGCATCCATGAATCATAATATATAAATTTATATTTTCTAAGATAAAAAAGATACTATTTAATTTCAATAATTTGTGAAAAAAATAAAATCAAACATTATATAATAAAAATAGTTTCAATCAAATAATATTAACGTATATTTTATTAATTAATTCTATGTAATAAATGTAAGCAAGAAAGCAATGAATACTTATCTTTACCATACTTATTTATTAAGATTTTGGGGTAGCTTAGAGCAAACCCTAGCCTACCCCTAAATCCGTGTCTGCATGCGGTAGCCCGACCCCTTAAATCATCATTTTAAAGATCAATAACATTGCGGGTCAAACAATACACTCAAGTCATAGTTATAATTAAAAGCTAAACTAATTAAATAGGCCGTGGTTTATTCGCCTCGCGGGAGCCGCTAGACATGTCGGAACTGGATATCCCAATTCCTTCGTAGAAAGTCGTGACATTTACAAACCAGATTAGAGGGTAGGTGATGTCAAGAAAGTGTACGTTTAAGAAAAGTGACTACCAACTGAGAATCCGTTTCAATGATAACCCGACAATAGCCACCTTCCCAAGCGAGAGTTTAGATCATATAAAGCCCCCCAAAATTCAGCCATGGGTGCAATACATAGTCCAAGATTCGTATCAAACCCTCGCAACCACTCACCTCTATGATTCCTAAGAAGACCCGCAGTAGTAGCCAAACGAACGTTACGCCGAGCACCATCCGTATTCACTTTAATGTAGCCTTCCGGAGGTTTCTCCCAACTTTGCATACTCATTACTTGTTGTCGTGGTTGCCGGCCATGCTTGGTATTCCAAACTTGCACAAGCTCAATTGCATCCCGCCGCACAAAAATTGCTCTATCTCCCGGGCATCATAGTTATCGAGCACTTTTTGTATTTCTCTAAGTGCACGTCCACCATAAACCTATAACAAAACTCTCTCGCCACAAACAATTGTTAGAATAAACCCGAGAAGAAGATATATTACCTCGAATCCAAGTTGCAAAAGGTTCTTGATAGAAGTTGGTCATGGAATTATCCGCATGTAATCCTTGCCATAACAATCTCAAAACACCACAATCTTGAAATAAATGTTCAAGAGACTCATCATGTATTAAACAAAAAGGACAGTGAGCATTTGAAGTTAAGTGACGTCGTTTTTGTTCTGCGTTTATAAGGACGCCACCATGCATGGCCTTCCAAACAAAAAAAGTATAGTCCGCTCAAACACTCTCAATGTCCAAATTTTTCCAAAAATTAAACCATCTGCATGAAGAATCCGTGCTTCCTGTGTCAAGAGAACATAACCCGAGTGCACTCTATGATCACCATCAACCATTAGAGACCAACTCAACTCATCCTTCCTGTTACTTTCATTAATATCACGAGCCATTGTGGACGAAACATCATGCAACGGTGATGACACATCAGACGGTTGTAAAGCGGCAAGCCGAGATGTGATTTCCTCAAGCAAAGCTGTGCAAATTTGAGACCACCACCACCCATGATCCTCCTGCCAGTAGCTACGAACTGAAGCTTCCGAGGATAGATGACGCGTATCACCAACCACCAAAGACCGAAGCAGAGAATCAAGTAACCATGGATCATCCCAAAACGGATATACATACCATCACCAAGGATCCAACAAGATCCATGGAAAATAAGACCCTGCATATTCCTTAAGATACCATTCCAAACATAAGAGGGAGAAGAGTGCGTAGTACGTACCATCTGCACGAATATACTTATCCTCCAGAATCGATGACCAAATGCTTCCATCATCCTTTAAAAACCTCCAAGCAAGCTTTCCAAGCATCGCTTTACTAAGGATATCCATGCATTTAATACCCAATCCACCAAACTATTTTTTTTTGGTAAGAATCCACCAAACTATTTAGGTAAACATACAACGTCCCAAGAGACCGTGTGCATTTTCCTTGAAACGGTAATGTGTCCCCAAACAAAATTCCTCACCAACTCACAAACACCAACACCTTTAGGAATGGTCAAAGCCGACATAGTATAGACGGGAACATAAGCTAAAACCGATCTAGCCAGGGTCACACGGTCAGCAAAACTAAGAGATCTAGCATGTCATCCATATAATCTAGCATTATCTGGATGATTATTTCTCTTTTCAAAGCTTATGGGTAGATTAATCTAGCATTATCAGCAATGCTAAGAGATCTAAGCTAAAATCGATCTAGGTGTTGTACTTTGGTTTAGAATGAAGTTTACAATATTATGGGTAGCTTATTTATCTTCATTATTTCAAGTAATAATTTTTTCCCCCTCTTTTTAAAGGTACATCATTATCTATTTTTATATGTTATTTTTTATAAATTCTTGCTAATTTTGTCATGTTAGGTCTTTGTTTTCTGTAATTAATTCAATCTTGTTGTAATTTTTCTCAATTTGTATGCAATTGTTTAGGCTAATAGCTTACTTGTGTTCAATATTGTTATGTCTTTTAGACTACAAGTACTCATCAAATTGAGACCATTGAACATGGAGGTCAAGCAGAGGAGGTCATTGCTGAAGAAAGAGATTAATATCAATTCGAGATTTTTTGTGGATGAATCTCTAACAATAAAACCTAGTCAACAAATTTAAATCATAATTATTGTTGTTTCTATTATTAGTGGATATAAAAATTTTAGCATTGGAGTGTGAACAATCTTATATTTGACCACTTTTTTATTTAGAGTGAGTTTTGTTTATAGAAAAATTTGCCCATTGGGAGTTTGTACATTTAATTTTATGATTTAGTCTCAAATTTATATATATATAAATAATAGTTCTCTTTATTAGACGTTTGTCTTATGAAGCTACCAATTGTTTAAATAAGCTTAAAAATATACGTAGGTAGTATTAAATTATAAAATAGTATGCTATAAACTTTGCGACAACTCAGTGGCGACGGAAAATGCCGTTATACGTAAGGTTTTGAAGTCAAAAGAGAGCCGTTGTAAATGTTGGAGTTGATGACGGTTTGTGACGACAGTGACCCATCACAAGTATTAGATGGCGACGGAAGGGAGCCGTCGCAATGGTGTAATTAGCGTTGTTGGAGAATGTTGTTTGCGTCAGCGGTATACCGTCGTGGAGCCGACACAAACGATTTACGACGGCAAGCCCCGTCACAAAATGACGCAAAGACGATTGTGTCGAGTCAATGCCGTCGTAGTGCCGACGTGAAGGCTATTTGCGACGGGATCAGCCTTTGCGTCACTGCCGACGTAAACTATTTTTTTTGTAGTGCCACCAACGTCGCCTATGTTGCTTAGTTCGGTGAATGGACATGCTTTGTTAATATAAAGAATATTTGTCATTCTCAACTACCAAAGAAATGTCCCAACAACTAAAGCTAATATTAGTTTTATTAATAAACATTTCTTGACAATGTTGGAAAATCAATTTAGGACAAATTGTTGATGTTAAGAGAGACTTACTCCAAAGTCTTCGATTCAACTAATGGAGAGGAGGAAAACGTCATTAGGCATGATCAATTTGTGAATGTATCTCCAACCTCTAATACTTTGTAAAAGGAGACATTAGTGTAAATTTTTCTATTTTTTTTTTAAAGTTGATAGCCTTAACAAATGACATGTGGGCAAAAAAGGAGTTCTTTTAGTAGTATATATCCATATATAGATATGATACTTCGACTAGTTGGGTCATGTTATAAATGTGTTGAATAAGGGCAAATTTTGGTTTAAAAACTTAACAGAATTTACAAAGTATAAATACGCGGTTTTTAAACGTACCGGTAATTTTCTTTATTTATCACCAAAACTACGCACGCGAAGTGCGTAGTTGAAATTTTCGGTTAGGATTTCCAACTACGCGTATGGGGAGCGTAGTTGGAGCCAACGTCAAGTTGTCACAAGCCGATGAACTACGCTCCCGATTAGCGTAGCTAAAAAAAAAAAAAAAAAACTCTAACTACGCTTACCAGAAGCATAGTGTTTTTTTTTTGTTAAGAGAGGACTTTGCATTTGAGCCCAACAGGTACCTCTTCGTTGTTCGTTCGGATCTGAAGGGAAGTCATCTTCTTCGTTTGGATGTCTTTGTGTCTTCTTCGTTCGAAAATTTAAAGGTGAACAGCCTTTCATCTCTTCTCCTTCCTCTCTTTCGGTCTCTCTTCTCCGTCCCGGTAGTTTGTTCTTCTTTCCTGTAATTTGTCCCTACAACATCGGATCTTCGTCCTTGTAAATTGTCCCAAACTTATTTGATTTCAAGTTGGGGAGGGGGACTATTTCGTACTACCGGTGAACAACTAGGATCAAAGTACCACTACCACCTAGTCATTTAGTCTTATTAAGCTTGAGATGGATCATCGTTCCCCGTAATCCTCTTGATAGAATCTAAAATCAGCAATGTTGGAGCGTTCGAAGGTGAAGCAAGATGAAAAAAATGGGAACCGCCTCTGTAAATTCGAGCAATGACGGTTGAAATTGATTATGATTAGGGTTTTTGATGAGGAAAAAATTGATGTTGATCAGTTTTTTTTATCAGATCATTACTACTACACTTACCACAAGCGTAGTATTAGTTTTTTTTTTTAAATAAAAAACTTCTACGCTTCCTAAATGCGTAATTGATTTTTTTTTTATTAAAAATATAATTACAACTACGCTTTCCAAAAGCGTAGTTCATCGGCTCGTACTGGCTTCACCTCGGCTCCAACTACGCACGCCAAACGCGTAATTGAAATCCGGAGGGAAAAAGAAAAATACGCACGCGAAATGCGTAGTTTTGGTGACTAATAGCGATTTTCACCGGTACGTCTATCAATCCCCAAATCTATAAATATTAATATAATTATACAAAAAAATGTAGTATGAATTTTCTTTTGTTAATTTTATATTCTTCTTTTAGTGGGTGAATGAAAATAGAACACCAAACGGAAAAATATTAAACTTGAAGAGTACAAAATGGAAAAAACAAACTTAAAGGACACAAACCGGAAAAGACCAAACTTGCATGGCATCAAATTAAAAAAATAAAAATAAAAACTAAACCATAAAAGACACCAAACGGAAAAGGCAAAACTAGTAGTACTAACCGGAAAATATCAAATCGCATGGGCACCAAACGAAAAAGTCCTTAAAAATATATGTAAGAGGTGGTCATGTGAAAAATACTATAAATAAAAGATAATTTTGTATAATTTACTCTTTGTATATACCATCACATTTTATTTGGAGGAACTGACTTTTGCTATGTGTCTTATATTAAATAATTAACTAATTAAGGTAATGACTATTTTTTTTTGGAAAATATACGTATATTAGAGTGAAAAAGAGAGAAGGTTACACTGTTATAGTGATCACTCACTGATCAAGAATAACAAGCAGAAGGGGATCTAAGTTCAAGAGGGGTACAATAAGAAATCAGGGAAGTATGACACCAAGAGTATGGACCCACGAAACATCCTCATTGTTCATTGTTTTCGATTAGCAGAAGAGTCGGCTTTGACTTCATTGATGATATTGTTTGCACAGTCAAAAACACTGTGTCTTAAATTATTGAAGATCATCTTCAAGTGAAGTATATAAAGGTTGTGATGGTGGATTTTCAAACTTGGTGAATAAAGCTTTTTTTGTGATGGTTAGGAGACGACCAGATGAACCATTGGTGGATACTATGATTATCATAGGGGATACAAACCCAATGGAGAATGAGGTTAAGGACAAGGATATTAAAGCTGCAGTTGGTCCAAAGGTGCGTTTTGTTTTCAGCGCTAACATTGCATAGAATGCAACTGCTATCCAAGGAAGCATTCCAAAAGGAGATTTTTGCCAAGATAGGGAGTTTTTGATGTCCGACAAGCCAAGAATGCAACTGCTCCCACTCAGGAGCTACATTTAGGGATATTGAATCTCCCCTAAATATCCGAGCACCAAAGAATCTTGAGGTGGTCAGAGCGAAGCAGGTCGTAGGCCTTGGCGTTGGAGAAGGCGCCAAGGAAGTTGTATAGTAGGGAGGAGGTGGCTTGTGTGATATTTCAGCGCATAAGATCATCACGAATGTCCAAGGTTTTTTTCCAGGTGAAGCTATAGGACGGTTTTAGTTGACAGTTCTAGACGTTAGCTCTCTTGAGGATATGGTTCTTAACCCAGGAGCTCTAAATATTAGGAGAATTGGAGTCAAGGTCAAAGATAATCTTGGAGAAGCAAGATTTGTTCCAAGAGAGGAGCTCTTTGAATTCCGTGTCACCTTCAGTGATAGAGAGACATACCTGATTCCAAGCAATGAGTGCACGCGTACTACAATCTTTTTCAGACCAAATGTAGGCATGCAAAATGCTCTCAATTTTGTTGATGACAGAAGTCGGCAATAAGAAGATAGAGGTCCAGTACGTACGAGGTGATGGCGTAGAGGACGGCTCTGATGAGTTGAATCCTACCAACATAGGAAAGGCACTTCGTGCTCCAAGAATGAATACGATTGATGATCTTGTTGATGAGGGGCTGATAGTCAGCGACTTCTAGGCGTTTTGCACCAAAAGGGACGTGGTGGAAGGGAAGAGAGCCGAGGATTCAATAGGGAAGACGCAAAAAAGATTGAAAGATATATAATCTACTAGTTTTGAGGGAAAAACCCTCCCTACTGTTCATTAAGAGGAAACCCGGGGCAAAACCCTAACCAGTTCATAGCCACCGGCAAATAACAATCGTTTATTCATGAGGCTCTTCATCTGGATAAGCTCTCTTTGGAAGAGACAACACACAAAATACCCATTTTTGCTACTACCATAGCTTAACATTCTTCACCCATCAACTTTCACTAAATCACCACTTCGATTATACACCACAAGTTCAAGGACATAACAGGTCCCCAAACAATCGCATTTTTCATCTCTTAAGTTTGAAGACAAGCCACATAGACAAAGAGAAGGGGAAAATAAAAATAAAATGCATCTCTGACTCCTCACCAACACAAGGAAATCCATAGTCTCATCAGAAAAAAACCGCCTCCACTTGCCATCTCCGACCTAGATCGAACAATTCTTCCATTTTTCCAAGCTTTTGTTGACGTTACTCGGTTTCGATGCCTCCCAAAAGACGCATTGGGGAAGCGAGATCCTCCATTTCCTTCTCCTTCCCTATTCGATCCTTCATAACCAATACTGACCATGATTTGGAGGCCTTTATGTGCTCGTTGCCAGATTACGATCCGTAATCGTTAACCTTGAAAAAAAACCATACCATTTTGCCGAATCTTCCGTGTCGCTTCCGGAAAAGAGAATTGTTAACCTTGTGAAAAAATGAAGGGGAAAATATGAACCATTTTGCTTCAATCGGCAACAAGCGGCTTCAGCCGCCGGATGGTTTCTCCTCTCCCCTGCACATCTCACTGTTTTAACAACTGGCGGCGGATCTGACTAGGGTTTCTCCATGCCTCTGCCATTCTCCTTTCACTCACCATAATAATAAATTGATTTCGACCAAAAGAAGAATGAACCAATCGGGCCTAATGGCCCATTTGTCAAATGTCAAACTCTTTGTGTTTGATTAAACATCAAATAGAAAGGAATGAACATTCCATTGTCCAAATCTGCATTTTGTTACTCTTGAACCTTGTTTTCACAAGGTTTTTTTTATATATATTTCTATATATATAAAAATTAGGTTAGGACAACCAAGTTTTAAAATTTCAACTTTTATAGTTGATCAAAATCTGATTTTACAAATTCATATTACAATTGTTTATAATCAACAATTTTATCAACAATTGCATCCTTATAAACCTAATTTCTTTTAAAATCAAAGTTACACACTTTAATATGTCAAGATACCGTGTTTTGCAATGTCGTTTCCTTAGTTTGATTCTGTTTTTAGGTAGCGTCTTGAGTGGTTTGTCTAGGAGGGGGTGTGGATTTGTGATCGACTCCTGAAGACTCTGATACAAGCCCAAATCTGAGGTGTCCACAGTTGTTCCCCAGGCTTCTTACCTGTGTACTCTCTTCGAAGATGAACTTTGTGCTCACCGCTTCCGTTGGACTGAATCTTCCTACTTTCCCTCGAAGACTTCTTTGCTATCGGGATTCCTTGATGTATTTTTTGTGTTTCTTTTTCTTTTGATGTTGCTCCTCATGACGGTTAGTCCGTCTGCCGATCTTTTTCGACCTTTCGAACCACTAGACGGCGTGTCGTCTAGTGCTTCTAACCGCTTTCCTTTAAAAAAAAGAAAGAAAAAAGGGAAGACGCAATGACCTGTTGATCCGAGGATGAGATACCACAAAAGAAGATAGTGGACTTGTTGATATTGAGTCCGGAGATAAAGCCAAAGGAGTCAAGAGTGGTTTTAAGCTTATTGATTCATCTAAGGTAATGATTATAGGCTTTAAGCAATGGTTGAACATGAGATAATGGATGTATAGATGGCTATAACTCAATATTTTAAAAACTATTTCAATACCGTTGATATAGGTCTAAAGTCATTTCTACTGTAATATAGTTGGTAGCTACACTCACTTTGATATGTGTATGCGTTGAAAGCAATAATTTACATCTAGTTGGGTTTCAGATTTGATGGTACGCAGTTATTTGATTAGGTTAACATTGAAATCGGGCTGGTAGTTATTTGTTAGACCTTGGTCTTGTTTGGATAATTGACTTAAATTCTACTGGTATGGGTCACTGGGAATAAATAGGGATTAAAATATTAGTATTTTACGGAAAAAATAAAAAATAATATGAAATTTACCAATCACGTGAAAGGAGTACAAATGATACAAATATAAGTGATACAAAAAATTTTCACTGATCACTGGTCCCATTTGGTACACATTCCCAAACCCCAAACTTTATTACTCTTAACCTAACCCTAACTACCCACATTTGTCGGTTCTTTTTATTAAGCATTTATAATGTCGGTTCTCTTACCCTAACCCTAACTACGCACATTTATTACCTGAATTTATAACATTTTGGACTTGGAGATTCTTACCGCAGGAAAAGTTGTTGACCATACAAAATACATTGACGTCGACGATGATGCTCCATACGAGCTCAATTCACCTTTGAGGATGTAACTCGACATGATGATATAGTATTTTATTATTTGAATATATTAAAATCTTTATTTGATACTTTGAGTATTTTTTGACCCCCAACTAGTTTATATCTAATTG
Organism: Fagopyrum tataricum; assembly: GCA_002319775.1. Lineage (NCBI taxonomy): Eukaryota > Viridiplantae > Streptophyta > Magnoliopsida > Caryophyllales > Polygonaceae > Fagopyrum > Fagopyrum tataricum. The sequence continues at coordinate 12,742,338 of CM008283.1, read as the reverse complement.
TCTTTTCTTTTCTTTTTTAAACTAGTTTGTGTTCTTAAGGAAAAAAAATCTGGGAATTTTAACGAACCCACTAAATTGTGTGAGAACTACACTGGAATAACTTTAATTTAATTGTTTTGAATTGTATATAGGTCAAAAAACTTAAGATTTATACCTTATAATATTTCATAATTTTATAATACACTTAATTTATCCAATAAAATTTTTAAAATAATTTATTGAAAATAATATATACTATAACAGGCTCAAAAAGTTATAAACTAATTATTTGGATTGGATTTACTTTGCAATTACCAATTTGCTCTTCTATTTTATCTTTATTGATAAATAAAAGGGCTCAATTTATCCCTTGATAATAAAAAAGAGCCCTTTTATTACTCTTTTTATAAAAAAAACTTACTTTCCAATTTAACCCATTCTTATACAATAAAATATAAGCCTACTCTTTTTTAATAAATTAAGCTAATAATATTTTTATTTTTAAAATAAATCAAAACAATTTAATCTAATTAATGTGAGTTTCAGTGAAAATTTCACGTGTATTGACTTTTTACTTTACGAAATTAGTAACAACGTTGAGGACATTAAAATATATGTAAACATAGTATTAATAATAAAAAATAATATAATAAAAACTTATATTACTTTAAAAAAATTTAGTCATAAGTTGTTAAGCGTTGAATAAACTAGATATTTAACATGTACAGATTATATGCGATATAACTTGTACATGTAATTTTGCTAATTTCAATGAAAAAGTTGTATTTATATAATACATGTAATTTTCTACCCTATTTGAAATATTATTGTGGAGTTGTAGTACCATTTGCTTAAGTAGTATTTGTTTTGTAGGCTAATTAAAAATATATATTTGTATAATACATATTAATTTTTGGAATTTAAACGTATATTGTTTGTATAAGTAAAATATACAACCGGAATAGGAAAGAAGAAAAATATGGATCAAACATTGATTGTAATCTAAAGAAAAATATATATATATTTTTTTTTAAAGGAGAAAAATATTAAATTTTGTTCTAATACCATTTGAAGATGCATTCTTAAGAGTGGGAAGAAAATAGAGGAAAAGTTCTCATCTGATTTATTTTGTATCTCTGTTCACCTTTACCCTCCGTTTGGTTGTAACTCCGAAAACGGAATAGAAACGTATCTAGTTTACATTTTTACCTTATTCATGGAATCACTCTATGAGATTTATTGCAAAATACACTTGTTTTTCCCCATTTTGTTACCTTATAGGGTATCAAAACTAATTAATTTCTACTTCAATTACTTCAAACCACTAGGAATGATTCCCAAAAACTTCATGAACATGATTGGACGTATGGACTAGATACGTTTCCATTCCGTTTCCGTTTTCGGAATTCAAACCAAACGGGCCCTTATTCTGAAGCTGTTCATATACAACACCAGTTTGTTTACTTACAACTTCTCCACTACTTACAGTCTTACACAGTATGCCCACTTATTACAGCTTCGCCACTATTTACGCAATATGCCCACCTATTCTACCTATTTACCAGGTACTTTGTAAGATATCATTGAAAAATATCATCCAATTTGCTTTAGCTCCCTGGTTCGCATACATACAAATATTTCAACACGACTGACGTTGACCTAGAAGCTTCTATTTTACTGTAAAGAAAAACAACCATTCGGGTCCATGCTTTTTCGCTTTTGATATTACTGAGAAGATAAACATTCGTTCGGATCATGCTTTTTCACCTAGCTCCATGCTTATGCCTTTTCATCTAGCTCCATGCCTTTTCACCTAGCTCCATGCTTTTTTCACCTAGCTCTGAAACAAAATTGGTCTCTCCACTACAGACCACATCGTTGTTCTTCAGCTTGCTTTTTTTCGATTTTGATTTCAAGATGTCCATCAATTTAGTAAATCCACAAGTTTGAAGAGTCAGGGATTCTCCCTGCATCATCACCGTCATAATCCTATCGTTGTTCTTCATCTTGCTTGCTTATTATGGATTGATGATCGAAACCCCAACAGGTTGCCATGGAACGTATTCTGATCCGCACCGTCGCTGTTCCAAATGGACAAAATTATAGGTACAAACTATATCTGTACAATGAAGCTTCAGTCGACAGCCGTGACGGGATTCCTATCTTGTTTATCCATGGCAGCGGGGGAAGCTATAAGCAGGTTCTTCATTCTTTCCTTTTGTGTACTTAGTTGCTAAAGATGAGTTCCAGGTCATTAGCTTCTTCATTCTTGCTTCTATTTCCTATTTTATGTGTGGGTGTTTGTGTTTAGTTTGAACGTATGTGTTACGGGATGATTTTGGAAAATAGTTCAGAATGATATGTTTAGGGCTTATTGTTATTAATTATATGATGTGCATTCAATGCATATATTCAATGCATTTTCAATGTATTTCTTTCTCACAGGTCCGTTCAATAGCAAAGGAATCCCATAGGGCATTTATTGAAGAGCCACCTGAGTCTTCCTACATTGTCAATATTTCTGGTTACCTGTCCAACAACAAGTATAAACAAAATCTAATTTGGTTTTCTGTGGACCTGAATGATGAACAATCTGCAGCGGATTTACCTATATTAGAAGATCAAATTGAATACGTTGTGACTTGCGTTCACAGGGTATAAATACATAGTGTGTTTTATTGCACATTAACAACAAAATTTGTTGTACTAATCTAACCGTTTCTATTTATGGTCTTAGATTTTGGATTATTACATAGAAGTTTTTGGAGGAGTTGGAGGGTCTATAAATTTGCCAGAAAGTGTTATACTGGTCGGTCATTCGGTTGGTGGTTTTGTTGCTAGAGCCGCAGCCGTTCATCCACGTGTGAAGAAGTTTGCTATTCAAACTATAGTTTACCTAGCAAGTGCCCACCAGTGAGTTATATTTCCAATTTTTTATGTAAAACATTTAATTAATTAATAAATTTATGTGTTTGATGGACTTTCTATTAATTGATTCAGGTCGCCTCCTATATCACTGCAACCATCTCTTGGTTGGTACTATGCAAAGGTAAACAAGAAGTGGAGAGAAGGATACGAGACTGGATTACTCTCAAATGTGATTGTCATATCAATCTCTGGAGGTTTCAATGATTATTTGGTAATCACATTATGGATTTACTTGTTTTTTTTTTATTGCTAGATGAATGTTTGTTTGCTTCTAAACCTGTAAGACTATGGAATGATGTCTTTATCTGCTCCAATGAATCTTCCCACTAACAAGTATGTTCTATTGGATGTAAAGGTGCGGACGAGCTTAGAATCTCTTGATAATATTGTGCCTCCCAGCCATGGTTTTATGATCAGCAGTACAAGCATGAAAAACGTATGGTTGCCATTGGAACACCAAGTAATCGTATGTTGTAACCAATTAGTAATGCAAGTAAGTTGTTATAACTAGGGCTGTTCACCGGTCCGGACCTGGACCGGACCGAAAAAGGAAGGACCGGAAATGGACCGAAAAATTTGGTCCAGGTCCGGTCCAGGACTGGATGGACCGAAAAAAAAAAATTTATTTTTTTTGCACCAAGCCTATTGCGACCGGATCGGACCGAGACTTAATTAGTTAATTTAATATTTTTATTTCACTGAAATTTTAATATATTTATAATATTTTATAACTAAAAAAATTTCCTTTTTTTTTAAAAAATATCGGTCCGGACCGGACCGGTTTTGGACCGGAATTCCTGAACCGACGACCGGACCTGTTTGTTCCGATCCGGTCCAAAACAAAACCCGGACCGGACCGGAAAATGAACAGCCCTAGTTATAACCCTTTCTAATCCCAACCCTCCCCACAAATCCTGATTTCTCAATGCTGATTTTTTATTGTTTCCTTCTGAAGGTATCGCATACGCTGCTTAGCTTGGTAGACCCTACAACCGGTCAGCCGTTTTATGATAGTCAAAGAAGATTAGCAGTGTTTGCAAACATGTTGCAAACTGGGGTGGCACCAAATTTTAACTGGATGAAACAGACTCAGTCAAGTCCTGCAGGGTCAGATGATGGAGCAAGTTCTGCAGGTACTATCATCCTTCCTTGTTCTATATATATATTTTTCGAAAAATCATCCCATTTTTGTGATTTATGTTGCTAATTTTGGAACGCACTAACTTGCTTTTGTTGAAGAAGATATAGTGAGTATATATACAGAGATTAGCTAAGATACTCTCCTAATATATTCTCCTGATATCTCTCTAACTCCATAATAATAGATTAACAGAAGTACCAAGTAAATCTTAAACAAGATACATTATTATTTAAGTTACATTCTCCCTCAAGTGAAGCATCGCTTGGTGAGCTGTAACTTGTTTAAAAGAGTCTGAAATCTTGAACGTAGCAGTGGCTTAGTCAGAACATCAGCCAGCTGATCATCAGTAGACACAAAACTAACTCGGAGATTCCCTTTGCATACCTGCTCTCGTACAAAATGGTAGGCCAACGCAATATGTTTCATGCGCGAGTGAAATAATGGGTTGACACTCAAGCTAGTTGCTCCAAGGTTATCACAATACACAACTGGTGGAAGACATGTGGGATTATGTAGTTCATGAAGTAACTGCATAACCCAGATGATCTCAGATGTCGTATCAGCTATAGCTTTGTACTCCGCTTCAGTTGAAGATCTTGCAACCGATCGTTGTTTCTTGGAGCTCCAGCTAATAGGAGTAGAACCCATGTACACAATGAACCCTGTAGTTGATATACAATCATCCTTGTCTCCTGCCCAGTCTGCATCTGAAAAAGCATGAATGGTGGTTTCTGGCGTTCCAGTTATTCTGATTCCAAGATGAAGTGTTCCAGCTAGATATCGTAGCAGGCGCTTCAAAGCTTCCCAGTGTGTATTTGTCGGAGACTGCATGTATTGAGACAGTTTATTTACTTCAAAGCCAATATCCGGTCTTGTTAAGTAGAGATATTGAAGACTCCCTACTAGGGTTCTATATTCCGTTGGAGAAGGAATCAGTTCACCCTTGAACTTATGAAGAGAGTCTGCAGCTGAAATTGGAGTTGAAACAGGCTTGGCCTCACTCATGCCAGCTTTTAAAGCAAGTCTTGCAGATATTTCCTTTGAGATAAAAAAATACCACCAGGCATTGGTAGAACCTCCACACCCAAAAAATAAGTAAGATGACCCAGATCCTTTAACGAGAACTTGGAAGAGAGCAAGTTGACAAGACGATTAACTTGAGTAGTTGAGTTCCCTGTTAAAATGATATCATCTACGTATACCAGGAGATAAAGAATAACCTTTTCATGTGTGAAAATGAAGAGTGATGCATCCGCTACAGAATTGACGAAACCAATATGTAGCAGATAGATCCTGAGTTCATTATACCACGCCCTAGGAGCTTGCTTGAGCCCATATATGGCCTTTCTCAGCTTGCAAATGTGCCCAGGTTTATCCGGATCAATGAAACCTGGAGGTTGAGACATGAAGACATCATCATAGAGCGTACCTTGTAGGAATGCATTGTTTATGTCAAGTTGTCGTAGACACCAGCCCTTCGAGATTGCAAGAACTAAGACAACTCGTATTGTGACTGGTTTAACAACTGGACTGAATGTTTCAGTGTAGTCACACCCAGGCCTTTGATGAAAACCTTTCGCCACGAGACGAGCCTTATACTTGTCAACCCTACCATCCGGATGATACTTGATTCTATATATCCATTTGCAACCAACAATGTTCTCCGTAGTAGTACAAGGCACAAGATCCCAAGTCTTGTTAGAACATAGTGCGTCATATTCACTTTGCATAGCAGTCCTCCACTCAGGTGATTTGAGTGCTTGGGTTATGGTTTTTGGTTCAGTTTGTGGTGGTGTGGAGAGCACAATTGAAAGGTTAAGCTTTTGGATTGGCTTGATCACATTATTTCTCGATCGAGTAACAACACCTTGACGGGGTTGTGGTCTAGTCTGTTGAACAGTGGTGGTGGGCCGAACTGAGATTTGTGGTGTACTCGAATTCGAGATGTGATCAGTAGGTGAGGAATGAGGGATTGGGAGATCTGGCAACGCAGGAGGTAACTCATTAGGAGGACTGGAGTCATAAGAAGTAGGTTGAGAGATTGGTGGTGTGGGAGGTATAATGGTTAGACCAAATTGTGTCCATTCTATAGTCGGCTGTTGAGTAGGAGAGGGTTTTGATTTCATGTGTTTATATGGCATTTCTTCCTCTACAAACCTCACATGTCTGGAAGTGTAAATACGTTTGGTTTTTGGATCCATGCATTGGTACCCACTTTGAGTAAGTGAGTATCCAATAAAAACACATGGGAGAGACTTTGTTTGAAGCTTATGATCTGTATAAGGCTTTAACCATGGGAAGCACAGACAACCAAAGCTTCTAAGTTTGGTGTAGTTTGGCATTTTGTTTGTGAGGTTGAAGTACGGTGTATGGAAACCAAGTGTAGGGGATGGTAGTCGATTAATTAAATAGGTCGCCATAATCATGGAAATAGGCCAGTGGTCAAGAGGCATTCCATAATGGGTTAGTAATGACAGCCCAGTTTCGAGTACATGACGATGTTTCCGCTCAGAAAGACCATTGTGTTCCGGTGTATGTGGAGGGGTGGTAAGATGAGTAATGCCATTATCACCTAGAAAGGTTTTAAGAGCCAAATATTTCCCCCCCTTCCCAAATATTCCCCCCCCCCCCCAATTATCAGAATAGAAAACTTTGATTTTGTGTCTGAAGTAGTTTTCAACTAATGACCGAAAGCGAATAAAGATGTGTTTGGTTTCGGATTTAAGTTTCATGGGATAAAGCCAGGTGTATTTTGTGTAGTGATCAATAAAGACAACGTAATACTTGTAACAATCAAAAGACACCATAGGAGAGCTCAATACATCACTATAAATAACCTCTAAAGGAAAAGAAGAGATTACAGAAGATGAATGAAATGGTAATTTGTGACATTTATTTAGGTTGCATGAAGTACAATCTGTTTGATGATATGTAGGACTCCCTAGATTACACATCTTATTCAAATAGTTGAAAACTTTAGTGGAAGGATGACCAAGATTGTGATGCAATGTACTTGGACTAACTCGAATGACTGTGTTGGCCGTGGGATTGCAGGATGGCCAAACATAAACTCCATCTATGCATGGACCTCTAAGGATTGTGATGTTGGACTTGAGGTCCTGCACATAGAAACTGTTAGCTAAAAAGATAACAGCATAGGATGAATCATGGGTCAGTTTAGACACCGAAATTATGTTTTTGGACATTTTTGGACATTTTTGGAACACATAAGACATTACTGAGCGTGAAATTTTTGTGATTTGAAGACACCGTGACAGAACCGGAATGAGTAATCGATAGACCCTTACCATTTCCAACTACCATTTCATCGGGACCATTGTAGGGATGATGAAGAGCAAGGTTTGAAAAATCATTTATGACCTGGTGGGAAGCACCACTGTCTACGAGCCATGGGGTGGCGGTTGAACCTGCAGTTGCAACATTGGCTTGTGGTGGCATAGATGGGAACCGGGCTTAGGATGGAACTTCAATAGTTGGGTGAAGGGCTCGATACACTGGACACTGTGCAAGGACATGTCCTACCTGTCTACACCCTTGGCATCTGCCCTTGAATGGTTTTCGTTGGTTGGTATTGTATGTAGAGTAGCCATTGTTATTGGTTTGGTTTTGGAGATAGGTAGATTTTTGGTTTGGTGGGATAGAGTGAGTTGAGGACTGATAAGCATTGTGATTAGAGGACTTGCCAGTGTTCTTCGAGGGTCGAGTTTGAGAATTGAACGCCGTCATTACGCCACTTGCTTCCTTGTGATTATGCTTAAGGGATAGTTCATGATTTATCAATTTTTCATGCAGTTCCTCGAACGAGATTGAAGTCTCCCTAGCATTGATGGCATGAACCACAGGGAGATAGGATTCATCCAATCCCTTGAGCACATAATCAGTTAAATCTTCTTTGGAGATGAGCGCTTCTAGAGATGCCAACAAATTAGCAGCAGAACGAATGTGTTGCATGTAGACGGATATTGTGTCAGTGCCTTTGCTGAGAGAACGAAGACGTTCTTTGACCTGCTTAATATGACCCCTAGAGGGATTGCCATATGTTAGCCGAAGCGCCTCCCAAATAGCATGCGAAGTGGTTGCAGTGGAGACAAAGCTTGCAACTTCAGATGATAACGTGCCAAGAACTGCTCCATACACCAGTTTGTCTTGTCTGAGATACATCTTGTAAGCTGGATTGAGAGTGGTTGAATTTGGTAATGTAGGATCTGGTACAACGATAGTACCCAGAATGTATTGATCTAGATCATACCCTTCAAGGGTCGCAAGCATTGCTTGCTTCCAGATTGGGTAGTTTGTAGGGGTTAGTTTAACAATGTTGGACGAACAACAATTGTAAACGGTTTTGTTGGATCATGGGGATTCGCAAGTGTGGAAGCATATTCTGCCATTTTGATTGTGTTTGAAAGTACTCAGGCAATGGATCGTGTAGGCTGATACCATATAAGAACTGAGTATGAACGTGTGTTTTATTGATGAAGATATAGTGAGTATATATACAGAGATTAGCTAAGATACTCTCCTAATATATTCTCCTGATATCTCTCTAACTCCATAATAATAGACTAACAGAAGTACCAAGTAAATCTTAAACAAGATACATTATTATTTAAGTTACAATAAGATTAGCAGGTTTTAAGATTCTATTTTGGGTCCTTAACTTATCCATTTTGAAAATGGATAACATGCTTCAACATCCCCACCAGTCCCTAAAGTACCATTCCCACTTCCTTTTATCTTCATGTAAACTAAGAGAATGGAAAATTTTGCTTCCAGTTTTGCTTTGAAGGAAGCACAGTGTGGTCATTGCCTTGCTTTACCCGATCGGTTTTGCTACATGGGACTTCAATATACGTCCAAAATCGTCCTATTACTGTCTTTGTTTTATACATTCAGTTTCTCAAGTGCAGTCTGTGTATGCTTGTCCCAAGAATGTACATTGGGGTGATGATGGTCCTCAGAAGGAGCTCTATATTCAGACAAAAACAGTTACAGTCTTAGCCAAGGATGGCTGCAGACGGTGGTTGGATATAAAGAAGCTGGTTAGCTTCTTACCCTCTTATATATCTTATGACATGATACAAAGTGAAAAAAGAGTTATAGTTGCAAATATATTATGTTCCTTAGGGTACAAAAGGAAGCCATTTTGTACTTGTGACAAGTCTTCCTCCATGTCATGGTGTGAAGGTTCATCTGTGGTCAGATAATTCAACAAGTAAAATAAACCTAGAAATGACATCTAAGATGGTGCAGGTATGATGTGTGTGCCAAAATTCGTTATGCTTTTTTTTTTCTCGTGATTTTTGTAGAAGTTCGTCATTTGGACAAATATTTATCTTATCCTTGAATTTTGTCACCATCTAGATTGGAAAAGATAACAATATGTTTTGGCTGAGTCCTATGGATATGGAACGATACAAATACATTACTATCTCAGTTGTTCTAGCACAGGTATATTAATAAAGTGACATGTATTATCCGATTGTTTTTTTTTAAGCAGAATTTTGAGTTGACTAATGTATTTATGCTTGAATGTGTTTTCCAGACAATTTCCGGAACAGGTGCTCCCATGGCGGTTGGCCAGTTCTTTAATTCAAAAGATGGAAATTTTGAATTATCTCAAGTGTCATTGCTTCATTCACTCTTTACTAAGCAGGTTTTTTTTTATCATGCTTTATCGAAAAAATTAGAGATGTTAAGAAAGGTGTCCACTGATTTGATATCTTATTGTGTGCAGAGTATGGAATTCAAAGAAGAACATTCCCTAGCTTTAAATATTTCCTTCACCATCAGCTTAGGCATGTTACCAGTTACATTATCCATGAGGACGACAGGATGTGAAAACAAAAAGGAGGTTGGAGATGCAGAAAATGGTAAGAATTACCCTCTCCAAATACTTGCTTCACAATTTTAAACATTCATGTCTAGTGATGGGATTCCTCACACCAATGATATGCTGATTATTGTGAGATTTATCCATGCCAATGATGTAGGTTTTATGTAAAACAGATGCTGCAAATCATTATTTGATGTTTTTTTTATTTGATGATACTTTTCACCAACTTTTCTAGTGAATAATACTTCGAGAATCCATTCATAACTTAAAAGGGTTTGACAGAAAGCTTCTAGATCATGAGATTTTTCACTTTTACTTAAATATTTTGTTTACATAGATTCAAATTATACTGATAGGATATGTAATCTCATCAAGGGATATGCACGCTGGGCTGCTTTCCGCCTATAGCACTTGCTTGGGATTCATTATCAGGACTTCACGTGTACCCAAATTTGCGGTCAGAGATGTTCGTTGTAGACTCAGCACCAGCATTCTGGACTTTTGTACACGGATCAGATAAAACCACTGTTATGTTATTGGTATGAGTTTACATTCTATTTTCATGTTAAGGTTTTGTTATTTTTTTCAATCCATTATTTAGTTTTGTGTCGTCTACTGCTACAGGTTGATCCTCACTGTTCTTTCAAGATCAGCTATAATGCCGATTTGGTGTCACTTGCAACCAGATTTATGCTCTTGTATTATGTAAAGGTAATTTCATTAAAACGGATTGTCTGATTTGTATGTTATTAATCATGTGAAATTGATTGTTATTGACTTAATGCAGATAGCTGGTTTATCACTTTCTGCTGTTTTTTCTGCTTTATGGATGCAAGCATTAAATCACGAGCATGACTCGCCTCTACCTAAATTGGCGATGGGATTATAACGGGCATTTCCGGCAGTGGCACTCCTTTTCCATGTGATTGAATTTGCTACGTCCTTTAGCATGGCTTTACTATCTGATGGAGTAGGACAGTTTTTGTTCGTTTCAATATTTTGCCATATTGTTTCGAGCGGTTTCGCAGCTATTCTGATATTGGTTACCAGATTTCTGTTATATGTTTGCTTCGAAAGGTTAGTATACTGATTTTTAATTTTTCTTGTTTTAGTTGCTGAAAATTTAAAATGATTTTTTCTCGATGGAATTTACATGCAAAATGGATTTCAGGGGTTATTGTGTTTGAGTTGCAACTTAAAAAGGTGTGAAAATATGCTTATATGCTTATCGTTTCGTTTTGTTCAGTTTGCAAATTGGGAATTTTGCATTCATTCAGAGGTTCATGCGGTTCATCAATCTTTTATCCCTTTCTTACCGATGCAGGTAGTCACTGATTTAATATATTTTTGAGTGTTTTTGTAAGAGATTGATTAACGATCTATTATTTTTGAAACAGGTGTTTAACATGCTGCCATAATGCACTGTGCAGGTAGTCTCTGCAAAACATTTGAATGCTTCCTTTTGCGTTGACAATTTGATACGCAGTTAGCTAACTTGAGTGATGTAATATTGTTTGACCAACTTCGTAAAAAGTTATTAATCTAGATTATTAAAAAATAGGTTTACATAATGTACTGTGCAGATAGTCTCTGTGAACGGGTAAAAATGTCATCCTCTACCTCCCTTTTTCTATCTCTGGCGTACTCTTCCATTCAATCTATTCGTTAATCCTAATTTGGAATTTTCCGTTGATTGTCCGACGATCCGACAAGAAACAAAGTTTCGGTGAATACTCGGTGTCTTGTGAATGATTCCTCACATTGAAATGCTTGGTCATTTATTTGAATTGTTTGTTTCATATTCCCTCAGTTCCAACAATTGAAATGCTAGGTCAGTCTTTGAATTGTTAATTCTAATCTGGAATTTTCAAGAGACTACTTGCACTTAATTGCTTCAATGTTTGATTTTTTAATTTTAATATGAATTCAAAGGGTGTTCGATTGTTCGTCATTTTTTACTTAAATTAAGACTTGACATGAAGATGGGAATGATCCAAAAAAGCCAACAAACTTTTCACTGAAAGGGTGTTCGATTGTTCGTTATTTTATCGTTTAAATTAATACTTGACACGACTTGAGTATGTATATTTTGATGTCATACATATTCCTGTTTTGACCAAAAAATTTTTAGCTTATTAGCTTAAATGGTAGAGTAATGTGTAACTATACACATGGTGTGGGTTCGAATCTCACATAGGCTACATTGTCGAACACACTTTGATTTTGATTTTTGATCTTACTTCTTAAATATTTTAAATTGCCTTCTCCACACACGCTAAAGAGTCTTGTGCACTTTTGTGCTCTTGTTATTGCCAACTCTTTTGCTCCTATGATTCGTGTACCGCCCCTTTTGTATGCACCTTCTTAGGTGGTAAAACCTCAACCACACCTAGATCACTACATCCGATAAATAATTTTAACTCCCATGCCTTTTCTCTGGTCATGATGCTTATGTATATCTCCCAACCCTCTTAAGACTTCTTTTATTGACTTTGTTACAACTTCTTGTCTTAGTGAATTCCTTCCGACAACTTGAGTACAATTTAAAAAATCCATCTTTTTTATATGTTTTATACCTCTATGTCCATTTTCAAACAACCCTCTAAAACATTCAACTTTTGGCTTAAGCTTTAAAAGATGTCTTTCCTTCGTGTTTAAGCGAAAAGGGGAGAGTTGAGGATTTCCGAGAATTTGGACAATTTTAGTGTGGATTTGGAGTAAGTACTGAATTGTCTATATATGCAAGGTCAAAAGCAATGCACCAAGGTCATAAGCAATTTCGGATCCAACTCATAAGCAATTTCTGATTAGAAGAAATTTTTGATCCAACTAAATTGAAAACATATCATTCGAATTTCAAATATGTATTAATACAAAAATTACAATAAAAAGGAAATCATATATTAACTTTTAGATGAATTTTATCCTATATATACTTATAAAAAAAGATAATAATAAAAAAAATTCTTAAGAAAAAATTGAAATGGAAATAGAGTCCATTGTTGGTAATTTCAAATATGGATTAATACAAAAATACTGTTCCAACATTCAACTTTCATATTTTAAAGTCAGATAAAAAGTACAAGAATATCATAGAAGAATTAAAGCAATTTAAAATTGAAATAGTGTTCTATGTCTGCTTCCTCCATATATTTGATAATGAGAAATAGAACCCATGTAGAACTATGGCACATTATCTCTTTTAGAATTTTGAATAAACTATTATATAGTTTAATTGCGTTCATTCTTTTTTTTTTTTATTATAAGTTTTCATTTTGTAATCAATATTTATTTATAGGAATGATTCTTATTCAACCTAAGTTATCTTTAGGCTAGTACGTAATATTGTCTTCGACGATTAGTTCTTATTCAACTGTAAAACAAAAAAAGAGTATATTCCTATATCACATCAAATTTGGAAACAATCATTGGTTGTTGTTAGCATCAATACTAGTACTGGGAGCCATGGAGGAGCTGCCCTTCGAGTGACTCAATGAACTCATCAGTGTAGACTGCGAATGATTGCTAGTGTAGCTTGTGAAGGATGGTTTCGCCATTGTTGCTAACCCAGTGACCTGATTTTGATATCCATTTGGACCATTTCCTGTTGCACGCCAACTGTTTGTTGAATTGCCGCTTCCAACCATATTAGAGATGGCAGCCGCCACTGCGTGTTGAAAGCTTGGAGCCGACGTTAGTACTTTTGCTATCGTCTCAGTGAATAATTGCTGGCTGGGAGATGAAGACTGACTGTTTCTTACATTCCCCGTTAACCCATTTGGTTGCTTCGAGAAGTCTAGTGTCCCGATGGACCCGAATGGTGTTTTGTTGAATGGAGGAGATGGATTGTAGTTTAGGTAATTACTGTTGTTTCCCCATGGTGTGGGGAATTTGATGTTTTCGGAAGAGGAAGAGAAATCGAGGCTTGTCGAGGAGAATTTCGGGGCCTGTGAGAATCTGTTGATAAGATGAGTAGATGTGTTTGTGGTTAAGTCTAGTGTGATTGTTGGTGGTGCAAGAGATGATCCGTTGGGAAAGTTATAGGGTCTGGTTGTTGAGTTGTCGAAGAGGGTAAAGTTTACGCCGTTGATATTGGCGGTGGTTGAGGTGACGGGGGCGGTTATAGATGATAGGCCTTGTGAGGTTGATGATCTTGACATTAACATGGTTGCTGCTGCTGAAGTTGTTGAAGCCATGGCTGTTGCTGCAACGGGTAATGGATGGTTGTGTGTTCCTTCGTAGGTCGTTGTTAGGATCGACATGTCTTGTGGACATCTTTGAACCTGAAAATTTGTAACGACAAGTTAATGCTTTATATTAGGATAGTTAACTTGGATTATAATCTTCATTATCTTAGTCCAACAAAATTGAACCAACATATATGAACTAGTTAACATCGTTCACAGTCTAAACGAGTCGGGGTGTGAACACATTTTTAAGATCAACCACAACTTAGGTCTGGTTCGAACTCGACTCAATCATAAACGCGTTGGATATGAGTACACAAAAACTCGATTCATTTGACTTAAATGACAACCCTAAAGACAACATGATAAGTCAATGCTCCCAAAGTTGAAATATGTGACCAACTACTCGATTATACAAGAGTTTAATATAAGGCTATCAAAGCTTGGCTCAAATAGCAACCCTAAAGATGACTAGATGAGTCATTCTTTTATATAGGATGGTCATATGTGACAAGTTATTGAAGCTCGACTCGATTAAATAAGATCTAAGCATAAGCATATTGATCGAATAACAAACCTAAAAATGACTTAATTGGTCAATTTTTTATAAGGTTATCTTGGTTGACTTTTCAAATTGTCCAAATATTAAAACATCATTAAGCTCAACTCCGCTCGATTATAAACGAGCTGAACAAGAAAGTACCAAACTTCAGCTCGACTAGATAAGATCTCTACTTAGAGGACAAGTAGTACTTATGGTACACATAACTCTTCGTCTCTTACCTGTTTTCTTACGGGGCATGAAGGCGCTATGGTGCATCGATAATATGCTCGTGGACATGGATTTCCTTTAGCAGTCTTCTGTCCATATTTCCTCCATTGACATCCATCATGCATCTATACAACATCAAAACAAAAACCTTCTTACATCTAAAACATAATACAAAATCATTGTTACCTTAAAACTGAACGAGTTATACTAACCGTAGGCGCTTCACATCTTGCTCTAATGGAAACTCTTGCTCTTTTCGCAACATTACTTTCCGAGCCCTCTTCTTTACTTTCACTCCTCGACGTCTTCACTTCTCGTCTCTCCGGGCTTCGATTGTCTTTCTCCATCTCACACTTACCAGATTCAGTCAAACCCTTCAAATCCAATCCAAGATTAAGCCCATCGTTGACATTCACATCCCTTTCATTTGCAGATCTATATGCATCAACCGGTCTCTTTCCAAGACAAAGAGAAATTTCCGATTCTTCCAACTCAAACTCGTTCTTTTCAGAACTATCTACTGGTTTTGAAGGAGGATCTCGTTGAAGAATATCGAAAAAGTGTAGTTGTAGAGATCTGTAATCATTCTCGACTTTGTCTAGCATCTTCTTTAACCTTTGATTTTCTTCTTTAGCTTCACCCATTTTTCCTCTAGTAGATTCAAGCTCTTCATCCTAAGATATTCATAACAATATTATCAGATCATGACTCCATAACTAATCAAACTCAAGCTTGATAGAAATAAGATAATCACCTCTTTGTTTAGTCTGGGATTTCCATCTCTTGGTGAAGATGTCTTTGAGCAGTTCCCTTCATCTTCATGTGCCATGTTTTCGACGATCTTTTCGTCTTTAGTAGTACTGCTTAAGCAGGATTTTTCTGCCTTTATCTTCATTGATGAGTAGGTTTTGTTTGCTCCAAATACAACCAGGAACTTGACTTCCATATGTTGTTCTTCTTTTCTTATAGAAACCACTAAACATTGACTTTGTTTTATAAATATAAATATATTTATATAAACATTTCAAGGACTTATCAATTGCACGAAAAACTAACGTAAATAAAAAAACATCAACTAAGTATTCAAAATGGACTATTGCAATAGTTTAGTGTTTTATGAGTAAAAAGATTATCAAAGAAAACTTCAATGTTTATGAAACGTACGTGTTAATAAAATATAGAATGTTGGGAGGTGAAAAGCTTATATGACCGTAACCCCGTAAGTACTTCTTCCCCATATCTCTCGTATTTAATTATATATAAATAAAATTGAATTTACATTAATAGAAGAAGACCTTGAACTAGTATTCCTCTTGATCAACGTATAGCTAATGTTCCCCGAGAAACTCGTTTTGTGCACATTTGTCTTCAAGGCAGATACTTTTTCGTTCTTCGATTACTCGTTCTTCTTTTCCTTCAAGATCTCGTTGTTTCAGGGACACTTGTACTTTTTTGTAACACTGTAGTTTGTAATCGAAATTTTATGTATTTCAATAAGAAATAATTCATAAAATTTACGCTTTTGATAATCTTATAATGATGAACGAATCCTTAAAATTCATCTTATAACACCTACCAAACAATACCTATTTTAAAAATGTTTAGCTAAATGCCAAACAACAAAATTGCAATGACATTGTGAAGATTCAATACTAAATGTCGTGCTTGTGTTAGCAAATTTGGAAGATATAAATAGTTTTATTAACTATATTTATTTTTAAAATCATTACATACTTTTCATGGTAGACTAAGGGGTATAATTAAGTAAAGTTAGTACATAATAGTTGGCCAAAGAATGGGTTTGACGCATCTAAACGTGCTAATGACAAATCTAACGAAGAATAGTACATAAGATAACAAATTTGAAAATTTGGGTCAACATGTCTTTGCACACCTCCAATATATATTTAAATATATTTTAAAAAACTTAATTTAGCATATATATTTTTTATAAAGCAAATTTGCTCCAAGTCTAGACGGGACACGTCATCTAATGGATCGAAAGAATGAAAAAATTGATAAACAGACTACCCATCATAAATTTCAGAACATGAAATCATAGGGAAAACACAAAAGTACATTAGGTTGACCCGAAAGTAAAGATGTTTTTGAAAAAAGGAGAAGAAGTCATCAAAACAAATGTACAAGAAGCAAGTTTAGAGAACAACTATTGACATCATAAATTTAGACCCGAATTAGAGTCTTTGGACGTCGATCACAAATCCACGACTCTTCCTATACAAACAAATCGAATCGACATCAAAATTTGCTACAATGACAACGCCCAAAAAATCTGACACGTACATGTGTAAATTCTTGGGAAAAAATGAAAGAGATTTACATTAACATAAAAAAGAAAATTAAACGAAAATTTTGGATATTCGGATTAATAAGTCGTTTGGATCCTGAGAAGTTGTGATCCAAAATGGCTTTATCTGAAAACCCATAAAACATAATTAAAAATTTTATAATAATGTGGACTTCATGGCCTACTTGAACTTATTTAATTGACCAATTAGTCAATGAATTATATTTTTAAAATATTATAGTTCTGGTTTTTGTTTGAATGCACTACCTCAGCAGTTGGTAGATATATAGATACTAGTTGCGATTTATCAATTCTTTGCAGATGGGAACATTCAAATAAGATTTAATCGAAGTGATTGTAATAGGGTTATGGTGTTGACCTTATTTACATACTTTATTGTTTGATGATTAATGTGTGATGTAATTAGAGGGCGGCGACTACTGACCATCAATCCTTAGATTATGATCAAAATTTGACGTTGATTTAGTAAATCAATAATTTATATAATAAACGGGATTTTTATTTTTATTTTTTATAAAAGAAAGCGGTTCGAAACCACGCCGTCTAGTGGGTCGAAAGGCTGAAAGAGATCGGCAGACGGACTAACCATCATGAATCACAACAAACCAAGAAAAAGAAACACAAAAAAAACACATCAAGAAAATCCGACAATAAAGTAATCTTCGAGGAAAAGTAGGATGATCCAGTCAAACGAAATTGATGAGTACAAAGTTTGTCTTCAAAGAGGGTATACAGGTAGACACCTGGGAATAACCGTGGACACCTCAGATTTAGGCTTTCAACAAATCCTCGATATATAATTAACGGGATTATTTGTCTTCCAGTGTTAAAAATGTATTGCTTATTATTTAATATAACTCGCTAATCCGTATTTTATGAATTATTCTTACACCGTCCCAGACTCCCAGGCCCACCACTGGGTTGGGCTTAGGAGGTTTTAGCCCAAACACAGCATATGCAGAACCCAAAGCGGACTAAATTGCACTGCTGGATTTTTATTGCGATGATGAAGGGCATAAAAGTTCTAATAAAATATCTTGGGAAATTACTGTGGTGATAATAGAAATTTTCATTTTCATTTTTTTTATTCATTTTTTTTTGTGGTGTCTACAAAAATAAATTTATTTTTAAAAAAATTCAAAATTATTTAATCTAATCAATGTTAAGTGAAAGATAGCTCTAGGTGCATGTTGAAATTCCACTAATTTATTATTGTCCAAAAGCACAAATTTTGATGCTCAAACTTATACATGAATATGCATGTTTATAATGCGTGGTTTTTAAACGTACCGGTGAAAATTGCTATTTGACATCGTAACTACGCACTTCGCGTGCGTAATTGAAAACTTACTCAACTACGCACTTGGGGTGCGTAGTCGTAGTTAATATTACAAAAAAAAAAAAAAAAAAATTTTTTTTTTTTTTTTTTTTGCTTACTACAACTACGCACCCCAAGTGCGTAGTTCAATTTTTTCAATTTTTTTTATTTTTCTCTGACTCCAACTACGCACGTCATATGCGTAGTTGGAAACCCGTGAACTACGCACGCGAAGTGCGTAGTTACGATAACAAATAGTAATTTTCACCGGTACGTCTAATAATCTCCTTATAATGTGTCTCAAATTCTTGATAGAGGCCGTATCTACCTTGAAAAGAACAAAATATATATATTAATACATTAAACAAAAAATAAATATATGTATAATATTACTAGAAATTATCCAGCATTTTTTAGAAAATAATTTTTATATTTAAATTTCTAGTCTATTTAATGGATAATATCTTATAACAAAAATATTTTTTTATTAAGACAATATATGCTTTTATTATTTTATTTTATGATCATTATAAATATTTAAATTAAGTTACTTATTCATTATCTCCTTCCAATTTTAAATCTTCACCAGATTAAATAATTTTAATTTATTTTAAAAATAAACTTTTTAAAATTTATTGAAACTAATTTAAACTTAATTATATAGCTTAATATTTTCGGATAAAAAATAAGTAAATGGTGATGGATATCAATTAAACAAAAAGCTTGTGAGTTGTGAACATCACAAAGAATTCTAAAAGCTTGGTTATCAAATAGAAGTTAACAATTTTTTATAAGCATCATAATTAGTTTTCTGAATTTTTTTTTTTAAAGTAGATTGAAAAAAAAAGATAAAGCCACTGACATTAAAAATAAATAACAGAAGAAAAGAAGAAGAAAAAAAATATGGAAAAATCACGTTTGATTATCAATCATTCTTGTAACCCCAAATCCTCTATCAACAATCTAAATTTTTATTTACTTTTGGTTCCTTTTGTTCTCCGCCGTCTCCCACAACTTTCTTTTATATGGGATAGTACAACTAATTTCTTCTCTTAAAAAAGGAAGTAGTTTATACCATCTTTGTAATACACAATTCTCTAAGAATGAGTGAAGAGATAAAAAATAAAAAAATTAAAAACAGTTTTTGTGAAAAGTACAAATCTTGTGTACCAACACTCTTTTGGGGAAAAAAAGGAAAAAGAAAAGCAAAAAAGTAGGAAAAATTTGTCAGAGAGGGATGAGATAAAACGTGAGAAGATGGCCCATCAGGCTACTGAAAATGATTCAGAGGACTCAGAGAAGATAGACACAACAAATGTCAGGGTGGAAAGAAGTCTAGAAACACACAACAAATGTCATGGTGGAAAGAAGTCTAGAAACACTGCTAGGCTTAAACGCTGATAATAAGACAGGCTTACCATTGGAGGAGGAAGCCAATATTGCAGCCACGATACAAAATTTTAGTATACAAGGTGCGATTAATAAAGGGCTGATATTGGATAATATGGTGCAAGGAGGGATCAGTGAGAGGGAGGAAAGGGAGGACAACAAAGATCAACATATAGAGGGATCCAAGAAGGTTGGAAGAGACTTGCTAGAACTCCCATGCAGATGCCAAATGATCAGACGTATGACCAGGATGGTAGGAAAAGATTGTTTGAGGACCTTGTGGAGATTACTGGTGTTGTTATACCAGGTAATGGAAAACGACAAAAGTTGACAACATCTTTGAGTGAATCGGCAGGAGAGACTGGAGGTCTCTCTTGCCGAGAGCAATGAATACGTTAAGTTTTAACTTTCGGGGATTGGGCAAAGGCCCGGCAGTTACGAAACTAGCTTAGCTAGTTAGAGAGACCGAGCCCGATGTGATTTTCCTATGTGAGACGAAGAGCAACAAGAAACATATGGAGAGTGTTCGTAGGAAATTACAGTATGATGGTTGTTTTGTGGTGGAAAGTGAGAGAAGGGAAGGAGGATTGTGTCTTTTGTGGAAAGAGAGTATGGATGTGAATATACAATCTATACTCAACACCATATTGATGTTATGGTGGGCGAGTTTAGGTTTACGGGTTTTTATGGATGGTTGCACACACACGAAAAATATCAAACTTTTCACTTACTAAGACATCTCTGTGAGACTGTTGCGGGACCTTGAATTGGTTTATTATGGGAGATTTCAACCAAGTCCTCTCATCGTCTGACAAGGTAGGAGGGATACCGCCGGATTTCAACTTGATGAGAATGTTTAGAGCTGCGTTGGAATTCTGCAATATGATTGCTATTGGTTTTGATGGTTGTCGCGTTACTTGGGATAATGGCCAGACTGGGCCGGGCTTGATTTGTGAGCGGTTGGATCTAGCTTTTGCAAATTTGGAGTGGCATCAGAGAGTTCCTTCTGCACGGATCTTTCATCTTCAACGATCTATGTCAGATCATTTACCGATCTTGCTTAATATCAATGGTTTGGATGGGGTCAATTCTAGGCGTACGGGCATTAAACCATTTCGTTTTGAGGCATTTGTAGGTGGACTCATGTTCGACGTGAAGGAAACAAAGTAGCACACTGGTTAGCAGGAGCTTGTCCAGAGTCTTTTATGGCTTTTTATGATTCTCGTATTGGTTTGCCGGAAGGTTTGTGTACTGTAATTGCAGATGATTTACTTGTTTAATGAAGTTCTGTTATTATCAACAACAAAAAAAACCAAATCCTAAAAATTCAAAAACTTTTAGTGAATACTTATGTTTAAAGATGTAGATAAACAAAATCTAGTCTTGTTTTTAGAGCAATTTTCTTTGTACGTGCCTAGAAATAAAGCATTTGTTATGACCTGTAGAACTTAAAATAACAATTAAAATAAAATAAAATAAAGAAACGTTTTCTTAATATTTTTGAATGCTTAAAAGTGATTTCATGTAAACATCACAAAACTATCAAATACTATATTCTTCAAATAACAAAATGAGCCGGTTGACAAATTTATACATCACCTGGAATTTTGTCTCACTCTCTTAGGTCATTTGGGTATATGCACGTCTTGGTGAATGTTGTTTCTTCCTGAAAGATGGGTTGTCCTTGTGTCGTTTTGGAAGAGTAGTGGACATGTGATCAAACATGAAGGTTTTTAAGTGAGTTCAAATTTTATGTTTTCACTAGTAGTCACTTGGAGCTTTCTTGTGCACTTCTTCGACTGACATGGTCTATCTGTTTCTTCTTTCTTTGGTTGCCCAATGACTGACTTTTAACCTAAAATTTCATGTGTACTTCAATACAATTTTTTTTTTGTTGAGAAGCTCAAAGTTAACCAAAATTTTTAATATAAAAAGAACTAGTAAAACTTGTGGAATAATCACAACAACAAAAACTCAGCTAATCTATTTTTTATCGTAAAACTTGAAGGGTAAGCTCTATTTTAACCTAAGATTTTAATTTAAAAAAATTAAAAATTTATGGGATAATCACAAAAAATAAAACGTCTCATATAAGATAATTTCTAACGTAAAGCTTGCGGGAAAAGCTCTATTGTAACTCCGTTTTACTTTTTGTTATATATGGATCCCTAACTTTTGTGGATTCATCAATCTCTCACACTCCTATAAACAAGAACTATTTTCGTTATTGAAGGTAAACATTCAATTCCTTCTTCTTAGAATTTTTCCCCAACACCATTCTCTAAAAACATTACATTTGAATTGTTACAATGGAAGGACAATTGGAGCTTTTTATTTCGCATTCAAAGCTTCAACAAGAAGGTCAGGCAGCATAGTATTCAAAATACACAACATCAACATCTTGGATCACATCAACAAAACATAATTATTTGCTATTGTTTAATGCGTACAGTTTGGGGATTCTTATAAGAATACTTAAATTATGATGGAATGCTTATGTTTTGTTTCCGTTGAGTAGATGTATCTTGTTTTCTTGTTTAATAAGATGATGTGTGGTTTGCAGTGTGTCCGACTACTCTCAGTCGGATATGCAGACAACACGGGATCACATGTTGGCCATCAAGAAAGTTCAAAAAGGTAGGTCATTTTTTGAAGAAATTACAACTTGTGATCTACATTGTCCAAGGAGTTCGAGGCTACATTAAGCTTTCCTCTTTGTACTCAATCTTTCCGGACTTCGGTAACCCGATAACCGAGAATACCGGGTAACAAAAGTGTTTTACCAGAAAACGTCAACTTTACCTTTGGACACACCACTTTCAACTATACGTCCTTTAGACAGACGCCATCTCAACCGGATACTATTGAAGATCTTTCTTTTACAATGCAAGCTCCGGTAGGGCATATAAAGAGGGTAAGAAGTAAAGCACAATTAAGTGCGTTGTATCGTAGGACATTCTCGGAAACGGAAAGATCTCATCAACATACGTAAATTTTAAATCTTTTCGTAACAAATACATGTGTAAGACACGAGTTATAATCTATTTCAAGATCTAATATCTTGAAATAAAGTTCTGGATGTACTTTCAAAAATTAGTGTAAAAATAATTTAAAATTGCCAAAAAATACAAAGTCTCCTGCTTTGGTATATACTAGTTAAGTAATTTAATTTAGTGTATGTATCATATTAAATAAACTACAGTAGAAATTTTATTAATATCGTTCTTGCCCCTCTCGTTGAATTTAAAATTTCATTAATCAAATAATCGATCATATTAATAGGATTTCATTATAAAAGGAGATCTTGTCAAATGAAAATTTCTGAAAGTAATTGATATTCAATTTCAATTAAAAATGGTTCAAAGAGAGATTGATGGAATTAACAATCGATTGACATGTAAGTCTTAAATTAGTCCCGATTCAACGGAGGACAAACATTACTTTATCTTAAATATAAATAATAGATTATGTATAGAAAATATTTTTAAAATACAATGATAAGCAATTAGACATGGTCACCATTATGGCCGAGGGACTGTCGTGACCTATTGTTGCGAACTTGTTTGTAAGTTTGTAACACCGTTAATTACCCTAAAAATATGGTAGATTCGAGCATACGTGAATCTAATAAAAGATATGGGATGTCAGAGATAATAAGGTCTATTTTCCACCGCGACTTTCAAATATTTTTAATTGGTTTGATAATTATTAGATTCTCTCCTTCGATTTCCACGTGTTTACTTTTCTTTTTTATTACTCTCAAGATTCCCTTCCTAAAATCCATATTCCGCATATAAAACTGAAGTATGGCCACATTTTCCATCTTCAAACGCAAATGCAATTACATATACATCATGATATATCATAACGTAACCAAATGCACATTGACCGTTAATTCATCCGGAACCATCAACATTTATACATACTAGTTGCTGCGCGCGTGCGTAGCACGCGCGAGGAAAACTGTACCACCAAATTTTAGTACGAAAACTCTCTGTAAACAAAATGGAGACTTTGCAAGAAATAATCTAATATTCCATCACAATGACCTGTTCTAGTGTTCTTATGGTACAAATGTAAGGACATCCATGAGTTTTGCCAAAAAAAATACGTGAGCTGCAGACATTATTTGACATCGGATCTCTTGAATAGGTGCGTGCAGGGACACTGCCAGGTTTAAATTTGTAAGATCATGGTGAAACTTGTTGATATCATCTATGATTTCTACCTACATGTACAAAATATAATCAGAATCTGCAAAATAGAGAACACTCTAAAGATGATCCGAAATATTGAAAAAATATATATTTCGATGGTTTCTGCTACAGCTATACCACACCTAAGCAATTGGTTAATCTTGAGCAAGCTATGTCCGTAGTTACTATTATCATAATAATCATTCATAGTAGATGATCAATAGCAAATGTTTCTTCAGTGACGGTACCATAAAGTTGATTCAAAGTTCAAACCGTAGATACAATGATTCCCTTTAGAGACAACTGAAATGCAGATCCCATCATGGAACGAATAACGTCTACCAGAGAGGAGTAGTTATTTAAAGGTTATCCCATACCCTTCCACAAAACAAGCTATTAGATACAAAATGCACACAAACAATGACAAATTATGCACAAGAAAGACCAGTGATCGGCGTGTGCAATTGACAATGACGATAAGGTTTGAATTTTCTTCGTTTCCTTGGTGATATAAAGGCTAATCATCCTCAATGTCTAGAGCCAAAGAATTCCAACACTGCAGTGAAAAGAAAACAGCACTCATGACCAGTCCAATTAAAACTCATTAAGGTTAAACTTTATTGTCCCCGGACGATGTTCGGTTGAAAGTTCTCAATTGTGGAAGTTTAAGAACATAGCATTCATGGGATAGTATGTGGAATAAAGGAGTAATTTAGAATACAATATAATCGGGAGTAGGCTTAAGAAGAAAGTTATATGTTGAATTAGGATTAAAATCTAATCATCAAAAACAGCCTTTGGCCTATCCACATCGATCTAAATTCATGTCAAGTAGCCCAACCGTGTCGCTAAAGCACTGTCCGTTTCATGATCAATCCTCACATCAGTTCTGACTTGGTTTCAAATAGGTGCAATGAATTTTAGGTTCATTCTAAGTTAATCAAAATAGGCAAGGGCCAAGATTAGGTGAAAATTCGATTCAAATTCAAAGAGGCAATAATATTATAATCTTAAAGGCATATTTATTGCTTATGTTCGTACTTGCATATATTTTTCATTTCTTTATGATCTTTATGAAGTTTAGCAAATAATATTAGGGGTTAAATTCAATAGTAATTGTTATGATAACATATATAAAGCAAACAAGTTCTAATGCATTAATACCATCACCGTCCTCCAACTATTCATTACCTATTCCTAAGAATTTTTAATGTGTTCATAACAATTTATGTTTAACTATATGCTTTCTGAAACACTGCCACAAAACTCTACAAAGTTAATCATCTGAAAAAGAAAAGCATAATGAAAAAGCTATTTTTGGTTGTACCTTCTTCTGGACAAGAATTTTATTGTCAAGTATTTGAGTTGTTTTAGAAGCAAGTATGCTATTGCGTCTCTGTCTTTCTATTTTTGATCTCTAGCTTAACCTCATAAAAACTTGGCACTGATGTACCAAAAGGAGAGAGAATGAGTAGAAACCTAAAAAAATCAGGGCCTAAATTACGTTCCTAAAACCAAATTAAGCAATTGAGAAGTTGGGAAAGACTTGATCGATGTAAGAATCCCGTCAATAAAAAGGCGAATGTATATATATGAACCTCCTAAATATATCGTACTGAAACTCGTATTGTTTGCATACATGGTCCCATATCCAGGACTAGTAAATCAAATTTTATTAAATAGAAACATGCAATAGCATATCGGTGGACTGATTAACACACAACACTGGCCTTTGATATGATATACTCTTGAGTTGGGTTCTTTACAAGACAACTCAATTTTAAGAATAAATTTAAGACTACAAAATAACAAACCTATGAATTTAAGATTACAAAATAACAAACCTATGCTGTTTGAGGGGAAAAGAAAAAAAAAAAGAAAAGAAACATTCCATAAGATTCAGTGAAAGCCATTAAAACTAAGATACTTGGATTTGCAACAGCAGTTGTAGCCATTGCCCTCTTTTGCGCAATGAGAAGCTCTCCCCGAAGCCTTTCGATTTCTTGCATCATTGATAACCTATATTTATCCATTGCTCAACCATGATCATCATTCATTTTGTGGTTCTTCCTTTCGACCTCCACAACAACCCTATCATCATGTAAGGGGACAGGCATAGATCCAATCACAAACAAAATTTACAAAAATCAATGAACCTAGAAACAAAAATAAACAAATGACGTAAAATTACCTTTTTTGGTGAGAATCGACCTACAACACAAGCCAAGTAAAAAAAATGAAGTGAGCCAAAATTAGCAAGCAAAGGGATGGGAAAGTTACATCCTTTGAGAACCGTAAGCTCGAAAACAGGGTTGATAGGTCAAGAACAGAGAGATGCCTTTAGCAAGAGCCCCTGCAGTTGCCAGACCGCTGATCAAAAAACCCAGTTGAAGAATCATAAGAACAATCAAAACAGGAAAAATAATAATTTATGATTAGAAACAAATATAAGTTAACAAGAAATCAATGATACCTTCATTAAGAGAGGATGAAGTTGTAACTACAACAAGTATCTTCTCCAAGCTTGGCTGATGACTTCAGACATAACTTCTTGGTAAGAAGAAATGAATTTTGAGGATTTCAATATGAGCCTTGGAGGCTTTATAGAAGTAGAAGGCACCTCCACCAAACGATGACCATGTTGATCTTGTCCCTTTCCCTCCCTGGAAACAACATGGTTACATGAATAATAACTTCAGATCATATGAGCATGAAACGCGGTTTCACAACAACATATCTAATTTGAGAATTCAAAGCCTAATGAAAGTATGGAACCCCAATTTCACCTCCCGATCAAAAATACTCAAATATGTACTTGAAAAATCGAATAACATATGTATAAAGCTTTAAAGTAACGCCTAAGTCCTAACACCAAATAAGGCCATGAGAAGGAGAGAGAGGAAAAATCTTAGGGGAATTTAAGTATTTCACCGATCAACCCCAAGTAAAAGACGGATCTCGGAGATTAATCAAACTTTGACGGAAATAAAAACGGATGATACTCATAACAAATGGATTGATATCTCCGTCCTCATCGAAGGGGTTTCGATCGCAACGACCCGCCAGGGGAGTAAACCTAAGTAAAAAACTACTGAGTGAATCATACCTATGGCGGAGAAGATGGTGGATGTTGCGGATGAATCCCTAGCTGTTGGATTTCGGTGTCCGGTTTTAGACCAAAGGGCCGTAGTCTCACTTAAGTGAGTAGACGGTTCTCCCAATTGCCAATCAAATTAATATATATATACATATATATAATTATCTTGAAGTGAAATCAAATTATTAACAAAGGTTTGTAATCTCCACAAAGGAGTAGACAAAACCCAACCAAGAGTTTGTAATCTCCGAAAGGAGTAGACGAAACTCTAATATAAATTAAGTTCAATTGCAAGTCTTATAAACCGATTGTTATATGTTTAAAACATTGACTTGGATTATGTAATGAGTCATTCATAAAAGAATTTTCCTTCTAAGTGTATCTTCCCCTACACCGGGAATATCCAAATACCTTAGTGGGATAAAACGTTACACGTTACAAAGACTAAGTAAATGACTTACTTGTCTTACTTTGTAAAGAAAGGGTATTCCTAGGTTTCGTCAATACAAAACCAATCTAAGATGGATGCCTATCCTTTGTCAATACAAAGGAACTATACTGGTCTTTCGAGTTTTGCAAACAAGCTATAAGAAGGCCTATCCAATGTCAATACAATGGAACTAAAAGCTTATTTGTTGCAAAAACGAATCAATCATCAAGTGCAAATGGCTCTCCCTTATATAGGCATAGGGGCCAACGTTTTTGGGAAGTTATAACCACCAAAAAGCGGTTAAAAGCGGTTACAAGCGGTTAAGGAAGTTACATGGAAGTTGCTTGGATGATGGGCCTTGAAACCCTAGAAAGGCCCGAGGCCTGAGACCCGAGGCCTGAGGCCCGAGGCCTGAGGCCCAAACAAGGAGCCCAAAACCGCTCCCCGGAGCTAGCTTAGAGCTAGCATATTTTTCTTGGTCCAAACACTTCCAATGAGCTTTATTCACTTTCACATAGCTAGGGTAAGCTCCAAAATCCGCAAATACTCAATATCTTAGCTCAAGCTAGTGTAGCTCATAAAGAAGCTCACTAGCTGCTTCATTGACATTCACTAAGCATTTGAGCTTGGATTGCTCCCAATTTTTAACCACATGTTCTTTAGCCAATATAAGGCTTAAGAACCAAAGGTGTGCCGAGAAACCGTGGCTAAAAAGCCCCAAGTATCGGCCTTGTAAAATCTGGCACAGGTTGACCTTGTCGTAGATCACCTTGCTTCGATTCGACTCCCCTTACAATACTAGTTGCTCTTAGTGCCGGTCACTTGGCTTGCCTCCCGCAACCCAGACCATAGTGACACACATGTGAACAACTCATTGCACCTTGTCTCGAGACAAGCTCAATGGTTACAATGAAGACTTAGCCCAAATCTCCAACATTCCTCCCCCATTTGAGCAAAGTCAAGAAACTTTTTATAGACATACATCCAAACAAAATATTCGCATAATCATAAATGTCTTTCGATTGAATTTATTGAATTAGTATAATTACACATTCTGCACTAAAGAATCGTGGTGTCCCAATGGATTGAACCACTTAACTTGTCTAAGTACATGAAGGCAACATACACGAAATTTACATTTCCCTTACAAATAAATAACACATTTAAAGGCTATTGTGTCCTAATCCTCTAATGAACATAAAGGCGAGTCGACCATACACTCCCTTGAAGAAGCCTTGACACTTCACGTTCACGTAGCCAACTCTCTTATGATCTTGCACCTATAATTGCAATTTTTCAAAAGAGTTGTTAAGAAATTGCTTATTTCAAACTATACATATTATATAGGCATAGAGCATTACCTTGGATGGACATTTTATGCTCACAACTTCTTGGAATGGGCTTGCCTCATTGAATTCGGATAAGGCATCAAGCCATATGCGAATTGGGTGTCCCACGACAAGTCGTTTTTTAGTTTAGGTCATTAACCCCATCCCCTTGGTTGACTTTTGAACTAAATCCCTAGCCAAGCTCTTGGTTAAATGATCGGCTAGATTATTGTGTGTTCTCACAAAATCGACCGATATTATACCGTGAGTTATGAGCTCTCTAACTGAGCTATGTCTCACACCAAGATGTCTTGATTTTCCATTGTACGTTTGACTATAAGCTTTAGCCAACGTAGCTGCACTATCACAATGAATTGAGATAGGAGAAACCGGTTTTGGCCATAGAGGAATTTCTAGAACCAAATTCCTTAGCCATTCAGCTTCCTTGCCGGCAGCGGCAAGTGCCACAAACTCGGACTCCATGGTCGAGGTTGTGATGCACGTTTGCTTCTTTGAAGCCCACGAAATGGCACCACCACCTAGCAAGAAAACCCATCCAGTTGTGGACGAGTGATCCTCTAAATTAGTGATCCATGACGCATCTGAGTAGCCTTCTATCACCGAAGGATACTTAGTATACAGGATGCCAAAACCCATGGTTCCCTTGAGGTACCTAAGCACACGCCTTAGTGCCTTCCAATGTTGTGAGCTAGGACAACTCGTGTACCTACTCAATTTACCAATAGCAAAAGCAATATATGGCCTAGTGCTAGTCATTGCATACATACAACATCCTATTACTTGTGCATACTCAAGTTGAGAAACGGCCGATCCTTGGTTAGGCATCAACTTCTCACTTGAGTCCATAGGAGTACTAACATTTGTACTCGTATCACATTGGAAGCGTTTGACAACCTTCTCAATGTAGTGTGATTGCGTGAGGCTTAAGCCTTTAGCATCACGTTTGATTCTTATGCCTAGAATCACATCCGCCTCACCTAGGTCTTTCATTGAAAACTTAGTAGACAAGAAATCCTTGGTGAGGTCTACTTGTCTTTGGTTTGTTCCAAAGATTAACATGTCATCAACGTATAAGCATATGATCACACCTTGACCGGTATGATCAAACTTACTATAGACACACTTGTCAGCTTGATTTATCTTAAATCCATTTGACAATACGACATCATCAAATTTTTGATGCCATTGTTTTGGAGCTTGCTTTAGTCCATACAATGATTTGACCAAGCGACACACTTTGTGTTCTTGTCCTTTCAAGACAAATCCTTCGGGTTGTCTCATATACACTTCCTCATCTAGATCACCATTAAGGAATGCCGTCTTGACATCCATTTGGTGAATCACTAGATTGTGTATAGCCGTCATAGCTATTAATAACCTAATGGTTGTAATCCTAGCCACCGGAGCGTATGTGTCAAAGTAATCAACACCTTCCCTTTGTCTAAAGCCTTGGATGACCAAGCGTGCTTTAAACTTGTCAATTGAACCGTCAATTTTCATCTTCCTCTTGAAGATCCATTTGCACCCCAAAGGTTTGCAACCGGAAGGAAGGTTGACCAACTCCCATGTGTGGTTGCCCACAATGGAGTCCATCTCCTCTTGGATTGCTTCCTTCCAAAAGGCAATATCTTGAGACTTCATGGCCTCCTCAAATGTCTTTGGATCCTCATCTATATGAAAGTAAGAGTGACGATCCATTTCATTATCCCTTGATCCTTCAACCAAGAACACTTGGAAAATTGATTTTTGGGACAAAATAGTGCTCAAAGGAGCAATCTCCGCCGAGTCAAGCCCATGTGAGGCTTGCCATGATTCAACTTGAATCCTACGACGTTTGTTTGGGTGTTCCTCATCTAAGGTCATGTTGATCACTTCCCTAGGCCTAGGAGCCGAGGTGAAACGATCTTCATCAAAGATGGCATCCCTAGACTCTATAACGGTATTGACCGAGATGAAGTCATTCGGTTCTATCACATAGAACCTATAAGCTTTTGAGTGTTCGGCATAGCCAATGAACACACACTCAACACCTCTTTCACCTAAAGTCTTTCGTTTATTGTCATTTAGCCCTAACTATGGCTCGACATCCCCACACTCGCAAGTAGTGTAGGTTTGGCTTCCTTTTGAACCATAATTCATAAGGAGTCTTCTTGCTTCTTTTGTTTGGGACACCGATTAAGCAAGTAGTTTGCCGTGAGCATAGCTTCACCCCAAAACGAGTTCTTAAGACCCGAGTAAGAGAGCATCGCATTGACCATCTCTTTAAGCACTCGATTCTTTTGTTCGGCCACACCATTTGATTGTGGTGTGTAAGGTGCCGTGGTCTCATGTATGATCCCGACACTCTCAAAGTATTCCTTATCCATAAATTCACCACCACGATCCCGTGCGTAGTCTTTTTATTAAGGTACCTTGTTGTAACTCATATTCATTCTTAAATACATAGAATTTGTCTAAGGCATCACTCTTTGCAAAGAGTAGATATACATAACAATACCTAGAGTAATCATCTATGAATGTTACGTAATACTTCTTCTTTCCTAATGAAGGAGTAGAGTGCAAGTCACCTAGATCCGAGTGGACTAAGCCGAGCATAGATTGTTCTCTTTCAATTCTAGGAAATGGAAGTCTTGTTATTTTGGTCAACATGCACGTTTTACACTTATCTTTTGGTAAGTCAAGTTTAGGTAAAATACCATCCTTAGTCATGTCATTCATACGTTTAAAGTGAACATGTCCAAGTCGTGCATGCCATTTAACAAAATCACAATTGGAAGATGACAATGTAAATAAACTATTCTTATTATTATTAATATTAGAAAGTTTATTACATAAAGAGAGAAGAAACATATTGTTGTTCCAATGGCCAAAGCCTACAAATGTGCCTCTCCTAGATAATACATAGCGGTCGGCTTCTATGACTTGTTTGAAGCCAAGCCTATTAAGTACACCACCGGAAACCACATTCTTTCTAATGGCCGGTGCATGTAGAACATTTGACAAGACTAGTGTCTTGCCACTTGTGAAGTATAGATCAACCCGCCCTCTTCCTAGAACGGGGGTGGTAGACTCGTTTCCCATATGTATGAGTGCTCCATCGTTAGCGACGGTGTACGTCTTGAACCAACGCCGATCTTTGCAAACGTGAGTTGTTGCACCCGAGTCCACCCACCATCCAAGGTCATCATCCTGCATGGACAAACATTCAATAGTCAATGACACATAATTCAAATCAGAATTTATATCAAAGTTAGAATCAAGACTCATAAGAGAGTTACCTTGGTTTGGGGGGTTTTGGTCACTTTGACCTCCACCCTTGGATCCATCGACCTTAGCCTTACAATCCCCGCTTGAAGTGGCCAGTCTTGCCACACTTCCAACAAGCACCTTTCGGTTTCTTGTCAATATTATCCTTCTTGGACTTCTTGGACTTCTTTCCCTTGTCCATGTCCTTTCCTTTGAACCTCTTCCTTTTGCCCTTGCCATCCATCATGTTGGCCTCGTGGGAAGTAGAAGTTTTATCATCCTTCTTGATTCCACCCTCTTGTGCCCTAAGGCCTTGTTCAATTTGAAGGTGAGACCCAAGTTCCACCAACGTGAGTTCTTCCTTCTTGTGCTTTAGCACATGGCGGAAGTCCTTCCATGAAGGGGGGGAGCTTATCCATTATAGACGAAACCGCAATGGCCTCATCCATATGCATGGCATGTTGAGTGAACCTCCCAAGAATCCGGAGCAATTCATTATATTGTTCCATTACCGGCCTTGAGTCCACCATTTTATACGAGTTAAAATCGAGACTAAGAATTTGCGAGATGATGCATCTCCGCCATATATTTAGACTCGAGTTGATCCCACAACAATGTTGATGACTCTACACTTTGGTAGACGTCAAACAATGCATCACTCATGCCATTGAGAATATGACCACGACATATGTAGTCATCATTATCCCATTTGCTCCTTTGTCGGACAACCGATATTTCCTCCACCATATCATCAAACGGCTCGGCCGGTCTAGGTGTCGTGAGGACATAAGCAACTTTCAGTGTAGTCAAGAGGAAGTGCATTTTCTTTTGCCACCTCCTAAAGTCCACACCCTCAAACTTATCCAACTTCCCAAAGCGAGAAGTCATTTCCGTCATTAACGTCTTACTCATTATTGACCAATCCAAATCTACAAAACAATAAACAAAAAAACAATAAATACACTTAGAAGATTGTTGGATTTCGGTGTCCGGTTTTAGACCAAAGGGCCGTAGTCTCACTTAAGTGAGTAGACGGTTCTCCCAATTGCCAATCAAAAATATATATATACATATATATAATTATCTTGAAGTGAAATCAAATTATTAACAAAGGTTTGTAATCTCCACAAAGGAGTAGACAAAACCCAACCAAGAGTTTGTAATCTCCGAAAGGAGTAGACGAAACTCTAATATAAATTAAGTTCAATTGCAAGTCTTATAAACCGATTGTTATATGTTTAAAACATTGACTTGGATTATGTAATGAGTCATTCATAAAAGAATTTTCCTTCTAAGTGTATTTTCCCCTACACCGGGAATATCCAAATACCTTAGTGGATAAAACGTTACACGTTACAAAGACTAAGTAATGACTTACTTGTCTTACTTTGTAAAGAAAGGGTATTCCTAGGTTTCGTCAATACAAAACCAATCTAAGATGGATGCCTATCCTTTGTCAATACAAAGGAACTATACTGGTCTTTCGAGTTTTGCAAACAAGCTATAAGAAGGCCTATCCAATGTCAATACAATGGAACTAAAAGCTTATTTGTTGCAAAAACGAATAATCATCAAGTGCAAATGGCTCTCCTTATATAGGCATAGGGGCCAACGTTTTTGGGAAGTTATAACCACCAAAAAGCGGTTAAAAGCGGTTAAAGCGGTTAAAAGCGGGAAGTTACATGGAAGTTGCTTGGATGATGGCCTTGAAACCCTAGAAAGGCCCGAGGCCTGAGGCCCAAACAAGGAGCCCAAAACCGCTCCCCGGAGCTAGCTTAGAGCTAGCATATTTTTCTTGGTCCAAACACTTCCAATGAGCTTTATTCACTTTCTCTTGGTCCAAACACTTTCAATGAGCTTTATTCACTTTCNATTTTGAGGTTATATATTGGCTGATTATTGTGACAATGTGTTTGGAACTAGATTGTGATTCATAGCAATCTTTAGTACTATACTGTACAAGGTGGAACTTCAGTTCACTTAGCTTTACTCGTGTTAGGCTCAGGCTTGTGTTGCTAGTATTTCATTTCTCAGATCTTTTCTCATTATTTCATTGGCTTAGGCAAACATTAGAAACAAAGTTTTCAGCTTCGTGATTAACTTGTCTCCAGTCTTCAAAATAATATTTTTTTAGTTTCTCAAACCAACCGTCCTTTAAAAACACTTTGCAACTCTTTTGGATATTGTAAAAACTCCAAAGGATATGATTGTATCCAAGAGTATGAATGTGTTAAGTGTCTACATGTCAACTCTAGTTTTTAGGTACTTGTTACAAAACATATAAGGATGACCATAAATACAAGATTGCGGTTTTCTAATGGGCCATCATCCCTTCTATGCGTGTACATCATCGTAAATTAATACAGTATTAATTATGTCATTGTTTCTGAATGTCTTTCTTCAACCCGAACCTGTGACCTGACCTGCCTTGTTACTTTGTTAGCTCTTTTATCTGGATAATTCAGACTGATATTCAATCCTCCTTGAATGATTGAAATGTTGGGTCACTCTGTAATTCTGTGTTTTACACAAGTTTTAGCTGTAAAATGATAGCTCAATTGAATTGTGTATTTCCATAGGCGCCATATGCTCAAGTTGTGATATTGGTTTGTATGCTGAAATTAATGGGTGCATTTATGATCACTGCTCACTTACAGTATCATACATGAATCCAACTGAGTAACATTGCAGTTGTTATCTGATCATAGATGAGTCCCTACTTCCTTCATATATTATATCAAGCCCAAAATTGCTCTACTGATCACGAGATCACTCAAGTCCTTTCGGTTCTCTGCTCTAATAATAGCTTACTTAGCAGAATTATTCATTTCCTTCATCCGGTGACCTCTATTCTTCTTCAATGTATACATAGCAAGACTGAGTGGACTTTGTTTCTCCCTCTTCCCAGGTGTACGACGTATCAGATTATTTGGATGAGCACCCTGGTGGTGACGAAGTGTTCTTCGAAGCTGCAGGTACCTTTTCAGCACTACCATGAACAAACTCCATTGTTATCAGATAGGTATCTAATTCCAACGGTTATAAATATGAATGATGCAGGAAAAGATGCAAAGGAAGAATTCGAAGACGCTTCACACAGCAAGAGTGCGAGGGAGCTGATGGAGACGTTTTGCATCGGGGAGTTGGACCCGTCTGCTGCAACTCTCCCTGAGCCCAAAGTATCCGAGAAGGAACCGGATCTTAACCAGAAGGTGAAGGAACTGCCCCTTCAATACTGGGCAGTCCCTCTAGCCATTGTTGCCATCTCAGTTGCAGTCGGCTTCTTATTCTTGAGAAGGAAGTGAGACAAGTGTGAAATTCTGAACAATCAACTTCTTTTTGAGTTGAAACTTTGAAATTGCTTTGGAATAGTATGTTGTTGAAAGTATTGGTTTACTGAATCCTTCATTTTTTTGGAAGAAAACATTCAACGTTTTTCCAATATAAGGGTTCTCATATTGTTCGACTGAGATTTACGTATAATGATTATTAATGGTGCTATTTTGTTTCTTCTTAGCACTTATTTTGTTGAACATGAGAATTTTGTATATCTGCAAAATAATGCCCCAATTGGATCATCCGGTCTTAATTACTTTTACACATTTTGAAAGATAAATGCATTCTTAGACCCATTACGTCATGTGAAAATTTTAAAATGTTTTTTTTAGTTTAATAAACTGCTTAGGATGATAACTTTCATACACTAACAGATATTTGAGAGCAGCCATATCTTTTGTAAATATGATACATATCACGTTTTAGTGGAATTTGTATTGTTTATTATTTTTCACATATTTTTCACGAAATTTATATTGTTTATTATTTTTCTCGTGGAATTTATATTGTTTATTATTTTTCACGGAATTTGTATTGTTTATTATTTTTCTCGTAAAACATTAACACTTTAATCATTATTAATTTAACTTTAACTAATCACATACACGGAATACATGTACCAGCGATATTAATGAACATGCCTTGAATTAAGTTTATTTATGTTTGGACTTTTTATTTATTTTTGGCTCAGTCTTATACTTTTAAGTTTGAACCTTCAAAGTTTGAATCTGTCAAATATAAACTCGCCCAATTATAAACCTAAGGTTTTGTTCTTATATGTATTGTAGGGTTCTAATAACATGATTTATCAACTAGTTTAGTTGTGCATTTAGGTAGATTTTCGCTTTCCGCATGCATTTTTTAGCCTTAGTTTGTGTCAGCTTGTTTAGTTCTTCTAATTTGCAATTATAGATGTCTACACACGCTTTTGGTATCATTGTAGGTAATTCGGCGCATTTTGAAGCTAAAACGATGCATTTGAGGATCAAGTCTCGGAGACTAGAAGTGGATGCTTAAGAGCGACCATACGAGCTAAGAAAAGGCCAAGAAGTCGAGCTAGGAACACAAGAGGCGAACGAGTCCACACTATCCCGTAATTATGGGATAATTAACGACGGGATGTTTCCTCTATCTTATCTTATATATGTATTAAAGGAGAGCCCTTCTTTGCCATGTGTCAACACCAGATTTAACGCAGCATAAAAAAAAAAAATTTAAAATGTTAATTATTTTAAGTTGTTAATATAAATTATTATCAAAGCCCAACAAAATCTTTTTAAAAAGTTATTTATCTAGATTATTAAAAAATGGGTTTACATAGTCGGATTTTTTTAATAAAAATTTTATTATTATTATTATTATTATTATTTTAAGTTGTTAATATAAATTATTATCAAAGCCGAACAAAATCTTTTTAAAAATTTATTTATCTAGATTATTAAAAAATGGGTTTATATAATCGGATTTTTTTTAATAAAAATTATTATTTTTTTTATTATTATTATTATAATATATATATATATATATATTATTAAGTTGTTAATATAAATTATTATCAAAGCTCAACAAAATCTTTTTAAAAATTTATTTACCTAGAATATTTTTTTGTTACGGCCTCTCCCTTTAAACATCTTTATAAATAAAATTGATATAACCTACATTCAAATTAATATTTAATTTATCGGTTAAAATTTTAAAATCTCATTCGTAAAATTAATTGTGTTTTTTGTTTGTCACTATCGTAGTTCCATTTAATCAAAATTTGTATTTAGTGAAAAAATTATAAAATTTTAATGAATTTGATAATATTGTTAAAACTATTGATATTCTTAAAAAAAACGTTCAAATATTTTTTACTAAGGTTAAAATACAAATACAATATAATAATAAAATAAAGTTTAAAACGCAAACCCGCACAAGGTGCGGGTATTATACTAATATATATTATAGGAGTAATACTTCTTGCCACGTGTCGTACCAGAAAATTACTAACTTCCATGTGTCACAACAATGTTTAACCTCAACCTCTTTTTTTTTTATAATTAAGTAATTTATAAAAGAAATTTACAATTAAAATTATTAACAAAAAATTCCGTACCATCTAACTAAATCTAGATATTTTTTTAATAAATAACTAATTTTCATAAATTTAGTTAACTAATCATTTTTATTATTTTGGGTTTTAATTTTTAATCCTAAAATGTTTACAATTCGGTTATCAGTCCTCATATTCATCCAATATATTTTAAATTTGGAATAAATTTATTTTAAAATCTCAATAATTAAAAGATCATTGTTTAATTACGTAATTAAAATTAAGATTTATATTCGGAAATTATTATAATCGAATTGAATGCCGGAATAATATTGCACAATTAACTATATATTAAATATGTATGCATATATAATATATATCTATATGTATGAAAGTATACTTTTTTCAATTATTTACAAAAAAAAAATATTAAAATCAAATTTATATTATTGTTTTAAAATTTTTCTTCACACAAAAATAAAATATGTTTATGAAAATTAAAAATATTATACAATATAACTTTTTTTTATTTATAATTGTAATTGTTATATCGAACTCTTTATAAAAAATCTCGTGCAAGGCACGGGTATTACACTAGTGTTTTAGAATTATTTAGCATAAATTGTGTGGTAGCCTCGAGTTTCCCACTTTCCCATAAGCTCCTGGATGCCCATTCTTTGTTGGATTCTCCCCCAAATTATTGCTCAACTTAATTTGTAGTCTATAAATTTGTATATTTTGACCGAATGATATCCATGGTGTATAAAATTCCAATTCTTTATATTAGTTCCTCAAAAAATAATTACTAATTGTTTTATATTAATTAACTTATATATTTTTAGCCTCTAAATTGCCAGCTTCAAGCATTTCAGTATTTTATCATTGTTCAATTTTGACTGCTGGAAACACAAAAGAATCTATGAAAGTCAAATTGGAATTAATAATATAGATCGGAGAGTGTGAGGGTGTCTAGGTAAGCATGTGGCAATTTTGCCAATTTTATATTTGAAGTTGATGTTTTATCAAAGAGTTTGAGTTTGTTGGTTAAAATAAAATCATATATTATTGTTGGAATTATTTAGCTTATTGGAGATAAAAGTATTGACATTTTAAACCGAGGGGATTCCGAGCCTAATAATTAACTTTTATTGTTGATTGATTTTAAAATGGACCAATTGGGTTTAATGTCTTAGACTTGAATGTAACGCACATGTACACTCGTATACACGTACACGACTTCTGCTTTACGGTCCGTTTGTATCGGACTTTGACATGAAAAGTATGATAAATACATTGTACCACTACAAAGTTGTCGAAACCCAAAAAAGAAAAGTACTCTCCAGAAGTTCTCAATTGGGGTCATAAAAATAAGTTTAACTTGATTGTATGTTTGTTCACTTCAAAATGTACGTATGATTCCCACCAAAAAAATTGTACGTAGGATTAAGGTTTCCTGTTTGATTCCCAGGACGGTTTGATTAAAACCGATGAGTCATATGATTAACCGTACCAAAATATTTGATAATCCATGAAGCATTATAGAGCCATATGATTATGCTAATAAGAATTTAAGGTACCATTATACGAGTAGTTGGGTTTATACAATCCTAAAAAGAGGTTAGGTAGATGACGCGAAACGAACAAAATGTCTTTTTTCTTAGATGCTATAAGGATGGTTGCGTCATGGGTACCGTAAAAAATTATAATATTGATCAATATTGTTCAAATTATTTATTTTGATTTTTACACAATTCAATAGAATAACTATTCATGGTATTTGACCATTTGGTGTGCCGTCACTATAGGATTAAACGCTGGATTTTCTTGCAGTATGCTGACGTTCTCTTATTCCATAATTTACAGACCAAAACAAAATTTATGCGAATCATTATAAGCAAGACAGATTAACATGTAAGCCCAGCAAAATCTAGAAATAATTGAAATGTTGACTCTTTTCTATGAAATTTGTATTTAGATAAATTCATATGGAAAAATCAATAAAGATCATTAAAACTAATTTAATAATATTTATTTATTTTTAAATCCAAGTGCACGCACACATGGTCAGTAATGTACGTACGCTTCTCTGGAGTAGGTCTCCACCAACAGAAAGACAAGATTCAGACTTTTTCCAATGATTGTCTTTTTTGTTTCATTTTGCAGGAGGCTTGTCAGGCGATGCGTTTCCGCCACCCGGACTATGACCGCTGGGAGCTCTACGCCGCACTTGAGCGTTGCTGTCTTTAACATTAGACTTAACTGAAGCTGCTGGATTCTTTGGGTTTGGGGATTGTAAATACAACTTCCTGTGGGCCATCAATAGATTCAAAACTGCATGGCCTGCTGGCGGCGGCGGAGCTTCCAAAGCTCCAGCTATCAACTCAAACCACAATGGAGAGAGTAAACTCAAAAATCCATAAACCGTATCAACTTACCGCACACATGAGGGGATCTATGAGTGTTATCAATTTCCACCTCAAAAACCACCGAACGGCATAAAAGTGATAGCGAATGAAACAGCAGTCAACATCGAAATTAGAGTGTTGATCAAAACAGACAAACAAAAATCAAGACAACTACGGTAATACCTGGAGATGAAGCAGAGTCCTGGAATGAATTCGCGGAAGAAAACTGAAGAAGGTGTAGAAGCAAGAACATCAGCGAAAGAGAGAGTACAGACTTCATGGCCTCATAGAGATGAAGGGATTTTTAGAGTCGAGAAGTTATGTGCATACTAAGAGAGGTTATGTTTCTTTATTAGCGATAAAGGGGAGAGAGAACTTTTGGATATTGGTATTGGGCCTAATTAAGGTGCTGTCTACGGCCCATTGGCTTTAGGGTTTCGTGGAGACCGGGTTTTCTGGAAAGCAGGTCATTTGGCTTCACTACTGGGCTTATTTTGTGTTTGGGGCCGCGTCTGCCTTTTCTTCTCATTGGCACGTCTTTCGTATTCCAATTTCCACCGCGAGAATCAGGATGGCAAATTCACCCGTATTCGGCGAATATTCGACCATCCGATCCAACGAAAAAGGGTGAAAACCCGTTAAAGGGTGGATGAAGTGTTGGATTTCGGTGTCCGGTTTTAGACCAAAGGGCCGTAGTCTCACTTAAGTGAGTAGACGGTTCTCCCAATTGCCAATCAAATTAATATATATATACATATATATAATTATCTTGAAGTGAAATCAAATTATTAACAAAGGTTTGTAATCTCCACAAAGGAGTAGACAAAACCCAACCAAGAGTTTGTAATCTCCGAAAGGAGTAGACGAAACTCTAATATAAATTAAGTTCAATTGCAAGTCTTATAAACCGATTGTTATATGTTTAAAACATTGACTTGGATTATGTAATGAGTCATTCATAAAAGAATTTTCCTTCTAAGTGTATCTTCCCCTACACCGGGAATATCCAAATACCTTAGTGGGATAAAACGTTACACGTTACAAAGACTAAGTAAATGACTTACTTGTCTTACTTTGTAAAGAAAGGGTATTCCTAGGTTTCGTCAATACAAAACCAATCTAAGATGGATGCCTATCCTTTGTCAATACAAAGGAACTATACTGGTCTTTCGAGTTTTGCAAACAAGCTATAAGAAGGCCTATCCAATGTCAATACAATGGAACTAAAAGCTTATTTGTTGCAAAAAACGAATGAATCATCAAGTGCAAATGGCTCTCCCTTATATAGGCATAGGGGCCAACGTTTTTGGGAAGTTATAACCACCAAAAAGCGGTTAAAAGCGGTTAAAAGCGGTTAAAAGCGGTTAAGGAAGTTACATGGAAGTTGCTTGGATGATGGGCCTTGAAACCCTAGAAAGGCCCGAGGCCTGAGGCCCAAACAAGGAGCCCAAAACCGCTCCCCGGAGCTAGCTTAGAGCTAGCATATTTTTCTTGGTCCAAACACTTCCAATGAGCTTTATTCACTTTCACATAGCTAGGGTAAGCTCCAAAATCCGCAAATACTCAATATCTTAGCTCAAGCTAGTGTAGCTCATAAAGAAGCTCACTAGCTGCTTCATTGACATTCACTAAGCATTTGAGCTTGGATTGCTCCCAATTTTTAACCACATGTTCTTTAGCCAATGTAAGGCTTAAGAACCAAAGGTGTGCCGAGAAACCGTGGCTAAAAAGCCCCAAGTATCGGCCTTGTAAAATCTGGCACAGGTTGACCTTGTCGTAGATCACCTTGCTTCGATTCGACTCCCCTTACAATACTAGTTGCTCTTAGTGCCAGTCACTTGGCTTGCCTCCCGCAACCCAGACCATAGTGACACACATGTGAACAACTCATTGCACCTTGTCTCGAGACAAGCTCAATGGTTACAATGAAGACTTAGCCCAAATCTCCAACATTCCTCCCCCATTTGAGCAAAGTCAAGAAACTTTTTATAGACATACATCCAAACAAAATATTCGCATAATCATAAATGTCTTTCGATTGAATTTATTGAATTAGTATAATTACACATTTTGCACTAAAGAATCGTGGTGTCCCAATGGATTGAACCACTTAACTTGTCTAAGTACATGAAGGCAACATACACGAAATTTACATTTCCATTACAAATAAATAACACATTTAAAGGCTATTGTGTCCTAATCCTCTAATGAACATAAAGGCGAGTCGACCATACACTCCCTTGAAGAAGCCCTTGACACTTCACGTTCACGTAGCCAACTCTCTTATGATCTTGCACCTATAATTGCAATTTTTCAAAAGAGTTGTTAAGAAATTGCTTATATCAAACTATACATATTATATAGGCATAGAGCATTACCTTGGATGGACATTTTATGCTCACAACTTCTTGGAATGGGCTTGCCTCATTGAATTCGGATAAGGCATCAAGCCATATGCGAATTGGGTGTCCCACGACAAGTCGTTTTTAGTTTAGGTCATTAACCCCATCCCCTTGGCTGACTTTTGAACTAAATCCCTAGCCAAGCTCTTGGTTAAATGATTGGCTAGATTATTGTGTGTTCTCACAAAATCGACCGATATTATACCGTGAGTTATGAGCTCTCTAACTGAGCTATGTCTCACACCAAGATGTCTTGATTTTCCATTGTACGTTTGACTATAAGCTTTAGCCAACGTAGCTGCACTATCACAATGAATTGAGATAGGAGAAACCGGTTTTTGGCCATAGAGGAATTTCTAGAACCAAATTCCTTAGCCATTCAGCTTCCTTGCCGGCAGCGGCAAGTGCCACAAACTCGGACTCCATGGTCGAGGTTGTGATGCACGTTTGCTTCTTTGAAGCCCACGAAATGGCACCACCACCTAGCAAGAAAACCCATCCAGTTGTGGACGAGTGATCCTCTAAATTAGTGATCCATGACGCATCTGAGTAGCCTTCTATCACCGAAGGATACTTAGTATACAGGAATTGCCAAAACCCATGGTTCCCTTGAGGTACCTAAGCACACGCCTTAGTGCCTTCCAATGTTGTGAGCTAGGACAACTCGTGTACCTACTCAATTTACCAATAGCAAAAGCAATATCTGGCCTAGTGCTAGTCATTGCATACATACAACATCCTATTACTTGTGCATACTCAAGTTGAGAAACGGCCGATCCTTGGTTAGGCATCAACTTCTCACTTGAGTCCATAGGAGTACTAACATTGTACTCGTATCACATTGGAAGCGTTTGACAACCTT
Organism: Fagopyrum tataricum; assembly: GCA_002319775.1. Taxonomy (NCBI): domain Eukaryota; kingdom Viridiplantae; phylum Streptophyta; class Magnoliopsida; order Caryophyllales; family Polygonaceae; genus Fagopyrum; species Fagopyrum tataricum. The sequence continues at coordinate 12,699,083 of CM008283.1, read as the reverse complement.
CTCAATGTAGTGTGATTGCGTGAGGCTTAAGCCTTTAGCATCACGTTTGATTCTTATGCCTAGAATCACATCCGCCTCACCTAGGTCTTTCATTGAAAACTTAGTAGACAAGAAATCCTTGGTGAGGTCTACTTGTCTTTGGTTTGTTCCAAAGATTAACATGTCATCAACGTATAAGCATATGATCACACCTTGACCGGTATGATCAAACTTACTATAGACACACTTGTCAGCTTGATTTATCTTAAATCCATTTGACAATACGACATCATCAAACTTTTGATGCCATTGTTTTGGAGCTTGCTTTAGTCCATACAAGGATTTGATCAAGCGACACACTTTGTGTTCTTGTCCTTTCAAGACAAATCCTTCGGGTTGTCTCATATACACTTCCTCATCTAGATCACCATTAAGGAATGCCGTCTTGACATCCATTTGGTGAATCACTAGATTGTGTATAGCCGCCATAGCTATTAATAACCTAATGGTTGTAATCCTAGCCACCGGAGCGTATGTGTCAAAGTAATCAACACCTTCCCTTTGTCTAAAGCCTTGGATGACCAAGCGTGCTTTAAACTTGTCAATGGAACCGTCAACTTTCATCTTCCTCTTGAAGATCCATTTGCACCCCAAAGGTTTGCAACCGGAAGGAAGGTTGACCAACTCCCATGTGTGGTTGCCCACAATGGAGTCCATCTCCTCTTGGATTGCTTCCTTCCAAAAGGCAATATCTTGAGACTTCATGGCCTCCTCAAATGTCTTTGGATCCTCATCTATATGAAAGTAAGAGTGACGATCCATTTATCCCTTGATCCTTCAACCAAGAACACTTGGAAAATTGATTTTTGGGACAAAATAGTGCTCATAGGAGCAATCTCCGCCGAGTCAAGCCCATGTGAGGCTTGCCATGATTCAACTTGAATCCTACGACGTTTGTTTGGGTGTTCCTCATCTAAGGTCATGTTGATCACTTCCCTAGGCCTAGGAGCCGAGGTGAAACGATCTTCATCAAAGATGGCATCCCTAGACTCTATAACGGTATTGACCGAGATGAAGTCATTCGGTTCTATCACATAGAACCTATAAGCTTTGAGTGTTCGGCATAGCCAATGAACACACACTCAACACCTCTTTCACCTAAAGTCTTACGTTTATTGTCATTTAGCCTAACTATGGCTCGACATCCCCACACTCGCAAGTAGTGTAGGTTTGGCTTCCTTTTGAACCATAATTCATAAGGAGTCTTCTTGCTTCTTTTGTTTGGGACACGATTAAGCAAGTAGTTTGCCGTGAGCATAGCTTCACCCCAAAACGAGTTCTTAAGACCCGAGTAAGAGAGCATCGCATTGACCATCTCTTTAAGCACTCGATTCTTTCGTTCGGCCACACCATTTGATTGTGGTGTGTAAGGTGCCGTGGTCTCATGTATGATCCCGACACTCTCAAAGTATTCCTTATCCATAAATTCACCACCACGATCCGTGCGTAGTCTTTTTATTAAGGTACCTTGTTGTAACTCAGATTCATTCTTAAATACATAGAATTTGTCTAAGGCATCACTCTTTGCAAAGAGTAGATATACGTAACAATACCTAGAGTAATCATCTATGAATGTTACGTAATACTTCTTCTTTCCTAATGAAGGAGTAGAGTGCAAGTCACCTAGATCCGAGTGGACTAAGCCGAGCATAGATTGTTCTCTTTCAATTCTAGGAAATGGAAGTCTTGTTATTTTGGTCAACATGCACGTTTTACACTTATCTTTTGGTAAGTCAAGTTTAGGTAAAATACCATCCTTAGTCATGTCATTATACGTTTAAAGTGAACATGTCCAAGTCGTGCATGCCATTTAACAAAATCACAATTGGAAGATGACAATGTAAATAAACTATTCTTATTATTATTAATATTAGAAAGTTTATTACATAAAGAGAGAAGAAACATATTGTTGTTCCAATGGCCAAAGCCTACAAATGTGCCTCTCCTAGATAATACATAGCGGTCGGCTTCTATGACTTGTTTGAAGCCAAGCCTATTAAGTACACCACCGGAAACCACATTCTTTCTAATGGCCGGTGCATGTAGAACATTTGACAAGACTAGTGTCTTGCCACTTGTGAAGTATAGATCAACCGCCCTCTTTCCTAGAACGGGGGTGGTAGACTCGTTTCCCATATGTATGAGTGCTCCATCGTTAGCGACGGTGTACGTCTTGAACCAACGCCGATCTTTGCAAACGTGAGTTGTTGCACCCGAGTCCACCCACCATCCAAGGTCATCATCCTGCATGGACAAACATTCAATAGTCAATGACACATAATTCAAATCAGAATTTATATCAAAGTTAGAATCAAGACTCATAAGAGAGTTACCTTGGTTTGGGGGGTTTTGGTCACTTTGACCTCCACCCTTGGATCCATCGACCTTAGCCTTACAATCCCGCTTGAAGTGGCCAGTCTTGCCACACTTCCAACAAGCACCTTTCGGTTTCTTGTCAATATTATCCTTCTTGGACTTCTTGGACTTCTTTCCCTTGTCCATGTCCTTTCCTTTGACCTCTTCCTTTTGCCCTTGCCATCCATCATGTTGGCCGTGGGAAGTAGAAGTTTTATCATCCTTCTTGATTCCACCCTCTTGTGCCCTAAGGCCTTGTTCAATTTGAAGGTGAGACCCAAGTTCCACCAACGTGAGTTCTTCCTTCTTGTGCTTTAGCACATGGCGGAAGTCCTTCCATGAAGGGGGGAGCTTATCCATTATAGACGAAACCGCAATGGCCTCATCCATATGCATGGCATGTTGAGTGAACCTCCCAAGAATCCGGAGCAATTCATTATATTGTTCCATTACCGGCCTTGAGTCCACCATTTTATACGAGTTAAAATCCGAGACTAAGAATTTGCGAGATGATGCATCTCCGCCATATATTTAGACTCGAGTTGATCCCACAACAATGTTGATGACTCTACACTTTGGTAGACGTCAAACAATGCATCACTCATGCCATTGAGAATATGACCACGACATATGTAGTCATCATTATCCCATTTGCTCCTTTGTCGGACAACCGATATTTCCTCCACCATATCATCAAACGGCTCGGCCGGTCTAGGTGTCGTGAGGACATAAGCAACTTTCAGTGTAGTCAAGAGGAAGTGCATTTTCTTTTGCCACCTCCTAAAGTCCACACCCTCAAACTTATCCAACTTCCCAAAGCGAGAAGTCATTTCCGTCATTAACGTCTTACTCATTATTGACCAATCCAAATCTACAAAACAATAAACAAAAAACAATAAATACACTTAGAAGATTGTTGGATTTCGGTGTCCGGTTTTAGACCAAAGGGCCGTAGTCTCACTAGTCTCACTTAAGTGAGTAGACGGTTCTCCCAATTGCCAATCAAATTAATATATATATACATATATATAATTATCTTGAAGTGAAATCAAATTATTAACAAAGGTTTGTAATCTCCACAAAGGAGTAGACAAAACCCAACCAAGAGTTTGTAATCTCCGAAAGGAGTAGACGAAACTCTAATATAAATTAAGTTCAATTGCAAGTCTTATAAACCGATTGTTATATGTTTAAAACATTGACTTGGATTATGTAATGAGTCATTCATAAAAGAATTTTCCTTCTAAGTGTATCTTCCCCTACACCGGGAATATCCAAATACCTTAGTGGGATAAAACGTTACACGTTACAAAGACTAAGTAAATGACTTACTTGTCTTACTTTGTAAAGAAAGGGTATTCCTAGGTTTCGTCAATACAAAACCAATCTAAGATGGATGCCTATCCTTTGTCAATACAAAGGAACTATACTGGTCTTTCGAGTTTTGCAAACAAGCTATAAGAAGGCCTATCCAATGTCAATACAATGGAACTAAAAGCTTATTTGTTGCAAAAACGAATCAATCATCAAGCGCAAATGGCTCTCCCTTATATAGGCATAGGGGCCAACGTTTTTGGGAAGTTATAACCACCAAAAAGCGGTTAAAAGCGGTTACAAGCGGTTAAAAGCGGTTAAGAAAGTTACATGGAAGTTGCTTGGATGATGGGCCTTGAAACCCTAGAAAGGCCCGAGGCTTGAGGCCCAAACAAGGAGCCCAAAACCGCTCCCCGGAGCTAGCTTAGAGCTAGCATATTTTTCTTGGTCCAAACACTTCCAATGAGCTTTATTCACTTTCACATAGCTAGGGTAAGCTCCAAAATTCGCAAATACTCAATATCTTAGCTCAAGCTAGTGTAGCTCATAAAGAAGCTCACTAGCTGCTTCATTGACATTCACTAAGCATTTGAGCTTGGATTGCTCCCAATTTTTAACCACATGTTCTTTAGCCAATATAAGGCTTAAGAACCAAAGGTGTGCCGAGAAACCGTGGCTAAAAAGCCCCAAGTATCGGCCTTGTAAAATCTGGCACAGGTTGACCTTGTCGTAGATCACCTTGCTTCGATTCGACTCCCCTTACAATACTAGTTGCTCTTAGTGCCGGTCACTTGGCTTGCCTCCCACAACCCAGACCATAGTGACACACATGTGAACAACTCATTGCACCTTGTCTCGAGACAAGCTCAATGGTTACAATGAAGACTTAGCCCAAATCTCCAACACTAGCAACCGATGAATCTGAAGCGAAGGGAACCCTGAGTGAACAAAGACGAAATGAATGAACGAAACTCATCCGCAAACGGTGGATGTTGGCAAAACCCTACCACGCCGACGAATCCGAAGCGAAGGGAACCGGAGGAAAAGGACGCCGACGAAACCTAAGTGAATGGAACCGACGGAAAAGGACGATGCGAGGAGCCAACGAAACCCTTGAATGGCAAAACTAAAAACACAAATTTCGGTTACCTTCATCGAACGGCCATTGAAGAGAACGGAGAGGAAGAATCCAATGCGGGAGCGTCTGTAGAATATAGCGAGGAAAGTGGTAGGGATGAATTGAAGAAGAATTTCGATGGTAATCTGCGAAATTAGGTCGGATCTATCATGGGAGGGAGAAAATCGAAGGGATTGAGAGGAATAACAGGGAGAAAGAGAAGTGGAAGAACGAACATATCGAGTGCCGTACGGTTTCGTCAAAGCAAAGGGCGAACAGTCTGAATACAAGAAGACATTTCATGGGTGAGGTGTATAAATAAAAAAGTACTATTCATTAGGAAAAATGTCTCACTTCTATAATAGTAAGGATATACACGCTTGAGTAGGCGAGTAACAAATTTCAATTTTTTTCTGAACTATCACAAATTAAATGTATCCAACTGAAATACTCCAATTTTAAAAGTTTAAAATTTTATTTTGAAATAAAAACTACTATATTTTGAAAGATATTTATAGAAAGATTATCGTCAAATACATCCACCTTTTCCGCCCGCCGTCCGTCCTCTCCCACCGTGGTCCCTCGTTTCCGCAACGCTCTTCGTTGTTCTATTCCGTTCTCAAGCCTCCCTCGCCTGTCACTCCTCTGAAACTCATTAGTTATCATTTTCTCTACCGGTGAGGATTCTAATACGAAGAAGCTAGTGGTGGCTTATGTATTACAGTATTACTCTATTCGTGCACTGAATTAATGTTGTGTTTGTTTGTTTGGATCATTGTAATTTTGTGCCCCTCTATACAATGACATGTTAAATCAGTTGGGAGGCGGACGATAGTTTAGTTAGGTAGTACATCTGGCAAACTCGGATCGGACGATAGTCTAAGGTCTTGCCCGTATCCGTTCGAATTGGGCAGGTTGTAGATATTTTTTTTAGCTAAAAAAAAGATAAAATAATATGTAAAATAAATAAAATTATTACATCTCATGTTCATTTTAATTTAATTTTTACGTTACGTCCGATGACGATAGTGAGTTGTGTGCATAATTCGATAACCCCAGGATTCAAAAGAGTACACCATTGATACAAAATTTCATTGGATAACATCTTTTCATAAACAACTTCTTAGAAATCGACCCAATATATACAAAAAAATCAGCATCAGTATCCAACTTCTTAGAAATTGCACAAATACAAAAAGAGAACGGAATTTTCTATTGCTGTCAAGTTTGAACCAATCTTCTTGTTTAGTTTGACACCTTCTACAATATCCCTTTCAACAAAAAAGATCGCAAGAGAAGGCCTTCATGCCATAATAATCATAATCCATCTTCAACAACAGTAATAGCCTTCATACTAAGACAAAAAAAAATTAACCATATTCACATTACTGGAAAATGATTATTCAGGACCATGGCTGTCTCATATTTGTAAAACTAAATAGTCCCCCACACTTCTGTAACTCTTCATTATAACCCTCCTCCTGTGCAAATGAAATTAACTACCCTTTCTGGTTTATCTTCTTCTTACTCTTCCTCGCTCGCTTTCTCCTTCTTCATCTTCCGGCTGTGCAGGAATTCGGTTTGATATCAAGAGCATTTGATTAAAAGTCAAGTCTTGATTATCTTTGGCCCCATGTATCTTCCTCCAACCACGACTAAGTCCTCAGGTCGTTCCCTCTCTTGAAGCCATGCATAGCTTCCCTTTTCGTTTTCAGGAACCGTTACCCCCTCCACTGTAGGTTTAAGACAGCTATTGATCAAAACATTCATGTGTGTGACATGACAAGCGAAAGATTAGACTTTTCATGGTGTACCTGAGAAGTGGTCAAAAGGGTATTCACGGTAGTATGTACAATGCCGCCCATCAGGATCTGAATATGGTGGGGTTAGAACATCAAGGACCGCGCATGGGGTCACCGCTGTAAAGCAATGCATATTTCCGCCGTCATTAGGGTACAGCACAGAGGTGTTTCCTGGAGCAGTAAACTCGCTATTGACTTTCAGTTTTGCCAGCCGAGTTGTCTCTGCATCAAATGCATCTGCAACAAGATAGAAACTTTTCGAGTTATTTAGGGAGGTAAATTGAGATGCTCCCTCAAGGTTACTACTATCTCATAAGTCATATCTTGTTCTTTGCACATATATTAGAAAGCATCGATGCATTTTCATGAGAAGATGAAGTGTCATTTTATTATATCTTGATCTGATCAAATGTCAACGACTGAATTAAACCCTATTGAATTAGGTTAAAACTGAATAATTTGCAAAATGTATATAAATGAAGGTCTGTTCCTCCTTTAGTGGCATAATCCTATTGAATCCAACACAGCATATTGATTTTAAAAAAATATAGTGAAAGGGAAAATATTTGAAATCCTTGGAAAATATGGAATGCCTGCAGGATATTTATTTTATTGTTTAAACTGTAGAACAGAAGCAAAAAACCTCTTACCTTGTGAATCACCGGCTTTTTCCTTCATGTTTGGAGGCACTTCAGTCTCCCAGTCGTACGACTTTATGTGCATTGTCCCAAACAGCAGCTTACTGAAGACAGTCATCCCAGGATGGTTGTGAAGTGGAAGCACTCCTGATGGCGGCAAGCAGAAGATTCCAATCTACAAATTTATGAAACGATTTTATTAGTTCAAACATTGAACAAAACACAGTCCTTTACAACTTCCTCAAATCCAACTCAGTAGAAGGCATACAGAAAACTTTTCACACTCATGGAGGTGGAGATATGTTATTATAGGAGCCCCTCCCATCCTTTTTGTTCGAAAATACGGCAACTCCAGTGTAAGGCCCACATCAGCCGGTTTCAAGTTATCTGTCGACATAAAACATGAAGAAATAAGCATACAGAACGAAACATCAATTTCTTCAATCAGTACACAGATGTCATTGTCAAACTTCAAAGTAGAAACCTATAGGATTCTTATTGCATAGAGACTTAATAATAAAACGGACAAAAAGTCGCACGATAGTACTCCGATTTTCCACAAGTGACCATGGTAACTTAACTTACTGTGCAATATAACAAATCATGATCAATGTAAAAAAAAGTGAAATAGAAGCACTAGCGCAATGTTAATTTCATGCAAAAATACAGTGTCTTGCCTCAATAAGGCTCTAAAAGGAAAACCTATATTCCCTAACAAGCTCTATTTCTGTCTCAAGTTAAAGTGGTATTCCACATCAGAAAAAACATTCCTAGAGCCTAGATTTCAGACCTTTACAGCCTATATTCACGTGTAAATCCACACGTGCAAAAGAGAGTCATGTTTGCTATCCTCTCATCTTTGATTTAACAGTAACCCAAGTTTCAAATGTTTAAAAGATAATCTTAGATACTGAATTCTATCAAATTTCTACTCTTTGTAGTGAGATACTATACGCATGAAACTTTTTAAGCAGCGCCAAAGCATTGAAGTACAATTGTACATGACAAAATAAAAACATTGATGCAGATGGCAAAATTTTGGATGATGCCAATAACCAAACCCGTGACTTAAGTTATCGTACACGAAAACGTGATAGTTTTTCATAGTTAGTATGAAGATCCTCTTTCTGGAGTTTTCCTAGGATACAGAAAAGGAAAGGCTGACCCTGGGAGCTTCCGGGTAAGATAACCCGTGACTGCATCTACATGAAAGAAAAGTCTGTCATTTGCCACTTCAGCATCTGCCGGTGGAACTGTCGACAGAAACAGCAGATTATCCACGAGTTGCACAGAAATACAAGTACTTGTAGGACCCCACTTAGAGAAAGAATAATTTATCATTATTCCCCAAGAACAAAGCAAAGCAACTTCATACACGATGACATAGAAAATGCATTATTCATGAAAGTAGAGGTATAGCAAACAGTAGAGCATTGCAAGATAACACAACAGAGAATGCAACCAAAGAAGGTGGTGAATCAGCATTATAATAATCAAATTACAAGCAAAAAAGAAAATATTCAGTATCAACGTGATTTCTTTGAGGCAAAAGGTCGAATAATTGGTACGCATAAAAAGCAACGAATACTGAATCAAATAAATAACGCGTACCCAGAATCGAACAGATTCGTTGAACATCGCCATTCGGTGGAACAAATCCAAACCCTCCACAAGCAAACAAATCCTTGCAAGTATTAAAGAGGGTTTGAACCAGCGGCAGCTTCCCCTGCCTCCTCCGGCTCCTCCTCGGCTTACTACTAGTATTCGTCGTCGTCGTCGTTTCAGTCGGGAATTCGATCACCTGTTTCCCCTTTTTCCCAGTAGTCGAACTCGTCTTAATACCCATTTAGCCGATCAAAGGAATGTTCCCTCGCTTGCTTGTCTGAACAAACATAGCAATTCTTGCGGTGGGTAGGTATTGCGAGAAACGAAAAAAAAAATGGTCAGAAAAATCCAAAAACTGCAGTACTGTTGAAAATGAAAAACAGGGGAGGGGGACAAAGAGGGAGAAAGTACTATGAGATTCGTTGAAGGATTTGGTAATAGAACAGCCCGGGGAAATTGGAGATTGATTTCTTTGGGGAAGAAGGCGTTTGATGGGAAAGATTAAGAGAAACAGTTGGATTTCTAGGGGATAGATATATATATAAAGGATTGAAACAGGGGAGGAGAGAGAAAGGGAACACGCAAAACCAGGGGCCATGGGGTTTGGGGTTTCTTTCCTGTGGGCTTGTTTTGAAATACTGGCGTTTTTAATCTGCAGTTTCTTCTCTGATTTCGCATTTTTCGGGCTTTTCTTCATTGTTTTACTTTTAAAAATATCGAGTTTCTCTTTTTAATACTTTTTTCATTTACGACTCTTGTATTTTTTGGGTAATTTTTTATATGGTGGCTCATGTGTTTATTTTATTTATTTGGCAAATCCTATGTTTTTATTCATAAGAAAATCTCACTGTTGTTACCATGTTTTTGAAACATTTGCACCCAGTACCCTGACTTTAATTCTAACTAGAGACGGATGTTACAGATTCACATCTGAGAAATCTACAAATTATACGAGCTAATAAAACTATAGATTTATAGATTAAAAATAATTTAGTCCTATAAATTATAAAAATAACATAAATTATTAATTTTTTAGTAAAGAAAAATTTCGGATGATATTCTTATGATTAAGGTTTTTTCGTATGGTGTCCATGGATTTTTATAATTTTAAATGGTAGCCTCGGTTTTATATTTTGCTAGTATGTGTTACGTCCCATTCAACCGAGTCAAAGTTATAATATTTTAATTGAAGTAAGATGTTTTGTTGTAATAAAAGACGGAGAAATTGAAATTTTCTATCTATAAAAAAAAATGTGCGAGGGGTGTGTATGATCATACGGATAGTTGTCACCTTCTTTTACTAGTCTCTTTAACCGTACGACGTCAATCTTCGTTCTCTCTACACTATGTTGACGAATGTCTTTACTCCACGTGGTCACCTTTTCTTACACCTCTCTTTAAAAGTATGATGTCAACCTTCGTTCTCTCTCTACATTATGTTGACGAGTGTCTTTACTCCACGTTGTCCCTCAAAGAACTCCATTTGTCTCTCAATCCTTCTATTATGCATTCACTTATTATGTATATCTGACTTCTTGAAGTTACAATTACGGTAGTCAACTTAAGAAAGTAAAATTTTTAAAAATTAAATTAAACTATCGCGCACATCTAAAAATTTAAGTTATTGGTGTGAAATACCATCTAATTGTCAATGAAGGTGTGAAACCATCATTCAATAGTATGAATATTCAAACTCAACCCTAAGAAGTGGCCTTTATCATGGCGCAGAAACTCGTCCAATTTGTTGTAAAAAGTTGAGTTACAATTATTAATGAACATATTTGAAGTAGATGTATGTTTCTAGTGATATTTCTAATTTTCTCCATCTGATAAAAGTTGGGGGGGAAATAAAAATTTCTATCTTTAAAAAATGTACGAGGGTTGTGTATGATATAAGGATGGTTGTCACCTTCTTTTACACGTCTCTTTAATTGTATGGCGTCAATCTTTGTTCTCTCTTTCTGACATATGTTGGCGAGTGTCTTTACTCATATTGTTCCCCAAAAAATTCATTTGTCTCTCCGTCCTTTTATTTGTGCATACACTTATTATGTATATTTGACTTCTTAAAATTGTTTAAAACTAAATTAAAGTATCACACATATCAAAAAGGTTAAGTTATCGGTGTAAAATATCATCTAATTGTCGATGAAGGTGTGAAACCATCATTCGATAGTATGGACATTCAATCTCAACCCTAAGAAGTGGCTTCTACTATGGCGGAAACTCGTCCGATTTGTTGTGAAAAGCTGAGTTACAATAACCACTAAACATATTTGAAGTGGATGTACGTTTCTAGTGAGATTTCTAATTTTATAATAATAAAGGAGAATCGTCATTGTCTACGGTGCTAATGATGTTTAACATAAATGACACCGATTATAGTTATTTTTTTTTAATCAACCACTATTAAAAATGATGTTACGGTTAGCAATTTCAAGTTTGAGAGAGCAACCTGAAGACCGATAAAAAAAATATTTATCAAATGTTTGATTCTAGTTTAATTTTGAATTATAAAAATGAGATACTTGACCACCGCCCTCCTTTTGTATTTTTTTAGCTACTCATTAAGAGTGACTAGGAGGATGTGCATGATTTGCACGTGTTGTAGATGAGAACGAGAATTGCTCATTGTATATATTGATAAGAAAAATAGAGATCACTTTCTGAATAAATGTGAGCTGCAATTCTTCTTACAACAATCAAAGGCAGAGCATATCCTGATGTCTAGTAAGTCTACTAGCTATTTTCATAACTTGATGTGGCAATATGAGAAGAGAAATTACATAAGAGCAATGTACAAAGAGGGAAATAATAGAACAGCGAATATTACTAAAGTAGTAGAGGGTCCTATAAATTTTAAAATTAACATAAATTATTATTTTTTAAAAAGAAAAATTCCAGATGATATTCTTATGATTTAGGTTTTTTCGTATGGTGTCCATGGATTTTTATAATTTTAAATGGTAGGCTCAGTTTTATATTTTGCTAGAATGTATTACGTCCCATTCAACCGAGTCAAAGTTATAATTTTTTAATTGAAGTAAAATGTTTTGTTGTAATAAAACAATGAGAAATTTTGAAATTTTGTATCTCTAAAAAAATGTGCGAGGGGGTGTATGATCATACGGACGGTTGTCACCTTATTTTACACGTCTCTTTAACCGTATGACGTCAACCGTCGTTCTCTCTACACTATGTTGACGAGTGTCTTTACTCCACGTAGTCACCTTTTCTTACACGTCTCTTTAACCGTATGGTGTCCACCTTCGTTCTCTCTCTACATTGCGTTGACGAGTGTCTTTACTCCACGTTGTCCCTCAAAGAACTTCATTTGTCTCTCAATCCTTCTATTATGCATTCCACTTATTATGTATATTTGACTTCTTGAAGTTACAATTACGGTAGACAACCTAAGAAAGTAAAATCTTTAAAAATTAAATTAGAGTATCGCGCGCGCACATCCAACAATTTAAGTTATTGGAGTGAAATATCATCTAATTATCAATGAAGGTGTGAAACCATCATTCAATAGTATGAATATTCAAACTCAACCCTAAGAAGTGGCATTTATCATGGCGCGGATACTCGTCCAATTTGTTGTGAAAAGTTGAGTTATAATTATTACTGAACATATTTGAAGTAGATGTATGTTTCTAGTGATATTTATAATTTTCTTCATCTGATAAAAGTTGGAAAAAAAAAATTCTATCTTTAAAAATGTACTAGGGTCGTGTAAGATATAAGGATGGTTGTCACCTTCTTTTATACGTATCTTTTATTGTACGGCGTAAACCTTCGTTCTCTCTCTCCGACATATGTTGACGAGTGTCTTTACTCACGTTGTTCCCCCAAAAAACTTCATTTGTCTCTCAATCCTTTTATTTGTGCGTACACTAATTATGTATATTTGACTTCTTAGAGTTCTTTAAAATTAAATTAAAGTATCACGCACATAAAAAAAATGTTAAGTTATCGGTGTAAAATATCATCTAATTGTCGATGAAGGTGTGAAACCATCATTCGATAGTATGGACATTCAATCTCATCTCTAAAAAGTGGCTTCTACTATGGCGGAAACTTGTCCGATTTGTTGTGAATAGTTGAGTTACAACTACTACTAAACATATTTGAAGTAGATGTACGTTTTTAGTGAGATTTCTAATTTTATAATAATAAAGGAGAATTTTTATTATCTACGGTGTCAATGATGTTTAACATAAATGACACCGGTTATAGTTCTTTTTTTTATCAACCGCTATTAAAAATGATGTTACAGTTAACAAGTTCAAGTTTGAGAGAGCAACCTCAAGACCGATAAAGAAAATATTCATCAAATGATGGATTTTAGTTTAATTTTGAATTATAAAAATGAGATACTTGACCACACCCTCCTTTGTATTTTTTTAGCTACTCATTAAGAGTGACTAAAGGATGTGCATGACTTGCACGTGCCGTAGATGGGAACGGGAATTGCTCGTCGTAGAGGAGAAACACAGAGCTCACTTATATTGATAAGAAAAACGTAGCTCGCGTTTCTAAATATATGTGAGCTTCAATTCTTCTCACAACAACAAGCAAAGGCAGAGCATATTCTAAGGTCTGATTAGTCTACTAGCTATTTTCATAGCTTAATGAGGCAATATAAGAACAAAAGTTACATAGTAGCAGAGTACAAAGAGGTAAATAATAGAATAGAGAATATTACTGAAGTAGTAGAGGAGTTTCTAAAGTTCTATTAAGGCCATCTTCGTACAACTCGAAGTGCCCAGTATGTCAAATCTCAGTTAACTTGGACCTAATGTGTCTGAGGAGGGGAGAGAGTTGACTGCTCTTGTGGCTAATGCAGAAATTAAGGCTGCACTTTGGAGTATAGGGATGACAAATATTCTGGACCAGATTGCTATACGGCTAAGTGTTTTAAACATACCTGGGATATTATTGGGGAAGACCCATGCTTGGTAGTTAAAGATTTTTTAACTATGAAAGTTATAACAGTGGAATCACACTATCGTCTCTCTTATTGTTAAGATGGATCAACCTAGTAGAGTGGAGCAGTTTCGGCCTATTTTATGCTGCAATGTAACATATAAGTTTATTACCAAAATCATGGTCAACATAATGAGTAATATTCTTGCAAGAATTATTGGTAAAGCACAAGGAAGATTTGTAAAAGGGAGATGTATGACTGATCATGTCTTACTAGTACAAGAATTGGTGAGATCGTATGAAACTAAGGGAGGCCCAAAAAGATGTATGCTGAATATAGACCTAACTAAAGCTTATAACTCAGTGGTCTGGAGCTTCTTGAAGGATGCTTTGATAGCCTTGAACCAGGAAAATTTGTGGAATGGGTAATGGAATGTGTTAGCAAAGCATCATATTCTATCAAGATAAATGGTGATATTCATGGTTTGTTTAAGGGGAGAAAAGGGATAAGGTAAGGAGATCTCATATCACCTTTTTTTTTGTTATTTGTGTATGTTATCAAGACTACTTAAGAAAACAATAACTAACTCTCTATTTAATCTACACCACAAGTGTTGGAATGGGAGGATTACTCACTTGGCCTTTGCTGATGATATTTTACTATTCCCTAAGGGAGATGTTCAATCTGTACAAGTGTTAGTCGACTGTCTACGAGTTTTTTAGGAGATTTCTAGGCTATCAGTTAATGTACAAAATTCAAGTGTTTTTGTTGCTTCTATGAGCATGAAAGAGGCAGAAGTTCTGAAAATCTAACTGGTTACTCTATTAGGGCCTTCCCTTTTAGGTACCTAGGAGTGCCAATAAGCCCTTTAGGGCTGAGAATTACACACTATCATCCTCTTATTGTCAAATCTCTCCTAAGTTGAATTGTTGGAGTAGGAAACAATCGTCTTTTGCAGGATGCATTGAACTTATCAAATCAGTCATTCAGGCCACTGAATCTCTTTGGCTTACATGTTTAGCAATATTTGGTGCTATTATAGATTAGCTCAAATTTTTGTGAAGGAAGTTCCTTTGACAATGGCCAAAAGTAGATTGGCAACAACTATGTTGGGATAAAGAAGAAGGCAGCCTTCGCTTGTTAGATTTAGGGTTATAGCACTAGGCTTGCATGTTCATACATTTTTGGGATCTTCATGCTAACAAGGAGTCTTTATGGGTCACTTGGATTTATCAAGAATATCATGCCTTGAATGATGATCAGAACTCGACTTCAAATCAGAGATGTTTTGGACTTATCAACAGGATTGTAAAGGCTAGATCGAGATGATATGGTCTTAGGTTTGACTAGTACCCTTGACACTACCATGACAAAGGTTGGGACATGGTGTCATGGTGAGAAGATAGATATCAAGAAGATTTATAAGAAGATTAGAGGAGATAAACCTTCAGTAGGATAGCACAGGGTAATTTGGAATGGGGATATTGTTCCAAAGCATTGTTTCATCTCATTCAACCGAGTCAAATTCATTATTTTTTAACTGAAGTAAGATGTTTTCTTGTAATAAAAGACGGAGAAAATTTGAAAATTTCTATTTGTAAAAAATGTGCGAGGGATGTGTATGATCATACAGATGGTTGTCACCTTTTATTACACGTCTCTTTAAACGTATGACGTCAACCTTCGTTCTCTCTACACTATGTTGACGAGTGTCTTTACTCCACGTGGTCACCTTTTCATACACGTCTCTTTAACCGTATGGTGTCAACCGTTGTTCTTTCTCTACATTATGTGGACGAGTATGTATCATGTCCCATTCAACCGAGTCAAAGTTATAATTTTTAATTGAAGTAAGTGTAACACCCCAAATCCGTAGGACTCGAAGTGCTACTGGGTTAGGATCTCACAATGGACCCTGACCCTAGCCTGACAACAATTTCACTGAATCTTACAACAAGGCACCAACAGATTAAATATAAAACAGGAAACTGATATGAAAGTATCAAAAGGTTGATACAACACTGCTGAGTACAATCAAAACATAACAAATATACATGATCAAAATATCCCATCCCACGAGGACGACCCAGTGTATGGAGCCCTCAGCAGATCACCCTCTCTGGATCACTCTGCAGTTCTCCTAACCTGCGAGGGATCTACAACACGGTATAAAACCGTTAGCTAACCATACACATATATAGAATGAACATAAGCACAATCACATATCAGAGTAACTAACACTTCAGCATGATGTCACGCATTTACCCATTTTATAATCTTTATAAATGTAGTCCAACACTCAAATCGTATATATAAGGATATCAATATGAATATATGTGACACGAGGAATATAACCCTCGCCTCTCGGTGCTAATGCCAGTTGGAGTGGTGATGCGGTCACCGTCACCGTATACCCTAAGGGAGTGGAGAAAGCCCGCCCCACAATCCAGAATTGACCTGCCCGCAGAGAGCCTCCAGTCTCCCAGCGGGATGAAAGGATAGCTGTCACGGCCCTACAGTGGGCAGTCACTAAACCATAGGTCGGTAATAACAATATCACATACTAGCAAACATAAACATGCACCACTCATGCAACATCCAATATATAGATGGCAGCTAAGTAAGTCTTATGGACTTACCTCAGTCTCGGAAGTAATCCCAGCTATGATCAACTCTCAGATACGTCCACTCCAACTGGAGGACAACACAACCTATACAAGGCACACATATATATATCACAATCCTATCACACACGAAGGGTCACACCTAGACCCAAGGGATCCATAAGGGATCAAATCCAACTCGTAACCTCAAGGCCATAACCGGCATATCTATATCATGCTCATCATAAACCGATACCTAGCATGATACTAGTTCCCTCATACTAGAAAGGAAAGGAAACTACTTAACTATAAGTAGTTCCGGGACAAAACGCACCTGCGTGAACTAAGACCGCAGGGGCGGAAGAGGTCACCCGCATGCGCGGAAGGTAGAAGCCGCAGGGGCGGTGACACGGAACGCAGGCAAGCGCAGGTGCGCCGCTGGCACGACGCATGCGCTGTGGCACGGTAGCCGCGGGGCGAGGCTCTTGGCCGCGGGGGCGGCGACAGTGCAGAAGGCAACTTCGCGGCTTCTCTTCGGTTCTTCACGTGATCAAATCACGTCTATACTCTTCCAGATTCATACACATACACATAACTACACATTCAAACGTCACCCTATGATCAATACAACTAATCCTAAGCTAAAGAGAAGGAATCAAAGAAGAAGAGAAGGAGAAGAAGTAAGAACTCACCAGTCCTGGAAATCCTAGGCTGCAGGGGAGGTCACAAACAACAAAAGCTAGCTTCCAAGCTCAGCATACACATTACTAACATCAGCATCAACCCCAAAGTACACTTTCAAAACCAAACTCCAAGAAAAACAAGAACAAGCTCACAAGGGAAGAAGGATAAGCAAGGTGGACGTAGGTAGGTCTGGAATGGAATGAGAAATGGAATGAAATCCTTGCTCAGCAAGGTAAGGAGTAAGAGAAGGAGTAAAGCACGGGTCAAATGAGTCAACAAAACCGGCTGCAGCCGCCGTAAACCGCAGGGGTGGATCACAGGGCCGCAGGGGCGGGAACCCGTAGGGGCGGCATACGTGCCCGCGGGTGCGGAAAGGCCAATCTCGGCCAAAGCCAATCTCGGCTATGGTCCGATCTAGGTCCGAAAGAAAGGGCTCTCACAGTAAGATGTTTTGTTGTAATAAAAGACGGAGAAAATTTGAAAATTTCTATTTGTAAAACAATGTGCGAGGGGTGTGTATGATCATACGGATGGTTGTCACCTTCTTTACTATATAGTCTCTTTAACCGTATGACGTCAACCTTCGTTCTCTCTGCACTATGTTGACGAATGTCTTTACTCCACGTGGTCACCTTTTCTTACACGTCTCTTTAACCGTATGGTGTCAACCTTCGGTCTCTCTCTACATTACGTTGACGGGTGTCTTTACTCCACGTTGTCCCCCAAAGAACTTCATTTGTCTCTCAATCCTTCTATTATGCATTCACTTATTATGTATATTTGACTTCTTGGAGTTACAATTACGGTAGTCAACTTAAGAAAGTAAAATCTTTAAAAATTAAATTAAAGTATCGCGCACATCCAAAAATTTAAGTTACCGGTGTGAAAATATCATCTAATTGTCAATGAAGGTGTGAAACCATCATTCAATAGTATGAATATTCAAACTCAACCCTAAGAAGTGGCATTTATCATGGCACGGATACTCGTCCAATTTGTTGTGAAAAGTTGAGTTATAATTATTACTGAACATATTTGAAGTAGATGTATGTTTTTAGTGATATTTATAATTTTCTTCATCTGATAAAAGTTGGGAAAAAAAATTTCTATCTTTATTACGAGGGTCGTGTAAGATATAAGGATAGTTGTCACCTTCTTTTATACGTATCTTTTATTGTACGGCGTAAACCTTCGTTCTCTCTCTCCGACATATGTTGACGAGTGTCTTTACTCACGTTGTTCCCCTAAAAAACTTCATTTGTCTCTCAATCCTTTTATTTGTGCGTACACTAATTATGTATATTTGACTTCTTAGAGTTCTTTAAAATTAAGTTAAATTGTCACGCACATCAAAAAAAGTTCAGTTATCGGTGAAAAATATCATATAATTGCCGATGAAGGTGTGAAACCATCATTCAATAGTATGGACATTCAATCTCAACCCCAAGAAGTGGCTTCTACTATGTCGGAAACTCGTCCGATTTGTTATTATTGGAAGAATCGACATTGTCTACGTTGTCAACAATATTTAACATAAATGACACCGATTATAATTTTTTTTTAATATTATCAACTACTATTAAAAATGAGGTTACGGTTAACAAGTTCAAATTTGAGAGAACAACAATATGACCGATAAAAAAAGTAATCATCAATGTTGGAAGTAGCTCTCCATTTTATGATTTCAAAGTAAAATTTTACAATCAATCTTATTATAAACAAAATTACCAAATTTATAGAAATGTCACGTGAGTCTTTCAATAATTTTTTTCCTTAAAATCCTGGGTTCTCAATCAATTTTATAGTTATATTTTAAATAAATGAACTAAAATATTTAAGAATAATGTGATGTCTTGAATTTTATTACATATTTCGTTAAGTATACCAAGTATTATGGGTGGTTTTTGAAATAAAGTGAAATTTATGGGCAATTTTATGTAATTTAAAATTTTATGGGCAAGCTTTACGATAAAATTTGGCCAAAATTTAATTTTAATGACAATTAGTTTTAAATATTAGATTAATAGGAAAGAGATATTTAGGAATTTTAAATTTAATTAAATTAATAAAATTAATTAATAAAATTTAGATTTATAGAAAGAGATCTTCATAAGATTTTTTAACTAATTAAGCTAATGAATACAAAACTAAATGAATGGGTAGGAACATAGTTTATACCCCTGATACAAAAAACAATCTATACTACACCCTTTTCGGGTTTAGTTACGACGAAGTTCTTGAAAAAAAATTTCACCTAAAATTGAATGAATATCAACCATTGAATGATAATCTAATGATTAGATTAAGTTTATCCTCTCTTCAAATCTTTTTTATTAAAATTTTACAAACTTCACCTATAGTAATTCTAGAGAACAAGACCTCCATTTTCTAGGATCAACTGAACAAAGACCCCAAATTTTTGTCATTATGATTTGAAAGGTTTGTATTGATTATTTATTTTATGAATCATAAATCCTTCAATATATTTTTTTTAATAAAACTTTGTTTCTCTTAAATTGAATGATAACCCATTATAATTACCTAATCCACTGTATTTAAAAAAAATCAAAGCACATAGTTCTTATCATTATTCAGTGTTTTTAATAATTAATAATGTTTTATATATGTATTTAAAATTAACATTAATACAATTATTACTAAATATAAATTTTATACAAAAATAATTTTTTTTAAAAAGGGGCAGGTAAGAGTTTTTTTATTTATTAGAGGGGGCAAGTAAGTGTAATACACTAGTTTTGAGAAAAAGTACATTTTCTTTTTAATATATTATTACTTGATTAGGACAAAGTGAAACGGTTATGGAAACTCTAAGAGTGTGGATAGATATGAAATTGGGGGTAGGTGGGTTAGGTTGGGCCATTGGTGTGTGTATATAAAGCAATGTCTATGCATGTCTAACTACACCAATAACAAAGAGAGATTGAAGGAAATGGAAGTAGAAAAGAGGAGTCTAGGAAAATCACAGCTGGTACCCAGTGTCCAACACTTGGTTGCTCCTGCAACTGCAACTTCCGATCAAACAATCCCTCCCAGGTATCTTCTCTCAGAGCCTTTGGATCATCAATCCTTCCTTGTTTCTCCCCAACTCCAAGTTCCCGTCATCGACATCAATGCTCTTCTCTCCGGTGATCCATCGGAGTTGCAGAAGCTCCACGCTGCTTGTACAGATTGGGGATTCTTTCAGGTATACCCAACATTCAATCATATTTATTGTTATTAAATATATGTTTATACTTATGATCCAAATCTGGATTGAAGGTGGTGAATCACGGAGTTAGCAGTTCATTGGTGGATCGATACAAGACTGAGGTGAAGGAATTCTTCAATCTACCCATGGAAGTGAAGAGCAAGTACTGGCACAGGTTGAGGGTTTCGGCCAGTCTTTTGTCGTATCTGAAAAACAGAAGCTCGACTGGCTGATACTTTCTTCCTCTCTACTCTCCCCGAGACTCAGCGAAAGCCACACTTATTCCCCATGCTCCCTCTCCTCTTCAGGTTTCTCACATTAATCATACGTTTATATATATACTTCACTTTTTATACTACGTATTCATTTTATTTTATATGTATAACGTGATATGATTGATGCATGAAGGCAAACCCTAGAAGATTACACAACTGAAGTGGAAAAGTTGGCCATGGGAATCCTAGACGGAATGGATAGGGCGCTAGGCACGGAGGGTTACTTGAAGGATTTGTTCAAAGACGTGGGGCAGTCGATGAGGATGAACTATTACCCTCCATGTCCTCAACCAGACAAAGTCATCGGTTTAACTCCACATTCAGACTCCGTTGGGCTCACTATCCTACTTCAGATCAACGAAATCAACGGTCTCCAAATTCGGAAAGACGGAAAGTGGATCCCTATCAACCCTGTTCCTCATTCCTTTGTTGTCAACATTGGTGATGTGCTTGAGATTGTGACCAACGGGGTGTACCGGAGCATTGAGGATAGGGCGGTGGTGAATCCAAACAAGGAGAGGCTTTCGGTTGCTGCTTTCCATAGTCATGGGCTTTGTAAAGTCATTGGTCCGGCGTCTTGTTTCATCAAACCGGAGAACCCGGTTAAGTTTCGAAGCATCAAAATGACTGATTACTTTGATGGGTTGTTTGCCCGAGAGCTTGATAGCAAATCTTACCTTGATGACATGAGGATTAAGTGAAATAATGCTTCCATGCATCATTTGTACTGTTGTACTCGATGTAATAGTATGCATGAGTGTTTCTATTATTAAAGTTATTTCTTTTAGCCTACATATAGATTGAAAATACTATTGTATACTTCTATCAATATCATATCGTCTTTTTAAATGTTATGATATTATTGCAACTTATTTTATGCATATTAGGATTGCGCGTATCTTTGTAACTCCTTTGGATTTGGTTTGACATTTCTATTTAGAATATATCCATTCATTGTGCATCAATTCATTCTCGTTAGTTTGATTTGGAATTGCCGTCTTTTATGAGGGTATAGGATTTTTTTCAATTCTTTCACATATTCTGTCAACATTTTGAAATCGTGCTAATTCCATGTGTGTTTGGATTGGACTGAATAAATATGCCAATATCGACTTATTTTATGCATATTAGGATTTTTTATTTTATTTTCCGCGCTACTTAAACCACAAAGGTTGAGCTAAAATCCGAGTTGGCCTCAAATGCTTGGCAAAATTGTCTTATTTCTAGTAGAAAATAAGTGAGCCATGGTTATTTTGCAACGAATAAAAACTTAGTTGTGTCAAAAAGATATATATGGTATGTTAAAACAATTTATGTAATCTTCTATAGGATAACAAAATCATCGTGCTCATATATCAAGCTAGTTTGTTTATAATCGACGTGAGACGTTACTTTCTTCAAACCCTAAGTAACCGATCGTTTCAGTTGACCTTAAAGACATATCTTAATGTTAGCTGACCCAAATTCACAAGAAATTTAGTGCTCGTTTGGTTTAAACTCCGGAAACGGAAACGAAATGGAAACGAATTTAGTCCATACGTACAACTTTGTTCATGAAGTTGTTGAGAATCATTCCTTGTGTTTTGAACTAATTGTAGTAGAATGTGATTAGTTTTAATACCCTATAGGTAACAAAGTAGGGGAAAGCAAGTGCATTTTGTATGAAACTAACCGGAATGATTCCATGAACAAATTACATATGTGGACTAGATTCGTTTCCATTCCGTTTCAGTTTCCGGAGTTACAACCAAACGGGGGGTAATTGTTTAGGTCCAGAATCAATTTAATCGGACAAGAGGTCGTCGATCAGGTGGTGTGTTTGGGCCAAGAAAAACCATCGTTGAATGATGTTTATGTCAAGCCAAAGCTCCCACAAGTTCTAGTTGAGACGAAGTCGAGCTCGGATGCTGACTTGCATGTACAATTCTGGACTGACATTATAAAATATCACGGATTGAAACATTCGGATATACTCATTTCTAGGATTTTATATAAAGGAGGAGGAGCTTGGACGTTAGGATGCCGATAATTAAGATTAAGGGTATGTCCTATAATCCCAAATTATGGGATTATTGGAGAGGTTACTGTACTCGGATTATTTTGAGGGATTATTTTGACCCAAAAAAGTAACCAAATACACATGTATTATCGATTATTGGAGGAATTATTGAAAATTATAATCTCACATAATAATCTACTAGGCTCGCTGAACGGACCCTAAGTTCCATGATGAACTCGTAGAAGATGAGCCCGATTAACGTGTTCCATCAACATGTCCCTATCAACATTGAAAAACCCGATAGTAAATGAGTCAAGCCTTATCTAGAGGGACAATGTGCATGTAAATATTTCATGCAACTCAAAAGGTGCTTCATTGGTAAACTTGGTTTTTGATCACAGCCTCGGCTCATTAGGATGATGGCACGGGAGTTGGTGTTCTTGTACTAACCTTCTAAATGTGAAAGTTTAAGCATGTAGTCAATTTATCGCATGTTAAAAAATTGACATTAGAAGTTAATATATTTTTTTGGTTTGTAGTTTCGGGTCTATGCGTAATTTCCATTGCTTGCACCAGGAACGATTGAGGTTTCAACGTTGCATTCAGATTCAATTTGTTCGTCAAATTTTGGCATTGATTCGTTGAAGATTTTATCAAAGGTTAAGAAGAGTTCAAAAGCTTCGGGTGTAAAATTAGATGCGAGTCAAGAATGTGAAGCGTATGTCCTTTGAGGATCAAGTGTTAGACTTTGACGGTAAACATAGTGTCTCTAGGTTTAAAGGTTTGATCAATCGCAATGATTGATATCAAACAATTCTACGTGTCAAATGAGTTTGTTCGGTATTTGATGCGAACATCTCGTCCAACCGCAATGATTGTGGCTTGGTGTAGATCATCCACGAGACCCTTATCATCCCAAATACCACACCTCGTCCAACCTTTGGGAATGCTTCTCACTTACACTTTGATCCGGATCTTGATAGTCAAACACATAAACATAAAATGACTAGAGCTTATTCTCATGAACGCATTTGATGCGAACAACCTCTCCTTAACTTGTTTGCACTTAGCAGGACTACCGTTTGAGGATCGGGTTCGAACATCCTATACTCCAAATTCTAAAACAATTTTGTTTATAGTTTTTAAAATCCTAAAAGAAATAACAAAATTGGTATTCGAGTACCCCTCCCATCTCACCTCAGCAGTCAACCGGAGTGACTTTGAAGATGAAGCACTCCCACTAGTAATACTAGTCTATCCCTTAATCAACTCCTCATCGGAGTTCCACCTCCGCTGCCCAAGATGCCAACCTCCGTCGCCGGATCCACCTTTTTTCTCATCTTCCTCGCCATCTTCCTCCGCCCTTCCACCTCCTTCAACATCCGAGGCCTAGACGCCTATTTCTCCGAACAATCTCGCCTCGATCCCCTCGCCACCAACGACACGCTTCAAACCCTCCCCTCCGCCCTCCTTACCGCCCTCAGCCGGCAGGTCTTCAATCCTAACGCCCCCCTCATCTCCTCCCTCCGTTCCCTCTCCATCCCCATCTCCGTCCATGTCAAGCTCGTCGGCACCTCCTTCTCCTCCCCTGACCAACTCTCCTCCTTCCTCGCTTCTTCCCACTCTTCGGATCCTTTCACTGTCGTCTCCCCCTTCGATTCCCATCCTCAATCGCATCATCTCTCGATCTCACATTCCCTCAACCTCGATGTCACCCTCTCTTCAATCTCTCTCTCCACTTCCCTCTCCTCCGCCCTCCGATCCGCTGTCTCCGACTCCACCTCCTCTCTCCGATCATCTCTCGTCTCAGTTGATTACTCTATCGTGGATAAGATCATTGCCGATGATTTCTCCAAGGAGAATCCCCTCCAGACCTTCTACATCTATATTTTGAATCTAGGTACTCGGTCAAAACCCTACGCGTACCGGTACGGAGGTGGTGGAGAATCTTCTGCTGCTTTCACTCGGTGTCTTGGCACGATTTGGGCCGGGAAGGAAAGGTACTTGTGGATTGATCTCGCTGCCGGACCGGTTGATTACGGGCCTGCGCTTTCCGGCGAAGGAGTTCTCCCTCGCGGCGAGTTTCATCCGCTTGCTACGCTTCATGGACGGCCTAAGTCTGATAAGGCGGTAATGGCGGATCTGGCTTCATTAGTTTATAATGCTTACCAGGTATTGCTTACTCCTTCTTTGAGGATTCCTGTTCCGTTTGAGAGTGAGCTTATTGTGCAGTTTATTCATGTTCACGAGTCTGAGGATGGGGAAAATGGTTATGGATTAGATTGGAAGGCAATTGAGAAAACGTTTGTTGACGAAGCAAATGCGGGGGGATTGTTGCTGAGAGGTCAGTCTTTGAAGTTTAGGAAGTATGAGGTTAACTATAGGGATTGTGCTTTGTGTTCGTTTGCCATTTCGAGATCAATTAGTTCTTACACATCAAGGTTTCTATTTGATAATTATACTTTGATAGTAAGTGAGTATGTAGATTCAAAGAAATTGCATCAGATTTTGTTGGACTCTGCTGATGAGTTCAAGAAGTTGGCTGGGATTAGTCTTTCTGAGGAGGAAGAAAATGGGAGGATTCTTCCTGTTTATGTGTTTGATCTGGATTATAGTATGTTGCTGTTGCTTGATCGGTATCATCAGTCAGTGGCATTCAAGGATATGGTTATTGCGATCAGGACAAAGAATTCACAAACTGTGAGTGATTACAGTTGTAATGGGCGTCATGTGTTCACCCAAACAAGGGAGCTTGAGCGGCCGCTTATTGGTTCCATTCTACAGAGTATGTGGGGAGTGTCACCAACTCATATGGTTTGGAGCCCTAGACATAACAACACTATGGTTGATTACACGTGGAGTGTCGGACAAACTCCATTTGGACCTTTCTCAGAGATTTCATCCTTGTCATTTGTGCAAAAAGACGCAGCTCGAAGAAATGTGATCTTGACATGGTTGAATTATACCATTACCAGTGCGGTTGATGTTTTGGAATCGGTGAAGGCACATGGTGGAGACAGGAAGCTGTTGAAAGGACGCAATCATGCGGACTTCGCGTTACGGTGCATGTTGCTCAAGTATAAGTTGGACAAAGTCATCTCTGCATTGTCTCACTTGGATTTTGAGTTAGCTACCTATTTCTTACGGTCTTCAGATCATGACTTGTTTGCCATTCACTCTCTCGTTTATCGTGCATCCCAAGAAATAGAGGCGTCACTCGTTTGCTTCAAGGATCCTCCATTTCCATGGGCCTCTTTTTCTATGTCTTTAGCGATTTTCTTAGCTGTTTGTTACATCTACGCAAAAAGGGACAAATTCTTCAGAAGCAAAAGAAAGCAGTTTTGAATCTTCAAGAATGGGATGTAACATTGATGGCACTGAATGTACTTGTGTATGGTGCAGTGGGCATATACAAACCATCGGTAGGTTTTGTTAATCAGTATAATGCAGTGAAATTTTCCTTTTTTTCAGAAACAGTAGCTGAGATCAGGTTGCAGGGTTTTTATGTTTACAAATGCTTTCTTTCCTCTTTGATCTCCCATCCCTATTTAGTGGTTCATAATCACGATGAGCTTGAGCATAGTATATGTGGCATCTTGATACATCATGCATTCAACTGCAAGCTTTCTCTCAATGTTAGTGATATCTTTGACGACTTACAGTGCTTGTTTATGATGATCTATCCGCAGTTAAACTCTGATTTTCGTCTGAATTGATAGTCTTGTGATTTTATTTTTATTTGAAATTATTCCTATTCCCTGAAGTGCTGTCCGAGTTTATTCTGACATCGTTATTTTAATTTTTAACTGCATCTATGATATTTGAATCTGTTCTTGTTTGTAGCTGTTCATAACCTTGCTGAAATTATAATGTTGCAATTTCTTACTTGCTTTGAAGGCTGGAGTGGTATATAAAGGAGCTATGAACTTGAGTGTTCAATTGTCAATGTTATGTTTGTGCATTGCTTTCATATCACTAAAAATATTTGGTTAATCTATAACTGGTGAATTGATATATCTTGCTACTTATGTCTTCCAAATTTCCTATGACTATCTGGTTCCGAAGTTGAAGATTACATCCTACTCTTGATACCGTTCATCATCACTTATTCACATCACTGCATTCACGATGTGTGAGTTCTAATAGAGCTTTAAATTATGTCACAGAAATTTGTCGTCTCTCGTGACCTTTTTTGCTGAGTGTTTTGAATCTTCACCATGAGGAGCATCCTTGTGGTATGCTCTGGGTCTTGTAATTTTTTTGGTTGAGTAGGGCTTAGTGGCATACAAAAGTATGTGTATGAAGCTAAGCGTCTCGGATAATTTTATGTGCTCTGGGTCTTGTAAATTTTTTGGTTTATAGTAAATCATGCAGCTTTCACCCTTTTAATGATGCAGCTCTGGAGTAAGCATAACCAGGCACTAGTTGTGTTGCTGCATTCCTGTAGCATGTCAATCTTTGCTGATGTTTACTAAGTATTGTCCTTGTCCATATGATTCTGCAATTGCCATCTGGTCTCATCCTTTTCTAACCCGGTTATCCGGTTCTTTGTTAAGCTTGCATCTTTTAGTGTGATTCAGTTTGTTTGGTAAGCTTGGTATATGATTGGTCTTGTCTTGTGAGATTCTTGGGTTCCTCAATCTTAAAAGCAAAGGCGTGTCGTGATCGCGTTATTTCGCTCCATTTTTTCGTAAAAATAAAATTATATTTTTGAACTAGATTTTATTTCTTATGAACTTAATTTTTTTAAATTAGATTTTATTTCTTATGAGTTACAATTTTTTTTTATTAGTTCAATCTGTATCTTGTACATGTTATAAACCAGAGGTACCGTGCTTATTTGTCATGTTTACGTTCGTTTGGACGTGTCGCACACAAACTTAATGTTATTGATTTTTTTTATATAAAATATATAAAAGAATTTCTATTTAAGGGCTTACTAACCTAAAAGATTAAAAACTAACCACCAATTTTTAATGTTTTGCTTTTTAACCACTCAATTATATATTTTTTAGATTTTTTTTTGAACGGTAAATTTGTTGACAATACATTTTTCATTTGTTGACACTCCAAGAAAATAATGAAAAAAAAACTCTTGTTGGTAGTTCATTTTATACTTGTTGACTGTACATTTTACACTTGTTGACTTTATATTTAACATTATTGACATTCTGGAAGAAAAAAAATTCTGATTTTGTTGACAACTCATTTTACACTTGTTGAATTAGATTTACGTCCATTGTGGCTATAACTTTGATTTAAATTGGATTTCACTTTTTCACTACAAGTGTTGTGTGGATTCTGGAATATGAGAAAGAAAAATAATTTAACAAAAGAAAACAACACACAAACTAATAGTGGTTCACTCAATGATTGTAATATCTATTTAGAGAGATTTTATTAAGAAGTTTCGTATTACGATTAACTAGATGGTTCAAAGTCAGGGAAAATGCTATAACTATGTATTGGACTAAATCCACGTTGAAAACATCCATTAGAGAGATTTTATTGAAGTTTCGGATTACAATAAAATAGTTCAAAGCCAGGAAAAATGCTATAAATATATATTGGACTAAATCCACGTTGAAAAGGCCCAAATGTATGGCAAATGACCAAACTACATGGATCCACTTAGAGAGATTTTATTGAGTAGTTTCAAATCACAGTTAACCGAATGGTTCGAAATCGGGAAAAACGCTATAAATATATAAAGTAATTAAAACCCTAAAGATACTACTTTGCAACCATATATCAGACTAAACTCACCAATAAAGGCCCAAACATATGGCATATGACCATACTACACGGATCCGATGATGTCGCCTTTCGTATCCCATGTGAGGGAGACGAAGTCTCCTTGACTAAATCAACAGAACTTGACATTCTAAACATATCACAACCAATAAGATTAAATGGAAAAATAACTACTATTTAAATAGATTTTACTTTCAATATGATTACAATTACAACTTCTACAATCATTGATCTATTACAATCCAACGAGTCTTAGAGATTCTCAATCTTACTATAAAGTCGGTTCTCAACCGAACCAATTTTTATATAAATATAGGGTTAATTACCGGAAATCATCTATTATATAGGGGCATTTGCAACTAACCACGCGTTTTATTCATAATTACCGAAAACCAACAAACTCCTCCATTCATGTTATATTTTGTGCACATCGGATTAATATTATTTCATTATATGTGTATACCATATATACTTATCATCACCTAATTTAATACAACAATCAAATTATTTTAAATTTCCTTATTAATCAACTTTTCGCTTTAAATTTGGGACGTTCATTATATTATCTGACAACTCATATAAGTTCTCATTTACAACAAAAATAAAGCGTTGTGACGAGGCACACTTTTAATTAGAATTTTTTAAATGAAACGAAAAAGTAAAACGTTAACGCCGTTAACTTCTAAAAACCCTTTTTCCCATTTCCTCTGTCGATAAAAAGATAAAAACAGAAGCAGCTTTCAATATCTGAAATCGATGAAGATTTTCAAGCAAGCAAACTAGAGTAAGTTGATGAAATTTACCAAACAAAAACAAAATTGAAATGAAATTGATAACAACAATACCGTATTCAATATGATATTTGTTCAAAACGATTCAACATCTAACAAAGAATAAACATTTTGGAGTTGAAAGAATGCTTCAAAACATGAAAAAGAAGAAAAAAAATAAACTAGTTGAATTAAATAAACTAATTGCCATTAATATTTGAACTAAATGTCAAAAAAGTTTGAACGAATCACATTGACATATATTATGAACTATTATTGAAACAAGTTTGAACTCTATACACTCTCACTTTCTCTTTTCTGAACATTTTGTATATGCAATTTGTTAAAATATTTATATAGCTTGTTCAACTGTATATGCAATTTGTTAAAATATTAAATGTTATAACTGGTTAAATTAAATGAACTAATTAACATAAATATTTGAACTCTGTACACTCTTGTTTTCTCTTTTTTGAACATGTTTTATATGAAAGTTGTTAATATATATATATAACTTGTTCAATTGTTTATGCAATTTGTTAAAGTATTAAATGTTAAAACTAGTTGAACTAAATGAACTGATTAATAAAAATATTTGAACTAAATGTCAAAAAAGTTTGAACGAATCACATTAACATTATGAACTATTATTGAAACAAATTTGAACTTTGTACACTCTCGCTTTCTCTTTTCCATAACATTTTGTACTTTGGGATGATGCATCAATAGAGATTAGAGGAGAATGAGAAACAAAATTTGATTGAAAGAAATCAAATCGATTAACCTGGAAAGGAAGAAATCAAATCGATTAACTTGGAATCGAAGAAATCAAAGAAGAAATGAGGAAGGAGGAGAAAGAAAAGAGCGTGAAATGAACAACGATGTTAACAACTTTTAACCTAAGCGTGCACAGTTCATGAGGAGATAAATCGAATCGGATCGAGAATATGGAATGAAGAAATTGAAGGAGAAAGGAGGAAGAAGAAAAGAGCGTGAATGAACGACGCTATTGACATCAGTTAACCTAAGCGCTCACTGTCCATGAGGGTATAAAATCACGGCCGTTCACGATTTTAATCTAAGGGCAGAGAGTCTTTCCCACTTTTGACCCTAAGACTCCTTTCTATATGATCTAAATCTTATATATGTATATATATGGTTAGGTACCGGAGAGAACCATTTTACGGAGAGGAATGAGAACCTCTAAGAGTCGTTAAATTATTAGTTGAACTATTCATGATCAGTACACTAGTATGATAAGTATTATTTTGATTCGCGGTTAGAATATTTCACATTAATGCTTTAGGAAAGAAGCCTAATATTAGGATTTATGTTTCCATGAACACGGCTTCTAAACCTATCACACGGCACATTCACGTTCAAGAAATAATAACAAATCACGTTCATGAACACGTTCATAAAAATCATTTAAGGCAATCTCTTTGTTCATGAACATAATATGCATATTAGTATCAAACTCAAACAAATGACACGTTCATATACATATGTTTCAGTGCTCGTGTTTGATGAATAACACGTTCATTGACACTAGCAATGAATCTTATATAACAAATCATTGATACTAGCAATGCCACTAACAAGCGAACACGATATTAATAACACGTCCATCTTTTTTCTCGTGTTCTCTTGTTCTTCTTTGTTTCTTCTCGTCATGTTCGTTGGCCGGTAAAAAAGGTTTTAAAAGAATTTAATAATATGTTGTTATTGGTAATTGAACGAAATATTTACCACACTGGCAAAAGAAATTATATATCATGGTATAAGAAAAGTATTTTTTATGAATAAATCATTGAAATAGGGTGGATCTTAACCGTTAATTTTTTTTAATCCGAACGAACATCAGAGTGAACAACCATCCAATTACAGCTTGCTTGCAAAATGAACTAACTTGTAGGCTTTGTAGCTTAATCAATACAGCAACAAAATGAGCAAACATTATCCATATAACAACAATATGATTAAGCAGCTTCAGTCTTCAGATCCACGTTATCTGGACACACACACAAAATCACAAATACATATAAAACAAGAATCAGGGAATTAGCTGGCCACGTACCCCATTTCAATCAAAAACATTGAGTCCTCTACTCTACATTTTGCTAAATAATATAAGGAAGTGGTTTGGATCGCCAACTATAATGCATTAGATCTTAACTTACGGTGCGTTTGATTTTTAAGACTCAATTATTCATATTATATTTTATCCTATTACGATATGGTTTAATTTTTAAGACTCGATATTGTAATTGTTTGGCAAATCTTAGTTGAAGATTATACAATATGAAATATCTACATTTCCTTAATTCATGTTTGATAATTGTTTCATAATTTAATTTATATTTATCTTCTTTATACCAATTACCTCTAAACAAAGATACATATCTCACTATTCATATCATTATCCTCTATATAATTCGAAACCCTTTTTTTTTGTATTTTGTATAAAAATATAGCTTAGATTGGTGGCGTCAAAATAAAGAAACAATCAACAATATTCACAGAAGAAACGATTAAGACGTGCAGGTATAGCTTTAGTACCCCTAAAAAAGGCAAATGAAGTGAAGATTCGTGTACAAAATTACAAAAATAATATAATAAAACTTGATGTGTCTTTCTTTTGCTTCGTGTATATCTATATATGTTGAAAGAAATGAACCTGGTTTAACTATCTGAAACAGAATCACAAGAAACTCTCCAAATTTATTTGACATATCACATATATGATAGAATGAGCTCCATGGTTAAGCTGCTGTTGTTGATAATGTTCTTCTTCTATGTTGCAAGCTCGGATTCAGAACTCAATAGAGCTGATTTCCCATCTGGGTTTGTGTTTGGAACTGCATCTTCAGCTTTTCAGGTGATCAATACTCCATCTTGTTGAATACTTAAGCAATACTGTATCTCAGTTTTTGGTTTTGATGATTAGTGTTGTGTTTAGTTTGAAGGAGCTGTTAAGGAAGGAAAGAGAGGAGCAAGCATATGGGACACCTTCTCAAAGCGTTCGGGTCTCATTTTCGACTTCAGCAATGCTGACGTGGCTGTCGATCAATATCACCGTTTCGAGGTTCTTCTTGCCTGTTTATCGTTTTTTCTTACTCAAGTTTAAAATGCGAGAAAGAAAAGAGAACACTAGAATTGGTTATTTAGTTTGTCTGAACTGAATATAAGACTACGTTTGGTGGGGACACTGTATTTTTCTGTAAAATATTACCTCTTGCCTTTACTTTCATGCACGTACATTGCAGTAAATTTCATAGTAATGAGAACTCATTATTGATTGGCAGGAGGATATAAAGTTGATGAAGGATTTGGGAGTAGATTCTTACAGATTCTCCATATCATGGAGCCGAATTTTCCCCAGTAAGTACTTCTAGATTATCGATACTAATGCAGAAAATTAAAAAAAGAAAAGGTTTTTAACCATGTACTCATGATATATGTTACAAAAAATAAAAGATTTACTTCTAGAAATTAATAGAGTAATTGTTATAATCTCGTTTACCTGACTAAACAAGTCGAATATAAACACATTTTTAGAACTCGGGCGTATTTTTTAATGAGTTGAATATGAGCATACCAAAAACTCTAACTCATTTAGCAAAAAAACAAATGAATAGAAGAGCGGATCTTTAGTATGCGTGTTATATGAGATTAACTCTTTGAGCTCATATGTTTGTCATTGACTCGATTCTAAACCATATGAATAGTGATTATAATAATAAAAATTAAAACTTTCAAATCGACTATTAGAACATAAGTTATAGATTGATAAGAGGTATTGTTGTCTAGCTAGACTTTAATGAAACATCTTATGTAAATATATGGTTGATCGTTTGTTTGTGGTTTGGGTACAAAAGATGGAACAGGGGAGCCTAACCCAGAAGGAATAGCATATTACAACCACCTGATAGATGCCTTGCTTCAAAAAGGTTTGTTATATTACCATAAACCGGGTTTATAAATTTCGGTTCAGGACTGGATCGAACTGGTTTATCCGACACTCGGTGGAATTTGATGATTGCTTCTAACTACTAATGTTGCTGATTCTATTTAGGAATCAAGCCCTACGTGACTCTATATCATTGGGATCTTCCGCAAATTCTAGAGGACAAATATGACGGCTGGGTTAGTAGTCGAATCATGTAAGTATATACAACCTGATCATTGGTAATTGAAAGATTCAAAGAAAATGACATAAATTGATTCAAATTGGGTTTGGTTTTACTTTCTTGCAGAGAAGACTACGAGCATTATGCTTCGACTTGCTTCGAAGCATTTGGTGATCGAGTGAAGAACTGGATCACGTTCAATGAGCCCCACGGATTCGCAATCCAAGGATACGACTATGGCGTTCAAGCTCCAGGGAGATGCTCAATCATTGGTCATATTCTCTGCAAGAAAGGAAATTCGTCTACTGAACCATATTTGGTTGCTCACAACATCCTCTTGTCCCATTCGCGTGTTTACCAAAACTATCAACAACATTTTAAGGTACTTATTGGTCAGATAGATGCTCGTCTTATTGTAACTGATTTTAGGATAAAACTCGATGTAGTTTTGTAGGAGAAACAAGGAGGAGTGATCGGAATTTCGTTGGATAGTAAGTGGTATGAACCTATCAGTGACAAAGAAGAAGACCGCGCAGCAGCTCAAAGAGCCATGGATTTCTCACTTGGATGGTAAGAGAACTCTACTATATGAAACGGGTTTATGAACGTATGTTATACTAACTTACGGATCAGGTTCCTTGATCCGCTTTTCTACGGGAGATACCCTGCTTCCATGCAGAAACTCGTCGGTAATAGGTTGCCGAAGATCTCACCGGAGATGGCGACCTTGCTACAAGGGTCACTGGACTTTGTTGGGATCAACCACTACACAACTTTATATGCACAAAATGACACTGCAAGAGTAACACATGTACTTCTCCACGACGCTGATTCCGATTATGCTGTTATTACTACTCGTAAGATACCAACCTTGTCACCTTAGCTTAGAAGATGCATTTATAAGCTAATATTCAGAATCTAATACCTCTTCTGGTTCATGCCTTTTGTCAAAGATCACAAAAACGGCAAAGCAATAGGATACAAGGTAAACAAACCTGCAATCTTTATGTGTTGGGTTCGGATGTACGTTTGGTACAATTCATTTTCCTTTTGCAGGCAGCGTCTTCGTGGTTATATGTCGTGCCATGGGGCATCAGAAAGCTAGCTGTGTACATTAAAGACAACTATGGAAACCCACCAGTAGTCATAACAGAAAATGGTAAAAACGAAGATCGATCTAGTTCTTGCCCATCTCAACACGGCTTCTTACAAAATGTTGTGTATTGGTTACAGGGATTGATGAGATGAACAGGCCTCACATATTCAAGGATGAAGCTTTGAAAGATGAACATAGGATTCAATTCCACAGAGATTACCTCTCTAACCTATCTGCTGCTATAAGGTATTCTATGAATCCATGGCATAATTAAGCTAATTAAGATTGTTTAATTAGTTGTGGTGTTTTTGTAATGAACATCTGCAGGGAAGATGGATGTGATGTCCGAGGGTATTTTGTGTGGTCTTTGTTGGATAACTGGGAGTGGAATGACGGCTTCAGTGTTCGCTTTGGATTGTACTATGTTGATTACACCCACAATCTTACAAGGATTCCGAAGATGTCTGTAAACTGGTTCAGAAGATTCCTCAAATTGGAGCCTTGATGTGGAATCTGAATAACCATGAAGCTGTCTTCATTCATTTTCAAATTAAAGAATATGCCACAAAAGATCTCATAAGTTGTGCTTCATAAAGATCCAACAAACCCAAATTTAAATGCCATTTGTCAATAGACTCAATACTATGTGATACATGTTCGTTTTCAATTGACATGTTTTAATTTTAATGTGTTAATGTATTTGAGTTATATTTACAATAATGGTATTACCTTAATTTGAAAAGAAACTTTAAAGTAAATAGATCAGTTTTAAAACATTATTAAAAATTAATACTTAGTAGGTGTATTTTTAAAAAAAAATAATTGAACTTTTCATCACGTGCCTTATATGTGAAAACTAAAATTTATGAGTTTTATCTGAGATTATAAAAAATAATAAATAAATAAATAAATAAATAAATTAAAAAAAAAGATGTAACATTTCTGAAGCTTTAGTAAAAGAATTAAATATTCTTCAGCCAAATTATTTGAAGATGAACTCTTTATAACTATTTTTATGTCACACTTGGTTTTTCCCAGGGGTAATCCATTAAATGGAACGAAATTATGAAAAAACATGAATTACATGAAACTTGGTAAATTTAGGGGGTGATAAATAGCTTCTTGAAAGAATTATATTTTTACAAGGAGCAGTTTTCTGCAAATTACCCCATAAAGAATTACATGAAACTTAGTAAAATGATGGTACTATTGTACTATAGTACAAATGGATACTGTCAATACAATTTTGTTTATAACACCTTAGTTTTATGCAAAGTGACCTAAATTATATCTAGCTACTCATAATTGCTCAAAGAGCCTTCAGGCCGTTCATTTAATATCACCAAACACTCTAAAGGTGAGGACATCAAGTCTACTAAGATCATCTCAAGTTGGAAAACTCATTTTTGCTGCATAACTCAAACTTGCCGCGCTGAAGTAATATGCCAAGTTCATACCTGGTTGACGATACTGTTGCTGTAAAAATCATACAGCCAGAGAGTGAAAATCTCTTTGCGGACAGCTGCCGATGCTTGCGGCAACTCGTTTCACCCTCTTGATCTATTCTCAGTTCTGCTCCCCACCAGTAATGCTGATGTTCACATAACAAGCAATTGCCACTGGTTATATAGTTTCTATTTAACATATTTTCCCTGTTCTGTTCATTGGCTTATAAATGATCAAGCACCTTTAGCTAAAATGATTAGAAGAATATGAAGTAACAAAAAAGCTGGTGTTAAAAAGTTGGGGGTTGTTACTTGAAATAGGTACACATATATTCCACAAATAGATGGAAATAGGTATATAATCCTATGATTTATATATACAGACAGAAAATGTATATACAATTACTTGTATTGTACAGTAAAACCATAAAAACAAGCACTTACATGCATATTGAAGTTGCAGATTATGACACTTCTGCTACTAGGCTGTCACTACTGGAAACCAGATTTCCAATGGTTGTTCCAGCAATGTAACCGCCTGACCAGGCATTCTGCAAAAAAAATGGTCAAGGGAAAATGTTGAATGCTTGATTTATTTTATTTATGCATCATACTGTTCCTAAATGTACCCAAGAAATCTGTGGAAACTCTCTAGGCCTGTCATCCATGATCATACTTTTCTTTTCTTGTTTTTTTGAGGAGTGCAAGGATGGGGAGTGGTGAAATTTTGAAAGGTGAAAATATGCAACAAATTCCAGATTTGAAAGTAAATTCAAATTATTCACCTGAAAATTGAATCCTCCAGTCACACCATCAACATTCAGTACCTGCATTAGTGATGGAATTTTTATGATCCTCAAGTGTTGCTATAATTTATACAATTGCAAACATAATATAGGGGCGGAGAATTATAAACACTGGAATTTACCTCTCCAGCAAAATACAATCGAGGAAGTATCCTGCTCTCCATAGTATTAAGTGAAATCTTCAGAAATACACCAGGGAAGAAACTTTCATGGTAAGAACTTAGGAAACTGGATAATAGGTTTATATAGAGATGAGCAAAAAAATGCAAAGGAAGAGGTAGAAAGAGACAGATACCTCAGACAAAGGTACACCTCCAGCAGTTACAAATTCATCTTTAAATTGACCCTTTTGCAAAAAAAACAAAGCCACCATTAAATACATGATAAGATAATAAAACATAAAGAACAAAGAGAATACCTTTCCCTTCACTTTGAAAGAACACTCCTTCAACAGAGATGCAACTGAAAATAATGAGCTGTTGGAAATGGATGCCCACAAAAGGTCATCTTGTACATCCTGAATGTAATAACTAATAAATTTAGAACATGCAAAATCCACCTATGAATTTGTGAATGATAAGTATACAAAGAGAAAAAAGTGACAACCATGCAGTCTAATAGGTACTTCCAGAACCGTTTCACAAGCCCAAACTCAGAAGGACTTGAATTAACCACTTTCTGCTTCTGTAAGACATGCAAAAATGATCAAACCAGAGTTCAATTACCACAAGGAGATAGTAGATAAAAGTAAAGCAAATTTTTGCATTGTATAGAACCTGAGTTGAGGAGAAAGGGATGGAAGTAACAAGGAAAATTTTATAATTTGAATGCTTTCCAATCAAATACTTTTACATCCCATGAACATATCATACATTATAAGGAAGTAATCTTGATTTGCTAAAGAGGGTAGTAGCGACACTATGATATCACGGTGTCAGCAATAGTGGTGAGAGTCGGAGCAGGGTAGTTGCGATAGCAATGATGACTGATATTACGAGTTACTTGTAACGGCAGGAGTTTTGTTTGTGTATGTTATAACTGTCATTTGATTGGCGGATACTTATTTTGATTCATTTGGTTGCAGTATGGCATAGAATTTTTGAACCTGCAGGGAAGAGTAAGATTGAACTAACGGGAGAGGCTTGCAGTAAGTGTAGCGGTAGGAGGATTAGGAAGACATAGAAGATATTATTTGGCTGCTTGTAGGTTGTGCTCATAAATAGACACTTAGAAATTACAGCTTCTTTAAAAATACTTTTATTCCAACAAAGGCTAAATATATTTCCCCTTAAAAGTACCAAAACATTAAAACGAGATATTATACATAAATGATTGTGACAAAGAACACCAAATATTTTGATGTAGTAGGCCTTCTACTTTGTAAGGGGCTACTTCAGATGAAATATAGTAATTATAAAAGCAGCAAATATATGTAACTCAAAGCCTCAAAGTACCAGGGAAGATTATTACCGCAAACAATTCCTTGTGTTTGATAAGGATAGCCTTCACTTCCTCTATATGGATATCAGGTACAAAGTCAACAAGTAGCATACCTGGGAAATGTTATCAAGTCAGTGACTGTAGAATGGTTAAAAAAATACAAAGCACAGAAACCTTGGGTGGGTGCCATTTACCTTATCACAACTTAAGGAAGCCTGGAAACTTGAGGACACACAAGGTACACATTTCCCTTTTCTTATTTTGCTTTTCGTTTTTATTTAGTGAATGCTTGACAATTTTTTTCTGATGTTCAGTGTCTTATCCGTGTTTGTTTATATTGACATATATAATATATTTTCCGTGTTTGTTTCCTTTTTTTTTTTGAATTGCCACTTCCCCATTTCCTTCCATGTCCGTTTTCATATCCGTGCTTCATAGGTTAAACTCACAAGTGACACTGCACTTACCTTTGTAACCTGAATGGAACAGTTCACGGGCTCCCCAAGCAGACAATCGAAGTACTACTGGACCACTAAGTCCCCAGTGTGTGACCAGCATTGGCCCAACCTAATTAACAGTAAGGAGATAACAGCTAAAAAACTAACACTTGAAATCTTATCAGGTCCTACAAGGTTAACAGGACATGGTGGCATACCTGTGTAAGTTGTGGCACGTTCTTCCCCCCCTCTACTAATTTTAGGTTTGCCTTGACCTTAGGGAATGTAATCTATAAAACAAGAGGAGGATTTGGAAACAAATATACAATTCAAACGACAGGTTCTCCAAAATAGCAAATCAAAATAATATAAAAAGATATCAGAGTGTTAAAACAAACGATCCCTTAACAGTATCTACTGAGATACCAAGATATTGGAGTTCCATAAATACTGAGATACCAACTACACTAACCCCTGATAGTTCTGCCAACTTTGAGTCTTCGATCTTGAAAGTGAACAGACTAGGCAAAGGATCGACAATAGAATGGCCAAGCTGACTTGCTAGAGTGTAGCCCTGCAACAAAAAGAGGATATCAGTTTAAAGAATATAAAACTCGCACAGAAAATTAAAATCCATCCTTTCTACTAACCTGCTTGCTACTTCCAGTAGAAATTAGAAGATAGTCAGCTTCAACAAGGTCAATTTCATTAGCTGTACGTTTCTCAATCTTGACAAGAAACTTTCCAGCAGAAGTGGCAGACGCACTTGTTACGACCTTCCCCGTCTGCAAGTGAACTGCTAGAACTAATGAGCTATGTGAGTTTTGTTCATTGAAGAACATAATTTCCAGTTTGTCAAGAGAAAGTACGAACTTCAGAAGTCATACAATATAGTTTCTATGGCTATAAAAACACCCTTTCTCCAAAGTGAGAGAAACCGAAATTGAGCAAGATATCACATAAATAATGTCAACTTTACAATTATAAGCACTGATGGGTTGTACTTGTACACAGGTCAAGGGAAATGCATACAGGATGTTAATTTGTCAACATGTAATTCATAATGTAGGGCATATTTTGCTCATCCAGAACA
Source organism: Fagopyrum tataricum (assembly GCA_002319775.1). Lineage (NCBI taxonomy): Eukaryota > Viridiplantae > Streptophyta > Magnoliopsida > Caryophyllales > Polygonaceae > Fagopyrum > Fagopyrum tataricum. The sequence continues at coordinate 12,659,543 of CM008283.1, read as the reverse complement.
GCGATGTTCAGAAGTATACTTCCATTATATTTTTAGGTTGCATTTGTTTAAAATCTGATTATGGGTTTGTAATGGGGACGTGTATTGAAACTTGACAGATGATTTCAAGTGTTTGATTAGATTTATGAATTCAATAGTACACTTATAGTCGGTATCACCATCTGTTTTTAAGGCAGCTATGGGAGACCCATTCTGGGATTAGTGGGATTGGGTTCAGAACTCAAAAAACCCGAAACGGACACTAGAAATTGGATTTTGATCCCTCAAACCCATTCAGGATACCAATTTCCCCAAACCAAATGATTTTACACAAAAAATATCTAAACATGCAAGTTAGCCACGCTATGATGTATAGGGAAAATACAAATCTCAGTTTACAGAATTATATAATCCATCACATTTAGCAAACATACAATCTAAGTACCAAAGAAGAGATTTTACGCAAGCAATTGCCTCTATCTAGGTTCCTAATTCCTCGGTGTGGCTTTGCTTTATTTCCATTCTCAATGCACTATAATCACCTAAGGATGCACAAAAGGCAAGATAATAGATCTCATAGCTCCTGGAGGGAAATGCATACCTCCTGTTCGTCTAGCCTCATTTATTAGGCAGTCAATGATCGAAGATGAACTATTGCTGACAGGAAACACTCGTCCATCATCTTCAGTCTACACCATGCAAGGTGAGAGCTAGTTAGCACTATTTGTTTTCTGTGTAGACATTAATTGCAATAATATCTCTTTTAATGACTCCATAGAACTATTGCTCATGCAAGATTTCTATTAACCTTCAGGTCCACTCCACGATCAGAAAACCAGGACATAGTATCAGCTGGACCATGAACATGAAAGAATGATCCTTTCAATTCTTTGTTTCCCCTAGGATAATTTGCTGCCAAATCCTGTAAGAATATAAATTGTCTGATATCACAAAACTAAGTATATAAGAACCAAAGGGTTGAACATAAAAATGAATGGGTGTCTTATTCTCAATACATTGAGTTACTATACAATTCATAACAAGTTAACAACCAACAATTTACTTCTCTTACAATAGGTGGAAAGTTACTGAATCATTAAGCCTTGATAATACCTTTTCGAGCTAATTTACAAATCCATCATTAATACATCGAAACGAGAAGATGTTTACAGCATGGAATACATTATAGATAAAAAAAATTCATCTTCTTCTCTTCCAGTACACTGATAAGGTGGATATAGTTATAAGCTTTACTGTATTTATCCATGTTGAGAGCTTACCATCTTGTCAAAGCAATGCCCATTAGTTACATTACATCTACCACCACCAGAAACTTTCACCTGACATGATCAATACAAACAATCCAAAAAGAAGAATCAATAGTATTACCTCACCAGTGTATTAACAATGAAGAATAACTTCATTTCAAAATACCATAATTATTTCTGGCTGACAGGTTTGAGGAATAAGAAATTGGATTTAAATCATCCAACATGATACAATTTTATTTGCTTGCTTGCATTATACGTAAACCGCAAATTTACCACAGACACCCTCATTCCACATTTCGACTTTTACTTGGATTTAGCGAACACCTAACCACATTCAATTCCTGAAACAGTGAAGAATTTTTAAAAAATAAAATGAATTCCAATTCTACTACAAACTATTCACCTAGATTATATATTTCATCATCAAAATTTAATGAAGGAAGTGGACCTTAGAAAGCAGTTTCCCTTTATCGATGACAATGACATTGAGGTGTGGCGCCAGAGACTTTGCCCTAATTGCGCCAAAGATTCCGGCTGCTCCGCCGCCTACCACCACTAACAGCTCTTTATCCCGCTGACGTTTATATGAACCCGTAATTAGAGAGAACGTGTGTGACAACCCTGCGAAAATCGCTCAAACCGAGAGCAAGAGATTAACTGTTTACCTGTTCGGTGGAGGAGAAAGCAATGGCAGAGAACGACTTTCGCTTTTTGGGTTGCCAATGGTTGATGTTGGGTTTGAAGTATGAAATTCCCCCAAAACCGCCAATTTTTAGAAGCAAACTAACTCGGCTCAGACAGTTGATGTTCATCGTCTTTCACTCTCTCCAGAGCACGGTGACTTGCAGCGGTAGAATCCCTGGCAGAACCGGATGGTCCGGACTCCGGATGTCAAAGTTTATGTGAAATTGCAGAAACCGCCCGTAAATGATGGTTTATTTTTCTATTAAACCACCCATTATATTCAAGATATAGAAGTGGTTGTGGCACAAATCCCGCAAATCTCGATTTCGTCTATTCTGATCCCGACAAAATTACATCCAAAAAAACAATCATAAGAATCAAGTGAGATTGGTCTTGACTCATCTCCTCCCGATCCCAACCGAGATAGGATATGACAGAATTCATTTAAAAGCACACAAGACTCGTTCCTTCTTCTTCCCACTAAACGAATCCCCGTGCTTGAGTAGAAGTGCCTTCCTATCTTCGCCCTCTAGCCTTCCATCTCCACTTTCATTTTAGCGGGATTTGAGGCTGCCGCAAGGGGCTAATTCCTGCGAATGCAAAGCCTAGAGCCCAAACTCAGTGATCGACTACATCCTCCGCTAACTGTTATGGATCGGTGCCTTCTGCCCATTCCTTAAACTCGGATTCATAGAGAAATCTACGATCAAAGATAGAACGAGATCCATTTTCCGATCACGTCCCATGTATAATAATCAGGACGGGGTGTGAGATGACCTCAATCCCATCTCATCCGGTCTTGTGTCCATCCCTAGATAAAAGCATAATTAAGGTAAAATTGTAAAACCATCTATAATTAGAGGAGAAATTGCTCATATTCACCCTTAATAATCACTCATTTACGATGAATAACTTTATATAATTATTCTTTTATAAAACCATGTCTAAATTTTAAAATATTTTCAATAAACCACCAAAACCGCCAAGAGAAAATTTTAAAATTTGTGGATATCAAGAGGAAAGTCCATACTCGAATCAAAAGAAAAAAAATTCATAATTTAAATAGTTTGTTAAAATGTTACAATTTATGGTAGGAAATTGACCAAAAAATATTACAAATTATCATCCATAAATCTAAAATAATATAGACTTTAAAAATTACTAAGGTGCGTTTGGTTGGAGATGAAATTTATTTTGAAGATCTATCTAGATGGGAAATAAAAGGGATTAAATTTTATGCGGGGTTTATTAAGTGTAATACCCGAAGTCTTAGGGACGTTGTCATCATGTCAACATGAACGCGTAAAAACTTCTCATGAGGTCACCTATTCTGAACGCTTAACTCCAGAGTTGTGCGAAAAACTAATTGAACCGTCTAGTAACGGGTCCTCAAAAGTTTCACTCAAGATAACTAGACCTATTCTCAAACTTTGAATGATCATAATTATAAGTATATGAAGGAACCTTTTTTTTTGTAATTCCTATGATGCAGTTGGGGCTTATCAACAAAAAAAAAAAAGGTAGTCCTTTTATGTCTCCAGTGGCAACTAGATCACAGTATTGTTGCTCCGAGAAAAGCTCCCATCGAAGTTCACTATGAATCTGTAGGTATCTATCATGAGATTTATGGGAACTATTTAATAGTAAGAAGTGTAAAAGAAAAGAAATTATTTTTATATACGTTCGAACAACTGTAGATCATATTTCGTTTTATCGAGAAATTGAAGAAGATATACAAAAATTTTATCGAGCTTCTCGTATGGTACTTAATCATATCATATCTAGAACTTTATGATCGTATTAGAATCCGACTCCCTTGAGGTCGATTAGGATCATAGGTCGTGAATTTCTACATGAATTGAGATCGAAAAGAGGAAGTTTTCAATTAACTCAAACCCATTGTCATGCAACCAAACATCTTATCTTATATATATATTATATATATATTAAAGCAGAAGCACTTATTGTCACGTGTACTTGTGAGAATTTTCTCAGCCCAAACGTTTTTTTTTTAAAACAGTAATATCTCTTCAACAATATAAACTAAAAAAATAATAAACAAATTTCTTTACAATAATTATTAAAATACCCAACAATATCTTTTCGCCAAAATAACTAAAATTTTAAAAATCAAATATTTTTCTCAGCACAATATTTTTGATTCAATAATATCTCTTTATCAATATAAATTAAAAATCAAAATATTATTAAAAAATTGTTCAAACAATATTTCTTCAACCATATAAATTAAAAATAATAAAAATACGAAATTTAAAAATATTTTTTTATTTAAATATTCAGCAAAAATAGTCTATCAAATTATTTAAATAAATTTGTTAAACAGTCATTTAGTATATTATTGATTTTACTTAATTACTTAACAAATTATTTGTTATTTATTTTATTATTAATTTTTTAAATATCATCTAATGTTTATTCCATTTACATCATGATCAATATATATTTACTAATCAATATATTTATATGTGATTTATAACAAAACAATAACAATAATCATAACAATATACAATAACATAGTTACACAACTCTCTCAATATTATTCAAACCCCGCACAAGGTGCGGGTATTACACTAGTATATATTATAGGTGTGAGACGACTACGAGGTTGAGGTAAGTCTGTGGGAGTTACTTAGCTGTCATTCCTTTATAGGATGTTGTGCATGAGTGGTGTGTGTTATATGTGTTTATAGCATGTGTTGATGGTCACCGACCTATGGTATATTGTTTGTCCATTGTAGGGCTGTGATAACTTGCCCTTTCATCCCGCTAGGAGTCTGGGAGGTTCTCTGTAGGCAGGCCAGACCTGATAAACGGTTCGGGCACTTCCCATTCCCTTAGGGTACACGGGGTAGTGTTCCAGGCACCATTCCAGCTGGTTATTGGACCCAGAGGCGAGGTTTATATTCCTCGTGTCACTTATGTTTATATGGATATTTATATATGAGTTGATTGCTGGACTTTATAAAGATAATGAACCGGGTAAATGTGTGAAAGCATGCTGAAGTGTTTATCCTTTCTGAAGTGTGTTTGTGCTCTAGCATATTCCTATATTTGTGTATGGTTAGCTAACGGTTTCATACCGTGTTGTAGACACTTTGCAGGATAGGAGAGCTGCAGAGTGATTCAGAGTGGGTGATCCGCTGAGGGTTCCGTACACTGGGGTGGTATCGGGGATATGAGTTATTTTGATGTACAGTTTGTTTGTACTCAGCGGTACATTGTATTACCTTTTGATCTATATATATATATATATATATATATATATATATATATATATATATATATATATATATATATATATATATATATATATATCAGTTTCATGTTTTGTTTTAATCTATCGGTGCCTTGTTGTAAGATCTGTGAAATTGTTGTCAGGCTAGGGTCAGGATCCATTGTGAGATCCTAGCCCAGTAGCACTCCGAGTCCTGCGGATTTGGGGTGTTACAAAGTTGGTATCAGAGCCAGGTTGACAACAATGGCACTAGTAATCTGCAATAAAGGTCGAATAGATAACTAAACAGAACCTGAAAAGGGGTCTGACTTTTCAAAAGGTTTTGGTTTTGAAATGAGTACAAATGTTTTGGGATACCGTGTACGGGAGCCATCACCCCTCTGAAGACCTCGACATATATATAGATATTCTGTTGTGATTGATCTGTGATATATCTATACATATGGCATATATATAGCCTTCTAAGATAGGTTTATGTCCTCTGCAGATGGTTCAGACTAGAGCCTTACCTGCAGCTGGACGAGGTAGATGTAGAGGTAGACCGCCTCTAGGTAGAGGACGGGGTAGGATTCCTGCTGCTGAGCCACGTGCAGCAGAGGAGGTCCACGAGGAGGTTGCTGAGAGCGTTGTTCTTGAGACTGGGAACGGTGCAGCTGATGGACAGGGGGCACAGAGAGCCCAGTCTGGTGATTCTGATCGCGTCTCTATGGATAGAGCAGAGTTTCAGGCATATATTAGACGTGTTGAGAAGGCCGTCAGGGCAGGTAGGCGTGCCCCGGATCTGCCAGCACAGGAGGGACCATCTAAGAGGTCCCACACCGTTACTCAGGTACCAGTTGTACAGGTACCTGCTGCTGAGATTGCTCGGGCTCTAGAGGAGCATAGAGGGCCTCGACCAAATACTTGGTTGAAGGCTTTTCATCAGATGGGAGTACCCCCTTTCACTGGAAAAGTGGGGCTAGAGGTGGAGTTGTGGATAGGACATGTGGACTCAGCTCTGGAGTCTATTAGATGTCCAGCTGACAGGCAGATTGAGCTGGTACAGACTTTGTTCAGGGATTTAGCACAACACTGGTGGAGGTCTGTGCAAGCACAGGTTACTAGTTATGAGCAGATGAGGACTCTGATCCGAGAGCGTTTCTGCCCTACCTCTTTGAGGAGGGAGAAACTGCGAGACTTTGTGGAGGCTGGGTTCGAGGATGTGCCGGTCTTAGAGGCCATCAGGAGATTCCAGGAGGAGCTGGCATTGCTGGGTCCAGCTGCACCTGCTGCAGATCAGCACGTGTACTTGTTTTCCCGACGTCTGAGGGATACTACCCGTACCTACATGACGGGTTTTCACTGTGAGACCTTGGTCGACTATCAGGACCGGGCTTCTGACTACGAGAGGGAGAGAGCTAGCCAGAGGAGAGCTTCTCAGACCGGAGGGTCTAAGAAGAGACAAAGGACTAGTCAGACCAGTGTTACTGGTGGAGCTGCTGGATCAGGGCGAGGCTAGAGTCGCCAGAGTCGTCCTCCATCACCGGGTGCAGATAAGGGAGTGAAGTGCTTCAACTGCAGTGAGTATGGGCATATGAGGTCAGAGTGTACTAGGCAGTCGGTGACCTGTTTCACTTGTGGCCGACCTGGTCATAGAGCTACCTTCTGTAGACGAGGGAGAGCTTCATCACAGCAGGATTCTTCTCCTGCTAGTGCAGCAGGAGGTGGATAGAGACCACCTCAGCAGCAGCAGCAAAGTCAGGGACAGCAGAGAGTCCCAGACCGCCCTACGACTCAGGGATCTGCTCCTGGGCCGAGTAGAGGCAGAGGCCGTGGTGGAGGCACCACTGATACCAGAGGCCCACAAGGTCGTGTTTTTTAGTTGAGGAGTGCAAAGGAGCCAGCTGCACCTACTGCTACAGGTACCATTCTGATTCATGGTTTACCTGTTAGAGTTTTATTTGATACTGGTGCTACGCATTCTTTTATTTCTGATGCCTGTGTAGAGCGTCTGGGTTTAGATACCGTTGAGGGTATGCCTTTTATTATAGGATTACCCGATGGTGGTAGGGTCAGAGGTACTCGTGAGATTCACGGTTGTCCCATTTCTGTAGGGACTCGTGTGTTACTAGTTGACTTATTTGTCATGCCGTTAGAGCATGAGGAAGTTATACTAGGTATGGATTGGATGGCTAGACATTCTGCAGTCTTAGATGTAGGTAGGAGGACTGTTACCCTCTCTACCGAGTTAGGCCAGATAGAGGTTTTCCGAGGTTGGGACCTTGGAAAGGTAGGCACAGTTATCAGTGCTATACGGGCAGCTAGACTGATTGCACAGGGTTGTGAGGCCTTCTGGTGTTATGCCATGAAGGAGGGGGAGAGTCCAGCATTAGAAGATATCCCAGTAGTCTGTGAGTTTACTGATGTTTTTGCTGAGCCATCCAGTTTGCCACCTCAGAGGAGTGTGGATTTCAGTATCGAGTTAGAGCCTGGTACGAGACCCATCTCGAAGGCCCCATACCGGATGGCGCCTGTCGAGATGCTGGAGCTGAAGAAGCAACTCGAGGAGTTGGCTGAGAAGGGCTTCATTCGCCCTAGCGTGTCCCCATGGGGAGCACCTGTCCTCTTCGTACGGAAGAAGGACGGATCCTTGTGGTTATGTATTGATTACAGAGAGCTGAACAAGGTGACCATCAAGAACAAGTATCCTTTGCCGCGTATTGATGATTTGTTAGATCAGCTTCAGGGAGCGACAATGTTCTCCAGGATTGACCTGCGTTCCGGGTATCACCAGCTGAGGGTGAGAGAGCAGGATGTGCATAGGACGGCATTCAGGACCAGATATTGACACTAAGAGTTTGTAGTGATGCCATTTGGACTTACGAATGCCCCAACAGTTTTTATGGAGTTGATGAACTATATCTTCATCGACTTCCTGGATCAGCTTGTGGTGGTTTTCATTGATGACATTCTGGTATATTTTCGTAGTGATGAGGAGCATGCAGGACATTTGAGGACTGTATTGCAGGTTTTGCGGGATAGAGAACTTTATGCAAAGTTCTCTAAGTGTGAGTTCTGGATGCCAGATGTAGCATTCCTGTGTCACATTGTATCCGCCAAGGGGATCAAGGTTGATCCGGCGAAGATAGTGGCAGTAGCTGCATGGACTACACCGACGAACGTCAAGGAAGTACGTAGCTTCCTTGGCCTAGCCGGTTATTACAGACGCTTTGTGGAGGGATTTTCTGTGATTGCCCGTCCACTGACGAGTTTGCTGAGGAAGACTACCAGATTTGTGTGGTCTGATTAGTGTATGCAGAGTTTTGAGGAGCTGAAGAGACGTTTGACTTCTGCTCCTGTTTTGGCACAGCCAAAGGGTACAGAGGATTTTGTAGTATACAGTGATGCATCCAAGCTAGGCTTGGGATGTGTGTTGATGCAGAGAGGCAGGGTGATTGCATATGCGTCTAGACAATTGAAGACGTATGAGGAGAACTACCCGACTCATGATCTAGAGTTGGCAGCGGTAGTTCATGCACTAAAGATCTGGAGACATTACCTATATGGTGTTACGTGCCAGATCTTCACAGACCATCAGAGTCTGAAGTACATTTTCACGCAGGGGGAATTGAATAACCGCCAGCGTAGGTGGCTCGAGCTGATCAAGGATTTTGATCTGGAGATTCTGTATCATCCGGGAAAGCCGAACGTAGTCGCCGACACCCTGAGAAGGAAGACGCCTCGAGAGCAGGCGATTGCGAGGCTGACAGTTCAGCAGCAGTTACAGAGGGATTTGATCTGGCTAGAGTTGGACATCCAGTTTCCTGATGAGGATGCCCGGTTGTGTACATTAGAGGTTCTACCTGATCTGTTGGGTGAGATCCAACAGAAGCAGGAGACCTGCCCGACTTCACAGAGGATCAGAGAGCGGATGTCTCGGGATGAGGCACCACAGTTCCTGCTGGGAGCAGATGGAGTTTTGAGGCGCCGTGGTCGCGTCTGTGTACCTGCTGATACAGAGCTGAGACAGATGATATTACTGGAGGCTCATTGTACACCTTACTCGGTACATCCAGGTACGAGTAAGATGTATCAGGACTTGAGACGTATATATTGGTGGGGAGGGCTGAAGCCCGATGTAGCCAAATTTGTAGCTCAGTGCGCGACCTGCCAGTAGGTCAAGATTGAGCATTTCAGACCTGGAGGTGAGCTCCATCCACTTCCTGTTCCACAGAGGAAGTGGGAGGACGTCACCATGGACTTTGTGACTGAACTGAGGCTGAGCCGGAGTTTTGATGCCATCTGGGTCATAGTTGACAGACTGACGAAGACGGCACGTTTCATTCCTATTCGAGAGACGTGTCCGGTGAGCAGATTAGCATAGGATTACACTAGGCAGATAGTGAGACTCCATGGTGTACCGAGGACGATCGTCTCTGACAGAGATGGACGGTTTACCTCGAGGTTTTGGCAGCAGATTTAGACTGCCTTGGGGACGAGTTTTCATTTCACGATTGTGTTTCATCCTCAGACAGATGGTCAGTCAGAGAGGACTATTCAGACCCTGGAGGATATGATGCGAGCTTGTGTGTTGGATTGGGGACAGGTGTGGACGGATCATCTCCCACTTGTGGAGTTCTCCTACAACAACAGTTGTCATGCATCTATTGCAATGGCCCCATATGAGGCACTGTATGGACAGAGATGTCGTACTCCGTTATGCTGGGATGAGTAGAGCAGTGTCAGTGGTTTAGCACCTGATCAGATTCAGGATGATATGGCTCGAGTAGCATTGATTAGAGAGCGTATGCTGACTGCGCAGAGCCGTCAGAAGTCGTATGCTGATAGGAGGCGTAGACCTTTGGAGTTCAGAGTTGGAGCCCATGTGTGGCTAAGAGTGTCCCCGACACGAGGTGTTAGGCATTTCGGCATTAAGGGGAAGTTGAGTCCCCGATATGTCGGACCGTTCGAGATTCTGGATCGAGTTGGGAGCGCAGCTTACAGATTGGCCTTGCCTCCGAGATTAGAGGGTGTTCACCCTGTGTTTCACGTGTCTCAACTGAGGGAGTATATACCAGATCCGAGACACATCGTGAGTTATGAGGATTTGTGGTTGAGTCGGACCACACTTTTGTTGAGCATCCGATTGCAGTCCTAGAACGAGGTATGAGACGTCTGCGTTCGAAGGACATACCTATGCTTAGGATACAGTGGTCGAGACGAGGACTTGAGGAGGCTACATAGGAGACCGAGGATAGTATCCAGAGGAACTATCCAGAGTTCTATGCAGAGATAGGTGCACCAGTAGGATCACCGAGTAGATCTTAGTACTAGCTTGGTGAGTCTTATGTGCTTACATGCTTATATGTTGTGATACGTTATTTCATGCTAGCTTGTGGTGATTATGATCTTATTAGATCTTGTTGTGCTAGTATGATTTTTGTTATAGCTGGAGATGGTTCTTTCCTCCATGCTATTGGGATGTGATGTGTTGGCTAGAGATGGTTTCCCTCTAGGCCTTGGACAATATAGTTTGCTGCTGGAGTGGACGGATTCCTCCATGCTTATGTTGAGGTTATAGAGAGAGTTGTACCTCGGCTTCTGAGTCCGAGTGTTTCTGGATCTTGCAAGTTTCGGGACGAAACTTGTTTTTAGGGGGGTGAGATGTGAGAGCCCTTTCTTTCGGACCGAGATTGGACCATGACCGAGATTGGCTTTGGGCCGAGATTGGTCTTGCCGCACCCGCGGGCACGTGTGCCGCCCCTGCGGCCCTGTGATCCGCCCTTGCGGGTTACGGCGGCTGCAGCCAGTTTTGTTGACTCTTTAACCCGTGTTTTACCCTTCTTTACCTTCTTCGTTTTACCTTGTTGAGCAAGGGTTTCTTCACACTTCCTAATCCAGTTCACGTCCTTCTTGTTTCTCCCTTGTTCCCTCTTGCTCTTGGTTTGGTTTGGAAGAGTTTGGTTTGAGTTTGGATGTGTTGTGGCTTGTGGTGGTTGATGATGGTGAGTATTGTTGTGCTTGGAAGCCAGTAAGTGTTTGGTGATCAGTACCTTTGCCTGCCTAGATCTTCAGCCTTGGTGAGCATCTTCTTCCTTTCTTCTTCATTCTTTCTTCTTCCTTTCTTGTTCTTCTTCTTCCTTAGCTTAGGATTAGATGTTTGAATGTAGGATTGATGTATGTTTGTGTATGTTGATGCTTGTGTATGAATCTGGAAGAGAGTGGAAGGGATTGTTCACGGGAAGAGCTAAAGAGAAGCCACGAGACTGCATTTTGCACTGTTGCCGCCCCCGCGGTTACCGTTTCACAGCGCCCGCGGCGTGCCAGCGGCGTGCCTGCGTTTGCCAGCGTACTTAGTCACCGCCCCCGCGGCTCCGTTCCGCCGCACCCGCGGTTGCTTGTCTCCGCCCCTGCGCCCCTTTGTTACGCAGGTGCGCTTTGTCCCGGGTCTACCTAAAGCTAGGTAGACCCTTTCCTTTCCTAGTTGAGTGGTAGTGGCATGCTAGGATTCGGATGTTGATGAGTATGATATGGAATGGCCGGTTAGGGCTTTGAGGTTTTCGAGTTGGATATGATCCCTTATGGATCCCTTGGGTCTAGGTGTGACCCTTTTGTGTGATAGGATTGTGATATATACGTGTATGCCTTGTATAGGCCGTGTTATCCTCCAGTTGGGAGTGGACTGAGTTGAGGTTGATCCAGTGAGACGACTACGAGGTTGAGGTAAGTCCGTGGGACTTACTTAGCTGCCATTCCTTAATAGGATGTTGTGCATGAGTGGTGTGTGTGTTATATGTGTTTATAGCATGTGTTGATGGTCACCGACCTATGGTATATTGTTTGTCCATTGTAGGGCTGTGATAACTTGCCCTTTCATCCCGCTAGGAGTCTGGGAGGTTCTCTGTAGGCAGGCCAGACCTGATAAACGGTTCGGGCACTTCCCATTCCCTTAGGGTACACGGGGTAGTGTTCCAGGCACCATTCCAGCTGGTTATTGGACCCAGAGGCGAGGTTTATATTCCTCGTGTCACTTATGTTTATATGGATATTTATATATGAGTTGATTGCTGGACTTTATAAAGATAATGAACCGGGTAAATGTGTGAAAGCATGCTGAAGTGTTTATCCTTTCTGATGTGTGTTTGTGCTCTAGCATATTCCTATATTTGTGTATGGTTAGCTAACGGTTTCATACCGTGTTGTAGACACTTTGCAGGATAGGAGAGCTGCAGAGTGATTCAGAGTGGGTGATCCGCTGAGGGCTCCGTACACTAGGGCGGTATCGGGGATATGGGTTATTTTGATGTATAGTTTGGTTTGTTTGTACTCAGCGGTACATTGTATTACCTTTTGATCTATATATATATATATATATATATATATATATATATATATATATATATATATATATATATATATATATATATATATATAAAAATCAGTTTCATGTTTTGTTTTAATCTATCGGTGTCTTGTAGTAAGATCTGTGAAATTGTTGTCAGGCTAGGGTCAGGATCCATTGTGAGATCCTAGCCTAGTAGCACTCCGAGTCCTGCGGATTTGGGGTGTTACAATAGGAGTAGCACTCCTTGCCACGTGTCACGCAGAAAATTACTAATTGTCACGTGTCATTTTAGCATTTAACCTCCCTCCAAAAATTTTAATTAAGTTTTTTTTATCTTATATATTTTGTTGATTATTAAAAAGAAATTAATGATAACTGACAATGAAGATTTTGAAATACTAGATTATCGGTATGCAAATCTTAAATTTTAGAATCTTATATATTTGATTTTGATAAAAAAAAAAAATTGATTCAACCAATTGCATAAAATTATTTGCATTTGATTTCTTTTTTACTTCAAGAAAAGTATAACGACAATTTTAAATTTCTAATTTATAATTCCTTATCCATAAATCATACTTACCTAATTAATTTAAACAATATCTGAATGTTTAACAAATATTTTTTTTGCTTATAAATAAATTATTTTCTACTCTTATACTCATACTATTTTATCAAGATGGGTTACTAAATAAGTATTATTTACTTTAATATTTTATTATTTTATTGTGTTAGAATTGAGTCAACCAATTGGACCAATTATATAACTAATAAAGTTAATCACAATAAGAACTTAGTTGATTTCCAAATATTACTATATGTATATAGACCCGAAATATTACTTAGAAATTAATAAATCATATTACAAAATAAATTTCTTATATACACTATTTAATTTGATCCCAATATTATTTCATATATATATATATATATATATATATATATATATATATATATATATATATATATATAACTATATATATTCAAATGTATATATAATTATTTTAAAATAATATCTAACTATTTTATGTTAAGACAATATAATATTTTATGCATAAAAACTCAATGATAGATATATAAAAAAGATAAATTTATCGAATTCCATACAAAGCACGGATAATACACTAGTAATGTGTTATAGAGAAACGAAATTGAACATCAAATGGATTGGATATATAAATCCCAAGGAGATATACTTAAGTTTGAATCTTCGTAGCATCTAAAAAACTCTTATTATCATACAAAAATCTTACTGAACTATAGTTTTTTAGCCTTTTGAAATACAAAAATCTTACTACAATTTAAATCTTTTTGAAATAGTAAATACATAATTTAAAAGAAGGTATATATAATCTTTGTCTATTTTCATAAATAAGACCTTATATGGGTTTTTATTCTTTAATTTTATAAAAAGAAATACGTGCTTAACAGTCGTACACGATTGACACACAATTATTGAACAAAATTAATCTCTTGAAACATAAGGGTGGTAAATAAATTAAAAGGAATGTAGTTTCACTTTTTAAAACTATATTTTTCTAACCAAAATTATACTACGTCTAGTAACGTATAAAATCATTTTACAATTGGAGAAATAACCTATTGACTTATATATTATGCTCACTTATTGTATCGTCAACGTGGGAGAATCACTCATTTCAACACCAATCACCGTCCATTCACGTTTACAACATAATGTATATAACCGGACACTAAAAATTACAATATCGAGTTGGCTACTCAACCAATCAGAAAAGAGCCTGCGATGGTAACTCCGAAGATAGAACAATGACAAGATAGATGGACAAACAAAAAGCCTACCAGGATGCGGCTCCCCTGTCATCGCCGAGAGCAAACTCGAATATGCGGAGTCCTCCGTCACAAGACGATGACGCCAAGAGCAGCATCGGCCACCAACGAATGTTGTCGATGGCTTGACGCGACGCTCCTAGTGTCATCGCTCCTGCGAAGGGAGACTCCGCAAATAGCATTGTAGATCGATTTCCGTTGAATTGATATTTTGTGGTGTTGCTGCTCCTTTATCCATGCATCTTGGTATATATATACTCCATCTCGGCCGCCTGAAAGATGAATTCTCTCACGTAAGCAATTTCATTGGAGATTGACTAATCTCCGATTTAATGTCATATTTTGGCAGCTAATTAAGCACAATTTGGGATGTCTTTGTTTAATGGAGAAATGATGTTTGAATGGTCTTGAGTTTTTATCCATTTGTGTGACTTTAGGGAGCAACCACGACTGTTTGACTTGCTTTAATTATATACCTTACTTTTCAAAGTATATTGAATTTGATTAATTTGCCGCTTTGCATAATTGAGACTTGTCCAAATATAATAAGTTGATTTTATCATTAATATCTTAAAATTATTTTAAGGGATTAGAGTAAAATTTTAATGAATTTTGATATCATTATAGAAGTTAAATGAGAAGAAGAAAAATTACAATTAACAATGAATGAATATTCATTTTAAAAGTTATTATTTTTGTTGAAATGCCCTGAATTTATATAATTTTGAAACTCTTTAAAAGTATAATGTTTGAGCATGGAATTTGTCATCAAATAGTCCCAAAAGAAAACTTTTTGCACAATATTACGACTATTGTAATTTGCAACCCTTTGACAAGTCAAATCTTCTGGACGATTTCATTCTAATTCTAATCAAGACGATTAGAAAATTAATATTTGGTGTTGGACATAATCATTACTATCGTTTATTGTTAGTTTGGTTTTTTATCTCTTAAGAAATGTTATTGAAAAACAAATCAAATTATAAACGTGTTGTGTAGGAATTGATCTAGAACATCGATTCTAGAAGTAATCAAAACAAGTTGTTTGTTAACGAAATTTGGAAACAAAGCTCCTACGTCTCAAGAAAAATTTAGGGCCCGTTTGGTTTAAACTATAGAAACGAAAACGAAATGAAAATGAATCTAGTCCATATATAAATCCTTGTTCATGAAGTTGTTGGAAATCATTCGTTTTGGTTTAAACTAATTGTAGTAGAATTTGATTAGTTTAATACCCTACTAGTGTATTACCCGTGTCTTGCACGGAATTTGATAAAAAAAATATTTTGTTATTTATAATATGATTTTTTTATTATGATAAAATATCTAATTATATAATAACTCATAATATGATTTTTTTTCTCCCTTATAATACTGGTTCGTATGTTAATATTTTGATCTATTATATAATATTATATAATACATTAATAAATATTTGATTAGGGAAGATCTTTGTTTTGTTGGTTGTTGAAATTTATTAAACGTTCAAATTTCTTGTGGAATTCAATAGAATCTATATTTTTATACATTTTTTCAGTAGAATCTATGTTTTTATACATATTTTTTTTAATGAATAAACTTAATTAATATTTTATGGATTGTGGTTAAATGCTAAAATGACACGTGGTTGTTAGTATTTTTCTGTGTGACACGTGGTAAGGAGTGCTACTCCTATAATATATACTAGTGTATAGTGTATTAACCGCACCTTGTGCGGGTTGAGTTTTAAAATACGTGATAATGAATGTCTCTTTTTAATATGTATAACATTAGTTTGACACATTTTAAATGCTTACAAAAATATGAAATATTATTAAAAAAAACTGAAATTTATATTAATATCGAGGTGCGGGCATTAAAAGCAGTAACTAACTATTTGGATTGAGATTTGAATATTCATGTGGATAACTTTTTTTGACTAAAAAAATTGATGTATACATATCATGATGTATATTAATTGTCGGTAGTTTTCATTACTAAACAGTTACATAGTATACTATTACGTGGTTTCTAAACATACCGGTGAAAATTACTATTTGACACCGTAACTACGCACTTGGGGTGCGTAGTAGCAGTAGTAGTTCATATTACAATTTTTCTCGGACTCCAACTACGCACCCATATGCGTAGTTGGAAATCAGTCAACTACGCACGCGAAGTGCGTTGTTACGGTGATAAATAGTGATTTTTGCCGGTACGTCTAATAATCCTCTATTATTATGTTAAATACTAATTAATGTCAATTATAAATGATTATAGTTTTATTTTATTATAAACTCATAGTGTTATTAAATTAAAATAAGATCAATTTTAAAGTTTGTTGTGAAAGCTTTCACCGTAACGTTTGTGGAGTAACTATAAACATATAAAAATATGTCACATAACAAATATCAAAATTTTAAAAATATTTGAAGATTATAACTAATTTTGAATGACTAATTTCAAAGAGAAAAAAATATAAAAAATCCAAATTTATTTTGAAATTGGATTTTTAAAATTCTTTTTTAAATGTTTTTATGGAGGCTGCCAATAATTTTTCTAATAAAAAAAAAGATTAACAAAAAGTAGAAAACAATTTAGTGAGTGTTTACGGATTTTATTTTTTAAAAATTCAATTAAAATTAGATCAAAGAAAAGAGAGATTATAGTAGTGTTACCATTTACGGATTTAATTTTTTAAAAGTTAATATAATGAGTGTCTATCTAAACTCTAGCTAGGACGTTAGTTTACTTTGTTAGGGTGAGTAAAACTTAAGGTTTAACTGAGCCATAAAAATATAAACATCTATGCATTCATTTATTATAATTTGTATTTCTCATCTGTACTAAAAGTATAAGTATTGATTAGTATATTTAAGTAAACTCATAGTCCTCGGTGCCAATCTTCGATAAAAAAGAGAGTCTTTTCACTATGGCAATGTCTTACGGATCCTCCCATTGTCGTCTCATTTCATACACCCATTTCAAATATCGGGATCATTGACAATGCAATTATGATTTACATGGGACACTCCCAACGTGAGTTCTTGCCTTTTAAGTGAAAGTGTATGAAAAAAATCTTAACATACTCCCGATTAACTCATCTAAAAACATATATACATCTCATATACCAATTCAAAATATAAGATTAATAAGTTATTAATTTGGCCATTAAGACATAACAACAAAGAAGATTGCCTACTACTTAAATTGAGCACCAACCGTATCACCAAATATAAATCAATAAGATACTGTAAATAAATAGAAGTCAAAATTTTAAAGGTAATTGTTTATAGGTTAATCTTCCAAGGAATTAGAAAAAGGAAAAAAAAAAAAAAAAAACAGGAGGAGACCTTTAAAATTCAATACTACATGTTAGGTTCAAACTTCTATCGCCAAATCCTACGATTAAAACCGAAACTAATAAAACCATAAACTATTTCTTCTGCTAATATTGTTTTTAAACCGTCATCAGCTTTGAAGATGCATTCAATTCTCTATTTTTCAAATACCTGTTTCTAAACCCCCTCGCATCTTTAGAGCTTTTAAAAGATGACTTCATTTCGCATCTATACTCGTTAGCAAAAAATTCTAAAGGCCTGATGAATATTATGTCAACGTGTTTGAATCTGGAGAAGAATAATACTTCTTATTAATCCAAATTCAAAACAGAAGGTTGATTGTATTGGATGTAGGCTATGTAGCATCACATGGATCTGAATACATATACATACTCTTAGGTTAGAGAAAACGAAAGGAAATTCAAGGAGTAAAATAAAACGAACAGAGCGAATAAAACGATCGACAAATTAACCAATGCGAGAGAAACATAAACATGAGATAAAAAGAGATAAGATATCAAACGTGACTATGCCGGGAAGAAGTGACGTTTGCCCTTAGTTTACAAATTGTGAATTTATAGAGTGATCGGAGAGTTTGATATAGAGATAAGCAAATAACCAACGCGAGAGATATTAGGATCGGTTTGTTGAGATACGGAGATCAACATTTAATTTATATTCTATTTGTTTAGTTTTTAATTTCGATTGTAAAGAGATATTGTTGGATCGAAAAGAAGAGATATTATTGGGATCGGATAAGATCGAGAGTTCGGTTAATATATATATAATATAAGATAAAGATGATTTGATTGACAAAAGAAAGGTTGATTTGTTTGAATT
Organism: Fagopyrum tataricum; assembly: GCA_002319775.1. Lineage (NCBI taxonomy): Eukaryota > Viridiplantae > Streptophyta > Magnoliopsida > Caryophyllales > Polygonaceae > Fagopyrum > Fagopyrum tataricum. The sequence goes on along the minus strand of CM008283.1, from coordinate 12,641,060 downwards.
TTCTAAAAATTATTTAGAATTTAAAAAATTTAATCGGAAAATATTTACTATAATTCGATTAAAAGATTTAATATGGTTTTGTATTTGAAAACCTAACGTTAAATATGATGCACAATTTTTAATCACCAATTTAATAATAACTAACAATTTTTAATTCCGTAATTTAATAATAGCTAACAATTTTTAATCACCAATTTTTTCTCTAACGTATTTTTTTAATCGGATTTACACAATAATTTGTTTTGGTGCATGAATGATGAATCTGTGCATGATATACTGCAAGTGTGAAGTACTACCATCACCGTAGGTTCTTTTGATTATTTTACTGGTTTCAAATACGATGATGATTGGTTGGTTAGGATTTATCTAATACCAACAAAATTAATTAGTTAATTAAATAAGGATTAGAGATTTTTTTTTCCCAATTTTAACCGATGAGATTCATACGCTTTTTTGATAATTGGTTAAATAGGTTCTTTTGATTATTAATTAGATAAGGATTAAAGATAATTACAAAAACCTTTTTATTCGTTTTAAATTACGTATTTAAAAAAAAGTTTAGGCTGACGTTAACCATGGAGGCGACACGTGGCAGCAGAGGCCTGAGAATTTTTCGTTGGGTTGAGAAAAATCTTGGAGGCGATACGTGGCAATAGAGGTTGCTTAATATATATAAGATAAGATAGGGTAACAAAGTAGGGGAAAGTAAGTGCTTTCCATGAAACCAACCGAAATGATTACATGAATAAGGTACATATGTGGACTATATTCGTTTCCATTCCGTTTCCGTTTCCGTTTCCGGAGTTGCAACCAAACGGAGGGTTAATCTACTAACCCCAAAAACAGCAAAAGATTTTTAAAAAACAGAAAAAAGGCATAAAATCAAGAAGAAGGCAACACATTGTAATTCTCAGTTTTACTACTGGGTGAAAGAAGATCTCACATAAGAAGAACTCAGAGAGAGAAAGCTCTCATAATATTAAGAAGAAGATAGAAGCGGTAGAAGAGAATGAGCAGATTAGAGAGTTTCAAGAGCACATGCTAACTCGTGGGCTTCTTTCACCCGAATACATGCAAGACAATGTTAAAAATAAAATCAATACTATCGTAAGCTCAAATGGGCTAGCGACGAATATGATTATACGACACTATTCTTTGATGTCGAATGGGTTGGTAACAGGGTACCAGAGCATACGACCATATATGGGATGTATTCCCATATCTCAAAACTGAATGTCACACGGTCATCCAACAAAGATGAATGCCGAACCGTGACAATCACAACTAAGGGACTACAATGGCTCAACACTCTATTCATTCAACTTAGTTTTCAACGATCACACGAACCTGTCATTTAGTGTGATAACGTAGGAACCATTCGTCTATGTCACAGCCTCTCTATTCACTGAACTTGGTTCAAAAGGAACATAGTTTTCAACAATCAAAGGAACCGCCAATTATTGTGATAATGTGGGATTCATCTATGTCACACTTACCTTACAGCCCTATATTTGACTCTCATATGAAATGAAACATGGCGTTAGACTGTCAAGTCATCAGCAAACAGGTTCGGTCCAATCAACTAAGAGGGGAAAAACTCAATGTACACAAAAACATAATGACTACAGTACCAACTTGCTGATGTCCTAACAAAACCGCTGCCTGCGGCCGGTTCACCAATTTTCAAAATCGGTCTATCCTCCATATTGCCAGTCTTGTGCGAGGATGTAAAGATAAATAAATAAATTGGCTAATTAATCTTATCTGTAAATATGCTAAAAGATTTAGGTTCGTTTAATAAACTCTTTCTTCCATGTCTTCAATTTGAGATGATGAGGATTAGTGGTCAATTCATATATTTCGGAATTTACTAAATCATCTCGGTTACTGTATGGGTTGGTTCAACGGTTCAATCCAATCAACTCAGAGTAGAATTTGTTTGATTTATGCCTTAAAGAGGGTTAGACCCGGTCTGATTTCATAATGTTTTAACCCAAAAATAAAACATCTTGTTTCACAACACCACACCATCTACTAGATGGAAGCCAAGCTCAAGCCAACCTATCAAGCTCGATAAAAAACCGTCCCTCTTCCGCCTACAAATCAACCTCCATTACTGCTCCTTTTCGCCAAAGAAGTCAAGGTCATGTTTCAAAGATTGATTGTATATTGGGGATTTTGATCATGTCACTCGCTAGATGTAGAAATGTTAGGAGATGATGTGCATTTGAAATACAAAAATACAAGGACGACAAACAAAAATCTTGTCAAAACCACGAAAATCCCAAACAAGAACAATCTATCAAAATCCCAAAAAAATGATAAAATTTTCTAAAAGACTGTTTTGTTACTCTTAAGAAAATAAATTGGTTTACAACTTACAATTATATCTCAAAAAGTGCTCAGAGAGTTTCAATGAATCCACAAAAGTGCTCAGAAATTGTAGTGTAATCTCATAGATTTCTTTCACAAAAAATCTCTGAAGTCTGACATGTGAAGTTACAAATAATCGTCAAAGCACAATTGTGGACATTAAATATGCATCAAATACAATTTGTAATGGTTGAAATTCAAATGTGAAAGGCTCTCATAACAAAAATAAAATTTCAGCACATGATTTGAATATCAGAATAGCGTATATCGCCATTAAAGGCAAGTAATCACAGAGCCCAGACATCAAAAAAAAATCAAATGCTTCAATATTTGTTGAAACGAATGAACATTAAACCTCAAAAACTAGAGAATTGGAAGAAGATCAGAAATTGGAAATAAGTAGTCGGTCACGGTAAAATCAGAAACACGGACCAAATAATCCTCATCATCTCAACTTTCAATTCCCCTCAGAATCAATTAAAAAAAAATCAAACCAGATTGAAGAGAGAAGGAATCAAAGCGCAATCATCAGAGACTTAAATACTAAGAATCATGGATTCTGGAATTGCTTCCATCATATTGTTGCAGTTTAGTCTTCATCAGATGATAGCAAAGAAATTTGTTCAAACTAATGAAAACTTATCTTCGAAAAACAGATGAAAACGGATTATAAGTGAGCGAAACATACAGGAACATATGAATCTACGAATAACAAATTGATTGTGGAGGGGGGGTATGCAGAGCTGTTCAGACGGACCGATAGAGATTTGAGAGAGTTGCGTTAGCCGTTGGCAGCTTTAAAGTGGAGATGGAAGAAAGATGGGCCTTTCAAACCCTAGATCCAACGGTGCCGATGTAATTTGACGTGGAAGCTGAAGAGTGAAGACTTGATGCTGAAAATTACTTTCGTTTCTTACCATGTTTGGGCCGATCTACAATTTTGTATCAAGGCCCAAACAATTTGGGCTTAAATAAAGATGGTATTGGGCAAAACAATATCTCCATTTATTGATTCAAGACTTAGGCCTGTTACTTGCGATTTATTTCTATTTTATTTAGTTTATAAATGCTTTATTTAGTTTATAAATTATGAGTTTAATTTTTTTGCGTGTTTATTTAGAGATTGGTTTAATTTTTTATTGGTTTATTCGGGTTTATAAACCACTAAAAAATAAACTTATCTGAACAAGGTTATTTTTGCTTGGATGGGTTTATTTTTGTTTAAAATCCGATTTTAACCTTGTTCTTTTCCAACCCGGTATTCTTTGTTCATCTATATGCATTCTCCATCGTTCTTCGATTTTGTTAGGGGTATAAGTGTATTTTGAACAAAAATAAACCCAAAAAATAAACCACAAGTAAATAACCTTAAATGATTTATATATAAAACCCATTAATAAATAAACCCAAAAATAAACTTTAAACCCATATAAACTCATTTAGTGTATAAACCCAAAAATAAACCAATCTACAACTAAACAAGCCCTTAGTGCCGTTCGGTGGAGCTTTTGTGTAGCTTTGAAATTTTTAAAAACATTATAATATTTGGTGATGTTATATTATTTGAAAGATCAAAGTTTTGGTGTATTATGATAAATTGGGATCTTTTTATAACCTTTTTTCATTAACTTTTTATAATTTTGGTCCAATTTATTCTCAAATCTATTTATATATATTTATTATTATTTTAACACTAGTTCTTTTTGGTAATTACACAACACAAATCTACCCATAAATTTCCACATACCAAACATTTTTTTAGCTTTTTCGTTATATTTTCATATTTTACAAAACTACTCAATACTCTACCCAAAATTCTAGCTAAAAAACTTAAAGTACAGAAAACACTGAAATACGAGGAGCATGCAAAACAATTTAGATAGGATTGAGAAGTGTTAAACATGTAATAGGTTATCAGATCATATGTTATTTTATTATTTATACGAATAAGTTGATGTATTTGATTCTGAATTTGTAAATGGAAAATACGGAGAAAGTCAGTCAAGAACATAATAACATAATGATAACTATTGGTAAAAAAAAAAAAGTTTAGAGATGTATATGAATTTTAAGCCCCAGTAGAAATAGTATGAGGACGAGGAGTGTTTTGTTAAAGTGCAATGAGCGGGAGTACGCTCTTTTCTAAACCCGTCCCATCCGCACCTCTAGGATCACCTAATTCCGATGTGATTTGAGATATTATTTGGAATATCTAATGCAGTAGAATATTTTATAAAATAATATAGTTAATATATCCCATTCATAAGAAAACAAAAAATATAATAGTACACTAGTGTACTAGTATTACCGATGACTAGCCCGGTTGGGCCGGATTAAGCCAAGCCAAAAAGGGTATCCGGTCTAGGCAGATTCGAGCACCGGAAGGTTTGACATCCAAAATAGTCTCAAATCTGACCGGATAAACGGACTTGACTATTAAACAAAGTCGATTTAGATCCAAACAAGTCTACGCAAATAATGAACAATACCGCAAGTATTCTTTTGTATCGTTTTCTTATTAGTAACTTCGTGGAAGGTTTTTTCTTGATCTTTTAAAAGGCTTATATTTTATTGAATTATATTTAATCATCATATTTTATTATAAATTTTTATAATTTAGTTATTTTGTTAAACTTATTTATATTTTTTAAAGTAATACAACATATGATTATCTTTCTAAAAATGATTGTTGTAGTAAAATTAACACTTCGATTTTATTTAATCTTCAAAAAGAACCTTTTTTAAAAAAGTTTTAACCATAGTTTGTGTGAGGGATGAGGAAATGAAAAACTATATGTAAAAAAACAAAGGACGTGCCAAATTGTGAAGTCGTTGCCTTCTCTGCAAAATTAATACTTAATTATCATTACTTCAAAACGGTTTCATAATCCACGATCAGAAGTCTTCGCTCTTGGCATTTTGAGATCCGGCCGGCTATGGAGTTTCATGTTTTTCTTCCTCATTCTCTTTGTTTCTTTCTCCTCTTCTTCTTCCTCATTCCCTGCCATGGCAGCTGGTTCAACTATCTTAATAAGTAAACAAACCCCTCTTCTATTTCTTTCTCCTTACGACAATACAAATTGATTAAAAACTTAAAAACTAATGTAATTAATTTGGCTTACAGGGATACTTCAACTGGTTCGGTGCTGAGAATGAAGACGAGCTCTTCCATTGTTGGATTTGATCCTTCTGGTGTTATTCAACTCTCTTGGAAACCCAGGTCTGAATTATTGTATTAAGATTACAAATTTCAATGATTTGGAATTTTGTACTGTTTATTGGTTTTGATAATTGTGTTTTGCAGGACATTTTTGTTTAAGGGTTTTTTGACTGAAGATGAATGTGATCATCTGATTGAACTGGTCAGCATTTTTCTTTTTCTGATGATTCATAACATTTTTGGGGTATATGTCATGGATGAACAAACTTTTGATGGTTAATTTTTATTATGTTTTGATTAGGCAAAGGGTAAGTTAGAGGCGTCAAAGGTGGCTGATGATACATCAGGCGACGGTATATCTAGTAAAGTCCGAACCAGTTCTGGCATGTTTCTTAACAAAGCTCAGGTTTGAAACTTGTGATCATATCAGCAATGAGGTTTAGGGTTCATTTGGATTAGCATAAATAATGCATTATGATGCTTTTTTGTTGTTTTTGCATTATAGGATGAAATTGTAGCTAGAATTGAGGCAAGAATTGCTGCTTGGACATTTCTACCTATAGGTAAATGCATTGTGTTACATTATCAGAAGAAGCAGATTGTTGGCTTTCCTGATTTGATCTGATTGTGTAAGCTGCTCTGTTGTTTTGTGACTAGAAAATGGCGAGCCTCTCCAAATACTTAGATATGAACTTGGCCAAAAGTATGAACCGCATTTTGATTTCTTTCATGACAGTGTGAACCGAAAACTAGGTGGTCATCGTATTGCCACTGTTCTTATGTACTTGTCAAATGTTGTCAAGGGCGGTGAGACAGTTTTTCCAAATGCAGATGTAAGTTGTTATCCATCCAAATACACTCAACAGTTAACATTTTCTGCCTTTATTTAAGGATAATAACACAGTTTTCCTTTATGCAGGAACAACATCAGCCTAAGGATGAAAGTTGGTCCGAGTGTGCAAAGAATGCTTATGCAGGTTAGTTTCCGCGCCATTGCAATGTTTTAAGCATTTTATCTGTTCAAAGAATTTTGATTTGATGAATTTTTTGACAGTTAAACCTAACAAGGGAGATGCATTGCTGTTCTTTAGCCTCCACCCTGATGCTACAACTGACGAAAGCAGCTTACACGGGAGCTGCACGGTGATTGAGGGCGAGAAGTGGTCTGCAACCAAGTGGATCCACGTCAGGTCTTTTGAAAAAAGGCGAAAACATAGGCATGTGAATGGAAACTGTGTTGACGAGAGCCCAAACTGCCCGCGATGGGCCTTTGCAGGGGAGTGCCAGAAAAACTCGCTGTACATGGTTGGCAATAAGGGAATAAAGGGATATTGCAGAAAGAGTTGCATGGTCTGCTGATCAAAAACACTGTTGTTCATTCTTGTATAACAAAATCTGATTACATTTGGGAAATATGTAACATATATTGTGTCTTGTTTTGAGATTTTTATTAAACAGCTGATCATCTTACTTTCAGTGACATGTTCTGGTGTTTTTAGGACTTGACAAATTTGCTGAACATTTTTGTAGATTCTATTTTGTGTTCTTGAATATAAATATGACCCTTTTTCTGATTCATCCTAACTTGATCATCGTTGGTGTCACTTGCAGAAGTCTCAATGCAATTCTATATGTTCTTCAAAGAAGTAAACTTGAAGTTATTAGATATGAATTTGTTAATATGAAAATAGAACCATGATTGGAGATCAGAAACACATTCCTCAAGTTAATAGAGAACTATTCATCATAAGTTCAGAAACAGTTGATCATATTAGATACATTAAATTTGAACTGGTTCAGCAAAAATGGAGCAAACCAAGAACAGTTGGAATAAAACCCCAGAGATTCTTGACACCTCCAAATGGGGTGGACTCAGGAAGATTACACAGACAAATTTGTCTGAGAGAAGAAGATTATTTATATCGCTAATTGGCGATAGTTAGTGTAATCGAGTTCGTTCAAACGTATGCAGCACAGCAAATGCTCAGGCAAGTCTTCAGGTTTACTTCCCTGGTTAAAAGTCACAAAAACACCAAAAAAATATCTTAGACTTGTCAAAAAATAAAATTATAGGTAACTAAAAAAGATTTTGGAGATCAATGTGTAAATAACAACCTGAATTGTAAGGCCTAGATCCAAGACACAGTTCTTCATTCTATTTTGGAGTGCATCAAGGCCTTTTCTACAAATGTAGCTGAATCTGTGTACGTCCAAGTCAATCTCAAGATAGTTTTCTCCCTGCAAAGAGTGCATTTACAGAAACTTAAACTAATAAATAATATAATAGGCAAAACAAACAACAATGATGCTAAAATGTATGGTACTGACCAAGAAAAATTCATGCTGAGGACGGGAAAGGACTGGTTTCTCATTGTATGCATTAAGTAGCTTTTTCTCAGTTTTGCCTAAATTCAGATCCTCTAAATTCGCTACTCGGCCCAAAATCTTCAGTCTTTCCCTGAAGGATGCAAATGCCTCGCCACGAAAGCTGTTAACTCTTTCGCCTTCGTCTTCAATCATCCGCTGTTACAGTAAAAGAATTAGATCAAGAACCAGACTTTTGAGAAAGTTCAGTTGTTGCATCATTGTACCTTTATATTATCTTGGAAAGCTTGAGGAAGAACTTTTGAGAAACTTTCTGACTGCTTGAAGTATAGTACAACATTTACTCCTTCACCATCAAACTCATTTTGAAAGATGGAGGCAGGATACATTGGTAACTGAAAATCAAGATTTCAAATTTAGTCAGAAATTTTAAAAACTATATATATTTTAGTCTGTTAAGCTAGAAATGGAAGGTAAAGTACCTGAATATTTACAACTAGAATAGGAGGCACATCACTTGATGAGGTATAAGGCGGGAGCTCTATGAAGCGAGCAATGTGATTGATCTTTCTCTGAGATTGGAAAACATCAACTCCAAAAGGGTAAAATGCAGCATCATTCGGAGCAAAATCCTTCCGTTTGTCCCTAATAATAGAGAATGGTATAAGATTCACTGACATGATCTTCTATCAAAAATTTTATTACCAGATAATTATAATCTTGTTGTTTTCTTTTACCTAAGAAATGTTGGTCCTCGTACTTTGAACGTACTAGGCTCAATTCGAGTCCAGCAATCCGACATTTTCTTCTCTATGGGGCAGTAAGGAACTTGTGTCCCTGCTAACGGCCTTTGCATAGGAGCCCTCGGTGAAACTAAAAACACAACAAAACAACTGCATTGCTTAAACATGCTAATCATAGGACGATACTATGCTTAGGAGAGAAAGCTCACGCAAAGGAGGAGTGGCATGATCATCCCGAAACTTGAAAGAAAGCATCTTTAAAGCCGACTTCTTTCTGGTACCCGGTGGAGTAGGACTAAGAGACCGCCTTCTATCACCTCCAGTATGCAAACGAGGTAGACGATGAGGACCTCTCATTTGAAGCAAACTCGAATCATCACCTCTCATGCTAGTGTCCTCGTGCGAGCACAACTTTACAACCAAGACCGAGGCTTTCATTGCAACAACAGGGTTCTCTGGTCTTGACTGAGGATCCGAAGCAATTTGATGATTTACCTTATCATTGCATTCCATGTATTCAAATGAAAGCTTTTCAGGCTCATCATCTTGCTGCGGATCACTGCAATATTCTTGGTGTTGTGTGTTCGGTTTGAGTTGATTGCTAATAGCGCTAGTGTTGTTCATTAGAAACTCGAGCAGCTGCTGTTTAGCTCTTGGATGTGAGGAACCACCGTAGTTGCTGTTGAGGCTGCGGCTTCTAGGCGATGACATGGAGGATGAAGGTGAACTTCCAGAGCCATTCGAGAAAGAATCTGAAATTTAAGGCCAATTTTTGCTTACTGCACATTTATATCATGAATCTACCATGAAATTTTTTTAGCAGTACCTTCTTGAATGCTGTAGAAATCGTCATCCCATTCGGGATCAAGCACTGGGTGAGAATCGAACCATGCCTCATCCAAGCTGGCTGTTTAATATATCACAGACATCATCAGATCATTATTTTACAGAAATCCAGAAAGAAAAAAATAAGTCAAATCCGACTTAACAGCTTGAAAAGAAACCCGGCTGTACTGATGATCTGATTGATATTATTCCAAATTCGTTGACCCAAATACATGCATTTTGGATAATATAATCCAAATTTAGTAAATTTGTACCCGAAATTAAGAATTATTAAGCTGCTGTTTAAAAAAGCTTATATCCATGGCTGCTAAACGCAATGCCAAAGTCAATTCAAAAAACAAACCAGTTAAAAACCCTACAATCCCGAAGAATCTAAATCTTCAATCGATCATCCTTGAATCAACAAAGGCATGCATGATCATAGACCCGGTTAACCATGAATTTACATTAGAGCTACTAATCTAGCATGCATTAGAACTAAGAACACATGATAAACAAACAATAAAAACGTAATTACCTCGAGAAAAAGCAGGATTAGAGAAGGAGATATCATTGAAATTAGTAGAAGAAGGGTCGATATTAGATAAGGTCTTCGTTAATGTCTTCCTCCTTCTTCGTCTAGACCTTCCGACACAGCCTTCTGGTTTTGATGCACAAGCTCCCATTTGATCTTTAACTCAATTCGGGGTTTGATTTTGAAAAAAACCCAGAAAATTTGCTTCCTTTTTGGGTTTGATTGATTGATTGATCGACTCCTGTCTTTCTCTTTGTGTGGATGAACAGAACAAAGACAAATGACTTCAAAGTTTCAATATACAAATCATGAAGGAAGCAAACTAACTAGGTGAGTTTGAGGATGTCAGCTTTCCATATAAAAAAAAGGGAAAATAATAAATAAATATGAATATCCTGAGCACTTCAGATAGGGGGACAAGTCAAATGCACATAGACTTGCAATTGATTGGATTAGTTGAGTTTTGGCAAATATTTTTGCCAATTATTGAATTGGTCTATTGTTCAGAGCTTCGAGTTGAGGTAGGTGAAACATTATAATTAAATTTTGGTTTATATGGTAATAATATAAGACTTTTTATATAAAAAATTTTTGATAAATATATGCATATAAAACATGAATATGGGAGTCATATTCATTCATATAATATTACATAAATATTTAAAAACAAACTATTATATAAAATCACCGAATTGTAATAATAAAAGTTGTCCAACAGTATACAAACTATTCTTGTTTATATTGTTTATAATCAAGGGAGTGATTAAAGTTGTTATTTCCAGTATAAAATTACTGAATATGAATTTTATGATAAAATATAAATTATTAGTTATAAAATTTGTAATAAATAATTATATTTTTTGATATTAATTTTAAAAAAACTTTTTTTTAATATATTTCACATATTTTACACTAATACACTATCAACTCATTTTTGTGTACTACTTTTAAGTAATATTTATGAAATATAAATTTAATTAGTCATATTTATTATAATATTTATTGGTTTAATATTTTATGCTATAAATTCATATAGAGTGTTCCATTAATCAAACATTTTGTGTTATTAGTTTTATATTTTTTTGTAACACTTTTTCTTCCGACCTTCTAGCACCGGGCAGGTTTTTTGAAAGTTGTGTTTTTTAATTTTAATAATATTTTTTTTTAACTTTATAATAAATTGTTCAAAATTTGTGTTTTTTAATTTTAATAATATTTTTTTTTAACTTTATAATAAATTGTTCAAAATTTGTGTTTTAGTTTGAATTTTTTTTTCCTGTTAATTCAAACATTATGCTTTGTTAGTTTTTAAATTTATCTAAGTAAAAAATGTACAAAATATAACTAATAAATAGAAAATAAATGTATGAACCAATAATAGAAAATAAGAACAGATAGTATACAATTTTGAATACTCGAACAAAAATTTTGTACTATGTAAATAATAGTTAAAATTGTGTTGTAAAATTATATGAACTAATAGTACCACTTATTTCAACTAACAAAACAATTTTTTTGATTGAATGGTAAAAAATATATGAACCAAAAAGTAACCGTTATAAATAAAAATTGTTATCTGGAGTAATACGAAGATACGTTTCATATGTCTACACCATAATATTTTTTTTTAACTACATTCGGATCAAAGTCTATAATATTACGATAATTATCATTTTTATAAATATAATAACGTTAAAAACTCAAAAAAAAAGAAAATTTTGTTTTATTAAGTTAAAAAATTAATAATCAAAAAATTAATCTATTAATCTTATATACACAACTATATTTATAAATGTGATATATATATAGTAATAGGGGGAAAAAAGGTAAGAAGAAAGAGATGAAATATGTATCAATTTGAGATCAAGTGACCCTGTGATAGGTCCAAATGCAAGGTACGAAGTAGAAGGTGGGACCAAAAATCAAAGTGATTTTTGTTAACGAGGAGGGGACCATGTCCACCTGATCGCCACGTGTCACGTCATACCTGCGACCACGATGGCCGATTATATGAACGTGCCGCATGGCACGTGCGAATCCACTGTTTCGCGTCTTGCACGAACTCCTCCCTAATTGCGTATCCACCTTCATCATTCTTTTATTCTATTTTTCTTATTTTATTTTGCCTTATTTTCTGTAAAAATAAGTTTTTTTGAAAGGATTTTCTGTAAAATTAAGTAAATACTGTACACTTGTAAAATATATATTATGTCACTTATCAATAAATTACATGACTAGATTTGAAGATTATAACCAAATTAAAAGAGAGATTTAGTTTATAATAATAAATAAACAAAACTCATTTAATCTAAATAATATATATATGAATACAACTGTAAAACATTCTATTTATTAGTTATTTTCTGTTTTGTATGGTCCTACTTGTTGGTTTATTGATGTGATATGTTTTTATAATATTTGCAATTGTGTATCGTCAAGAATCTAATGAGTAATGATGTTGTGGGAAATAAATAAATATGGAAAATGGTAATGTTGGGACCAAATCAGCCTTTAATGGTTATTTTAAGGATAAAAATATGAGTTGTATACAGGCTGCTTAGATTTTGATGGTTCCTCTCTCCATTGATTATGTCGATGTTTTGTATCCCTTGGAAGGACATAATCTTCCATATACCTATTTTGTTTTCTTTTCTTCTCTTTATGTCACTAACAAATACATGAAATCAATGTATTAAGTATTAACCTAACCTCAACACTAATGTCATCATTATTGTATTGATTTGTATCCTATATGTATAGCTAAATTCAAATAATTTGTGGATAGATCTAGATTGTTCAATGTGATTGATCATCGGATGTTATGGAATATGCCACCTTATTAGTGAAAGCGAAACCATAGCGGCATTTGCAAGTTTGTATTTGAGGTATGCGGAGGTTGTTCGTCGGTCTAAAATCGGACCAAAAGTTTTTATTAGATAAAATTTAATCGAATATTAAATTTTGATTACGATAAGAACAAACCAAGTGATCTTTATATAAAATTAGTCATGTTTTAGGCTAAGGTTTGAAACTATTCAATCTTGACTTACTGATCAAAATCAAACATGAACCGAACTTCAATAAACTATCTAAATTTAGGGTCCGTTTGGTTTAAACTCCGAAAACGGAAACGGAATGGAAATAAATCTAGTCCATACGTACACCCTTGTTCATGAAGTTGTTGGGAATCATTCCTTGTGGTTTGAAATAATTGTAGTAAAATTTGATTAGTTTTAATACCTTATAGGGTAACAAAGTAGGGGGAAACAAGTGTATTTTGCATAAAATCTACCCGAATGAACAAAGTATATATGTGGACTAGATTCGTTTCCATTCTATTTTCGTTTCCGGAGTTACAACCAAACGGGTGTAATATACTGTGAATTTCCAGTCTAGTTATACTTCAAAATAACTGACCAAAAAATTACACATGTCACCAATTTTAGTGACCTTTTTAGATATAATTTAGTGTTGACATATTTGTTTGTTTGTTTTAGGTCATATTTGCATCTCGACCCCAAATTTATAGTGTTGAAGTCCACTGTGAGCTTATTATACTGATGTAATTCGAGGTATCTCAATCCCAATTTGATGTTCTAGAGGTTGTTGTTGAAACTTGAACACCCGATAATACAATAATTTTAATGACTTTAGAAGTTGTAGAGCTTTATAATTTACATGAAAACTTGGAACCAATGGGAAAATGTTTGTAAATGTTCGGTAAGCTATCGGCTGATATTATGAGATGTTACCTATTATTCGACATTAACATTGCAAGAAGCGAAACATATGCTTGCATGGAGAAAGAGAGGCTAAAAATACTAGACGTTGTGTTAATTCGGTAGATTTGTGAACGTCTTGATTACTATCAACAACTTAATCCGTTGGAGAGTACAAAATATATTCCAGTTGTTGTGGTAACCCCTCGAGATCTTTCAAGTGTTTATACATATCCTTCATGTGTTCCACATTTGTTCGAGTAAAGGCCGACTTAATTTCAAGGAGGGGAGGAGGAGGATGTGATACGAGGCATGCCTATAAAACCAAATTTGATAGTGTTGCATTATCTCAATAGTTCATATATTTCAATTGTTGTTGTTAGAACCGAACGACCCATAAGTAATAAAAATCTTTCGAATATTTACATGTTTACAGTTCACAAGGAAGTCTGAAGCCAATGAGAAGATTGTCTTTATTATTTTTAGATAGATTTTTTAATCGTGTTTTTTAGGTAGAATAGATCTTATGCAAATAAGTTAATACGATCTACACGTCGTCAAACTATTTTTTTATTATTAATTTTGTTTGTGAATGAGGATATTAACTCCGTGCCTAGCACTTGTATTATATAAAACATGACATTATTAACACCTCGAAGGTCATGTGAAAGTAAAGGAATAGATGCTTCAGAAGGATCCTGAATTATATGATCTCCAGGGGAAACTAAACGCATAAGAAGCTGAGTAGTCTGCTACGGAGGTAGCCTCCCTATGCGTATGACGTCAAACTACTTTACGTTGGAACATCAAATATTTGAACAATTTCAAAAATATTTAAATAATTTTTAGTTGAACAACTCCACGTAACATTTAAAAAATTGTTTCCTTGATTTAATGGTTGTAAATTATTCATGCTTTTAACCCTGAAACTCCTTTTAACTTTAACACAACCCTGTGTGTGCACGCGTGTGTGTGAATTGGTTCGGATGAGAACCAATTTTACGGAGAGAAATGAGAACTTCTTAAGAGTCGTTGTATTATAATAGATTAACGGTTAAGATTGAATCAGTTCATTTAATTATAGCATGATAATACTTATCATACTCGAAATATACTATACCCTTTTATGTTCATGAACCGTGAGTTCAATTGTGAAAAAATACAAAAGAAAACGTACTCGTGAATACAATAATAATATGGCTAGAAAAGTATGCTACGCTAGCAAATAAAAAAATTGTTTAATTAAGTTGTCCCGATTTACTTGAACATTATGTTCTTTTGATGCTCATTAATTCGATCATCCAAGTCTGGAAACCATCGTAGGAGACGGGCATGATCATCTCATATATCTCCTCCGTGATCTCAAGCTTCATACATTCTAGTGCCCATCACATTTTCACGGATATCAACATTGTTGCTTATAGACTCACGCAACATGGACACAACCAGTAACTGACGATGATGTAGTACCACATGATGTTGAAGATCTCATACGAAAGAATGATTTAGGCCGGCTAGTTTGTAAAAGCCGATCCTATTATTTTTTTACCTTTACTTATTTCTTACTTATTTTAATGAGAAATTTATATCTAAGACTTTCATACTTATCTAATCTTTTAAATGAGTAAAAATAATCAGATTTTTTTTAATAAACCTATAATATTTAATAAGTATAGTAAAGCAGAAGTTAGAAAATAAATTTGTGGAATAAAAGTAAAATGTTATATGGATGAATAAATAGGATAAAAAAAATATTTATGTCATTTTTATGAAGTAATCAATCCAAATCAAAAGGTTTTTTTTTGTCAAGTAAATATAATAAAGTTTTAATTATCACATTTATTGTTACTTATATCAGATCTCTATTCGGCCAGATGGATCCAACCAATGCATGTGTAGTGCGCATGCATAGTGAGTATGTGTTCGGGTGGGGCACGTACGCACCGAGAATGCACCTGGACAGGAAGCATACGCTTTATTTTTGCATTCAAGTAGGACGTCCCTATGTGCATCCACATTGCGAGTGCGCCTGGGGGGATCCCAAAAGAAAAAAATCGGACGCAGGCGCGATACAGATGTGTCCAAACGCATATACATATATATCGCACATGTGTTGACTATTTGATCATTTTTCATTTTAGCGAATAAAATCACTCTTACTTATATTAATGGAGGAATTTATTTCAATATTATCATTATCAAAAGTAAAAAGAGTAGAAGTTAAATAAAACATCATTATAGACTTATGTAATGTACTATATTATATGTATAGTAAAGAGAAAGTTAAAACCAAAAGTTATTTCAACATTTTTTTAAAAATGAATTTGCAGAATTGAAGTAATAAAGTAAAGTTGACAAGTTGTACCTTATTTAGATAGAAAATTATGTATATCATATTCTTACGGGAGTGTACTATGACTTGAAGTTATTTTATCAAGATAAAATACAATAAAATTATTGATCACAATTACCATTATTTATATTAACGAGGAACTCATAATAATATTATATGACATCTTATTTTTTAACATGAGAGTCGGAATTAAAAAAACGTCGTACTTATAACATTTACTATGATTACGTTATATGTATTGTAAATTAGAAATCAAAATCAAAACTTATTTTAATACCTTCTAAAAAAATAAAGTTGTAGATTTAAAGTAGGAAAGTAAAATTTTATTTTGATCAAAAGTTATGTATATATTTTTTAAAAGATAGATTATTAATAGTCAACGGATGTTGATAGTGTAATTATGGGTGGTTAACTATGTTAATAGTGTGATTATGGATTCTCAACATATGTTGGCATTGTATTTAGGGACTGTACCGGTGGTTGACAATGTAGTCATGGATTGAAAATTTTTGAACTTTCGAAAAAAATCAAAAAGAAATTTATTTTCTTTTTTTTTTAATTAAGTGGTTAAAAACTTAAAAATCACATAAATAAAAGTTGGTTGTTATATTTCAATTTCATTACTTTATGTTGTTATCCTTCGGTGGTTTTGTCACACGTTCGAATACATATGTGTGTTGAATTCGAACCAAATACATAAGCTCGGTGGAGTTTCATTCTATAACCAGTTGACAATAGCAGATGTGTCACACCAACTATATACAAAAAAACTGCAGGTCGGGACCCCTCCGATGGTGGCTGAAGCGAGGGCGATTATGTGGGCAATTGAGTTGATGATTGAGCATGATTTACATGGGTGTATCGTTGAGTCTGACTGCAAGGGCTTAATTCATATGTTGAGAAGAAACCTCCCTTGTACTGGTGTGATTGCAAACGTTTTTGTCAAGATCAAAGGCCTTCTGCGGCTTTGGGAGAGTATCGAATGGGGCTTTGCTCGGAGAGATGGCAACAAGGCTGCCCATTGGCTCAGTAGGGTTAAACCTATGATTCCTGTGTTTTCTTTTACGGCTTTTGATGATTCGGCTGAACTTATTTCGATTCTGTTCGAAGACGCTGGTAACTGCTGATTGTATTGCAGTTGCTGTTAATCAAAAAAAAAAAAAAAAAAAAAAAAAAACACTATATACATTAATTTCGAGCTCAACACATAAGCCCGTACAATTTCATAATAAAATTAAGCGCATGAGCAGTCACCAACCGTATATTCTATGTCAAAATATTCAAGGGGACGCTCTCCGGCTCGGTCTGGTTTATTTCTTCGACTTGGACCGTCCAGTTATCTGGTTTGAACCGGAATATGTACAGTTTTCAACGACTGCTGCTCGACGCCCTCGGTTTCCGGTCTGTTCTTCTATGTTTGGTTTCATTTCTTTATGCCTTTCGATTCTCTCTTCTGTGATCAGATTTGGAAATATAATTTTCCGGTACAAACAATGGAACTTAGATTCTCGTTGGAAGCAGATTTGCACAGGGATAGGACAAAGATTCAAGGACTCCAGCCGACGGCCACTCATTGACTGCCCCAGGTGTTGGTTAGTTCATTTGATTCAGTTTCATATGTAATAGAAATTGTTAACCCTTGCGGATGATTGGTTCTATTTTCTGTTAATATTCTACTATGTTTATGAAAATTTACGAAAATTTCTGTTAATATTCTACTATGTTTATGAAAATTGGTACGCTTTTGTCTCTTACACTTTAATTTGATCAATTGATCAACTTAGAGGCGCATGATCTCTTACACATTTGAGAAAAAGGAAACCTTGTGAGTTGTGGCTCATGGTGATTTTAGGACCCGTTTGGTATCATATGGATATCGATAAAAAAACAAAACAAAAAACTGCGTTTAGCGTTTAAGTATATGATATAAGTTTGATATCTGATATACTCCGAATACACATTTTCTCTGGTTTTGATATACGTCAAAAAACTTGAGGAATTACAATCTTATATTTGTCATCCTCTCCCAATTTTTCTAGGTATGAATACCAAACAAGCCCATAGGTATATGAAGATATAAATTTCTAGAATGTGAAAGAGTATTTCATTCAACATTTATGTGTATCACCTTCAACGCATAGTGAGAGTATTAAGGAAACGTGGAAAGGATTTGCCTCAAGGAGTCTATTCAATCATGGTGCTGGACTGCTGGCTGCAAAGGATTCTAACTAAAGATGTTTGAGTTTTGGTGAATTGATCAGTTGATTTAGCTTTTTAAATTATGCTGTACCAATCCATAGTATCTTAGCACTAGAGAAATGACCCTTTCCTTGATCAAAACTGCGATTTGGAAAAGCTCAATGATGAAACCAATTATTACCCTAGATCTACCTGAGCTCCAAATTGTTTTGCCAAAGGTGGCATTATTTGTCGACACGCTAAAATTTCTTCTTATTGTTTTTTTTCCTGACTTAGAAATCGAGACCTGTGTCATCACAATTCACAAGTGCTTCAATAGCGGGAAAGCATTACTGTAGGATATTTTTCAATTTTTTGTTTTCGAGTCTGAACTGAATGTAGTATCAGTATTGAACTCAAGCCTGTAGATAGTTGATCAGTACACATCAAAATATTGCCAAAACATCCCCTTTAATTCCAATATCTAATCCAACATTAGTCACAAGCTGTCCCTAAAGTATTATATCACCGAGTAGAGTAACTAAAGTGAACAAATTATTCTTGGTAGATAAGCTTACTAAATCCTTTTAGAATCAAAATTGGCACTTTAGTGGTATTGTAGCTAAAGGAAGTACAACAAAAGTTGCATATCCTTTGAAGAGGTTGTAATGAAAAGAAAATAGGGAAAAGATGGACCACCACCTTGTTGATGTATTCCATAGGTAAAAGGCGGCTTACTCATGTTTCTGCATAGTCCATCAAGAAGTTGCAAACATGCACCTATACCTTTGTCATGCCTTAACCCATCTTCAAGGAAACAAGCTCGCTTGGCTTGAATGTCATTCAGTTAGGGCATCAAAAATCTAACGGTAATTTAGTCCTATCTAAGTTCCTTAGTTGTCCAAGAGCAATTTCTGGAGAACTTGATTGCTTGGAGTTAGATATAAGTTTCTCATTTATCTTTTACTTTGAACATAGAGCTGTAGGTGTTGGTCACTGGTGTACTTGTGTATCTTATCCAGACTCGAAGTATCTTTTTGAACCTGTTGATTGCTTGTTACTTACTATATCAAATCCTTTTATCTTATAGGTATGGAATGATACTTTTCTTGGTAAGGAAGCAAGAGGAATTGATCTTTTTGATTGTTAGATGTAGTTTTCACTCTTTAAACGTCCAAAATAACTAGTATATCTCATATGGGACCACTAAGTATATTGTTCTATCATAAATTGTGAAAGTCTCCATCAATTAGCATCTTAACTGCCACTACATGCCTTTTCATGACCTTGCATACCCCACAGTCACAGATAGGAAATACCTCCAAGTAAACCACAAGCTTTTGGAGAATATCCAAGATTTAAAGATACCCGATCACAAATAATTGTAGGTTTAAAAGGAGAGTATGATAGTATCTGCCTATTCTTCACCCGTAGGGTAGGAGGCCAGGATCTATTCTATATGTTGTCTTTATCTTTCGTGAGTGTCTTATTATGGCATTTTTCCTAACATGTCTTTTTCTCTCTTTAAAAACTTTGAATATTACTTTGCTCCATTTAAAGTGGAGGGTCTTTGGGTTATCTCACAAGTGTTGGAATATCTCCAGTTGAAGGAACCTAATCAAAGTTTTGTAGAATACTTGGAAGCCTCTGATGATTTTGGTCTTAATTAATGCATAGCTGCATTTATCTATTTTCAACTAGACGACAGTAGTTCGAACTGTTCTAATTCTTGTAAGTGAAATGTTTTTGCTAAATGGAATCTGTCAAATGCTGAAAATAATTTGTAGTGTTTTCGCTGGTTTCCTATGCATCTGTTTCCATTTTGCTTTACTTCATAAAGGAAATCTATGTCATCATCATAAGATTAATAAACTTCCTAAAGATTGGAGTAAATTGAAGTTAATGATCTTGTGATGATGCAGTATGTTATTATTATTTGGTTAGTACAAAACCTGTCTGACTGTACACAAACTTCAGTGTTGCTAAGCCTGCTTCAAATGAGAGGAAAAAAATGATGTGTAAAAGACAGGCTTTTCTTGTCATCTGCATAGAATGGCATGACATTTCAGCTTTGCTTGCTTGTTGTTGGAGTAGTATGGATGACTCTAGTTAAGCCAATTAACGTATACTAAACATGAAGGAAACCAAATGAGCCAAAGATTCTGGATTCTGCATCTTTTTCATCCTTCCTGCTGCGCCCACAACCTTCAAGTTCTTACAGAATTTATGAAGTAGTTGGGCCCCATACATTTACCTTTGATTAGTCTAGGTTCATTAGGGTTGGGGTGGTAGGTAGCAGGGTCCCAAAATTTTAGCTGCATGAAAATGTACAAACCCAAGCAAGTATACTGCCATGGTTTTGATCTGGTCCCACTTGTTTATAAAGCAAATGTGGTAGAACCACCTTTTTCTTCACTCTTGCTGGTCATCACCTTTTCTTTTTTCACCCTGTTGGCTTAACAGAATCACTCATTCTTCTTTCTATAAAAAAACATGGATCAGTCTTCTTCAAGTTAAAAACTTCCCAAGTCCTAAAAACTACCACCATCCTCTGTCTCTCTTCCATCCTCTTCTTTCTCCTCAAAATAGAGTTCTACTCATCACACCTATGATCATTCTCTTCTTCTCCTTCTCCCTTTCTCTTAAGAGCCACTCATCCTTCTTAGGAAGGGAGATATAAGGGCTGGGGGGCGGGGGGGTTGGAGTTGGAAAAAACTGGGGTAAAGCTAATTGTTGAAGAATTAATATGTCGGGAGATGGTGCTGGTGGCTGTGTTTGCTGTCATGGTAGAAGGGTTTTGAAAATCTTGCTTGGTGCATTGCTTCTGGTTTGTTTTGTATCAATTTTGTCCATAGGAACAGTATCATCAAATGTGGTGATAAAGGCACCCACTACTAGTACAATTCCACCCAATGCTCATTTCGAGCATGGGAAGATGTTAGTGGGTAATCGGCGCGTTCATCTTGGTCATCACCTTGTTGTCGTTAGCAAGAGAAGAGTTCCCAATGGCCCTGATCCAATTCACAACAGGTACTTCCATCTTTTATCTTACCAATTTGTCAATTGCCAGTGTGATGAATCAAGAATTAATATTTTTTGTTGGTGATGATAATAAGATCAGTATTGAAGTTTTAAATTGTCTGTAAGCTGATTTGCTTCCTAATCTTTTTTAATAAGTGTGATGAATATTAGGATAAGCAAGAAAAATTGTTACTGGTGCATGGGAGGTGTGATGGTGTACTTTGAGCTCTTTTAAAAAAGTATCTTTAAAATCAGCCTTTCTCTTATTTTTATAACTGGTAAATAAAGTTGGTTGGACTGCTTTTTTTTTATGGGGTTAAAACATAGATGTTTCCCCCTCTTCCCTAATTTTGATGTTCAAATGAGTATTTGAGGGCCCTCACTCTCAAGTCTCACACATGCTTTTGTTAAAGCCTCCTGAATTTTGGTCACTTAAACTTTTCTTTTGTTTTTCAGGCGTATAGGCGAGTCAAGACGACCGCCAGGCAGAGCCTAAGCGTATGGACCGTCAAGCTGCTATCAATTCAAGGAGAGCGTGATTTAGTGTTTGCCATATATTCTGATGATAATTGTTGAAACTGTGTAGAGCCATTATGAATGTTTAGTTATGATTCAACTCGAATGAAAACGGTTGGTTGGTTGGTTTGTTTTGAATTCGCGCTACAAGACGAACGAAGCTTACGTAGAGCTTTGAGTTTTCATGAGGAAATGGTAGATTTGAAAGGCTTGCATGAGTGACCACTGCATAATAGAGGATCCTTCTTTTTTGACTGTGTGCTCTATGCATATGAATATATGATAATGAGTAGGCTTGCACTGTTTGCTCTTTTGGCCAAAAAAGGATTCTTTTCTCTTTGCCTTTTAACTGTTTCCTTCTCACTGTGGCTCTTCTTGTTGAGAAAATGAAGGCTGGTGTTCTTGTCAATCATGAATGTTAATGCCCCATTTTAATAACGTTATTTTGCTTTTGGATCATGTTTTATGGAAAGGACTTTGCAATTACTGCACTTAATTTGGTCTCAATCATGTTTACCCTCTGCCGACGTTCTAACTTGGCTACTGTTCCAAGGAATAGACATTAACTTCAGTTAATTTTAGATTCTTGTCAGATTTAAGAATTTGGTCCAGGGGAGAAACCCCTGTTCTACAAATTTGGGTTTTAAGGTTCATATGATTCAACACAAATAATCACGAGATTATAGGGTCAGATTGTTGTCGTTTTAAGATAACCAAACATAAATGAATATAGACGGGTTTGGCTCCGGCGAAGTTGACAATTACTTATATAATCATAATTTATAAATATCGGTTAGAGTTATGATGTCCGGTATGTTGCAAAGACTTGGTTGATCTATGATCTGCGTCTCAACTGATGCAAAATGCAGATATTGAGAAGGGTAATGAGATGCCAAAATGAGAAATGCGACAAAAACCAGAAAGCAGATCGAAAGAAAAAGAAAAGAAAAACACACAACTGTGTGTTTGCTTTATGTGTTTCTGCTTTTACTTTTTATATATTGCAAACAGGTTTGATTTTGATAGTTTCAAGAAGTGAAGACTGGGTCCTAAATGCAAATATATATTCTTTGAAGAGAGAAAGCATTGCCTTTTGTAGCAAAGGCAAGTGACAATCACACATATCTTGCAGATTTGCTGGTTTTAGGTTCTAAGTTTTTATTACAGTAACTTTGTCATCAGCTTTGCAATTACTATCTTTTCATTCATTTATGCGGGTTTAGCCTTTATTATCATCACCCTCTTTTTCAAAATGGTTTGTTTTAGTTTCACAAAACAATACGTGACTGAATGAATACTTGAAAAAGTATGAAACAAAGGAGCCAAAGTTTGAAAAGTGGGTCAAGCCAGAAGTCATCACATTTCAAAAAGAGATTGATTTGAACAAAAAGCTAAGTTGGATAAGCTGAAGCGTGCAGACTATCGATCATTTAATCCATGCAGGAAAATAACACCATCATCTTTCTGCTACAAAGCAAATGAAGCTGTTGAAATATGCAGCAACGGATAGAGATTCATGGAAAACATCATGCTAAGTACTAGGATTGTCCCGAGTATGTCTTCAGTTGACTACTTCCTAACAGAGGAACAAAGGGGTGATAAAATGACGTCGTTTGGATGTGTTTGGTGCAAAGGAAATGTAAATGTTAGTAATTTCGATTTTTTTGCAAAACAAAACCCGTAACTGTTGGTATTATTGTATTTTTTATTTATATTTTCAATATTTCTCTTTACAATTTGTTAAAAAAAAAACGTTAATCTCTTTTTACCGATTAAACAAGAACCGTACCAGATTTTTTTTTTTCATAAATAAGATTGCTGTTGATTTGAAATTCCAATTAAAAAAAAGTCCATAATGTTTTTCTTTTCACAGCAGTAGATTTTAAATTTCGAAGATATTGAAGAAAAAAAATGTCCCTGTTGCTTTTTTTTTAATAAACGAGATTCTTTTTTTTATTTATCAATAAAACTTTTGTATTAACATAATCTATAAAATCTTAATTAAATTTAAGTTATAACTTCTAATTGATTTTTATTGAATCAAAAAATCAATCAATCAAACTTACTTTTTAAATTCCGATAAATTACGAAATTCAATGTCATTAACAATTATATTAATTTATATTTTGATAAATTACGAAATTCAATGTCATTAACAATTATATTAATTTATATTTTCACATATCATTAGTCATCTTATCTTACGTGCTAACGACATATCACTAAAAAATATCACTAAAAAAAACTCCGTAAAATATCGTCAAAGATTTTAGTAAGAAACCTGCCCCTTGCGCAGGATAGGAACTAGTGACCTACTAAAAATCTCTCGAATAATCTACTATCACCGAATAGTAGGTACTAGGTAGCTTTTATTTTTCTGCTCCCCATATAGCTCCACTCCACCTAACAAGGCCTAAGGTTGCACTCACGAGATCCCAATCAATAACGTAATCAATAACGCAAGAAAAAGAAACTTGATACAGCAGTGAAACGGAGAGAGAGTCTTCACTTCCTATTTTAACTGTAAGCAAGATTTCAAGTTCGAGATATGGCGATAGGGATCCTGATTTGAGGTGGGTAGGCAGTTAGGTTAAAGAAAATACTATTACAACAAGGACAAAGATTTCCAAAGCCGGTAAGTTGTAAGCAAGCAGAATAGAGTGATGGAGACAGAGAAGGTTCATTTCTGTATCTATCAATTGCGAGTGTGAGCTGAGTATTTCCTACCAGAGGAACAAAGTTTTAAGTACCTGGAATTAGAAGAGTGATGCTGCTAAGTGCTAACTGGATCTTTTAAGATTTACAACAAGGTAACATACATGTTATCATCTTCCAAACACAGTACACCTATTTAAAGCTTTTGACACGGAATTTCTACAGCATTTTTGAATCAATACTGATATCAAAACAAGACACCATTCCATCAACAAGAAGCTATACAGTTATTAGCTTATATATATATATATTTCACAGGCATATCTGACAATACAACTGCATATCATGAAGTTTTAGCCGATAGGAGTAGCAATAATAACACAAGTGCTTCAAGGAGCTTACCATGATATGCAGGAGTAGGAGCAGAACAATGAGTGATGTCCTGCTCTACTTTACACCCAACTTTATGCTGGACCACCATTGTCATGTCCAATGGCAAACAGAGGAAAGTCATCGTATTGCTCAGAAAAACCATGATCCTCAGCCATACTATTCAAAGATTCATAAGCTTGGTACATGGAAAACCTGTCCTTTGGCCGAGAAGCCACACAACTACAGGCAACTTGTAGAACCCGAAGAATCTCATCATCGTGACCCTTGCCAAATAAATCTTTATCAATAGCTTCATTGATTCGCCCAGATGTAGAGAGCTTATTGACCCAATCCACTAAGTTACCTTTGAATCCTTCCTCCACAGCAGTCACTTCCAGAGGTTTTTGCTTTGTTACTACTTCCAAAAGAACCATTCCAAAAGCGTAAACATCTCCTTTTAGTGATGCAACCATGGTGCTCGAGTATTCTGGTGCTACATAACCAAATTCACCCAGATCGCCATTCACATAGCTGCTCTCATTATCTTCAGATGCATTCATTAGCCTTGCCAACCCGAAATCGATTATTCTAGCATCAAGATCCTCATCCAAAAGAATCACATGTGAACTAATATTCTGGTGCAAATAAGGAGGTTGGTTACCATGGTGAAGCCAGGCAAGTCCCCTAGCGATACCCAAGCAGATCCGAAACCTAGTAGGCCAATCCAATACCATATCGCCACCGTGTAACATAGCATACAATGTTCCATTGGACATATGCTTATAGACCAAAAGCTTTTCATCCTCCACAACACAAAACCCCAAAAGAGGCACCAAATTTGGATGCCTTAGCTTCCCTAAACGGTTCATCTCCATCCGAAATTGCTTCTCGCTCAGCTTACAAGCATTCAATCGCTTCACCGCAAGAGCAGAACCATCTGGCAACACAGCCTTGTAAGTAGTCCCCATCCTGGTAGAATACATCACAGTTTGCTGGCTAAAATTGTGTGTGGCCGCCATTAAATCAGCAAGCTTAACCTTCACAAGGGGCTTCTGAAACAAAGTAACCTGAACAAGGCGGTGAGCCCTCAACCTATCAGCCCAGCTACTATCATCACCCCTCCCAAGTCCATACCCTTTCTTCCTCCTATGACTAGCTCTAGAGAAATACCACCACCACAAACCAAACCCTAGCAACAAAGAAGCCGCAGCACCAAAAACCCCAGCGGCAACAATAATCGCCAGATTCTTCTTACTCAGGCCACCGCACTTCCCAACAGGCTTCCCGCACAAATCATTCCCATCAAAAACAGACTTGTCAAAATGACCTAATCCACTCGGAATCGGACCAGTAAGATCATTATTAGCAACAGAGAAATCACTTAAGCGACTCAAGCTACCCAATTGAAAAGGTATATTTCCAGACAACTGATTACTCGACAAATCAAGCTTGTTCAAGTACTGACAACTTCCAATTCCGGCTGGAATCCCACCGGTGAGCTGATTACTCGAGAAATCCAAGCTAACAAGATACGATAACCAACTACAGATCGAGGAAGGGATGGAACCAGAGAAATTATTACCAGAAAGATCAAGGTGTTGGAGGTTGGTGGTGCAGAGCTTGAGAGAATCAGGGATCTGTCCGGATAGCTGAAATTCGCGAAGCTCGAGCTTAAGAAGGCGATTCTCGTGGTCGTTCCAGCAGTCTACGCCTACGAAGTTGCATATGAATCCGGATGTAGTGTTGGAGAAGTCCCAGGAGCTGAGGTGGTTCTGCGGATCTTTTACAGACTGTTTTATGCCTTGCAAGCACTTAACGTCGTCAGCGTAGACAGATCCGAGAAGGAAGAAGAGGAACAGGAGTCGGAGGAAGCTCAGATCTACTAGAGCTGCCATGGTTGAAGCTCTGAAACTTTTCCCTCTCTCTAGACGAGGAAATTGGGGAGCTCTGTGCAGAGCATTGATGAGGGTAGAGGAGAGAGAGGGTGGTGGGGTTTGAAAAACAGGTTGGAATAAACATGAGTGTGGTGCTTACAAACAAAGACGAAAGAGAGGAATTTACTTTGATTTTTTTTATTGTTTGTAATTGGAAATTATGACGTGGCAAGTATTGATTGGTGGTGGTTGCTGAGAATTTTGACTGGGGAAATCTATTTTGCATGGAAGGGGAAGTTTGACCGGTCAAAAATAGTACTGTAACTTGATAGGGAAAGAAACCAGAACTCCCGGGAACCATATGAAGATGAGAGCAAAATTGCACAATATACCCGAACTTTTGAATTTGTTATGTTCAATAGCATAAGTTTTTCAAATTATAAAATATATACCAACTTTTGGAATAGTTTTTTGAAGGAAGGGATGCATACCCACGACCACGAGAGAATCCTTCGGCCAAGTTTTCTAAATTTGTATATTTTAACCTACGTACACTTTAAAGGTTAACTACAAAAGTGACACATTAAATCATCTTGTTAATTCCATATTAGTTATGCATGCTTAGGAGTAAATAGTTTACGGTAATATGCTCTCGGCTAGGGCTGGCTGTTTAAATTCCGGCCCGGACATGGATTAGACCCGAAAATTATTGTTGGACCGGACCGAATTTGGACCAATTTGTCAATTTTAACGGGATTGATTTTAGGCCCAAAAACCCAAAAAATAAATATAAAGAATTTGGCTCAACCGGTCTGGACCGGACATGGACCGGATATTCAGGTCCGGTCCATGGCCAGCCCACTAGCAAACTTCCATTCCGGTAGGGCTGAGCATCGGTTAATGACCGAACCGATAACCGAATATGTGGAAAACACGAACCGAAATGATTGACTTGGTTACGGTTCGGTTTGAAAACCGAAATTTCGGTTCGGTTTCGACTATAGCCGAATAAGGTTTGAAGTTTGAACAAGGTGTCGAGTTTGTCGACTGTCGATATTCATAAAGAACATGAGAAAACAGAGAAATTGAGAACAAACTTTGAACATTGACACTGACACTGACAGAAATGATAGCGAACAACCAAAGAGATTCAGAGAACAAGGTTTGATTCGTTTGAATAAAGACTGAACTTTGAAGACTGTAGATTTTCAAAGGAGTGTGAGAAGAAACATGTTGGTTGTTGCCGCCTTGCCGGCAACCGGAGACTGTGGAACTGAGGGAGGTGTTGCCGACTCGCCGCAAGCTCGCAGAGTCGCAGTCGCATCTGAAACGAAGAGGGAAGAAGGGATTGTCAACTTCTCAAGTGTCAACGAAGAGGGAAGAAGGGAGTCAAGGGACTGGAGAACAAAACGAACCTGACAGCCGGAGTGGAGAATGGAGGATGTCGGAGTGGAGCTTGGATGCTGGAGCGTTGGAGGTGTCGGGTTGTCACGAAGGAAACCAAAGACGCCGAGAGAAATCGAAAACAAAGAAGAAACACGAGGACTGCTTGACCTAAATCCCTAACTTTCTTTTTTTTTTTAAAAAAAGTCTGTTCAGACCGACGGTTTTCGGTTTGGATGGTCAACCAAACCGAACCGAAAATAAAAAATGGAATTTATGTAAACCGATAGTCGAATCGTTATATCGGTGTACGGTTCAGTTCTTGTTGTTTCAGTTCGGTTTAATCGAACCGACCGACTTATGATCATCCCTATGCTCCGGTCCAGACTGAATGAACAATCTCAATTACAAGTACTCAAAGATGTGCCTAAAACATGTTGATTTTCTTGGTTATAATTATCCAAAAAAATCACACATGAACTTTGATTAGTCTTGGATCCAAATAATTATTTTTTCTCTCGAGTTTATATGAAAAATCCTACAATTTTTTATATATTTTTGATAGGAATTTTTTTTTCCAGCACAAATCTATCAAAGACTTAAAAATCACGATTTAACTCTCGCCTCTTCCAAACTCATCCTAATAATAAACAAGTCTAAAAATTACGATTTCCAAAATTTTCCCCAAACTAAGGCATGCATCCACTGAAATTTTTAGATCTTAACTTAGCAGCTCAAACCTTATGAATCTATCAACCAAACTATGAATTTCCAGAATCATAAACAACTCTAAAAATCAATTAAAAAAATGTTAGAAAGCGTATATCTAGGATTAAAAAAAACTTTATCTACTAGAAGATAGAATCTGTTTTTTCTATTCTCTTATTCTATTTTCCCCAAGAAAAATGGATTCCCAAATTCTTCTTCAAATGCTTCAAACCTTCCCTCAAACTGTAGCTCTCAACATCCTCTATAACTTTAATGAAGGAGTTAAAGGGGAAAGAGAAACATTTGAGGTTTAATTAAATCAAATATTAATGGAAGCTTACTTTAGCTTTCGTTTGAAGTTGGAAAATAGAGAGCGGAGGATGAGTTGTGGGGGGGTCGACATTTTCGGTTGACAAATGCATATTCATCATTGTGTTAGCCACCAAATGCATGTAATAGTAACTATGTTAGTTGTTAATTTGGTTAGTACTCGTGTCTTGTACGGTTACGAAATAAAATTTATTATAAAAATATTTATATATTTTAATCATAATATATTACATATATCTATTTTTAGAATTTTTTTTTTTACTTAATATGTATATGAGATATAGTCTATTAGAATATTCAACAAACATATTTTATTATACTTTAAGCCTAACATGCTTTAACAAGTGTTTTTTTTATAAGACAGTACAGACGATGAAATCAACTTTTGGTTTGACCGCTAGACAAAAAACGGTTTTTCAGTTTTCACAGCCAGCGCATAACCAAGATTTCCTTCTTGCCATACCTATTGATGGACTTGGACAATGTATGTCTCCCGTTGAGTATCGCACGATCCTCAAGTATCGCCTTGTGATTCCTTTGTTCTCGTCTGATATGTTTTGTTTTATGACTAATTGTGGGAGGCCTTTGGATGTTTTTGGGAGCATGCGGTTCATTGTAAAGAAGTATCCCGCTTCAAATATAGGCATGATCTGATTCGTGATGAATGTGACGTGTTTAAGAGAGCAGAGATTTCGATACGTTTGGTTTTCTTGCGCCTGATGCCGTCGAGATTCTCAAGAGGGTGCAACGGGTCTTGCATGGTAATTTTGTGTCACCTAGGTCTTCAGATATAGTGTTTAGAAGGATCAGATTTGCTATTCAGAAAGGGTTGACGGTACAGCTTGTTGCCCGCCTAACTTCTAACTAGATGCAATAATCTAGATTAATAAATTTATATCATATTCAATTACAAACTAAATAATTCTCTGATATGAAAACTTTCAATACTTTAAGCAAACAACTTTTATTGAATTATTTTAAAAATAAATACTAACATTTAAAAACATATCAATTATAATGTAATATATTTATTAGTTATAATAGTTTTGTTCAATAATTTTATTTATGTAATAATTAACTATACCAAAAAAATTTATAATAAAATAAACTGATTATTAAAATAAATCACTATAAAACTGAATAAATATAAAATTATTTTAAGTATATTAAAAATATATGATTGTTTGAAATGTAAAAAGTAAATAACAAATCATATATCTTAATTTAAAAACTTGACTTAGAAAATTTTATATTATATAATTTTCTAACACAAATAGTATAATATTTGACACAAATAGTATGATATTTAGTAAATTCTTAAATCTCTTATCATACTTTAACTAAAAAACTAAGTAAAATAAAATTTAGAAACTTTTAAAAAAAAAATGGACTTGTTAGGATTTATGATAGTCATTCTCTAGGACTAAAGGTCTTTGTTTCATCTCCAAAATTTTTTATAATCTATTCATTTTTTTTCTTTTTCAAATGTTTACTTTTATATCAAGACAGATAACAAACACTTTCTTACTTGAGTAGAGAGCAGTCAGTATTAACGATGCACATTTGTAAAAATACTAACATTTTGCAAATCATCATATGATGCATAAAGATTTGAATTTCACTCATTTTATACCCTGCTAGGCTGCTACCTTTTATTGCTCAAACACAAGATCTTTAAGGCCATGTTTCATGTTGTTTTGGTTCCGCTTAAGTAAAAGAATGCTACTTGATAAGGGCCAAAAGCTATAATCATGACAACCCTTCGCGTGCGTAGTTGATAACTCATTCAACTACGCACTTGGAGTTAGTAGTAGTTAATATTAAAAAAAAAATTTTTTTTTTTATTTTTTTACTTCTACTACGCACGTCAAGTGCGTAGTTTAATTTTTCAATTTTTTTTTCTCGGATTCCAACTACGCACCCCATATGCGTAGTTGGCTCCAACTACGCACCTCATATGCGTAGTTGTAAACCAGTCAACTACGCACGCGAAGTGCGTAATTACGGTGACAAATAGTGATTTTCGCCGGTACGTCTAATTAACACCAAAAAAATTTCTCCCCCTACTCTCTTTCTTCAATCTTCTCTCCTTCCCATCATATTTTTTTCACAAAATTTCTTTTCATACCACCACCAACAAATTATAAAAATTCTTTCACAACCCTCTCTCTCCTACTTTTTAACTTATCCTATCACACTCTCTTCTATATTTGTCCAAATTTTTAGTTAATTTTTATTGTTATTTTACCAAACTCTTAATTATATTTTATTTTAGTGAATTTTTTTTAGTTAATTTTAAATTAATGGAATAATAATAATTAAATTAATACGATTATAAATTAGTAAAAAAAACTAATTAAATAACATGATTATCAATAATTATGAGATAAAATAACGGTACATGAAATAAGAACATTATGCATGAAGATTAAAGCGTCATTAAAAAAAATAAATGAAAATACAACAATGGTAAATAAATTACGAAACATAATCACGAAATCATAGAGATGTTGATAACTTTTTTAAGGATTCACTTCACCAAACTTTTGTTAAATTTGCTCTATCAAGTCATCTGTAACACCCCGAATTCTAGGAATCCGGATGCTACTGGTTAAGACCTCACAATGGGTCCCGACCTTAGTTTAACAACAACTTAACTTGAATCTTACAACAAGGCACAAAATAAGTAACCGATAAAATCATAATGCAAATGAATGACCGAAAAAGAAGTAGTGTCACCCGTCTAAGAGTGACAAAATCCAACAAAAGGAAGACGAGTTTGTCACTGACAATAATACCGAAAAGAAACTCAAACAAAATAACATGAAACCCGGCTGACCACCTCTCTCCGGATCCCTCAACAGCGGCCTAACCTGCAAGGTCTACAACATCGGTTTACACCGTTAGCTAACAATCACTATTTAAGTACATACTAAGTAGCGCACACACACAAGCGGAATTAAAACACATAACATGTTTCACACTCAATCATATTATTATCTTTCATTAGGTGGTTCACTTCTATTAATTCAACTTATTGTGTGGCACGAAGGTCCCATCGACCTTCGCCTCTATTCCCTTAAACCAACCGGAATGGATCCAATGCATCTCATCGTGTACCGTATGGACTGGTCGCAGAGAGCCTCCCAGTCACCTGACAGCGTTTGGCAATGATGCCACGACCCGTTCTCATACACTTGGGTCTACTTATACCGTAACGTCGTCTTACTCTTGTTATAACTATAAACACGCATCACACACCACTACAATAATACACACTCATATATGTATCATTAGCTAAGCAAGTCCATAAGACTTACCAGAACTGGTCCGATATCCAAACTTGCTAAAACTCGATCCGTACGTAAACAATCTCAAAACCTGATCAAGACGGAAAACGCCTTAACAACACAATTCTATCACTTATGAAGCTTCTAGAAGATTTCTAGACTAACTATGAGGTTCTTATAAAGAAAGAATAAGAAATTCTAACTTTTATAAATATTACCAAAATGCCCCTATCTTTCCTGAAATTCCGAAAAGATCCAAACCGATCTAAGACCCTTACTATAGTCCAACAACATCTCACAATCCTAAAAGTTTCATATCGGCTTGAGGGTTTGTTCAAACTTACAATTTATGTCCATAACCTTAAAAAGCTTTTTTCGAAAATACCTCGAGTGCCCTACTTTAGCGTATCAAAAGTATTTCTTACTAAATTTCAAAAATTCCGAGAAAAATCCTACACATACTATGCATATCTACTTTTGACTAAAATGAGCAAAAATTCCCAAATAAAAACTCATAGGTTCTATACAAAATTTCAAAGGTGCCTTCATGCACACACCAATTCCTATACTTAGCCAAATTTCCCAACTCGTTTAGAAATTGAGTTTGTACTCTACTTCATGACCTCATAAGTCCAAATCTAACCGTTGGATCGTTCCCAAGTTTTAATACAATAAACTACATACTATCATCAACAACATATCAAAAATTCAACCATAAAAGATAATTCATTCATACCTAAATCTAGTTCCAAAGTTAGGTCAAGATGCCGTTCATCCTTAGCCTTAGTCATTTTCGCCATATTTTATGTCCAAAATAGATTTTCTATCCATTAAATAAATACTAAGATTTCCAACCCTATAAATCTCAATCACTGAAACTCAACTTACATAGTCTCCAAATGCCAACAAGCTACTAATTTCACAATCCTATAAACATGGGTCGTATCCTAAAAATATAAACTTGGATTACTTTAAGTAATTATCCAATTTCGGGCATTTTTCGCAACATTAGAAAGTTTGAGTAATAAACTGTAAATATAAAGTTGGGCCATTTCTTGTAATTATTCAGTCAGGGGCAGACTTGCAAATTCCAAAAATCTGGGTCAATTACATAAATATAAGGTATTGGCATATTTCGTAATTTACCCCTAATTCGGTCAAACCCGAGTTGACCCGATCTAGGGTTTGGGGCACGGCCAACAACGGGAATCCGGCGACTAGGGCGGTGGTGGAGCTGCGATCCGGGGAAGAGACGTCGACAGGTCCGGTGGTAACTTCTGTTGTCGACGACAACGGCGAGGAGGAAGGCGAAGATGGCGGTTTTCGCTAGGGCTCGTCTGGATCTGGCAGGGCAGGGCTCGGAACGGCGTATCGGGCTGGTGGTGGATCCATGGCTTTGCGGCGGAGTAAGCTCGAGCGGTGCAACCCGGAGGAGGCAGTGAAGGAGACACAACTGGTCTAGATTCCCGGCGGTGGAGGCTCGACTTGTTTCCCTTGTTTCGATGCATAGGCAGGCGCTCGGATCTGTTCGATCGGGCTCGATTCCGGCAAGGCGGGTCTGGGTTCGGCAACTGTTGACAGTGGCGACGGACGGAGACTCAATTGGTAGGAGTTAAGCCGTCACGTCTCCGGCGAGGGTTAGGGTTTGGGTGGCTAGGGTTTCGAGAAAAAAAGCTTGAGAGAGACGATGAATAGTAGAGCATTGAGAAAAGTGTTACAGTTTCTAACCAACTCTCTAAAATCCAAATCCCGATTTTTTTATTTTTTTATTTTTCCTCAAACAAACTTGATATCGATAAATCTTCAATTTTAATCTTCTATAATCCACAATATATTGTGACTATTCTCCGCATTAGTTCGTTTATATTTAATTCAACCGGAAACCTACAATTCGGAAAATAAACAACTACTAAAATCTCGATCAGATAATCCCCAACAAAAATCCGGGATATTACATCATCTTTAAGGGACTCATGAGTTCGTCTATTACGCATAGCGTCCAGTGTCTCCAAGTATTTGTTAATGTCGATCGGACGTCCAGTTTGAAACTGTAAAGCTTCATTGTTGTTGACGGTAGCACTTGTACTCGCTTCACCTCTACGACGCGAACATTGATTAGGGTGATCTGTTTCGTAATATCTTCTTGTTACTTCAGCATTCTTTTAAGTGTCTCGTACGCGTTCATCCTCCTCTATCATGTTATGAATAATAATACAAGCCTTCATAATGTCGGACAATATATCTTCATCATAAGCAAGAGCTGATTATCTTACAATTGCAAACCTTGCATGCAGAACTCCAAATGCACGTTCAATATCCTTACGTGCACCGGCATGACAATTGTGAGAGCCCTTTTCTTCGGACCAAGATCGGACCATAGCCGAGATTGGCTTTGGCCCGAGACTGGCCTTTCCGCACCCGCGGGCTTGACCACCGCCCCTGCGGCTCCTTGGACTGCCCCTGCGGTATCCGGCGGCTGCAGTCGGTTTTGTTGACTCTTTGACCATGCTTTACCTTCTCCTTTCCTTTCTTCTTAAGCCTCTTCTGTGGTTCGTGAGCAAGGGTTTCCATTCCTTTCCCCAGCCTTACGTCCTTCTTGCTTCTCCTTCGTCTTCTTTGATCTTGTTCTTGGTTGGAAGAGTTTGGTTGGAGTTTATGTGAGTGGTGGCTTTTGTGGTGATGCTAGTGTGTGTGTTGTTGTGCTTGGAAGCCAACCTTGGTGTTTGTTGATCCTTCCTGCAACCTAGGACCTTCAGTAGTGGTGAGTGTTTGCTCTTCTCCTTCTTTTCTTTTTTGATTCAATCCTTCTAGCTTAGGATTAGATGTATGTTAAGGGTTCTGATGTTGGAATGTGTATTGATATGTATGTATGTGACTATGGAAGAGAATAGACGTGATTTGATCACGTGAAGAGCCAAAGAGAAGCCGCGAGGTTTCATTCTGCACTGTCGTCGCCCCCACGGCCAGAAGTCACCGCCCCTGCGGAAGACGTGCCGCAGCGCCCGCGCCGTGCCTGCGTTGCCAGCGACCTTTGTCACCGCCCCCGCGGCCGAGTGTCACCGCGCCTGCGGTTGCTTGCTTTCCGCCCCTGCGTCCTTAGATCACGCAGGTGCGTCTTGTCCCGGGGCTACCTATAGTTAGGTAGTTCCTTTCCTTTCTAGTATGAGGGTACTAGTATCATGTTAGGTATCGGTTTATGATGAGTATGTTATAGATATGCCGGTTACGGCCTTGAGGTTACGAGTTGAATATGATCCCTTATGGATCCCTTGGGTCTAGGTGTGACCATTTGTGTGATAAGATTGTGATATATATATGTGTGCCTTGTATAGGTTGTGTTGTCCTCCAGTTGGAGTGGACGTTTCTGGGAATTGTTCGTAGCGAGATTCTTTTGAGATCGAGGTAAGTCCATAGGACTTACTTAGCTACTATCCTTATATTGGATGTATGCTTGAGTGGTGTGTGTAATGTGCTTTATAGCATGTGTTTTTATTTGGTTACCGACCTACGTTATATTGACCGCCCATTGTAGTGGTTGTGATAACCTTTCCCTTTTATCCCGTCGTGGAGTCTGGGAGGTTCTCTGTAGTCAGGCCAGATCTGGTATAAAGGAAGGCCCCTCACCATTCCCACAAGGTACACGGGAGGTGTGCTGATACTACTCCAGCTGGTTAGAGTACTCAGAGGCGGGAATTATATTCCTCGTGTCACCTATCTTTATATATATCTATTTATACTATTGAATGATTCAACTTATTAAAGATAATAAACCGGGTAAATGTTTGATATCATGCTGAAGTGTTTATTAATTCTGAGGTGTGTTTGTGCTTTAGCATCTTCTTATATATGTGTATAGTTAGCTAACGGTTTCATACCGTGTTGTAGATCCCTCGCAGGTTAGGAGAGCTGCGGAGTGATCCGGATGGGTGATCTGCTGAGGGTTCCGTACACGGGGCATATACGTGGGGTTTTTGAGATTATCCATATTGTACGGATTTCTGTTTTGATTGTACTCAGCAGTACTGTATAAACCTTTTAATATATATATATATATATATATATATATATATATATATATATATATATATATATATATATATATATATATATCAGTTTTTATGTTTTGTTTTAATCTGTTGGTGCCTTGTTGTAAGATTCAGTGAAGTTGTAGTCAAGCTAGGGCCAGGATCCATTGTGAGATCCTAGCCCAGTAGCACTCCGAGTCCTACGGATTCGGGGTGTTACAAAGTTGGTATCAGAGCCCAGGTTGACAACAATGACACTAGTAATCTGCAATAAAGTTCGAATAGATAAATAAACAGAACCCGAAAGGGGTCTGACTTTTCAAAAGGTTTTGGTTTTAAAATGAGTACAAATGTTTTGGGTTATCGTGTACGTGAGCCATCACCCCTCTGAAGATCTCGACAGTATATATATAGATATTCTGTTGTGATTGATTTGATATATACATACGGCATATATATAGCCTGATAAGTTAAGTGCACTTGTTCTGCAGATGGCTCAAACTAGAGCTGTATTTGTAGATGGACGAGGTAGGGAGAGATCTCCTCTTCCTCCAGTAGATGTAGGACAGAGTCAGACTCAGACTCCGGCTGTTGATTCATCTGTAGCGGAAGAGGTTCATGAGGTTGCTGCTGAGAGTGTTGTTCTTGAGACTGGAAACGGTATAGCTGGGAGATATACACCACATCGAGTACAAACAGATGATTCGGATCGCGTCTCTATGAGGGGATCAGATTTCCGTGCGTATATCAGGCAAGTAGTGGAAGCGGCCAGACAAGGTAGACCTACCCCGAATCTGCCAGTACAGGAGGGATCATTTAGGAGATCCCATGGAGTTACTCAGGTGCCTGTTGTATTGGCACATGTTGCTGAGATTCCTCATGTTTCAGAGGAGCATAGAAGGCCTGGAAAGAGACAGCGGACTGGGTAGACCAATGGTACTGGTGGGGTTAGTAGTTCTGGGCTAAACCGGAGACGTCCAAGTTACCACGCAGCTACACTGGTTGCAGCTACGGGTCGACGATGTTTTAACTGTGATGATCCTGGACATCTACGACCAGCGTGCACGAAGCCGTTAGTAACTTGTTCTACTTGTGGCAGGCGAGGTCACATGGATATTTTTTGTAGATGGGGTGGAGTTTCATCTCCGCAAGATATTGGTGGAGTTACTGGTTTAGGGCGAGGTCAGAGTCGCCAGAGTCATTTTCCATCTGCACCAGTTATAGATAAGGGAGTACAGTGCTTTAACTGTAGTGAGTATGAGCATAAGAGATCAGAGTGTATGAGGCAGCCGGTGATCTGCTTCACTTGTGGCAGACCTGGTCACAGAGCTATCTTCTGTAGATGAGGGAGAGCTTCATTACAGCATGATTCTTCTCTTGTTAGTGCAGTAGGAGGCGGGCAGAGGTCACCTCAACAGCAGATGCAGGGACAACAGAGAGTCCCAGATCGTCTTACGACTCAGGGATCTGCTCCGAGGCCGAGTAGAGACAGAGGTCGTGGTGGGAGCACCACTGATACCAGAGGCCCATAGGGCCGAGTTTTTGAGTTGAGGAGTGTAGAGGAGCCAGATGCACCGACTGTTACAGGTATCATTCTGATCCATGGTTTACCTGTTAGAGTTTTATTTGATATGTGAGCTATGTCTTCATTTGTATCCGATGTATGTGTTGAGTATTTGAGTTTAATTATGACAAGAGGATACCCTCTAGTATAGGGTTACATGTTGATAGTAGGGTCAGATGTACCCATGAGATCTGCGTTTTGTCCCCTTTCGGTAGGGACCTGTGTGTTACTAGTTGACTTCTTTGTCATGCCATTAGAGCTTGAAGAAGTCATTCTAGGTATGGATTGGATGGCTAGACATTCTGCAGTTCTAGATGTAAGTAGGAGGACTGTTACCCTCTCTACCGAGTTAGACCAGATAGAGGTTTTCCGAGGTTGGGACCTTGGAAAGGTAGGCACAGTTATCAGTTCTATACGGGCAGCTAGACTGATTGCACAGGGTTGCGAGGCCTTCTGGTGTTATGCCATGAAGGAAGGTGAGAGTCCAACTGTAGAGGACATTCCAGTTGTCTGTAAGTTTACTGATGTTTTGCTGAGCCGTCCAGCTTGCCACCTCAGAGGAGTGTGGATTTCAGTATCGAGTTAGAGCCTGGTACGAGAACCATCTCGAAGGCTCCATACCGGATGGCGCCTGTCGAGATGTTGGAGCTAAAGAAGCAACTCGAGGAGTTGGCTGAGAAGGGTTTTATTCGCCCTAGTGTGTCTCCATGGGGAGCACATGTCCTCTTCGTACGGAAGAAGGACGGATCGCTGAGACTGTGTATAGATTACAGAGAGCTGAACAAGGTGACCATCAAGAACAAGTATCCACTTCCGCGCATTGATGATTTGTTAGATCAGCTACAGGGAGCTACTGTGTTCTCCAGGATTGACCTGCGTTCCGGGTATCACCAGCTGAGGGTGAGGGAGCAGGATGTGCATATGACAGCATTCCGGACCAGATATGGCCACTACGAGTTGTAGTGATACCATTTGGGCTTACGAATGCCCCAGTCGTCTTTATGGAGTTGATGAACAGTATCTTCATCGACTTCCTGGATCAGTTTGTGGTGGTTTTTATTGATGATATTCTGGTATACTCTCGTAGCAGTGAGGAGCATGCAGGACATCTGAGGATTGTATTGCAGGTTTTACGGGATAGAGAACTTTATGCTAAGTTCTCTAAGTGTGAGTTTTGAATGCTAGAGGTAGCATTCCTGGGTCATGTGGTTTCAGCTGAGGGGATCAAGGTGGATCCAACGAAGATTGAGGCAATAGCAACATGGACGACACCGACGAACGTCAAGGAAGTACGTAGTTTCCTTGGCCTAGCCGGTTATTACAGACGCTTCGTGGAGGGTTTTTCTGTGATTGCCCGTCCACTGACGAGTTTGCTGAGGAAGACTACCAGATTTGTGTGGTCTGATCAGTGCAGATAGAGTTTTGAGGAGTTGAAGAGGCGTTTGACTTCTGCTCCTATTTTGGCACAGCCAGAGAGTACTGAGGATTTTGTGGTTTACAGTGATGCATCCAAGCTAGGCTTGGGATGTGTTTTGATGGAGCGAGGCAGAGTTATTGCTTATGCGTCTCGACAGTTGAACACGTATGAGGAGAACTACCCGACTCATGATTTGGAGTTGGCAGCGGTAGTTCATGCACTGAAGATCTGGAGACATTACCTGTATGGTGCTCCATGTCAGATCTTCACAGACCATAAGAGTCTGAAGTATATCTTCACGCAGCGGGAATTGAATAACCGCCAGCGTAGGTGGCTTGAGCTGATCAAGGACTTCGATTTAGAGATTTTGTACCATTCAGGGAAGGCGAACGTGGTCGCCGACGCCCTGAGCAGGAAGACGCCTCGAGAGCAGGCGATTGCGAGGCTGACAGTACAGCATCAGTTGCAGAGAGACCTGATCTGGTTAGAGCTGGACATCCAGTTTCCTGATGAGGATGCCCAGCTGCGTACATTAGAGGTCCTTCCTGATCTGTTGGATGAGATCCGACAGAAACAGGAGACCTGCCCGACTTTACTGAGGATCAGAGATAGGATGTCTCGGGATGAGGCACCACAGTTCCTGCTTGGAGCAGATGGAGTTTTGAGGCGACATGGCCGCGTCTGTGTACCTGCTGATACAGAGCTGAGGCAGAGGATTTTACAGGAGGCTCATTGCACCCCTTACTCGGTACATCCAGGTACGAGTAAGATGTATCAGGATTTGAGACGTATATAATGGTGGGGAGGGCTGAAGCCCGATGTAGCTAGATTTGTAGCTCAGTGTGCGACCTGTCAGCAGGTCAAGATCGAGCATTTCCGACCTAGAGGTGAGCTCCATCCCCTTCCTGTTTCACATAGGAAGTGGGAGGACGTCACCATGGATTTTGTGACCGGACTGAGGCTGAGCCGGAGCTTTGATGTCATCTGGGTTATAGTAGACAGGTTGACGAAGACAGCACGTTTCATTCCTATCAGAGAGACGTGGCCGGTGAGCAGATTAGCTGAGGAGTACACTAGGCTGATAGTGAGACTCCATGGTGTACCGAGGACGATCGTCTTAGATAGAGATGGGCGATTTACCTCGAGATTCTGGCAGCAGATTCAGACTGCCCTGGGGACGAGTTTGCACTTCACGACTTTGTTCCATCCTCAGATAGATGGTCAGTGAGAGAGGATCATTTAGACGCTAGAGGATATGCTGCGAGCTTGTGTGTTGGATTGGGGGCAAGTGTGGACGGATCATCTCCCACTTGTTGAGTTCTCCTACAACAACAGCTGTCATGCATCTATTGGGATGACCCCATATGAGGCACTGTATGGACAGAGATGTCGTACCCCGTTATGCTGGGATGAGCATAGCAGTGTTAGTGGTTTAGCACCTGATCAGATTCAGGATGATATGGCTCGGGTAGCATTGATCAGAGAGCGTATGCTGACTGCACAGAGCCGTCAGAAGTCTTATGCTGACAGGAGGCGTAGACCTCTAGAGTTCAGGGTTGGAGCCCATATGTGGCTGAGAGTGTCCCCGACACGAGGTGTTAGGCGTTTTGGCATTAAGGGGAAGTTGAGTCCCCGATATGTACGGACCGTTCGAGATTCTGGATCGGAGTTGGGAGCGTAAGCTTACAAATTAGCCTTGCCTCCGAAATTAGAGGGTGTTCACCCTGTGATTTCATCGTGTCTCAACTGAAGGGAGTACATACCAGATCCGAGACACATTCGTGAGTTATGAGGATCTTGGTGGTTGAGCCGGACCACACTTTTGTTGAGCATCCGATTGCAGTCCTAGAGCGAGGTATGCAGACGCCATGCGTTCGAAGGACAATTCCTATGCTTGAGGATACAGTGGTCGAGACGAGGACCCGAGGAGGCTACATGGGAGACTGAGGAATAGTATCCAGAGGAACTATCCAGAGTTCTATGCCGAGATAGGTGCACTAGTAGGATCACCGAGTAGATCTTAGTACTAGCTTGGTGAGTCCTTATATGCTTATCATGCTTATATGCTGTGATATGTTTATTTTCATGCTAGCCTTTGAACTGATTATGATCTTACTAGATCTTGTTATGCTAGTATGATTTCCTGTTTATAGACTGGAGATGGTTCTTTCCTCCATGCTATTGTGATACGGTTAGGATTTAGCTGGAGATGGTTCTTTCCTCCATGCTATTTTGATGGACATAGTAGTGCTGGAGATGTTACTTCCTCCATGCCTTTCTGTTATGGTTATGATACGGCTAGAGATGTGCTTCCTCTATGCCCTGTGATATGTGTTATGTTTGGCTAGAGAGGGTTTTCCTCTAGGCCCTGGATAGTATAGTTTACTGCCGGAGTTGATGTTTCCCTCCATGCTTGTGTTTGAGGTTATAGAGAGTGTTAACTCGACTTCTGAGTCCGAGTGGTTTTAGGATCTTGCAAGTTTCAGGACGAAACTTGTTTTTAGGGGGTGAGATGTGAGAGCCCTTTCTTTCGGACCGAGATCGGACCATGGCCGAGATTGGCCGTGGCCGAGATTGGCCTTGCCGCACCCGCGGGCACGTATGCCGCCCCTGCGGGTTCCCGCCCCTGCAGCCCTATGATCCGCCCCTACGGTTTACGGCGGCTACAGCCGGTTTTGTTGACTCCTTGACCGTGCTTTACCTTCCTCTTCTTTCTTCTCTTACCTTGCTGAGCAAGGGTTTCATTCCATTTCTCATTCCATTCCAGACCTACCTACGTCCACCTTGCTTATCCTTCTTCCCTTGTGAGCTTGTTCTTGTTTTCCTTGGAGTTGGCTTTGGAAGTGTACTTTGTGGTTGTGTGCTGATGCTAGTGTGTGTTTTGCTGTGCTTGGAAGCCAGCCTTGGTGTTTGATGATCCTCCCTGCAGCCTATAACCTTCTGCAGTGGTGAGTGCTTGTTCTTCTCCTTCTCTTCTTCTTTGATTCCATCCCTTGAGCTTAGGTTTAGATGTATGTTGATCATAGGATGACGTTTGAATGTGTATTTATGTGTATGTGTATGAATCTGGAAGAGTATATACGTCATTTGATCACGTGAAGAACCGAAGAGAAGCCGCGAAGTTGCCTTCTGCACTGTCGCCGCCCCCCGCGGCCAAGAGCCACCGCCCCCGCGCCAAGAGCCACCGCCCCCGCGGATACCGTGCCACAGCGCCTGCGTCGTGCCAGCGGCGTGCCTGCGCTTTGCTTGCGTTCTGTGTCACTGCCCCTGCGGCTTCTACCTTCCGTGCCTGCGGGTGACCTCTTCCGCCCCTGCGGTCTTAGTTCACACAGGTGCGTGTTGTCTCGGAACTACTTATAGTTAAGTAGTTTCCTTTCCTTTCTAGTACGAGGGAACTAGTATCATGCTAGGATTCGGATGATGATGAGTATGGTATAGTTATGCCGGTTACGGCTTTGAGGTTTACGAGTTGGAATTGATCCCTTATGGATCCCTTGGGTCTAGGTGTGACCCTTTGTGTGTGATAGGATTGTGATATATATATATATGTGTGCCTTGTATAGGCTGTGTTGTCCTCCAATTGGAGTGGACGTTTCTGGGATTTGCTCGTAGCGAGATACTTCTGAGATTGAGGTAAGTCCATAGGACTTACTTAGATACTATCCTTATATTGGATGTATGCTTGAGTGGTATGTGTTATGTGCTTTATAGCATGTGTTATTATTTGGTCACCGACCTATGTTATATTGACCGCCCATTGTAGTGGTTGTGATAACCTTTCCCTTTCATCCCGTCGCGGAGTCTGGGTGGGAGGTTCTCTGTAGTCAGGTCAGATCTGGTATAAAGGAAGGCCCCTCACCATTCCCACAGGGTACACGGGAGGTGTGCTGATACTACTCCAGCTGGTTAGAGTACTCAGAGGCGAGGATTATATTCCTCGTGTCACCTATCTTTATATATATCTATTTATACGATTGAATGATTCAACTTATTAAAGATAATAAACCGGGTAAATGTTTGATATCATGCTGAAGTGTTTATTACTTATGATATGTGTTTGTGCTTTAGCATCTTCTTATATATGTGTATAGTTAGCTAACGGTTTCATACCGTGTTGTAGATCCCTCGCAGGTTAGGAGAGCTGCGGAGTGATCCGGAGGGATGATCTGCTAAGGGTTCCGTACACGGGGCATATTCGTGGGTTTTTGGAGATTATCCATTGTACGGATTTCTGTTTTGATTGTACTCAGCAGTACTGTATAAACCTTTTGATATTATATATCAGTTTTTATGTTTTGTTTTAATCTGTTGGTGCCTTGTTGTAAGATTCAGTGAGGTTGTTGTCAGGCTAGGGCCAGGATCCATTGTGAGATCCTAGCCCAGTAGCACTCCGAGTCCTACGGATTTGGGGTGTTACACAAATAATTCGGAGGGTCTATTAAACGGATTTTAAAATAATAAAAGAATTCACAATCCAAAACTCACTTAACGGATGAGGTTAAGGGCCTATTTGGTTTGAACTCCGGAAACGGAAACTGAATGGAAACGTATCTTGTCTATATGTATACCCATGTTCATGAAGTTTTTGGGAATCATTTCTTGTGGTTTGAAGTAATTGTAGTAAAAATTGATTAGTTTTAATACCCCATAGAGTAACAAAATTGGGGGAAGCAAGTGCATTTTGTATAAAACCTCATGGAATGATTCCATATTTCCATGAATAAGATACAAATGTGGACTAGATCCATTTCCATTCCGTTTCCGTTTCCGGAGTTGCAACCAAACGGGAGTAAGTATTTTAAAATCGAGTAGATTGTAGAATAAAAAAACGAAAGCTTTTAAGAATAAACCACCTCTTAAAATTGTGTTATAATTATAATATTTAAAATACTGAGACGGGTCAAAATAGCCGTACCATATCACATGGTTTCGCATCCATTGCCCAAAGGTGGTTTTATAACCCTAGTGCGTTCTATTTTAA
Organism: Fagopyrum tataricum; assembly: GCA_002319775.1. Classification (NCBI taxonomy): domain Eukaryota; kingdom Viridiplantae; phylum Streptophyta; class Magnoliopsida; order Caryophyllales; family Polygonaceae; genus Fagopyrum; species Fagopyrum tataricum. The sequence continues at coordinate 12,596,713 of CM008283.1, read as the reverse complement.
CCTTCATCGTATCGCCTGCTAAAACCTCGAGCCTTCTACCTAAACTTAACTTCTACTAATTCAAAAAAGGTTTTCACTTACTAATACTTCTTAATTTTAACGAGTACTTCATTAGATAACACATTACTTTTTTATTATCTTTCATTTGAGAAATTTTTACCCATAATTATAGTTAATAACTGTACATGATAAATTGGCAATATTTAGATCAATTTTATTATGAGCAACTCCAATAATATTGAAATATCTTACAACATACAAAGATATGCGTCACGCCATACAAACTTTGTTTTAATTCATAAATTAATACATTATTGAATTTATACTATAAGTTTAGGATAATGTCGAGCCAATGCGAGTCAACTCATGCAGTAATTCATCCAAATACTTTGTAGAGCTCCCACCATCCTTAACTGCTTCCAGCGTCTTGTTCTTCAAATCTTTAGCCATCTTCTTATGCAAAGAATCCGTACCCATTGCCTCCTCAATGACTCGAGCTAAAGCATTTGGGTCGGGTACCGTGTTCGGGCCTTCACAAGCCCAAACAGCCACACCCTTATCCTCCACCAAGAGCCTAGCACTAATATATTGGTCAGCCTCCATTGACCACGCGAGTATCATAACTCCAGCCACCACACTCTCCAACATCGAGTTAAAACCACAATGACTCAGAAACCCGCCAACAGCCCGATGGGCTAGTATCTCCACTTGTGGAGCCCACCCCTTCACGATGTAGCCTAGTCCAGATACCCGCTTTTCAAACCCATTGAGAAAAACCGGTTCCGGACTCTGTAAATCAGGTCCAGATCGGACAACCCATATGAACCGGGTTCCACTTTTTTCCAAGGCTTGACCTAAAGATTCTAGTTGCGGCTCACTCAACCACTTTTGACTGCCGAATGAAACGTATAAAACGGAATCATTCGGATTATTATCAAGCCAGTTGAACAGCTCGCCGCTAGTCTCCTGAACCGGGTTCGCCCGGGTAAGGGTTCCAGATCCCTGTAATAAATTGAGCGGACCGACAGCGTAAACTCGGCCGTGAACGGTTTGCTTCCTGAAATGCTCCAAATAGTCTTCTTCAAGTGAGCGAAACGAATTGAAAATGCAACCCCAACTCGACAAATTGGCGATTAAGCCGTCCTTAAAAAACTGAGAATCCGGGTCAGATTTGTTGTAAAATCTGAAGGCAGAAGGCAAGTGTTCTTCTTTGAAAACAGGGGAATTTGGCATATCAGTAAACTGGACTGAATCAAGTCCCTTAAACCGGTCAACGTCTTTTAAAAGAACCGTCATCACTGAGCAAGTAAATGAACCGGAAGAGTAGAATACGAAGCGAAGGACACCAAGCTTTTGTGCCAAGTTTTGGGTCCAACCCAAGAAGAAATCAGAGAGTATGACTTGTGGAGGAGAATGATGGGCCGTGAACCAGTCAGTTATTGGGCCAGCGAGCCCACTGAGGGCGGCGACCAGAAGACGGTTACCGTGATTTCCGATGTCACGGATGTTCTCGACACCAGGAGGGAGTTTGGGGTGGTGAGGAAGAGGGAAAGTCAGGGTTTCGATGGAAGGATGTGCTGTAAGAATTGGAGTTAAAATTGGGAGATTTTTAGGGGTTACTAAAATGGTGATTTTGATTCCTCGAATTGCGAGTTGGTTGGTAAGATCGAGGATCGGAAGCATGTGGCCTTGTGCCGGGTACGGAACAACCAAGACATGGGTGGCGTTGGTGGTAGACATGACGACCGTTTTTCTAGACGGGATGTGTTCAAGTTATAGTGGGTTGTTGATTTAGCAGCACAAGTGAACGTATATATAGGCATAGGGCATTACTGCATGAGGATAGAAAGTTCGTTGCTAAAGTGTGTAGAGAATGGTACGTGAAGTTTTGCTAAAATAGAGGAAGAAGTGACGAAGTGTGGTTCAATTTTTGGAAAGGTTGGTATCAAAAATATAAACTTTTAACGTACAAAAAAAAAGTTGAAGTGTGGTTCAATTTTGAGGAACAGGGTTAACTAATTGCGTATTTGTTGAAGTGATTATTAGGAGATTATTGAGAGATAATTGTGAAAAAAATGAAATTTACAGATGAAAGTTGATATTCTTTTCGTCTCTCAAACTTAAATTATGGTATTATTGAAAATTTGTAATCGTAATGCTTCAAATAATCTTAAAGCCATCAAACAAAACCATTAAAAAAAATACTTCACTATCCAATACTCACTTAATGCATGAGCCTAAGAAATAACAATCTCTTTAGTCCATACCTACATACCATGTCATCGGGAAATTATTTTCATCGATTGTCATTCATTTGAGAATTTTTCGACCACAGTTTTTCTCATAAACATACATGATAATTACTTTGTCAATGTTTTGCAATTTTAGTATTAAATTGACAATACTTAAATTAATTTTACAAGTCACTCCAAAAATCTTAGAATGGCTTATAACATACGTGCATTTGCCACGTCTATACTTGATCATCTTCGAAGCGTTCCGTCCAGAAAACCATGGGTATAAACATAAGCTTAGGTCTAAATTTCCCAAAAAGCTTGATCTGTTAGCCTGTATTTGAAAAATAATAAAAATTTATACATTAAATAATATATATATCATTAGATATAATTATAAATATTCAATATAAGTATAATAAATTTAATATACATAACATAAAATATCTTAAATAAAATTTAATTTTAAAACAAAATTAATATATTATTCTAAATGTAAGGAAACAAATGTTTAGAGGGTATCAACCCAGACACGCCAACCGCCTAGTCCATATAATATAACGACATTTTGTTACAAAGACCAAACCGGGAAGAACAAGTAGTCGTACAAATTTTGTTTCACAGTCCAAATTGGTACATTATTTTAAATGTAATTTTACATAAGTTTATGGTGATATCAAGCTAATGCGAGCCAACTCATGCAACCAGGGCCGGCCAATGAAATACGGAGGTCCCGTGTAAAAGTTTAAATATTAAAAAATAATAAATTAATTTTAAAATTAAAATTTAAACCCTAACATCGTTTATTAAATATTTTAATCTACCTTTTTTTAAACTTTAAACTTTCATTGTGTAGCGAATTATTGTGCAAAATCGATTAAAAAAAACCTTCTACATAATCGTTATATTAAAAGATATAAATGTAGGTAATAAAGATAAAAGTGTTATGAAAATTTTATAAAATTTTTTTTAGAAGTCTTATCTTAGATTGTTACAATTTAAAATATCTATTGAAAAACTAAAAAAATTATATTATGTACAATTTATGCATTTGATCGAATTAATAAAAAAAAATATGATATTCATACATTTAATAAATATTATAGGGGATTAATAGACGTACCGGCAAAAATCACTATTTGTCACCGTAACTATGCACTTCACGTGTGTAGTTGACTGATTTACAACTACGCATATGGAGTGCGTAGTTGGAGTCCGAAAAAAATAAAAAAATTTAAATACGCATTTGGCATGCGTAGTAGAAGTACGCAAAAAAAAATAAAAAAAATTAACTACTACTACGCACGCCAAGTGCGTAGTTGAGTGAGTTCTCAACTACGCACGCGAAGTGCGTAGTAACGGTGTTAAATAGCAATTTTCACCAGTACGTTTAGAAACCACGTTATAGGAATCTCTTACATGACACAATCATTTAACTGAAAATTGATATATTGTAACTATAAGCATAAGAATGACTTTTTTTTATGATTTATTATTTTATATAAAAATAATTATATATACAAATATAATGAATTTTTTCATAAACCAACTTATTAATTTGTAAAAAAAAATTATTATAAAAATTTTACCTTAATTATAAATAAATATGTTAACATTTTATAGTATATTTATGTTTAAAATATTTATTTTTATTGTAAGATTGTTTTTTAACTAGCAAAAAAAATCACTTTAAACTCAACCCACTATTTCTAAAATTAAAATTAAACTTAAAAAAAATAAAATAAATAGGGGTCTTACTTATTTGTAAAATTCAATTCACGGTAACAAAAAAGTGGCGTTGGAAGGATAGGGATAGGCAACGGGCCTCTTTAAAATAAAGTAATCACATAAAAAATGTTACCGCTGTGGTTCGAGCACAAGACCACAGTGATATAAAAATTTACACAAGGACACTCAACCACTAGGCTAGACGAATTTTGATGCATAGTGTAGTTAACCAAACGTATATTATTACACATTGACCAGAAAACCGAGGCCCCTATTAAATGTGAGGCCCTGAGCGGTGGCTCACCTCGCACACCCTCAGGGCCGGCCCTGCATGCAACAATTCATCCAAATCCTTTGTAAAGCTCCTGCCATCCTTAATCGCTTCAAGCGTCTTTTTCTTCAACTATTTCGTGATCTTCTTTTACAAAGAGCCATTGGCTCGTCAATAACCCGACCTAAAGCATTCGGGCCGGGTACTGTGTTTGCAGTCCAAAATCCTCTGCAATTTACCCTGTAATTTTAACTGTACCTCCACTCACATCACGGCACATGTACATTTAATTAAGAAGAAGAGAAGGAAATAAATTTATATTGTTTTCCTTTTACAGGGATGTGAGTGGAGGTACAGTTAAAATTACAGGGTAAATTACAAAGGATCTGGATTGCTTGCTTGGGTCCTACAAACCTAAACAACCACACCCTTATCCTCCACCAAGAGCCTAACATTACTATATTTGTCAGCCTCCATTGACCACAAGTATCATAACTTCAGTCACCACACTCTCTAGCACCGAGTGGAAGCCACAATGACTCAAAAACCCACCAACGGCCCCATGGAATAGTATCTCCACTTGTGGGGTCCACCCCCTCACAATGTACCCTTGACCAACTAGCCACTCTTCGAACCCATCGAGAAAAACCGGTTTTGGACTCTCTAAATTGGATCCAGATCGGACAACCTATATAAAACCGTGTTGATATTGAGGATGTGAGGAGAGAGGTTGACGATAATTGGGGATGAATCATGTTGAGATTTTTTTTTTTTGTCGATTTTGGGTGAAGGTAGAAGAAAGGTTTGGGTTCATTGAAAATAAATCTCGGTCCGGTTTAGTCAATTATTCATTTTAACAAAACCGTTTCGGTTTACATAAGAAAATAATATAACAATCGAGATGTGGGGTCCAATGACGGACAAAAAGACAGTCATTGGAGTTTGGTGGCTCTTTGTTAATGGAATGATTGTTTGGGTGTGCCTAGGCAATTAAGGGTTTAACGGGTGGTTTTGTGAAATTAGACCTAATTAACGAGTGATTTTCCACAATTAACTCGAAATTATATTATATTTAGATCACGTTATAACTACAACTTTTATTTAAATTAGAAATCGGTTATTATGTCTACATTTTATATACGTCCGAGTATTTATAAAATCAAAATACACAAACTTTAATCCAAAACTTTTTAAAAATAAATTAAATTATGATAAGTTATTGTAGTTTATGTTCTCTTCATTTCATAAGTTACATGGAAGGAGTTTACATGGTTTATGATAGCTTAGATATATTACAAAGATTTAATGATATATTGTAAATTTAATAATATATTAAGATTTAAATTTTAATTATCAACTAGTTACATATACCCGTGCACGGTACGGGTATATGTAAAATATATAAATCCACACAAGCTTACATTTTGGGGGAAAAAGCCCGAAGGCGTTTCACATTTCATGTTTTATGAATGAATGAGTAGGGTTAGGGTTGTCAACGGGGAGGATTCGATTGTGGGAGTAAGTCGGTTGATCCCATTTTACATAATGTTCCTCATCTCCATCGGAAAATTTCATCCCGGCTTAATTTTTCGCATTTGTAGTTATCGTCAGATTTTCACGAGTTTTCATGTTAAATGTTCCATTTATAAATTCACACGAGTGAAATATATGAACTTATTTGTATAAATAATATTGAACATAAAATAAAAAAAATTAACCCGAATAAAATACAAGTGGCTTTAAAAACACAATCAAACAGGATAACATCTTTACATCATAAGATACACAAGTGGCTTTAAAAAAATTCTTGCCCATTTAGGTAAAGTGGGAATTCTGAATATCTCGGATTTGCTCTAGTGACTGCATGTGAAGAGGATGACTCAAATGAAAACCACCCAACCGCATTGGATAACGTAGATGCATTTGTAGGCAGGAAGCTATAAGCGTAATTGCCTGCAAAAAGGCAAACCAATGTCATGAATTTTTCATCAAAAGAAATTTAAATGTGTAATAAGATTTGATACAACTTCTATGCATCTTATCTTATCTATCTATATACTAAAACAGTCCGTGAACTTACACGTGACACAGTAGGGTGAATCCACGTCATTAAATTTACACGTGACACAGTCTGGTGAATTCACATCATTAATTTTACAAGTGTTAACTTTTTTTTAATTCAGGTCCCACCACGTTAAAACAAATTATTTTAAATATTTAAGATTTTGCAATCAAAAATAAAAACAAAAATTATAATCCCCTTTTACGTTAAATGTATTTATTTTTTAATTTTAAATTTAAAAAATTTTAAATATATAACTTAAAACCAAAATTTTTAAAAGATTTTGTTACGTTAAAACGTGACTTCAAAACATCAGCCAAATTTATTTATTTTTTAATATTGAATTTAATTTATTTATATAAAATTAGTATTTATTTTAAATCAATATAATCCCCTTTTACGTTAGTCTTTCTAATTAAAATTTTGCAATCAAAAATAAAAATAAAAATTATATTATTTAACTCAATATAATCCCCTTTTACGTTAGTCTTTCTAATTAAGATTTTGCAATCAAAAATAAAAATAAAAATTATATCATGTAACCGAATTCAAAATGCCTTTTAAATATATAATTTAAAACCGAAAATTTTAAAAAAATTTGTTATCCGAATTTAACGTGACTTTCTACTTATCTACGAGACTATCTCCAATTTAATTACATATTTTTAAATCTGAAGTTTAAGAACTATATTTTGAAAAAAAAAAAAAAGTTTTTTTTTTATTTCGAAGTTTGTAGAGTAAAACAGAGTTATAACATATTAATCTTTATCCAAATCTTAACAATACTTAATATCTTTTTTTTATTTAATAAAATTAGATTTTTTTAATATTTTAAATAATTTTAATTTTTTTATTAATATTTTTATTATAATAATTTGATATGCTATTAGTCTTATTAACAGTTAGATAATTTACTATTTAAATTTAACTATTTGATATTGTAGTTTTTAGCTTATACATGTTACTTATATTGTATAAATCTCTTTCATTTAAATTTTAATATATTATTATCTAATATTGTTAATTTAAATTTTATGATTTATTTTAACCTTCTTTTTTTTTTTGTTAATATATGGTTTACACATGACTTCTTATATATCTTATATATTAAAATAACCCGTGAATTGATACTTAGCACAGTTTCGTGCGGTCATTTCATCAATTTTAAAGTATCGTCTATTCGTTAATTCACATCACATACTATAACATTTAATTTAATAAAGTCTACTCCTTTATGAGATTCATACTAACTTTGACATTCGAGTATCTTAGAGGATATTGTCCCGGATTCCTCTTTCCCGATTGTTATTGCAGGATTTGTATTCTTCCTTGATTTTCATTCATACTGTGAAAAATACAGCCTTACAACAAGTATCACGTAACAATTAAGTCAATTCTCAACATAATTAATTATCAAACATTTTTTATGACACGCAATTATCGTCTAACCCGTGCAGGGCACGGGTATTAAAACTAGTATATATTTAAGCGGACACACTTTTTGCCACGTATCGCCGCCAGAAATTTCCGTCCGCCAAAATATTTTTTAAATATGCAATTTAAATCAATATTTAAAATCAAGAGTTAAAAAATAAGAATTTAGCAAGTAATTAGGTTTTAAAATTAAGCTAATATTGTTAATAACATATTTATATTTTAACGAAAGATCTCTTTTTAATATACAGTAGGTTGTTACAAATTTTCTTAGAAAACATATTGTTTAGATCTCATTCTTTTCACAAAATTTGTTGAATTAAAGCGGACGCAATTTTTGCCACATATCGTCGTCAGAAATTTCCGTCCGTCAAAATCTTTTTTCCGAAAACTAATGTTACTCGATTTTTTTTCCTCACGTAAGAAGAACCGAGTCAAGGATCTGATGAACTGAATCATTTTCTTTATTTATATTTCTGTTTGTTGTGAACAATATTATCTGGTTTTGGGGAATTGAAAATATCTAAACCGAAGATTTTGTATCCTCTTATTTATATAAATAGCCTGATGATCCCCCTTCCATTTTGTCTTCCCAACATCTCAATTTCATGGAAACACTTTGCTGCTGAAAGTAGTTTGAATATTATTTCATGATCATTGCACCGCACACTAAATAATTTTTCAAGGTTCTCTTCTATACAAACTATTTTTCTTGAAATATGTTTTCTATTTTGTGCTATTGTTTGATGTATTTGGTTTGCCACTCTCGCTGCCCCTTCATCCATTTTACTATAAATTTGTTAAATTGTGTGAGACATACTAATAGCTTATGTTTCTCATGCCTGTCTTCTTACCTCGACATCCTGTTTGAAGGAACTTTTGTGGAATCTTTATGCAAGTTTTTTATTTATCAAGGTAAAGTTTTTAAGATTTTTCATATTTATGTTCTTTTTCTATCTTATATAGGAGTAACACTTTTAGTGACCTTCTTGATATCGTATTTGGCAGATGAGAGGGCACAAATCAGAGCAAGGAGCATCGTTGGGTGAGCATAAACTGATGTTGAAGGATCAATTTTTACCAGCTTTCCTAAAAGCCCCTCTTACAAGGCCTAAACCATGAGGAGTGTCCCATATATGGTCATCCTACATGATTTTAAAATGCCATTTAGAGCACAACAGTCCCACATAAATTGCTACATGTAAAAGAACTTGTAGGAGAACTGAACCAATCAAAGTAATTAAGAATACTCTATTCTTTCTCATGCCTCATTATTGATAACCTTAAATATTAACTGTGTCATGTAATTTGAATGGCATATAAAATCAGTTTTGTTTCGAGGCAACTAAGAAGGTTAAGGACACAAAATTCAACCTTTTGTTTTACTTATATGAATTTCAAAAACATTAGGTTCTTTCAACTTTTAACTACTTGCATATAGTAATTCACTAATTATATAGTTTGTGCATTAAGAAGATATTTCAAAAAATAACTTTCAAAAAAATATTAAGATGGAAGTTTCTCAGGCTTTTATTTTCATTTAAAATATTCTTATTTGCATTCGTTAGCAATTTCAAACCATTTTTCATTTTCGTCCAATTTCCACCCAATTTTAGTAGGATTTACCCAAAACATTATAAATTCAAAATAAAAATAAAAAGAAATTAACCTTTTCATTACCGTCCAACTTTCATCCAATTTTCTTTTATGATTGTTCACCAATTATTAAATCCATCAAAATTTGCATAGTAAGTCTTAATGAAACACAATTTCTTTTAATTTGATATTATTTCTTTTAAGATGTATGTTTAAAATTTATGATTAAATAAAACAAATATATATGAAAACTATTTGAATAAAATAGGTTTTTTAAACTTTTTTATATATATAATTAATATAATTCCCATATAAATATTAAAATATTAGTTTTAACCCGTTGATTTTTTTATATAATTATGTTATCGCAATATATTTCTTAATATATTTCTTTTTGAAATATGTCTCCTAAATTATTTAATAGAGCATATTACTTTTATAAGTTACATAAATTTGAAACTTTATGTAATACACTAGTATGTATTAAAGGAGATCCCTTCTTTGTCACGTATCAGCACCAGATTTAAAGCAGCATAAAAAATATTTTAAAAAGTTAATTATTTTAACTTGTTAATATAAATTATTATCAAAATCCAAAAAAGTATTTTTAAAAAGTTATTTATCTAGATTATTTAATAGAGCATATTACTTTTATAAGTTACATAAAATTTGAAACTTTATTTATTAGAAGCAAATCCCGCACAAGGTGCGGGTATTACACTAGTATATATTATAGGAGTAACACTCCTTGCCACGTGTCACGTAGAAAAATACCAACTGCCACGTGTCATTTTAGCATTTAACCACAGTCCACTAAAATATTAATTAAGTTTATTCATTACAAAATTGTAACACCCCGAATTCTGGGAATCCGGAGCGTTACTGGCTAGGACCTCACAGTGGGTCCCGACCTTAGTTTGACAACAATTTCACAATGGACCTTGCAACAAGGCACAAATATTAAAACAGTAAATCTTTAAATAACGTACTCAAAGTATAAAGACGCAACTAAGTAGGACAACAACCAATCTCTAAGACAAGTAAGTCTAACGATAAAAGTAACTGCAGAAATAAATGACTGAATTAAATAACTGAACACCCGATCCTAGTACGGAAACCCGGCTGGCCACTTCACTCTCGACCCCTCGGTAGAGATCTAACCTGCATTATCTAACAACACGGTAAAAACCGTTAGCTACAATTCTAATACTAAAGTGTCACTAGAGCACAAACACACACAAGGAATATACAGTAAATCACTCAGCATGTGCACACATATCCCGGTTTATTATCTTTTCATTACGTGACTTGATCCAATCTATTTTCCATCTTATCTTGTAACACAAGAGTCTCCCGACTCCTGCCCCCGTCCCCGTAAACCAGTAGGGCTGGTGTATGTACCTCTTCCCGTATACCTACTGGACTGGTCGCGGGGCAATCCTCCGGCACCATCGGCCCGGACCGACGGTTACGGCACGTTATCATACACTTGTGCCTTAATTAACAATATACAGTACAGTGATCTAATTCGTTCGTTTTTATTTCACCAGAATATAACACTCACCACTCTAATGCACACTCAGTATAAAACGGTAACTAAGTGAGTCCTACGAACTCACCTTATTTGTACTGGTCTCAAAGTCTCGTGATCTTGCCAGCTAAAGATCCGATTATTTTGTTCCATCATTTTATCCATTATTAGAATCATTTCAATCTTAATTTCATTCAAACTTATCAATCTTTCAATCAGGGTATGACATCTAGCCTCGATACCCTGATCTATTTTAACATCTCGGTTTAGGGACCTACACGTCCATTCACGTTTTCTTATTCTTAGTATCGTCCTCCTATTAATTTACATATCCCACTAGGAAAGAATCCATAATCTAATGTTATCAACCGTGTAACAATTTCCGAACTCCTTCTTATCCTTGTATTACACTTCTTTCAATCCGACAAATCCAAGTTCTCGTACCTTCCGAAGTCGCTTCCTAAACTTGTTATCTTGGGATTTCATATCTTACCTATCGTTATCCAATCCTTTAAATACTTCTAGTTCTCCGGTCGGATTCACTAATATAACATTTTCCATCTCGTTCCATTTCTAACGTTCCGGTCATTAGTACATTTATTCGGATCCCTTAACTTAAGATTCCGGTGTTCAACTAAATATATAACTGTATCTATCACTCTTCATTCCAATATTAGTTTCGGTTTCCGTATCTAAACGAAGCATCACTCCTTCGCGTTGCTTTCAATTAGAATTACCATTATCCTATCATGCACAACTAAATATGTACTAGTTCATTATAATTTCTCTAAATTAATTTAAAACGAAAGGCTTCAATTTAGGTCTAACCGTGCAGATGGATCGCAAGTTAACCGGGTTGGATGGTATCAAGCCGAAGCAGCGGTTCGGGTTCGATGCGCGTCAACAAAACTCAGTCACGCCGGTGTGGGTATTCACGGTTTTAGTGCACTTCCTGCGTCAATCCAATTTCATGGTTAACTTTTGAAAATCCCTGGCTTCACTTTCAGCCTTACTGTACACTAACTAACCGGACTACAAATCAGTAACTACAGGTTTAAAAGGTCTACTCACCGAGGTTGGGGACATACGCTTGCTCCTGATGTGTCCTTCGTCAGCAATCAGTTCCCGGAGGAAGAGTGACGCCGTTCCGCCCAGGGTTGAGCAGTGGTGGACGTCTCACCAGTGAGGAACAACCGGCAGGGAAGGATCGGTCGGCTTCACTGGATACGGTGCAGGTGACAGAAGTCGTATGCCCCGGTGCTGCTGCGTGTGTAGCGTCGTCATGGTAGAGGCAGTTCGGTCCGATCGAGAAGAAGAGGGATCAGCAAGGCGGCGAACTCGCGGGTACAAGGTAGTGTGTCTTATAGAGAAGAGAGGAAAGGCAACGGTTCCGTCGGTTGGTGTTTACAAAGTGAGTTGCAGGTGGCGGCGCTCAAACGGAAAACAAACGGAGACGAGGTAATAGGGGATAGCGAGGGAGGCAGTAACGAACGGAAAGGAGACGCAAGAGTGATCGGCTAAGTGTGGGTTACAAACTCGTAACGTCATCTTCACTTCATTGCTGCCATTAATGCCGTTGAACGTCAGCTAGGATGAAGCGATCGGAAAGGCACAGATGAGGAGGCCGATCTTCGTTTCAGCGTGGACCGGGATTTCTTGCACGTGGGTTGCGAGGGGGAGTTAACTATTGGGCCAGGCAGATTGAGAGCATTAGTTGGTAGTTGGGCCACCCATTTACAGGTGTGGGAGCTGGATCACGTAAGATCAAATAGGCCGGTTCAGTTTAGTGCTTTAGGACATTTTGATTTGATTCAACATTTACACTTGGTTTGACTCCGTTTAATTAACTCTTTAAACTCGTTTCCAGTTCTCGGACTAATTTTAAATTAATTAAAATTATCATTTCCGGTACTAAAATAACCAGAAAAATTATTAAAATTTTCCGTTATTATAAAAATTATTTAACAAAATATTAAAATCAAATCTTAATTAAATCCATCCCTTCCAATCAACTTTTTGTTACCTGATATTGTATTATTTCTTAAATTAAAATATATATAACAATTAATTTAACACCATAGGCTACCAATGTACTATTTCTATTAATATATGAATCAGTATAATTAGGGGGAGAAAAATCAAAATATGAATTATTATACGGTTAGATATTTTATTAATGTATTATATAATATTATTGGTAAAGTGTACAAATATTTATTGCTTATTATCTACTCTATCTAATGACAAAAAATAGTTTATATATAATCCCTTAAAGAAATATAATAACAAATAATATTTTTATCAAAATCCCGTGCAAGGCACGGGTAATATACTAGTTGGTTTTTAAAAACAAAAATTCAAGTATATATTCAAATTGGTTTTTAAAATAAATTTAGCTGGCCATATCTCACGTTTTTTCTTTGATTACAACTAAAAAATTAGAAAATGATTAAATCTTATCGATTTTATATTTTAACTAATTTTTTTTAAAAAAATAGAAAAAAATACACATCAAATTGGTTTTTAAAAACTAAAATCATAACATCATCGTATCTTATAAAATCCGTGTAAATATAATGACCGAGTTCTTTTACACGGATTTTAGTACAAGATTTTTCTCAAAACTTTTTTCAAAATTTTTAAATTCGGAATTTTCAAAATTTTAAAAATCAAATTGTCAAACCTTTTTTAATCCAATAATATATCTTCAACAATATAAATTTAAAAAAATCGAATTTTTATTTAAAATAAAAGTTTTAAATTCTTTTTTAAATAATCAGCAAAAATAGTCTACTAAATTATTTAAATAAATTTTGTTAAATGTCAAGCCTTTAATTTTGTACGTGATTTACTTTTATCAAAGTATCTATAGATTTTATTTAATAATAAGATTTTTAATTTAAGTAATAGTAAATTTTTTTATAATTTTTTTTATCTTATCTTATCTTATATTTTCCTAACACATTCTCGATCCAAAGTTGAATATGTACAAACATGTTTAATATTATTTAGTTCTACATTTTAATTTAAATTTTACCATATTAGTTTCTATTTTAGTATTGATATTAACCAATAACTATTATTTAGTTCTACATTTTAAAATAACCGATAATTATTATTTAGTTCTAAATTTTTAATCAATATATTTTCCTAACATATTCTCGATCCAAAGTTGAATATGTACAACCATGTTTAATAATGTTTTGAACTTTAATAACATAAATTTACTTTAATTTAATTTTATACAGTCTTAGGATTATAACACTAAGTTGTATGGCATCATTCAATAACTATAAAATGAAATAATAGATAACATCTAATTGTAAATTTATCAAATAATACTATAATTTAAGAAATAAGATTAATTGAAAAATATTTGTTAACATCTCCATAAAATCTATTAATCTTTTAACGAAAGTTAGAGGTAATCTTTCACTATAAGCTTTAGTAAGATCTGAATTACTTATTTGTTTATTTATTTATTTATTTATTTATAATTATTTGGTAGTTCCCTCATTAATTCCTTTTTTCTAATTACAAAAAATGATTGACTTTTCATGTTTAAAACGAAGAACGATATCGTTTAAATTGGAGTTGATGTCGAATGTTTCGATGAAGATTGCGTATGAACAAGTATATTATTTATCCCTAATTGAATGAAGTATGTATTTTCAATATAAAATATTCTGTAAACAAAGTGTGAAATATTGTTTTTTTAATTCTCATATTAAACTATGAAATTGAGTCCATATCTCAAATATTATTTGTTTTACACATTTTATAAACAATTATATTTACTATTAACATTTAATTTATAAATATTTTATCAATCGACAAATTATTTGCTAAATCAAAATTTTCCACATTTGTTGAAAAAAAAACTATATCTTTACTTTTTGACCTACAAATATAATTTAAATTTTGTTCAACTTTTCACCAGAACTAATATATAATTATTTATCAAATTATTTATATGTATGGAATTAAAACAATAAAAACATATAAAAACACATTGTACATCTAACCCATTATTATTCCAATCCCGCACAAGGTGCGGGTATTGCACTAGTATGTATTAAAGGAGAGCCCTTTTTTGCCACGTGTCAGCACCAGATTTAAAGCAGCATAACAAATATTTTAAAAAGTTAATTATTTTAAGTTGTTAATATAAATTATTATCAAAATCCAACAAAATATTTTTAAAAAGTTATTTATCTAGATTATTAAAAAATGGGTTTACATAATCGGATTTTTTAATAAAAATTATCTTATAATAATAATAATTATTATTATTTTAAGTTATTATTATTATTATTATTATTATTATTATTATTCTCTTAAAAGTAATCTTAATGAAGTGAAATACAACCAAGCTTACGATGCCTACGAAGAAATTAAGATATATTGTATTAGTTTAATTCCTTATAATCTATTTGAGGAGCAATTCATTTTAGATTATTTGTTTAAATGTTATTTATAATGGTTTATAGATATATTTTAATTATGATTCGGTTTTTGGTTCAATATTTTCGAATTATCATCCGAAAATGCATTTTGTTACCTAAAATATCTCACCTAGCTATATTTTGTTATCTATAATCGAATCGGTATAATTTCAAACGCAACACCCTAGGTATTTTCAACCGGAATTTTTTTTAAAGAGGGTATTCTAATTTATTATAATTGAACTGAATGCATGAATATATATTATTCATAGTTAAATATTTTATTGCGATATTTTGAACATTAAATATAATATTTAAAAAGGTTATTATAAAATTAAATTTAAAAAGTAACCCCACCCCTTGTGCGATAATACACTAGTATTACGTTATTCTAGAACTGAAATACGAGTATAAAAGCAAGAGCGAGGACACATATCCCAGAGCAGTTGTGGACCTTTGAGCCTGATTCTTATTGCCAAAAAAAAGCTCACATGAGTGAAAGGGAGCATGTTTAGTCGTAGACCTGAAATTTTCAACTTCTACCCAAACACACTATAACTTTTTCGTACTAACGAAAATTTGAAATGATCTGAGATCTAACCTACAAATTGTGAAAAACAATTAAAAAGTTTAGAGAGCTAACCATTAAAACGACCGAACTGTGATCCTGCAATCAAAACACAAAATAATAGGATTCCGTAAACCGTAAGTCACAAAATTGCACGAATCGAAAGGAATGTCAAACCAAAAAAGGAAACAATGGATTCAAATAAGAAATCGGTTGATTTAAAATATATTTGACTAATCATCTTTTTGGATTAAGTATATATAGGAAAAAGAGATCTTGCGAAGCTTTCTGAATAAGTTTTGTGAATATATTAGTTATAATAGAATCTCATAACTTTTTTTAAACGTAAATAGAAATCTTTTTTGAAACTTACATGATAACCTTATCGATAAACAATTTTTTAAAACGTAAAATAGAGCAAACTGCCAAATCAATTGATTTATTGATAAACAACTTTTTCTTTAAAACGTAAAATAGAGCGGGATTTTACCATAATCGAGTTATTTATTTAAATGCAATTTTCATTTTTAAAAATCGTAAAATAGGACTGGTATTCAGAATCAGTTGTTTAATAGTAAATCGTTATTGTGTTGCTTAATTAGGTAGTTTAAACGTTTCAAAAAATAGTATTTGATTTTCTTAACATAATTAAATTAATTTGCTTGATTATGTAGTTTAGATAATAATTTCAGATCACGTAGTAATTTTTTAAGGATAGAAAAAATATATTGCTCCAATTTTTTATCAAATCAATAATTTTTTTTAACAATTCCGTTATCAATTGATCAGATCTCAAGATATTTAATATTATTTAATTTTATAAAATTTAATTAGACAATTTTTAAAAAAAAGATTTTTCTGACGATTAATGAGAGAGCTCGATTTCAAATACTCGTATCACAGCGCACCACGTCAGCAGTTATGCACTCTGCTTTAGTATATTTATATTGATTATTAATATCAAAAATCAAAATACTTATTAAATTTATTAGCAAAAGTAAAAAAATTATATATATATATATATATATATATATATATATATATATATATATATATATATATATATATATATATATATATATATATATGTGTGTGTGTGTGTGTGTGTGTGTGTGATTTGAATCACGTAGAAATGAGTCTTAGGGTCAAAAGTGGGAATGACTCTTAACCCTTGGATCAAAATCGTGAACGGCCGTGATTTTATCCTTTCATAGACAATGAGCACTTAGATTAACGGTTGTTCACAATGTTGATCATTCACTCATTTCTTCTCCCTCCTTTCCCCTTCGATTAATTCTTTCCATATTATCTAATTCGATTTCTTCAACTCCAGTTTAATAGATTCGATTTCTATCATTCAATAGCCGTTAACAACATCGTTCATTCACGCTCATTTCTTCTTCTTCCTCCTCATTCCATTTCCTTTCCTTTTTCAAAAAAGGTCGACCATTTTTATGCCATAGAAACTTCCACATCATTTCATATTCTCATATTCGATTTCTTCAATTCCAATTATCTGATTCTATTTCTTTCATTCTATTTTTGTTATACTTATCTTCTTCTCCTTTAATTTTGATCGATGTATCACAAGGGGTAAAACAATGAGTTTGAAAAATTCTACAATTTCAATCGAAGTTCAACACTTGAACAAATAGACATTATAGTTGATCAAAACTTGATTATTGTAACACCCCGAATTTTGGAAACTCGGAATGTTATGGGTTAGGACCTCACAATGGGTCCCGAACCTATTTTGACAACAACTTTACCGGATCTTACAACACGACAAAAATAAAGAAAACCGAATAAAAGTTTTAATGTGTAAAATTATCATGAGAAAGATAAAGCACAAAAGCCATCCAAAATAAGTGACATAATCCAAAGGAAATGAAATGAGTCTCTTCACAAAAAGAAAGTCCAAAGCCCAAATCAACCCGTACGGAAACCCGACTGACCACCTCACTCTGGATCCCTCGGCAGCTACATATTCTACAAAGAATCTAGAAACATGACGGTAGAAACCGTTAGCTAGCAATTTTAAGTAATAGATAATACTATTCTAACACAAACACACATCAAGCGGAAATTGAACACAACAATAGGATTTCACACGCAACTCCTTTATTATCTTTTTATTTCGGTGATTAACACTAAGTCCATCTTATTGTGTGGCACGAGAGTCTCCCTCGCCTCGCCTCCGTCCCCTTTAACCAAAAAGAGTGGTATTAATGCATCTGACCGTATACCTGAATGGACTGGTCGCGGAGAGCCACTCAGGCTTGTGACAAAGCTGGGAAGTGATGTCACAACCCATTATACATACACTTGGGTCACTAATAACTAAGGTCATCATACTCAAATTATAATTAAGAAACATCAAGCACGTCACACCACTAAAATAACACACATCCATACTAAGAAAGCGAGCTAAGTAAGTCCATAGAACTTACCTAAACTGATCGACTATCGGCCATTACCCATTATTGTCTAGACGATCGGCCATTACCCATTCTCGTCTATATGTGCATACAATATCCAAAACCTAATCAAACAGGATAACATCTTTACATCATATTCTACCATCTAGGTAACTTCTAGAAGGTTCCTAGTCATACAAGTAAGTGTCCGGAAAGGAAGAATAAGAAACTCTAACTTTTAAGAAAATTACCAAAATGCCCCTACTTTTCCTAAAATTCTGAAACAGTTCCTAAACGGTTCTAAGACCCTCATTATTGTCCAACAACGTCTCACAACCTAAAAGATCCATATCGGATTTGAGGATTGTAACACCCTGAATTTTGAGAACCCGAAGTGTCACTGGCTAGGACCTCACAGTGGGTCCCGACCTTAGTTTAACATCAATAAGACTCGGACCTTGTAACAAGACACAAATATTTTAAAGGCAAATCTCTTATAAAAATATTTTTAAAAAAAGTTTGGAAACAGTACTGACTCTACCAAGTTCAACAACCATACTTAGCAAAATAAAATCAACATAGTTAATAAACGTAATACTAAAATAAAATACTCCCAACTGATTTCCTAGTACGGAAACCCGACTAGCCACTCCACTCCCGATTTCTCGGTAGAGACCTAACCTGCAAAATCTATTAACAAGGTATAAACCGTTAGCTGTAGTTCTAATGATAAGGATACTAAAGCACATACACAAGTAATGAAAGCAGAAAACATCTCAACATGCACAAACAAGGTTCCAGTTATTATCTTTTCATTTGGTGAAATTGGTCATCCTATTTGTTCAACTTTTCATGGTAGCACGAGGATCCTCCAACCCTCGCCTCCATCCTCGTAAACTAGCAAGACTGGTTTCAATGCATATTTCCCGTATACGTTGTTGGACTGGTCATGGGGAACCTTCTGGTCGCCATCGGCCCGGACAATGATGCTACGGCCGGTTATAATACACATGGACCTCTCTTTAGAAATATAAAAGCAATGATCTAGTTGATTCATTTAATTAGCATACAATTCACACACTCACCTAGTACGCACTCAACATTATTATGGTAGCCAAGTGAGTCCGATGAACTCACCTTATCCGCACTGGTCTCCAAAGTTATTTTCGGTATGTCGGTCAATGATCTCAAATTCCTGAATAAAATGTATAGACATCTTAGTATTTTCATTTCACTTCCTCATTATAAAATAGAGTAAGATATCTAGCATCTTAACCCTTCTTAACGCTAAGTCCTAGGTTCCGCAAAACTAACGTTCATTCCAACATTTTTGTGTCATATCCATTCCACGTACATAACTGTTTCTCAATCTTAATATTCTCAAATTCGATAAAAGGTCCTAACTCACGATCTCATTACATTTCTCGCTATCCATAAGTCTCGTACTCAAAATCGGATGGCGTATCTACCCAGTATTAGTTTATCATGCTTACTCTCAACAAGTATGATCATAATCCTTAATAACATAAATTTGAGTTTTGGGAATTCCTAAAATTACCCTCAAGAATTTAGATTCCAAAACTTAGCTAAATTCTAAAATTCTTACACCACTACGTTAAGGCCTTACTTTTCAATACTATAATATAAAATCCGACCTTTAGATCTTTCTAAAAATTCTATTATCATCAACTATATAACATCATCTAAAATGTAAATAAAAAAAGATTAATGGTAATTGACGAGTTTAAGATACCTAACGAGGCTTACGAAGTCACTAGCTCAAAGTAATGATTTTCGGAAAACTACATAAGGACCTCAAGGTCTTGAGTTCAATTGATAAAAGAGTCAAAAGTCAAAATTTATATCTACCCAATTGTAACGGTTTTGAGTTTTCGGTTACCTTGGTCTCTTTCATCAACCGCCGGAGTAAATGTTCATCAATGTCGGAGTTAAGACCCCAAGTTAATGTGGCCATTACATGGTTGACTGATGAGTGAACGTGTTTGGGCCTATGAATGAAGGTAGTGGGCCAGGAAAGTTTAGAGGAGGAGAGAGGATGAGAAAGTCCAACTCTTGTCTTAATCTACAAGGTGAGAGGCTAAAAAAAAAAAAAAAAAAGGCCGAGCCAAGGTTTAAATTTTGGGCCGGTTAAACATTCTATGCAAAGTTTACTCCTCTCTAGGGGGATCAAAATCCATAAACTCCTATCTATAAGATTTACACAAAAATCCAAGGTAGCCTTCAAAAACACTTAAATCTACACTTAGCCAAATTTTCTATTTAATCTCCTAAAAACTGAGTTTGGTCCCAAATTTACGACATCATAAGTCTTAATCTGTCCGTTAGATCTTTGCCAAATTCGAACATGACACACTACACTACATGAACTCTCACATATCAAAAATTCAACAGTAAAAGATAATCCAATCATACCTAAATATGGATACAAGTTAGGCCATGATGCCTCTCAGTCCTACAATTTTTCCTTAGTCATTTTCGACATATTCTATGCCCAAAATAGATTTTATATCCCTTAAATAATTACTAAAAATTCCAACAGTATAAATATTTCAATCACTTAATTACTCACTTTACACAAGTTAGACTCCAAACCAACTAAGCTACTAAATTCACAATCTTATAAACATGGTTCAATTCCTAAAAATAACAACTTGGGCTACTTTACGAAGGAACCTACTACTAAATTTCTATAATATTAGTAAAAAAAAATATATGAACCTTAGTATAATATAGTTTGAACGAAATTTACAAAAATTTTGAACGAAAAAATTTTTCCGTCGAAAAAATAAATAAATTAATATAGTATTTTACTAGTTCACACATTTTATATTATTTGAGATAGGTTAGATGTGTCGTGGAAATGTTAATACAGAAGAAGTTAGATGTGAAATTACATTTTATATTATCATCGTTATCACTGTCGTCTTCTTTTGTATCAACATTTTATATTATTTGGCACATCTAACATCTAACCTCTCTCAAATATTTGATTCAACCAAATTATGTTGAACTTACAAAAAAAAGTAGTAATATGTAACTATTAAAGCAACTGAACAAAAAGTTTGAACGGAAAAAATGTTAAATAAGAATTGTTTGTACAAACGGTTTGAACTAAATTGAATAAAATTATGAACCATTTGAACAAACAATATGAATTAAGAGAAAAGGGGGCGGGGGGGGGATGGAATAAAGAAGTTTAAAATTTGAATAGATTTTATTCAAAAAATAAATAAATGAATGTGTATAAAATTTTGAACGAAAAAAGTGTTAAAAATTAGAACAACCTGTTTGAACTAATTGAACAAAACTATGAACAATTCGAATAAACAGTTTGAACGAATTGAACTAAACTCGTGAACTGAAATAATAAATGTTAAACATATTTATTATAGAGTTGAACAAATTAGCTGAACAAATTAAATTACAGAATGACGCCTTCATTTTGCTCTAATATTTCAGTTATCAAGTTTTGAACATCTAGTTGAACAAATTCGATATATCGTTGAACAAAATGACTTTTTAGTTAAACAAATTGACTTTCAAAATGTGTATTTCTTCTTCTTCTTCTTATTGTTCTTCTTCTTCTTCTTTGAAAATGGACAAAAAAAATCAGTCGATCACTTCTTCCTTGTTGATATTCGGTATATTTTGATCAAAATGCTTTGTTAGTTGCATTTAGGTTATGTCGGATTCAAAATTTACATAATTTTTGAAACTTTTTTGCATATGTGTTGAACTCTTCTACAAAATGACTTCTTCTCTGAAATCTATGTAGTTAGGTCATGGTGATTTCGAAATTGAAAGCATAAATTAGTAACAATGATTTCTTCGTTATGCAACATCAAGGATTTCTTTACTGTCGATTTCTTTATCGTCGATTTCAAATAAGAGATGGTTTTTCTTCTCTCCTCTTCCCGTCCTTGATTAACCCGTTCATCCTTTTCCATTTTCCGTTTCATTTATAAACTTCTAATTAAATGCGCGTCTGATCACAACACTTCATTTTTAATATTTGACGACTTAAGATCCTTTCTACTTTTCACCCTATAAATCCTTTTTACTTGAACACAACCATATATATATATATATATATATATATATATATATTAAAAGTACCGTACCTTTTTTTTGATAATGGAAAGCGGTTAGATTGACCTACATCCTAGAGGTAGTCCAACCTAAAGCATCCTTGCGGATGAGAACACAAAGTTCGGGATCTTCAGAAAAATTGGTGTTGGGGGTTGAAATTCCCAAATAGGTCAATCGGTCAGCAACACAGTTTATCTCTCTGAAAATATGCCTAACACGGATCTCGTCAAAGAAACGAAGATCCATCTGGAGTTGGATATAATCATCTCGACCTCCCACGGACAACTCCAAAAACCTTGGAGTGCCTTGATTACACACAAGTTATCACCTTCGATTTCGATCTTTTTAATTTGTAGTCTGATTGCCTCTTGTAGCCCAGCTTTGAGGGCAAATGCTTCGGCTTTTATGACCGAATTGAAATTATATTTTTTAACGTCAAGGCTAACGATATCGCCATTGTGGTTCCGAATAACATATCCAATATATGTGATTCCCGAATCTCGTTTTGATCCATCAAAGTTAAGTTTAAAAAAGCCGGGTTTTGGTTTTTCCCATTTAATATTGTGTTTCTTCCGTTTGTTTGAGATATAACTTTTTTATTGTTGTTTTATATCGTAATCGTCCTCATTAGTTATGTTAGTTTTCCAGTTATGTATTTGGTTTTTGATAAAAGTAATAACCTTATTATCAGGACCCATATGTTCATTACTAAAGATAATTTTGTTCATGAATAACCATATATTCCACCATGCAGTTGCAAGACACGTAAATTTCTTTGTTCCTATTTTGTTTTTAATTTCTTGTAGGATGACATGAGCTTTTTTTATTTTGGAGGTTAATTTTGTTAAGTTCGGTTAAGATTGTTCTATCGATTTTGGCGATAATTTGTTTAGTGCGGTGGCATTTCAAGAGTAGGTGTAATAGGTCCTCAATATGATGGTTGCAAAGTTCACAGTGCCTCGTTACGGCAATTTTTCTTTCGTCAAGTTTTGCTTTTGTCGGAAGTCCACTGACGGAAATTTTCCAAATAAAGTTTTTAATTTTGGGTTGGGTATCCAGTTTCCAAATCCATTCACAAGAATGGTTTGGTTGGATATTTGATTCCTCTTCAATCATGTCATAAGCCGATTTTGTAGAAAACCATCCATTTTTACTGCATCTCCAATATAGTCTATCTTGGATATCGTTTTTCGGGATGATTGTTTCCTTTATCTTTCTCACAATATCCGGGTTTAAGAAATTTTGAAGCTCATTATCAAATTTGTTGTTATCCCACTCTCTTGAGTTATTAATGAAGTGACTAACTTTAGTGCTTGTATCAATTTGGTTGGTGTTTTGGACCATTTTTATTAGTGGTATCGTTGTTACCCAATTATCATGCCAAAAGTTGATGGTTTTTCCATTTCCGATCTACCAGATGATACCTTTTTTGAACTCGGTTTTGAGTTTCATAAGATTGTTCCATTGCCACGAAGCTCCACCTTTCAACTGGTAATGTAGAATGTTCTTATTTTTTAAATATTTCTCATTTATAGTTTTAATCCATATATTGTTTGGTTCTGCTAGAATTTTCCACAAGAGTTTCATTTGTAGCGCTTTGTTTGAAATTACAGATTTTCTTATCCCAAGGCCTCCATTCTATTTTGATTTACAAATTGTGTCTCAACTAATAATAGGTCTGTGTTGGTCTCCTTTATTTCAGAAGAAATTTTTTGTAAGTTTTATCCAACTCTTCCAAATTATGACTTGGGAGCATAAAGCTTTGTGTGGTAAATGTAGATTTAGTTGCAAGGTTGTGTTTTATGAGTGTGTTTCTACCTTCTTGTGAAAGGGAGTTTGTTTTCCATTTTAGGAGTTGTTGTTTAGCTCTAAGGTTAGTTTCACCAAAAGTTTCTTTTGTCACTCTTCCATTTATGATTGGACATCCAAGATATTTGTCAAGGATGTGGTGTGACACATATTTAGAGCATTTTTTAATTGGTTGATATTACTATCGCTGGTATTTCTTGTTGTTTGGAAAGACGATTTCTAGAAATTAATTTTTTGACCAGAAATAGAGCAGTACATTTCCAGTATTTGTTCTACATGCAAAACTGGAGGGGGGGGGGGGGGACCACCGGTCCAGCCTAACAGAAATAAGAATGACCACCTACCAATGACCTACATGTATTGTGTAGTGTGAAAAAGTAAGTAACAGTGTAAAACGACATTTTTTTTACCAATACAACAAAAAGTATGAAAATATTTATTAAATTAACAAAACATGATATATAGCATGAGGGTGTGATAAAGTGAAGTAAAAAAGTGCATACTTGGTATCCAATAATAAAAATGTCGTTTGTTTGTTTCTCGCCTTCTCGTGTGCTTTGTTTGTTCCGTCTAATTTTGGCTCTTACTGTCTTTTCGCACTTTTGTGGTGTTGTGTTTTCGTTTTCTTTATTTCGCGTTGTGCATGACGGTTAGTCCGTTTGCCGGTTTTCTTAGTGTTTGTCGAATTCCTTACCTTCTTTCATCAAAAAAATAATTTAAAAAGTGTATTATCAGCTAAATAATTTCATTACTTTTTAGTAATCTTGTGTAAGGGAATTTGTCATATTGATAAATTTATTTCATGTTTTGTTAGTTTAGTAAATGTTTTCAAAATTTTTTTTGCTGATTTGGTAACCCTAATCGCAATAACTTCTCATTTTTATGTCCTTTCTTAGCCGGTGGACAAGAGCCGTAAAGCCCATCCTCGGCTCCGCCTCACTTGCTAGTTGCTACACCCCACCCGAATTGATTCTCTTCATTCCTTAGCCGTGTTCACTCGTCGAATCATTCACAAGCCCCTTGATCTTTACATGAAATTCTCCCAATCAATTGTTGGATCACCCACTCTCCAACAAATATCAATCATTGATTTGCTTCGGTAATAGATCAAGCGAAACACTTGAATTTGTCATTCCTTATTATTTCCTCTTTTCTTTGGATCTCAATTGTGAGACAAGCTAAACACTTGAATATGTCATTCCTTATTATTCTCTCTTTTCT